>CM077471.1:26346000-27546000 GCA_039654755.1 Calcarius lapponicus | reverse complement strand
TTGCCAAGATTAAATAGGCATAGAGCCAAGATGCTGCAGTGTAATAACCTGGGAGTTGAGGAGGAGGGAGGAGAGAGTGAGGGATTATTTATTGGTTGGATAAATGGGGTTAGCAGTTATTGAATGTAATAGCGACTTATTTTCCTGAAGTCAATGGCCATTTAAACAACAAGGCTTATGAATGAAGGATATCTGTCAATTAAGAAAGTAGAAACAGTATCATGAGTGAAGAAGGCCAAAATCAGGCCCTGTTACCCTGAGGTAGTTTTGTTTATGGATTTCTAAAAAAGTGGTTGAGTAGGATTGCAGACTCTTGGATAGCAAATGTATGTCCACTAGCAATTAGCTTTCTGTAATGGTGTTTTTTGGCAGTCTTTTAGAGTTTACCTCAACACTCTACAGACCACGGATGGAAACCCCCAGAATTTTTCTTTCTGAGGTGGCTGTTGGTTTGTGCATAGGAGTTTATTCAGCAGTAGGCAAAAAGAATTATTTTCCATCTTTTAAGAACCCAGAAATCCATTACATATGCTCATAAGCTTCACTTTCACCAAGTTCATTAAATACAAGTAGAAATTCCTTTCTCAGTGCAGAATTGTGCTGTTTCCCATCAACTCATCACCTCAGAGAGGCTTTCAGGTTCCCTGGATAGGTAGAGCAAAGCTGGAATTGTGACGTCTTCTTCTGTTCTGTAATTTGATTCCTAGAGTTTTGGCAGTTTCTTTAAGGAAAATAATGTTACAGGGTTGGGGTTTGTTGGCTTTTTTGTTTTGTTTTTAATTAAAAAAGCCTGAGGCTTTCATCAGAGAAATTTTTGTATCCATCCAAAGGAGGAAAAAAAGCTTGCAAAACTACCCTCAAAATTGTTCTAATAAAAATTAAGGAACACTTAGAAGGAACAAAGGTTAATATTCTTAAGATTTTGGCTTGCTCTGATGCAGAAGTTAACAAAAGCTAATGGGAATGTCATGTGTTACTTGGGCATAGCCTACAACATGCACATACAACATGCACATGGCAGATCTAATAGTTGGCTTTCAACCCCTCTTGGCAAAGTGTTTCACTTTGTTTGGAAAGCAGAGTTAGTGGTCAGCTCTCGGGATATTCGGCACAAAGCAGAGACTCAGCTGTGTTCCTGCTGCTTCTCTGCTCTGTCACATGCAGGGCTGCTCCCCCATTTCACCTGACCCACTCTTGAAGCAATTCTTCTCATTATTTGATGGGAGGTCAGCCTTGCTGCTGTGCTCAGGTGGTCTGTAAGAAAAGGAACATGTTTATTCCAACAGGGATATTTTAACATTTATGCCTCCAAAAAACTGTTAAGAAACAACCAGTGACTGAACCAAGTGTCAGCCCAAAGGAAAGAGAAAACAGATTTTTACTTGAAAACAAAGTATTCCAAGTTGGCAGAAATACACAGTTTGATTAAAGAGAGAAGTGGTGTCTGATGAAGAATACCTCAGGTTTTCTTCAGAGGTTCAAAGTGCTGAGCACCTATAAAAATGACTACTTCTAAAGGTGTTTAAATTAGGATTTAGGTGAAGAATTTTCTAGTTTCAGTTGAAATTAATGACTCACTTCAAGCAGACTTAAACAAAAACATAAAAATTTTTAGAATGCAGAACAAAAATAAAAACATAAAATGAAGTTACCTGCAAGTTTCAAAATATTCATTGCAGGTGGAGCCTGGAAGGCGCAGTCTATGGCTGTCTGATTAATACAACAAATTCTGGTCTGTGGAGAAAGGTATTTGCCAGGTACAGTAAATCTGCCCTCTGCTGCTGAGTTGAGAACTTCTCAGAGAGCATTTCCAGGTGCCCATGAGGTGGCACATGGATTGTGGGGTGGATACAGATTGCCTTCCAGTGAGGTTTGAGCTGTGTGCTCTTGCCCCTTGTTCCTGTGTGCCCGCTCCCTCCTGGCTTTCTGTAGGTTATGAAGAGCACATGTTGTGCTCAGCTTCGTAGGAATGTGTTCTTACTTGAGTTGGTGAATTCTCTTTGGAGACTCTGATTAAGAGTAAAGTTGTCCAGAAGACAATGAGTCATGTCCTGCTGTCTGTTCTAGATGTCCACATCTGACTTTTTCCCTCTTTTCTCTTCTTTTATAATCACACTCTAATGATTCAGTTTAAGGCTTGCTGTACCTTTCCTGTTAAAACTTTCCAGTTGACATTTTCTTCTTGTCTCAAAGGACTTGTTTCCTGTTCCAGAATAATGCCCAGTTCTTCTGGTCAATGAGAAACACCTGCCAACCTGACACTGAGGAAAAGCTTCACAAAGGACCTTTTCCCACGCTGTAGTACTTAATCCAGTTGTTCCAGGAGAAATATTGTCATGCTATCTTCAGTTATCAGGAGCATCTAAAAGGCTGATTCTAGATATTAAAGGCTTGAGTCTGAACAAGGTGATCAAATCAACAGAGAGAAACTAATTTGAAGTCTCTCTTTCTGGCAGTGCAGTGTGATTTTTGTCTGTCTTTCATGTCTGACCATCCTAGACACGTAGGTTTTTGGGTAAAGCTGTGCTATGGTGTGGTGGTGGTGAGAAGGCTCCAAGCCAGCTTTCATGGCCAGTGTGCCTGTAGCACTGTGCTTCTAATCACACATTTTGAGTCATCTACACTGCAAGGCTGAGCCTAGGTTAACCCTGCATGGAGAAGATTGTGGTTGAATTTGTGACAGAAATAATTTTCAGGTCCTGCATTAACAAATAGGCACAAGCCAAGTGGAGCCTGCAATGTTCTGCTTTCATGCAGACAAGTCTTGTTTGTCAGAGGCATTCAGAGTTGTGATTTGAGGTTAGGGAATTTATGGAAAAGGAATTACGGTGGTCATAAAACAGGACTTAGCCATACTTATTCATCTGTAACAGTGCAAGCATGCTGCTTCTGTTTTTTCGTCTGGAATCAAATTCACTGAACTCACTTTAATAACCTGGCCAGGATGAAAGGTTAAATACATACACCCTACAGAGCTGCTGAACTCCAGGACCCTGGGGGCTTTTTCAGCCTAGATGAGATCCATAGGTTATCTGGGACTATTAAAGATGTCTTCTTTTCCAGCTGGCTGTAAAGACACCACCATTACTTAGTAGCCTGGTGAGATGTGCCACAACTGTTCCCTGAAGAAGAAGAGGTGGAAACATGTTGAACAGATTAGGAGGCTCATCTGACAGCATGTCCTTGCTGAATGGTGTATCACAAAGTGAATACAGCTTTTAAATCTGGAACACATGGCCTCTGTCTTGATTCTGTGCAGGCTAACATTTGAACAGCATCACCATGCCTAAGTCTACATTGTATTTTTCTTTAATAAACAGGTAGAGAATCAAAGGGGAAAATCAAAATTATTTCCAGAGATTTGTAGTACATTAATATCTTCACAATAGACTTTGAAAATAGGCATGAATTTTCCTTTCAGTGGGGAGAGAATGAAAGGTAGACATCAGACTTGGAATTGTTCATCTTCCTAGGCCACATTCCATGTTCCAAGAGGTCCAGTTTTTTAAGTTGCCTCCTTCTCATGCCTTTTAATGCAGGAGGCTTTTCACTCTGTCTATAACTGACATGGACAGCAGATCTTTAGGGCCATGCTAAACAAACCAGTGTGTTCAGATCATTATCTGAATAATGAACCATCTTCCCCTGCACTTCAGTTGCAGGTTTGGGGTGTAGGGCCTGCCCCTTGCACATCATAGAGCTTCTCTTCAGGGTTTTCTTCTCTCCTGGAGTCTCACAGGAGGAGGCTTTAGGAACTCTCTGTCAGCCCAGCAGAGCTCCCAAAGCATCATGTCCCATATTTATTCCTGAGGTGTCTGTCACTCAGCAGCAAGGGCTGTCTCTGCTGCCGCAGGTGCGTCGAGAGCGGATCAAGGCGCGCGGAGGAAAAGCTGTTTGGAAAAAATAATTTTAAAAAGAGCCTTGCATAATAGCTCTGGATTCAGGACCTTAACAAGTTCATAAAAGCTTGTTGCTGGTGTTGTAAAACTCTAATACACAAGTTCATTCCACCTAAGAACACGGCTGTAAGTTTTTAGCTCCAGATGCCAGAGAGTGATCCCAGCCTGTTTAAAATGTGTTAAGCTGCAACATGCTACATAAGTTAATTCCAGCTTTTTACTTCTTACCTTTTCTGCTTGGGGCTGTGCCAGTGCTAGTCACTTACATACTCCTTTACCTTGATTCACTGTAGGAGATGAGGCTGCCAAGCCAGATATTTACCTTGGGAACACACATTCTTATCCTGTAACGTTTCATCAGCCACAGCTAAAGAAAAGATTTATGGACTTTGTAACACTAAGATTATTTAAGTCACTTGTTAGCCAAAAATAATGTAAAGACATACAGTGCTTGTTTCAAAAAAGTTTGTAATTAGGAGCCCATACTTTGCTCTGATTTACAATGTAAGCTTGGTATCCAATTAGCAATAATAGTGTTCTTTTAACTAAAACACATATCCTTCCAGAATTATGCAGACTTTCCAATTACTGTGCTATGATGAAATTATAGCTAGAGACTCATAAAGTTGTGCATAGTTTATAAATGCAATATATTCTTAACTACCTTGCTGTTCAGTATATACTACCAGGGCTCATATGTTCTCTGTGTTATGGAGGCTTGTTAAAAGTCACATATAAGGTTATTGAAAAAGTATGTCAAATAATATTTATGTACTTACTGCCATTGTGATAGGCTGTTACTGCTCTTTCTGATTAACACTTCTGGTCAGATACAGCACAATCATGTGACTCAATCTCTAAAATTCAAAAAGCAGCTTAGAAACTTATCTTCAAAGCACCTGGAAACTTAAACTCTTGAGGTTTACTGCTTGCTTTATTTTTTACTTTGTCATTATGATATCCCCTTTGTTTTTCATAAAAGGAAAAAAGCTTTTGCTCCTTTTTAAAGCAAACTGTAGTGCCTCACCAGCTCATACACAGCATCTCCTTATGCTGTTCCGTAACCAAAGACGGAGACCCAGCTACTTTTGCTGATGTGAGAGCAGACTGGTAATGAGAAATGGCAGAAGTTAAAATCAACAGGAGAAAAGGCAGAAGTGCAGAACAGCCTTTAGGTGCTGTCCTGCAGTGGGAGAGGGCAGGGAGGAGCTCCTTGCTCTGTTCAGAGCAATTCCTTTCCAGTCCTCTTGCAGAGGGTTATTGATGAGAAAACCATGTCTTTTACAGGAATGGGGGAATGACTAAGGCCTGTCCAACACTGTGAAAGTGTTGGTAACACTTAATGAGATGACTAAACAGGCTGCTCCAGGGCTTTTGCAATTTATTTATTATTATTTATTACCCAGAATTTGCTGAGGACTGCTAGTCCCAGAAGGAAACTTCCATTCAGCTTGCAGAAAAACGCTGGGGAACATGGCATGGATAGAGACTAAGAGCAGAGTGTGTGCATTGTATTCTCTGTGACAAGTATGAATGACTCTATGTGTATAATCTTGCCTTATTAGACTAATTCATGGTTGCTATTACTGTTCATTAAAAATTATTTCAACTTTGCCAAAACCTTGTGAGCTCTGTATGATGGGAGTGGACAGGGAGAGGATTCAGTGAGAATAACTGGGGCTGTTGTCATCCTCAGCTCTGTGGCCTGTCCTGTCTCACCCCCCTCTTCCTCAGCCCCTTAGCAAGGCCTGGTGTGGGACATGCTCCATGTCAGGTTTTGGGGGAGAGGTTTTTATTCCTGGGGGATGGAAAAGGAAAAAAGAGATTGTTAGGTGGGGCCAGTGCCCAGTCCTGTGTGGTACCTTCCCTAGCCTCAAAGGAAGGAAGGAAGAGGGCTGCCCTGTCAGCAGCAGCTGAAAGGCCCTGCCTTAGGGCAGCTGTATGGCTTTGCAGTGTAATGTGGATTCAAGAGATTAGAATTAAAAGAAAAACTGTAACCTGTGAAACTCCTGAGAGCTTGCTCTTTCTTTAAATCTGTCCATATTTTTACAATTCTTCTAACTTAATAAATGAGGCATCTTTAGTGTGAGTCATTTAGGGGGACAGTTTGGGTTCTTCAAGTTTTGAGGCTATTTTAATTTCTCAGGCTATTCATTGTCTGCATTTGCTTTGTTTCATTTTGTTTGGTTTTCATTCGAGCTCGCAGTTCTATATAATATAAAAGCACTCAGAGCTGTATAAATTACGGCCCAAGATGCCTCAGGGGAGTTGGTAGTGAGTTACAGCACTGTGTGCATACAGTGTCTCAGCTGCTCCGATTTACTGGTCCAAGTGGAAGAGGCTGAGAACCATTCCAGCTTCAGGAGTGCCTGATGGCTGATGGCGCTCGGCGCAGTCAGTAAATCCAACCTGTGCAGACAGGGATTCCTGCTGCCAGACTGCCCTGGCATGCCCACCTGAGGTGTAGGGCTGATGGACATGGAAAACTTGATTGCAGCATTTCAGGGTAACCTTAAGATTGTCTGCTTTTTGGCCCTGGGATGGCTGCCTCCAGAACCATCCTGTGTAATTTCTGGAATTGGCAGCCGAAGTCTTGGTTGTTCCCAGTGCCACCCACTGCTCAGCTCCCTCCCTGACCACCCTGGAATTTGTCTCTGACTCTCGGCAGGTTTGGCTCTACCAAGAAAAGGGACTAATTTGAGAAGAACACACTTGGGTCATGTCTGCTCTGCAGCCTGCTGGTCTTGTTGTGCCAAATGAAGTTCTCCAATACCTTGGAATCAGAACAGTGCAAGCAGGATGGAGAAGAGACAGAATATTAAGTGCCAGGGGAGCAGTCAGGACAGGGCAAAGGAAGATTTAGGGTAGGTGGGGTCCACGCTGCACAATGATAGGCATCCAGCAGCTGTGGAAAACAATAACAAATGGATAAAAGATTTATGGGAAGATGGTGTGTGCAAATTGGGGCATCAGAACTACATTAGTTCCCATTCAATTATCTGTTGAAAACCTCAACAACACAAGACAGGCCCTCACTTCAAAGGCCCTAGGTCAGCTGAGGAGCTGTGCCTGGAGAAGGCAGAGGCTCCTCACAGATCACAGCTGGGAACGGGGCCCTACCAATGGTATGGAAGCACTTTTACATTCGTGCTTGCAAATATTTACACATTAGGTCATGGCAATTAGGAATAATTAGAGTGGAATGTACCTTGTGTTCATGGAGCCAGGAGCTAGGCCCATGTCATAAACACTGACTTTATTTCTGTTCAGGCTCAGGTTTATTTCTGGCAGGGTAGGACACAGAGCCTGTGGTGCCTTCCCAGGGCAGGCACACAGTGCTGGGTACAGGTGGTGCTGGGAATCCTGCTGGGGGCCTAAAGCTCTAATGCAGTTTGGGATCTGGAGCTATGCATTGCAATCCCTCTTCAAGGCTGTTTAACTGCAATTGAAATTTTTCATAGTATCAAATGATTTGTGGAGTGATACCAAATACTCCCTCCCAGCTACCCAGCAGCAAGGTTTGTCTTCTCACAGGAATACATAATAAGAAGCCTTTTCTGTCAATGCTGTTCCTCACGGCCTTCCTGGAAGAAAAACTGGTACAAATGAAAGTCAGGTTTAAGAATAACAGTGGAGGGGATTTATGCACTGGCTGGCAAAGGGTCTAGAGAATTACAGTGACCAGTTCTACATCAGCTTTGCTAGTGGCGTTTTAAGTGGCACTGAAACTGCTCTGGTGTGGAAAACACATCCTTGATACCTATTAGGTGTGCTTTGCAGTTGGATTGCATTGGGAGCTGGAGATGGTCCTTAAGGCAAATCTCATTTGTAGGAGCTATGGACCTCTCTAGCAGCCAGGACTAACAAATGGCTGCTTTTGCTTTGCCTGGACCACAGCTCTATTGTTACTTCACAGTGTTGTGGGGCATCGTTACTCATAATTGTTCATAAATCTGGTGATTAAAAATGACAGTGCACATAAACTGCTTTTTAATACTTTGTATTTATACCAAGCTATTTATTAATTATGTGACTTGCCAACATATTATTACTTCACCTTAATTAGTGCCTGGCAGTGTGTTAATCACTCCTCTGCCACTGCACCTCAGGGCTCTCTTTAATTGCCATTGGCTTTCTCCCATGTTTGCTGTTAGCATGTGCTTGGTGATCTCTGGCTTTGGGACCCTGGGGACAGGACGTTGTTGAGGAGGTTGAAATGATTTGTTTTGTGGACAGTTTTAGCACAGGAGCTCAGTGCTGGTTGAGCAGATGAGAAGGTCACCAAACAGGGTGAGATGCAGGGACAGGTCACATCCTCACCTGCCCCAGAATTGCCTGGGCAGCACTGCCAGCCCCAGCCTGCATCTGACTGACCCAGGGTTCCCTCAGTCCCCAAAGGAATGATGGCCTGGGGCTGTGCAGCTGTGCCTGAAGGGTGACAGTTAACAACAGGATAATCAAAATCAACTGTGCCTCAGTACTGTAAAGTACTTTCCTGGCGTGGGGAATACACTGCCGACTCTTCTTAATGTTAGGTGTGTTTTGAAGTTGGACAGTGATGTGAGGAGACTGTGTAGCTTTAAAGTGAATCCAGTCTTTAGAGATAGTTGAAATCTCCAGCTACCATGAAATATGTTGTCACTTCAATTACAGTTGCAAGTACCTCTCTCTTATTTGTTTCCTGTAGTACCAGACAGACTAGGTAAATATATATCTTTTTTAATGAAGCACAATATAGTTTTTAAATGGTTTATATCAAATTGTTTCCAGTTTCTTATAAACTCCTGATTTCTAAATATCTCATTATTTGTTCCATATGTTTCACTGAAGTCATTGTTACCAGTACAGCAGAAAATACATAAATAATCTAGTAATTTAACATAAGCTTGTGATTTTTCTTAAGTTACTGTCAATCAAATATCATTAGTATAAACTGAAATCAAAGTAGAGCCAAAATCTGTAATTAAATCATGGAGGATGTACTGAGACAATGAGAAAATCAGGAGTGCTCTCACAGGCTGTTCCACACACAGCTCTCACTGTGTGTGCTGGGAGAGAGAGCACAGGAGTCTGCAAGGAGGGAGTTCTTCACAACAGTGACTTCACTTTTGTCAAACAGGTTTCCAAGTACAGTCATGACAGTTGGTATTAATCCATTAATTGTGTTTGGTTTTCACTTAAGTTAAATATCCAGAGCAATATAAGGGACTAAAACTGGCTCATTGTGGTGACATAATAGGAAAAGTACAAAAAGGTTGTGGAAGATGCTCCCAACCTGCTGTTTGAACCTGATGAGAAGGAGGCAATGTTGTAGAAAGTCTCTGTTCAGTGAAAAAAAAGGTCACAGAATGGAGTTGGTGAAAGAGTCAAGGTATGCTTCATGAAAAACTTCAGCATTTCCTGAACAAAGAATGTTCTTATTGCCCAATGCAATACACAGCTTTTTATTGTTTTATCTCCTCCCTCCTTTATCAGTAATGAAACAAGGAAAAGGAGGAGCAACAGATGATAAGAAGAAAAATATGGAAGAGGAAAATAGGAAGGGCCAACAGAATATTTAAAAGTTTGTGGAAATCCTTTTAAAAACATGTAGAAAAATCTAAAAAGTATAAGCATTTTCAGATTTGGGAAAATGTAATTTTAAATCCGAGGTGAAAAAGAAAAATCACACCATTCCAGGCACTAAAAATGCCAGTTTTCACAATGAATGTAAGGTATCACTGAGGAGAATTATTTATGTGACCAGTGTTCCTTTTTCCTCATTAAATACATTTTTTCCAGGCTTTGAACGTTTCTTGGTTAATAGTACATCACTTTGTCTGAGATGGTTTTCATCCATCTCGGCGTCAATACATCAGCTAACAAATCCAGCTGTACTTGTCAATCATATCAGCAGTTCCAGCTGCCTTTAAACCTGCACATCTTCTCCTCACCAGGCTGTGCTGTTGCCCTTGAGCCCATCTTTGATTCTGGTCAGTGCAGAGGTGTTTTCAGACAGGCCATGTAAGTAGGGATTAGCCTGTGAAGAAATTGAGTTACTTCTGTTCTGTGGCTAGGAACCCTTTCCCAGTTTTCTGTGATGACAAGGTTCTCTATTCAGCTCAGGTGAAAATCCTGGGCAAATTTAGTGTATTCCCATTATAGCTTTTATATTGCCAAGTTCTTGAAACAGCCAATTCAATCACATCATGAGCACTCATCTGCTATTTGGTTCTTCTCTGTTACAATTTTCTTCTTTCCAGAATTTTCTGCCTCCTCTGAATTTCCTTCACTGCAGATGGTAGTCCACAGTCACCCTGTGGGCAATGACTGAGGGGTGACAGGGGAGGACATTTCTGCTGCCAAGGTGAACAGCACAGGGTAAAGCACAGATCTGAGAGGGACAGAGGGACAGCACAGGGTAAAGCACAGATCTGAGAAGGAGAGAGGTGTTCCCTGAGGGTGAGCACAGAAATCAGAGCAGGGGGCAGGACACACATGGATAACACAGAGTTCCAGTGCCCAGAGGTGGAGTTGGGAGGTGCAGTTATTTCAGTGATTCCACAAGTCCCTCTTGGGAAGCCAAAGTGATGCTGAAGAAGAGGAGGAGGGGATGAAGCTGGACTTCACCAGACAAGGGCAAAGCAGCATGTTAGGGCTGCTGCAGTGATAGCTCTTCCAGTGTTTCTGCTGCAAGCTCCATTTTTCAGGGGTTTATAACTTGCTCATAAAACTTTACTGCAAGCCATAATTTGGCACAGAGGGTTCCAGAGCATACTGCTTTCCTTATTTAAACTGCATTTGGTTTATTGACAGGCCTGTTTTCAGATTGCAAAAGAGTGACGAGTGAAATAGAAATCTAATTGTTTCAGAAACTCTTTTTCCCTTTTTTAGGACTCTCTAGCCCCCAAACAGCTTTAAACATCTACTGGTGCCTTTGAGTATTAAACAGAATTAAAACGAGTTAAGAAATTCATGTTTAAATAGTGGCTACTGTGCATATTGAGGAATTGTACCTACAGTGTATAGCATCTTTCAGCCTGAATAATCCCAGTGCAGCTTTTCAGCCTTCTAAAACACAGCTGAAACAGAAATACAGGCAGGATAAAAGGAAGCAGTTAATAATGCAGACCTGTATAGCAGGGCTGATGGTGATTAGGGCCAGGCTGTTCTATTTAATGCATCTGCTCTTACAAAAGACACCAGAGATCCTGTGGATCAGATTTTCAGGTACTGTCTTTCTCTTCTGGAGAACACAGGTAGGAATGAAAGTGATTTTACAGTTGCAGCTTAAGCCATTGCTGTATCAAATCTTCTGATTTAAAATCCCAGTCATGGTTATACATTTCTTTCTGTTCAGCACTGGTGCTGCAGTGAGAAATTCAGGCTTTGCAGATCATGGTGTTTGGGTGAACATTGGGAGACTTAATTCTGATTGTTTCTGCAGCCTTTGCCAACATCCTGGCCCTTCCCTGAGTGTTTCAGCTCCATCCTACCTTCCCATGTGTATGTAATTCTGCAGCTTGGAGTTACATGCTCTGAACTTTTGAATTCTAATTTTACAGTGAAAGTACCACAAAAATACCTGTTTTTATTTTTGGCAAACCAGTTCACATTTTTAAACTACCTTTACTTAATTCTGTTAAGTAAAAATATGCTGAATATGTGTCTAGGTTTGCAGATGATCCTTGATTATGTTTGAGAACTCGGCATTGAGCAGGTTGATGTTTCACTTAGGGAAGAAATGTCTGAACAAGCAAAAGTGTTTGAGGCTGGTTAAATTGATTTTCAGTATCTAAGCCAATGTGAAATGGTATCTTTCTTGACAAAATACACTTCTGAAAACATATTCAGAATGCTTCTGTAATATCTTGCATCCATACTGTGGTAATGTGAGAGGAGGGGAGATTGGCATTTTATGAATTCAGCAGGTGGGACCTTCTAGGTGTTTTTCTGGACCTGTTGAAAAGCTGGCTGATGTTCATCACTGTCTTAGTGGGGACTTGGGGGTCAGGCTTGCTAGATAAATCCTGTTTCATACTTGAGTTGTTTGTGTGGAATGTCACAAAAGTGTCAGATATAAGTCTTCCTCCTTTTACCCAGAAAAAAAATGAATTTTACCATCCAGAAGGTGCTTTTGCTGGATATTTGTAGCCTCATGAAGCATAAAACTGTACTTCCTATACCTCCCACCCTGACTGCTCTCACTCTTCCAAGATTTGTCTTGCCTAATTCACAACTTCGGTTGCACTCTGGGGGATACAACTCCGACTACTTTTTTTAATAGAAAAGGTTTGGCTACATAGGTGCAGACCAAAAAGACCAAGCAGAGGAATTTTCAGCCTGTGTGTGGTCACAGTACTTGAGCAAATCAAGTGGACAAATTACTCTGCTGCCATATCTGTTTCTCTTGGCAGAACTCTTGACAGTCTTCTGGCCTCCCCTGCAAGTGTCCTCTGCTGTTTGTGATCAGATTCACTTTGCAGATTGACTGTGTGGAGGGATTCACCTCCTAATCTGCATGGCTGGCTTTAGAGAGGCTCTCCTTGAAAGGTAATAAATTACAGATGGAGTGGTCTCTGTAGATGCAGTGGGGAATATCTGAGCGTTTGCAGTTTGTTCCGCTCAGGGACTGCTGCTGCAGAGGGGTTATGTGGACTGAGCCCTTGGCACTGAGGCACTGGGGAGAACATGAAAGTTGGTGCAGCTCAGCACTGTGGGAGGTGAAATGAAAAGTCAGGACTGTTCTCACAGAGCACCCTGTGCTCTGCACCATTTCTGTGCCACCTCCCAGCTCCTCTGGTCTCTTTGGGAGGAAGCTGCTCCAGGAGGGAGGGTCAGGCAGCACTGGAGAGGCAGAGAAAAGCAGACAAGTGAGACAGAATGGGCATTGTGTGGCTGTGGCTGTCATTGCCCAGGGGTTGAGGGAGTGTAGAGTGAATGAGAGTGATGAGAAATTATTGTTTTAAAATCAAAGAAATTAAATGGCACAGAATTCTGCTTACAGAGTCAACATTGCCCAGTGGCTAAACTTACACCTTTGAGATTTAAGATATGAGGAATTCTGGTGTCAGTTATCCAGACCTAGTTCACTCTTTTAAAATAAGAGAGGGATGTGAAGATTCTTAGCAGTCTTGATCTCTGTAGCCACAGGAGGATTTCACTGCAGATGTACACGTGAGTCTCTCTCTCTGTTACTGTATAATGAATGATAAATATTACCAGGTCTTTTTTTTTTTTTAATTTAGCAGATGTTTCTCATCTGTGAGTGCTAGAGGATGGGAAGCCTAATGTCTGTGTACCTGTGAAAATTTAAGATCTTGAAAATTAATAGAAACTGTAAAAATAACAATCACTTATATTTGTGTCGAGTTTAATTTCAACAGGTCTGAGATTCATCAAGGCACAGGTCAGGAGCATTGTCTGTGGAACACTGGAGGACATGGAGACTTCTGGTGGTTTAGGGTAGGAGAACAGAGATCCTAGAGAGCTGAGCAGGGATCAGAGTGTTAAGCAGGCTGCAGTTTTACTCTATAATTGGTGTTTATGTAAGAGATTGGGAAGTGATTCCCTGTGCTTTCGATTAGCGCCCTGCAACCTTGGCTGGATTAGGCCATTGCTACTCCAAACACAGTTTCACAGTGCATGGGCTTTCAGCAGGGCTTAAAAAGTTTTCCCTGGCTATTTATATGAATAAATAACCAGGATTTGAATGTTGTTGTCCCTTTTTTCCATTATTTGTCTTATGGGATCCACAGTTTGAGTTGAACAGATGTGATTAAAATTGATGTTCTCTGGTTTTTACTCTGGGAAAGTCACTGGTCTGGTTCACAGCATGACTCTGCAAACACTTGCCATGACTGAGCTGAAGGCATGCAAAACAATGGAGGAATGAGTAAAAAAGGGTAAAAACAGGGGCAAGAAGTCAGTATTGGTACCAAAGTGTCTGCTTTGTGACACTGGGCCCCGAGTTGAGGTGACACCTGCTGAACACACCTACAATGGATTTTTGTCATCTCTGGATATGTGACAAATACAGTTGACTTTAATGCAGTGCAGCTCATCCAAGCTCTGTTTGCTCAAGAGAAAATGCCATGTTCAGCACCATTCAGTGCTGAGTGTGACTGCCAGTGTCACCCTGGGCAGGGAGGGCAGTGATGGGATGGATTTGCTGCCTGCTGAACGTACAACAGCATTATTTCAAAACATAAAACTGTGTGTACTTCGTGCTCTGAGGCTCCTCCCTCGAGAGGTGAAATGGAAAGAGACCTTTATTCAGTGCATCTTCTCTTCCCTCTAATTGTGTAAATTCCTGCGTCACACTGAATGTGGCAGTCACCAAACAGTGTTGGGGGGCAGCTACTATTCTGATGCTGTCTCAAGTAACTGGCCTGATATTCAATATTTAATTAAAAGCAGAAAACTTGATACAAATAAAAGATGGGAATCTGAATGGCATGGTGGCCAGCCTGATATTTCTAACATACTAATTGATAAATCTTGCTTTACAGCTGCATCTGGGACCAGTCTTTGTATGTCCTTTATCTCTTTAATTCTTTTTGCACGGAACAAAACAAATTGGAAATGAAAAACACTGGCTTATTGTATTCATCTGAGGACATGCTAATTGAAAATGATTGTTTCATACTGGGCTGGATTAAAAAATACGTACATCTCTCTTTCTCTCTTTTACACATAAATCCATTAATGTGATGAAATAGCAATTGCTAGGTCACAGGGAAGTGAGATAAGTAAACTTAAGAGGTAGCCATACCATGAGGCAAATTCCTCTGCCAGCTTCCAGATCCTTTGGCACAGGTATGGTTGCCAGAATCTACATTTTGATTAAAAGCAAAACAAAACAATTTTTTTGTTTTGAGCTTTTAGGTCCGCAGAGATAATTTGGAAAATATGATCAAGAAAATAGGGTTTTTTTTTCAAAAAAGAAAACCCTATATTTTCTTAAGCACATTTAAAGCTACTAAAAAAGAAGTGTGGTGTGGTTTTAGGTTAATCTGGAAGAGGATTTGATGGACAAGTAGTTTGTACTCTCTTCATCCAGTTTCAGTTTATTTCTCAAATGAACTTGGGAGTTGTAAAGCAGTTAATAAGGAACCTTAATAAGGACTTCTTTAACAAAAATTTAAATATTTTTAATAATTAAAATCATTGTCCAAATTTTGGTGTAAATTCTAAAGGGATTGCTTTCACATTCTATCACCTTAGTAGAATGATTTTCAGATTAGTTGGAGTTTAGGAATTTTTTTTGGGGGGGAAGATTGCTACCAGATGAAATGTATATCATGGATATTGCATGCTGATAGTGTCAATTTGGAGGATTAGAGTAAAATAAAAGACCAGTTAATATTCTAAACAAACCAGAGCACTACAGCACAGAGTGTATGGTCCTTGTGTTATAAGAGCACTTTTCCAGTTGGGATTCCTGTGCACACAGCCAGAGTATAACATCCCATACACAAGAGCAGATCAAAGAATAGCAGTAACTCTGTGTTTCAGCTGAGAACTGTTCCTGACACATCACAGATCCATGGGCTCCTTCGTGGCTCAGTTACCAGTTACTGAACAGTGGCCAACAGTAAAAAGTGAGTCATAATGACTTTTCTTTCCTCTGCAGGATTACATGTTTTTGTCTTGTTTAACTTCACCATTATTATATTGCCATTTACATCCTAGATCACCTACCCAGCACTGAAAGGGCATGAAATTTGGACAGTATTCTGCTGTGCCTAGAGATTAGAATTCTCCAGTTTTTCACAACTTTCCAGCTGGCATTAAAAGAAAAAAAATCTTCTAATTTTTTTTTTTTTTAATTTACTGTGAATTTTTTTAATCCCTGCCTCTAGATTCCTGATCCTCCCATCAATGTTAGTGTGTATTTGGAGCTGGACTATTGTGTTTGGCATCAAAACTTTTTGGATTTGTTTGTTTGTTGTCACTTTAGGATATCAGATGAAGTGCCAATGGGTTTGTATCTTGGACAGCTGTGTCAACTTTTTACTAACAGTCCAAGCCCACAGCTTAAGGGAGAAAGGCAGGATATCCCAGGTGAGCTGGTGAGGGCCTGGATTTGTTGACATTGTGTGTGGACCAGTGGACTTTGCATTTTTTTCTGTGCTGGGCTGTTTGTCAGTGGGATTCCAGACAGAGAAGAGGCCAGTCCTGTGAGTTAGCACCCAATTCATCCTTGTCTGTGGGAGATGGGAGAGCTGAGTAACTTGACTGTTTGAACAAGAAAGGATTCACAAAACTTGTTTTGCTAAAAAACAAACATGACTTTTCAGAACAACCTGCAAATGAGCACAATAATGACGTGCTTTTGGTAAAAGCAAAATCATTTCTTCCTACACTTAGACCTGACTGTGCACTGGCTCTGTTGGTTCAGCCATGTGCAGGGAAGGCCAGCCTGGGGGAGACGATGCTTTAACCCAGAGCTTGCACAGGGTCTCCTTTGTTGGCCAAATCTTCCCTGTGTGTGATGGAGGATCATTTACATTGTCACTGGTGTTGTTTGCCAGAGATTGCTGCGTGTGGCTTTTAATGGTGAGCTCACAAATGTGTCTGTGGTAATCTGCTGGCGTAATCCTTTGTGGCTCAGCGTGTCCTGCACGTCCTCCTTGTGCCAGGGCATGCTTTAACTCAGCCTGTGGGCTGTACTCTTATGTTTAAGAGCTGTGATTTTGTCATGGTAAGTTTTGAGGGAAAATCATGTGTTAGTTATGGTGGAAAATATCAATGGAGAACCAAACAAAGTAAAAAAAAAAAATTGGGGTATGTTTTGTGCTGCCTGACATGGGGTGTTTAGGTGCATGAACTTGTCCGGTCCTGAGCAGAACTAGGTTTGCACTTCAAAATCATTGGCCTGTTACTCATGTACACAGGATCAGAGGCAGAAGAAGTATTCTGTACCCTTTTTGTAATTTTTTTTTGTCACTGTCCTGGCTTCTAATTTTAAAATCTTTTCAGTGGGCACACTCTGCCCCATGGGTTGCAAATGAACACAGTAATTACGTGCTTTTGGTAAAAAGCAACCCCATGGGTTGCTCAGCATTTGTTCTGCTTCCTTTGTCTTGCCAATCTGGTTTTCTTGGTGACCCCCCAAGTGAAAGCAAGACAGTGAATGCAGTTGACTTGGTTGAGAACTGCTCCATTTTCTCAGCTGAAACTCCCCCATGCCCTGCTTTTCCCAGCCCTCCAACCCAGCCAGGCTTGGTCTTGTCCTCCCAGAGGGATGCCACCATTCTTTCCCTTTGTCCTTATTTCCTCCATGAAATTCAGCTCTCTTGCTTTCCTGGCTTGGTGAGAAAATGTGAAGAGATTGAAGAGGTGGATTATTTGGCTGTGTACAGGTACTGGCTCCTGGTGAGGATTAGGAAATGTTCTAATGGTGATGAGCCATTCTCAATTTAAGGAGTCCATCACTCTGTCTGCTTTAGACAGACCTTGGTGCCAGAGCTGAAGCAGTGATTTTGAGCACCTGTAGCACTGTGTCCCAGCAGGGGATCATGTTGGTGCTGGCTTGAACCCCAGCTCTCTGTGTTGCTGGAGCAGACTGCCATCCTGTAGCTCAAGACTCAGCTTTTAGAGCAGATCTGTGCACATTTTCTACTGAAAGAGGCAAGTTCAAGAGATTGATTTAATGCTGCATCAGTAGTGGTGTGTGTGGTCGCACATACAAGGGCTCTGTAACCAGTTATGCTTCTCATCACATGACAGAAGCACGACTGTGCAGTCCTTGTTTCAGGATATGCAAAAGATTGATGCTAGTGGGTGGTTTCAGAGATAAATTTCTCTGGCCAGGAATGTTTTGAAGACACTCAGTGCAGAGAGAATGGCCCTGTTGATGGCATATCATGTAATTGGTGAGATCATGTGTATATAAAAGTCATGAGAACAGGAAAGGCTAGTAGGTTGGTCACTCTTGCCCCTTTTATTTTCCTTGCATATGTTTTCCAACTGCAACTTGCCTGTCTGCTCTTTAGCTTCTCTGTAAGTAAAGACTAATTAAAAGGCACCAGCCTCCAGTATGAAATTTTTTAAAGAGTTTTGCTTCATAGGTTCATGTTTGGCAGTGAGAAAAGAACACATAAAGCTCACAAGAAAGATGGTGAGGGTTTTTGTCCACACAAAATATTGACCCAGGGTTGTTTGGACAGAAAGAAAGGCTGCATCTCTCCATTCCTATGGGCCCTGGCACTTCCAGGATTGCAATCAGTGGGACAGGAGCTGGTGTAGGAGCAATCAGAAAAACCATGCCAAGGGTAAGAAATGAAAAACAGAGTGGAGCAGTGCTAGGCAGAGGCTGTTTCACATGGTGCTCTGTCCAAAGCAAGGCATTCCCTGCCAGCAGCTGTGTCCCTGGGTCCATGGTGTGCCTCTGCACTCGGTGGTGCCCCTTTGGGAAGCCTGGCACTGCCTGCTGCACAGCTGGAGGCTCACAATCCCAGCTGTGGTGTCCTGAGTCTGGATGAATGAGCTGTTTGGGAAGGCAGAGGGCAGCTCTGCCACTCTTTGCTCAGGCCAGTGTGGAAATGCCCCCAAGCCCCCCGTGCCCATCAGACCTCTCTTTGTAGAGCAGTGGAAACTGAATGCATCTGTGTTTTCCTTCTCTGGCTACAGTTCCTTGCAATCAGTCTGGAGAGAGTTTTACATGGAAGCACAGAATGGTTTGGGTTGGAAGGGGTCTTAAAGATCATCTTCAAAGAAAGACTTTTATGCTGAGAGCCTCCCATTCTTTTTCTGTATTAGCTGGGCTAATAAAAGGTAGTGTTTCTCCAGCAAACCTTTCCTCACTGTCATTAAAATATGTGTTTGCTTGCTATGAATGAAGAGTTAAGGTTGTTTTGGATATTCTTCTGGGGAAGGAGAAAAAGACACGGCTTTTAAAAATAATATTGGCAGATTTTGGGAAAGGTCTAATCATTCATTAAATGAAAAAGTTCATTCTCCTTTTCAAAGAACACATTGTGGTCACAAAGATCACCGTGAAATCAAAGCGAGTTTGCTGCAGAACTCATCTCTTACACAGAAAATTAAACTTTAAAAAGTTTTTCTTCTCAATTATGAGGTGACCGAAGAAGAAAGAGGACAGGTAGGGTTTTAAAAATACATACTGTAGATTAATTCAGACTTCCAGCCTCTACTCACACAGCCTATTATTTGAAAAAATTTATCAGAATTCTTTATGAGTAAATGATGGGCCAAAATTTTGAAATAAGAAATGAGCTGTGAGGTTCTTCTGTGAAGATGCTGGTAGAATTGAAATAAAAGAACAGAATCTTTTTAATATTTCAAAAGAGCATCATGGAAAGAATGTGCTCTGCAGAAGAATCACAAAGCAGTGTGGCCTAAAGCTGATGAAAATGAGCCTTTCCTAGGCCTCTGTATGAAGAGCAGGGCTGGAACTGTCCTTGTGCTCACCCAGTGCAGAGATCTCAGGGTGCTTTACAGAATTAACGCCCCAGTGAATTAGAACTCAAATGCATTTATTTCCAAATTTAGTAGTTGATTAATGAGTCACAGAGAGGACACATTTAAGAGTGTTGCTTTGAGTTTGGAAATACAGTATTGTACATACTCAGGCTGGAGGCTGTACATTGCCTGTGCCCTTGAAATAACCTTATTCATCTGCACCTGGAAGTTGTTCTCCATCCACAAAACCCAGTGGGGCTGTTTAAGGCCAATTCACAGGTGTCTGAAATTTTACATATAGAGGTGTGAGGCTATTTAAAACACATGTGCAGGTGTTTACATTGCAGAGTGCAGGAGCAAGGCTGTGCACATCCAATTTAGGTTTCATGTTGAAAGACAGGGCTACCTTAAAGGAAGTCCAGGAACAGGTGGCAAGGTTGGCCTGTTTCCAGTGGTGTTAAAAAGGAGATAAGCCATACTGTAAGGAGCTCATTTCTATGCTACATAAACTATGTGCTGGTTGCTTGTTCAGTGTTATTTTCAAGTATCTAGGAGGATATTAGCACAAAAGCAGTAAAAACTACCTCAAGATGCTGATGTGTCCAGCATTCTCTCCAGTGTTATGGTTATAGATCTTACGCTGGAGGTTCTGATTCTCCAGAGCTCTGCTACTGGCTCAGAGGCTTTACCCCAGTGACTGATAAGGTCAGTATACTCAAAAAATACCTCACAAGTGGTGATGCAGTCCCTGCTGAGGAGGCATTTGAGTACAGAACACACAAAGGACTAAACTCTGCACAGGCGTTGAAGTGATGTGCTCAGGGTCACCCACTGACTTGGCATGAACAGATCCTGGACCAGGTGTGAGTTGTTCAAAAGTGTCCTGGGCTGCTGATGGCTTCTGTTTTTCAGAAATACTGCTGCTGGTTGGAGATGGGCAGTTTTATAAGGCAGTAAATTCTGGAAAGCTGTTTGGAGCAGAGTGCTGAAATTGGACATCTGGAAAGATGTCCAGGACAAAAGTTACGTCTTCCTGAAGTTTGTGGTCTTGTCAAGTGCCAAGGTTGGCACCCCAAGGAAGCAGAAATGTTCCTTTTTCCTGTTTCAGAACCCAAGTGGACAGGCCAGGTCCATGCATAGCAAGTCCAAGGCTCCAGGCAGCTCAAGTCTGAAATTTTACATATAACCTTAAGCCTCAAGTGACAGAGGACCCAGGTGGGGAAGAGAGTGATTATAGGGAATTACAGCCCCATACACTTCCTTTATCCCAGTTAATCGCTCCAGGAAGTGAGGGCAGAAGTACAAATGCTCACTTGTCTTAAGCACTTGGAGTTTGCACACAGAATTGACAGGAGTTGGAACAGAAGCTTTGTTTGGGTGTGGAAGGAGCTTTGCAATAGCTGCTGTCCCTGAAACAACTAGGCCAGGTCCCACCAGGGGCAGAGGCTTCTCTCCCTCACCTCTGTAGGAGCTGGGAGATCTCCTGTGGGTTGGTTCTGCCAAACCTCACATGAGCTGAGCAGCACCAGCAGCCAGGAGGAGCTCAGCAAATTTTAAGAGGAGCTGCACAAGGGCTTGAAGTCACCCAGCACCTTCAGCACATGGACCTCTCCAGGGCCAGGAGGTGCAGAGGCAGCGTGCAAAGGTAAAAATGAACCACTCAGTTCCTGGGAGGTTTGGTTGGGGTGTGGTCCAAGTTCTGCCTGTAGTTTTGGGTCATTTCTTCTTGCTTTACCCAAGTTGCTCTGGCCCATGCTTGGCCTCAGACTCCTCATTCTGAAGCCCTAGAGCAGGACTTGGCAGCACGTTGTGAGACACAGCTCTTGTGCCTGGTGCTTTTTGCCAAGGTGGTACCTGGGAGCATCAGGGCTGCCAGGACAGTGATAGGAGGAATAAACAACTTGAAAAACAAAATAAACTCTTGCTATCAGAGTCACAAGGCAAGCTGTCCAACACAACAGTGGTCTCTGATTTTATATTTAATTTTAGAAGCTGAAACTAAATGTTTTAATTTTATATTATTCTCAACATAATGCTAATTTGCTCCAGATGTCCACTCTGAGCTGAACACTGCCATTTTGCATAGAAAGCATGTGCGTCAGTGATTTATTCCAAATAGCTTCTATTTTACTGCATTTCATTTTATTCTGAATGAAGTACTTAACAACATGTTTCTCTTTAAGAATCTTACTTAATCATATGGATATAATTTCTTCAATTTACGTTTTCAGTTCTTTAGTGTGGTGGCCACAGGGTGTTTCTTAACCTAGGAAGATTAAATGCACATGTTGAAAGCTGCTTATATTTGATTTTGAGGCACTTTCATTTCAAAGTCCTCCACGTAAGGTACAGAAGTGATTGTGGTTTCCTGCTAGGTTCTGGGATAGAGGGATAACTCTCAGGAAAACCTTGCAGATACCTTCTAATAATCATCCATGACAATAACATAATTTCATTTCTTTCAAAACTGTGGTCTACCGAGAGTGTTTAAGACTTTTTTTATTGGGGTTCAGGAGAAAAAGAGATTTAATTTTCTTGTCATTTCTGGGCTACAGTTCAACGTTTCAATTTAAAACCTATTTCCGTTGAGCTCCTTTCCCAGTTTTCCCTCAAAATATTATCTTAGAAAATGTCTTTTATTCAGTTATTTTTTTATTTATTTAGCAGCATATTAAAAATTATGTGAGACAGCTCAATATGAACCTTTGTTATTTGAGCCTGGCTCACTCAGCCATTCCTGTCCATGGGCTGCCATTGGTCAAGTATGTCAGGAATGTCCTTTGGCAGTGGCCTCGAGCTGCGTCACGGGTGTGAGGCAGCTCCTCTGAGCTGCTCTCATGGATGGGAAGCAAGTCCAGGGAAGATTTTTATTCTTTCATTTTAAAGCTGACCCAGGGTGTGTAGTTTGTGGTAAGATGGGGTGCTTCTGCATGGTCACACAAAATGTAATATACCAGATTCATCAGATATCAAAACCTACTCTTTGTCCCTTTTTAAAATAATTTCCCTCATACAATCCCTTTTCCTCCTAGGCTTTTACACTGCAACCTTGTGCCATGGGACATAAATGTCATGAGGTCCCATCATTTGTGAGGCAAGTTTTTCCCACCTGAAATAATGTTCATCTGTATTAATTTACATCTTCTTTTTACATTTCATTTCAATCTTAGCATTTAATTTTCAGAACTAACCTTGCTGTTATTCTACAATTGTATTAGTTTATTATACTGAATTGTTGACACAGCTGGTAGGGAGCTAAGTGCTGTGGTTTCACACAATAAAATTTCAGACAATATGTGTAGCACTTCTTTTTCATACATATCATTTGAAAGCCATATGATTCACCAATATGTGTTATTGTTATCCACCCATGTGGGACACAATCTATTTTAAATTAGTGAAGTGACTTGCTAAACTCCCTGTAAACAATAAGACTGTGGGAAAACATTAAGTGCTATTCAGAAAAGAACATTGCTATACAGTCTTTTATCCAGAGGATCCCACAGTGCTGTAGAGAATGGAGGGACCTGGCACTGCTCTTCAGCAGAGCTCATCTTCTCAACTGGCTTTGGAGGCAGCTCCAGCACTTGAAACTGGAGCAGTGCTTGGTGGAGAGTGTCAGTGCCCACACCAGTGCAGTGGGTGTGGTAAATCACCCTGAGTGAAGAGTAGCAATAGGGTGTTCGTTAGCAAAATCTGGATTTAACATCTGCTTTGGAGAGAAAACTGACTTCCTTTAAAGCAGGTTGAGGTCTCGAAGCCATTTTCCTAGGAATAAGTCTCTTAGATTTTCTTTCATGTAATAAACGTGGTCAAGCAAGACAAAATGCAAACACAGCCAGACTTAGGCAGTGACTTAGGGTAAAGTGAGGATGAGTTCCTTATTTGTAGGGGAGAAAGAGCAGGTTCTCTCAGATTATCCTTCTCCATGTGTTACCCTGAGCTCTGTGGAACTCTGCTGTAGTGTGGTGAGCAGGTCTGTGGGTGAAGGAGAGAGCTGTGTCTCTTAGAGTTGCTTTTTAAAAAATAATAATGTTTTAAAGACAAATCCTTCAAGCTTGAAGATTTTTGTCTTTTTAAAGACAAAAAAAGGTTTTTTTCAGACAAGTAATAAAAAGTACAAGCATTTTTGCCCTGGAGCTCCACAGTCATGGCACAAAGGAGAGCAGAATGAGGTGACCAACCCTGCAGTGAGAACAAGCTCCCACCCCATCACTCAGCTTCCCAGTGCTTCACCAGTACCTCTTGGAGGGCTCTTTGGCAGAGCTCAGCTTTACACACATGAGGGAGTGTCAGCTACAGTCATTTGAGCAGATCCCTTGCCTGCCTTGGATTACAGGTGGGACCTCAGTCTTCACTTAGGCACCATCAGATTGCCCCAGCATGGCACAGAAAGATCAGGAGCCCATCTGAGCACTGAGAGTCCCACTGGCTTTTCTGCTCCACTGCTGAGAACAGCCTTGGGGAAGATTGTGTGTTGTCCTCATTGCTTTGTGCAGATTAACCCAGTGTTGGCAAGTTGATGCAGTTTGTCAATTTGAAGGGAAACTTTACTCTTCTGAGCTGAATTTCAAGCTGAAATAACAATTTGAGATAAAAGCTCCATTATGCACTTGTGGAAACGAGCACGGGCAGGGTATGAGAAGGACAGTAGGTTTTAAGATTGAAAAAATCCATCCTCACTAAAATGGGAGAAAACCCCAGCAATAAAACTCCTGACTTTGTGAAACATTTAGTGAGGAAAATGAACAAGCTGTGTTGAACCACATACAGAAAGTTGGATTTGCAACAAAAAACCTACGTAGATGGGCGAAGACTTACCTTGCTGCTATTTTTCATCTTTCCTAAGAGAATTTGGTTGTGCTGGAGTAGTTCAGTCAGCTGCAGCCAGCAATTTCCCACTGTAGATCAGATTTCATCCACAGGATCCTCCTCTGTTTGATCTGCCAAGGGCAGGAGCCACTTTGTAAGCTGTGATGACATGTGACAAGCTATGACTGTAAAACATATTTATTTACTGGTCTTGACAAAGGTAGGAGCTGGGTTTTCCAGAATTATATAAAAACCAGGAGTCCAGGGGGAATGAGTGGGAAGTTAGAATGGACACTCACTGTTGGCAGATGACACTGTGCTTGTGACACACAGGTTTGTCACACGCTGGGCTCAGATCTTCCTGTGACTGGAGACAGACACAGCCCAGACCTAACCCGGGCTGCTCTGTCTGTGGTGCACTGGAAACTCATCCTGTTCCTAGACACACTCTTGGCATGTTACAAAGGCAGACTGGACTATGTGAGGATCTTTTTGTTCCTTTACTGCTTCATTAAAAAGAAAGGAAAATATGAAATAAAGAGGGAAGCTTTTCATTTTGGTTTTTTCCATGTGTTTGTTAGGGAATACATTGAGGGTATTTCAATAGTGTCTGATGCCAGTATAACAGCTTAAGACTGTTTGCTTAATTCCTGAATGTGCGCATTGTTTTTAGCAAACATTCTTAATTTATGTTTGTCCTGCTTCTCTTCCAATCTCCCATTGGATTCAGAATGTAAACCAGCACAGGCAGCTTCTCTGCTGTCCTCTTTGCAGATGTGTGTCCCAGACCAGGGGTGAGGAGTGCCCTGTGCTGGGCACAGAAGGGTTGCTGAGTTCCCCAGCGTGCTCGATGTCCTGCGCTGAAAGAGAGCGCTCAGCACATCACAGGAACAGCTTACAGAAGCAGGGTGTGTAATTTTTAATAACTGGGATAAAAACCCTCAGTGACATCTTTAAAATATAAATGCCTTTTCTTGTTTCTTTTATTTCTTTGCCCCTCCTTATTTTGCCTTTTCATCTCTTCTCCTTTCAATTCCATTAAGCTTCATTGTACAATAATGTATCGCAGTGGACTTTTTTCAATTATGTTTTTGATTTTTTCCTCCTTGTTACTATAAAACTCCAGATGTTTTGAGACTTCATGGTTCTCTGGATTATTTTTTCCTTTATTTTAATCTTCTTTTGTAACATGCCACACATGTGGTATTTTGGCCTTTTAAGATGCTAGGCTATGCTAATCAGCCATAAGTTTTGGGGTAGGATTTTTTTTTCCTTTTTATAATTACTTTTCCCCCTTCTTTTTGCTGTTGTCTCTTTAATTATTTTCTTTTTTCTATTTGTTTTCTTTTTTGTTACCCCAACTGGTTAGTCCACATCAATTGTAATGGATTCTCCCTTTGCTCTGAGGCTGCATTCTTTATGTTAGGCAAATTAATTCTGCACTCCAAACTTTCCAACTCTTCATACCTGTAAGGGGATTATGAGCACCTTTTCACCTTGCCTTTCAGGACAGAACTGTTTGCACTGAAATTGGCCCCTCCAGACCAAGAGCACAGAGTGTTCTTTGAAGATTGAGATGGGTGCACATAGATTGTACTTTAGATGCAAACTGGAATGGAAATGTTTCCTTGGAAATTATGACAATGAATTACTGATCCAGAGAAACAAGTTTTTGAAGTACATGTAGGAAATGATACTTTTTATTTAAAAGATCTAAAAGCTGGAGGGAAGCATTTTAATTTATTTGTGGTTCTTTGCTGGCATGGATGGAGAGGGTTTTTAATTCATTTTGTTCAATCTTAATTTTGTCCCCAAAACAAGCAGATCTGGCTTCAGATATTAGAACAGCAAATCTTGGATTGTGTGCTGTCCTTTAATTTCAAATAGCTTGTAAGCTATTCAAAAAATCCCAAATAAAGAATAGTTTACCAATTACATCTGAGGAAATAAAGGGGCTGACATGGAGTGTCTTCTTTGCTTATTACATGACCCTATGAATTTTGCATTTTGTTCTTTAAAATGTTGCCTCATGTAATGTAATTTTGCCTGCAAGCCATAATACTGCATTCAGTCCAACTGTAATGAGGTTTCAGAAAATTGTTTGCTTTCCAAATGACATATTTAGCAAAACCTTATGGCAAAATCTGTGGCTGTCAAGCTGCTGATAGTAAAAAATTCCCAACTTTCCTGGTTCATTCTCATGTTGTAGCAAACAAATGCAGCAACCCTTGTTTTGACAAATGTTTATACTTCTTCTTGATTAAAGAAGAATTACTAAAAAGAGTTTTAATACTAGAATTCAGGTCTTGTGAAAAGGACAGGATGCTCTGATAATTTCCCAGATATTTTGGGTTTGCTGGAAAATGTATGGAAAGCTCTTCTTGCTCGCTGAAGTGGGTGACCTCCTGGCACTAGAAGAAATAAATGTGTGAATATTGCAGTGCTGGAAGGTACACCTGCCCCGTGCAGGGGATGCTGGCAGGCAGGTGGCAGGGTCTGCAGTCACCAGGGGTCTGTTTGTGTGGGAATCACCTCGTGGGCAGAGCCAGACCTGGTCACTCTCAAAACCTGACTTAAAGGAGTCCTCTGTGGGCCAGGTCTGCATTCCTCATGGATCCATCACTCCTGCTACTGCCCAAGGGGGCTCAGGAGCTTAGAAAATTCATAAAATTGAAATAAAAGGGACAGCCCAAAGTCTTGTTTAAGTCAGAGATGTTCAGACACCTCCTCCAGGGATTCTCAGTGTATTCGTATTTCCCGGTTTCATGGTAATTAGGAAATACACAATCTGTCTAATAGCATAAAGAAAAATTAACTGTTTGTTGGTGGACAGTGTGTGGATATCAAATGGCTGGCCACAACTACCCTAAAGCCCAGCAGTGTGAAGGATGTATTGCATTTATACTGTGGCTCACTTTTCTTTCTTCTTCCTGTTCTGAACCTTTTAAGCTTTTCTTCTCTTACACACTAGCAGCTGTACAACGCTCTGGCTAAAGCCCTAAATGATTTTTTTAAAGACAAATAAAAGTACAAGCATTTTTGCCCAGGACTCAGATGAAATAGCATGTAATGTCACTTTGTAAAGATAAATTGTTCAGGCTTCAGAAATAAAACCACACCTGGGAATTGGCAGGTCTTTTTATGTTACAGTTACCTCCCACTGTATTATAATCACAAAGGAGGAAAAAAACCAGCTTCAACAATTTAAATCTTTAATTCTGAATCTGGCTAAATAAATTGGGATTCTTTAGGATGTTAAAGTCTCTTTCCTATGGGTGACTTGTTATGTACTCAGATAGGTCTGTTGAGTTTAATAAAACTCCTTCCATGAGCCATGTTGCTCATGCACAACTATTTGCAGGATCAGGGCTTTACATTGTAACTACAACAGCGAATTAAACATTAATCTAATCAGGAGTTAGAGGGAAAAACAAAGCACCAGAACAGATACTTTGATTGTGGTGTGGGGTGGAACAACTCAAGTGTTTTAAGTTCCTGAGGTTCATAACAGTTCGGAGCCCTGTGTGCTTCCAGCCACGGCCCCAACATTGGCCTCAGTGTGCTGTTAAACATTGATGCTATTTAAAGAGTGGTGTGGCTGTTTCCTCCCCTCCAGAAGGGATACGCAGCCTCACAGGATCCTTTTTCTCATAGCGTGTTTTTCAGTAAAATTTTCCCAATTTTGTAATCAGTTGGGAAGAAGGAACATTTCACAATGTTCGTAAGGCTGGTGGATGTTTTGACCAGACATCAGATTTCCTATTGATAGCATTAAATGCTTTGGAATGAAATGTTTTGGGTTTTCCATCTGTAGGCTGTCTGAGATGTCAGCAGCCAATATGACCTGCTCTTTCCCTTTTAGGTCTATAAATAAAAGGCAGCTTGTTTAACTGATCTTGCAGCAGAGAGCAGAGGTGTATATTAATGAGCTTGCTCTAATGGCACACTGGACCTATTTAGCACTACGACTGTGAAGGCTTCTCTTTTTCAGTCATAACTCATTTCCTAAGAAAATGTCAGTTATTGCTTCACCCTATGGTCTGAGCTGGTTAGTTTATAGTTTATTTCTTCTGATCTGTGCCACTGACAGATATGCTAGACATGACCGTGATTAAATACGCTCATGAAAATGGTAAACATTTGATAATATAAACCCTCTTGGGAACGTGCTGTTATTTCTGCAGCATTCTCAGGTGCATTCAAAGTATAATCTGGAAGCAAAGAAAAAACATTTTAAGCAATTACAGTTATTAAATTAAACTGCTTTGTTGGGAAAATTGTGATGTGTTTAGATCACTGTGAGATAATTCTGTGTTTTTATAAATATGGCTTTTGAATGTGTGATATTGCAACAGCGACACTGCAGTGAGATTTTAGTGTGAAATAAAGATAACATATGTATTTCCATATGGCAACAGATTAGTTCAGTCACATAAACTTCTACAAGGTATTTTTCCTGGTAGAAGCCCTGTTCTGAAAGCAGCAGTAGTTATAAAACCCAATAACTGCATTGTGTTCTTCCTGTAATCGTGTGGCATTGTTTTGTGTCTGTGCTTGGGTGTGTGCAGCATTAACGATCTCACAGCAAAGACAAAAGTAGTAATTGCAATATAATTATTTTTTTTATTGATGAAACTTGTTTAAGAGTTCTGTTGACATTTACAGACTTTGAGGATCATGCAGCATTTGTTACACTTATCCCAGGCATCAAACGTCAACAAAATGTTTAGGATTGTAGGATTAAGCAGTGACAGATTGGGGCCAGATGTCTGGGAGATCCCATAAGGGGCCTTCTCAGTTGATAAAATAGCTCTTGCCATCCTGAAGCCCTTTCAAAACTGAACATTTGTTCTTTGTAGTTGAAGCTGAGACACTTGTGGGATGGCTGGATCTTCCTGGAGGGTATTTAAGAGGGAGAATGAGCACCCCATTTTTCCTAGAGTAGTTTTATGTAGTGTAAATGTAAATACATTCCAAGTAGTAAGAGTAGGTGGAAGGGTTAAAAGAGTTGATGAGTGGCAGTTAAACCCAAGAACTACCTTACAAACTTGTCTTAACAACAGCAGCCCAGTTGAAGTTGTCACACCACTTCAGGGAAGCTGTTTCCATCTGTGGATTTCAGTAGGGACAAACTGTGAGAGATAAACAGTCAGCAGATCCAGCAATCAGGGAGCTGAAAAAGGTGTCCTTCAAAGTGCAACTCTTCCTGCAGCTCTCAGTGGATTCTCAGCCCACCCTGCTCAGCTCTTTGCACCAACTCCATTCCTCCCTTCCTTTGAGACTTTTCATCTTCAGCTTCCTCTCTTCTCATCACTTGTGGCAAGGTTATCATCTCCACTGCTTTCCTCTGGAATGGAATTCCTGTTTCACCCACAGCCTTTGCCACCTTGAAAATCTGAGTACTGCAGTCACATCATTCTCTTTGCAGGTGTATTTTTCCACCTGACATATTTATCCTGAGTTTATCACTGCATTGGGACCACCCCACAATCTGCTACCCAGTTTAAAAGAGCTGGGTAATACAAATTCTGTGAATTAGGAAATAATTACATAAATTAAGAAAAGCTCTGAATGTCCAAGCATATGTGGTGATGGAGGAACCTTACTGCTGAAGGCATTGGACATAGTTACCAAGAGAAGGCAGCTGAGCACAGAAGAAGGGTCTGTAAATAAGCCCATATTTGTCTGAGTGTTGCTGCTTTCACTGCAGCTCTGAGCATTTCTGGTAGGGCCTGCTCCTTCTCTCCCTGAGGTGTCGATCCAGCAAACTCTTAAACATATATGCTTTCATGTGTTTTAGATTAAGCTTGTGTTTAGATGTTTTAGGACATCTCTGTTGGAATTTTTGCTACTGACATCAATGAGAGTGGAGCTGGACCTTTCATGAGTTTGGATTATTCTGCATACCTTGCTAGTTTGCATTGGGCTCTAGGAATGGAACTTAAGACTGGTAAACCATTAGAAAAACATTCTGAGGGTCAAGATCCTTCTCTCTAAATTGGAGAGAGATGGATTTGATGGCTGGAGTGCTCAGTGAAGGAGGAATGATGGTGATATCCAGAGTGGGGAGAGACTCAGTGTTGAGATGGGACGTGGGTGACAGGTGGTGTCCCTTGGGGGTCTGTAGTGGGACCAAGTGCAGTCTCAGCAGATTCGTAGGTGACACCAAGCTGAGTGGTGCAGTTGACACTCCTGAAGGATGGGGTGGCGTCCAGAGGGATGTGGACAAGCTCCAGAAGTGGCCCATGGGGTTTCAACAAGTCCTGGGTCCTCCAGCTGGTTCAGGGCAACCCCTGGTATCAACACAGGCTGGGGGATAAAGGAGCCCAAAATGCTCCAAGGGATGGAACACCTTCTCTGAGAAGAAAGGCTGAGAGAGTTGGGCTTGTTCAGCCTGGAGAAGGCCCCAGGCAGACTCAGAGCAGCCTCTCAGTGCTTGAAGGGGACCTGGAAGAGAGATGAAAGGGATAATACTTCAAAGGGATGCCACACTGTGGGCACACTAATCAAAGGAGGTTGGAAAGGAGGAAGATTGGGAACAAAAAGGAAAAAAGTGATCTTTAGGACCTCAGAACGTTCACTCAGCTTTATGGAATGTCCTATGAGAAGTATGAATTTGCTGAACTCTGCTCTATTTTTCATAGACTTCAGCATTTTTGCATAATTCAAATTGCTCCGTCCTGAATCTTAGATTTTTAGTGATAATTGTGAAGAAAGTTTGTTTCTTTTGAGGTCTTGGTAGCTTTGGTCACTTCCAAACCCCTCTGCCTCCTTGCACCAGCTCAAGTGTTCAGAGGTGAGTCGTGGCCAAACAAAGCTTCTGAACTCATAAACTGCATGTTTCCAGGTGATTTTGTGGATCTGACACAATGGCTGTGGTGGGAAAAGATGGGAAATATATACACGTCAGAGAGTTGTCTGTACACATACCCAGAACGCCATTCAGACAGGTTACTGCTCAGGGCACTGAAATATTGATGGCAGTAAAGGCCACATTGATCCTTTGGTGTGTGAGGGGCTGGCACAGGCAGAGAAGTGCCAGAAGCCCCTCTGCCTGTAGTGTGCAGAGCAGATCTGCATCCAGTGCCAGGACACAGCCTGCAACACAAAGAGAATCACTGTGGTTGCTGTGCTGAGGTATTTACAAATCACCCTGGGATGAGCAGGATGTGCTGGGCCTTTCTCCCTCCCCTTTGGCAGGCCCTGGGAGATCAGGTGCCTCCAGGCTGCAGCACCTTCAGTGCTCCTCCATCTGCAGCTGCTCTCCCTTCCCATCTCTCCCCCTGCACAGCCAGTCTGCAGCTTGCATGCCCTGGTGTGTGTCAGAGGTGTGTGTGACAAGCAAGATTGACAGTGTGGTGATTTCTGTGATGACATCTGAGGAGCCACAGGTTCCTGGACAGCTGCTGAACAAACTCTTGACTCAGCAAACAGAAGTGACAAAGCATTTGCTGATTTTGTGAGAGTCAGGATTTCACTGTTTATGAGCAAGAGTCATAGAAAAAGCTATGGCTTCTAGAAACAGTGGTTGGAACAGGTTGCTCAGAGAAGCTGTGGCTGCCCCATCCCTGGAATTGCTCAAGGCCAGGTTGGACAGGACTTGGAGCTACCTGGGATAGTGCAAGGTGTCTCTTGCCCACAGCAGGGCTTGGAACTAGGTGACCCTTAAGGTTCCTTCCAACCCAAACCATTCTATGAAGATACACCTACTGTAGTTCAGAATTGCTCTTAGTGTTGACAGGAAGGTGAATTGGGTGGTGTTTCTCAAATACATTCCTTGAGATCACAAATCCTTGAGGAATCAGGTTTTTATCTGTGTAGGGGCATAAGAAGATGTGCAGTGCCATGAAACAGCAATATGTGCAGAGTGGGCAAAGAGTATGCATTCCATCACTTGAGTATTTGCATTCAAGTATTTGAACATGTGCGAGTATCTGAGTGCATTCTGTGGGTGTGCAGGTGCACAAATGTGCACACCACGAGTATTTGTGCTCGCCTGGGAGAGTTCCCATCCTACAGACAGTGCCTCCACTGCCCGTTGTCTGTAACTCTGAAAGTTAGCACTGAGCAATGCAAAACTCCCTTCCCTTGGCCTAGTAGCTGGCAATTTTACTTATATATTTATTCAGATTTAATTTGAAACAGTGACTTCTGTTCTGAAGGCTATGCAGTGTTTTATTGCTGAGCTCCCTAATGAAACGGGTGCTTAAGAAGTCAGAATTGCTCGGGTTACTGGTTGTATAAATGCTGAGAACAGCTCTGAATGATACAGCTGGTAAAGAAAAGGGTGCAGAATAACAGCAGAGTTCCTTTGGATTGATCTTCAAATGGATCAGGTCTTCCTGTAATAGTCCATGCTCATCTGCTCCAGTGTATAATATTTCAGACACCTGAAACCAGGTTCTAACCCGCCAGCTTCTCTTACTCTCTGTCTGTAGCAGCTAATTGTGATTGCCCACAGTGGCTCCTGTGCCAGTTTACATCTCAGAGGACTCCTCAGAACACTTGTTCTTTCTTTAAATTTTCTGCTCTGACACCATGTCTTTAAGTGTTCAGCTCAGACAGAATGTGTGAGATATTTATCACCCTTGTATTATTACTGAGCTGCACACCGTGTCTTCAGTGACAGATTAAATGAACAGCACAACATGTTGTGTTTCATCCATAAATTTCAACAGATGTTTGAATGTTGGTTGATTTATTGCACATCCAACTTGGTTCTTACACTGTTCTCATTGTGGCTGCACATGGTTTATTTAATAGAACCTTACAATGATTTTTTTTATGACGTTTTTCAGTTTGAAGGGTGCAACAAGGCATTTTCTAGGCTTGAGAACCTCAAGATCCACCTCCGGAGTCACACTGGGGAGAAGCCATACCTGTGCCAGCATCCTGGCTGCCAGAAAGCTTTCAGCAACTCCAGTGACCGGGCGAAGCACCAGCGGACACACCTGGACACCGTAAGCACCATTCCATACTGGGAGCTGTCCCAGTGCTCCTGGCACACAATCCGTTCTGCTGCTGCAGGGGGCTTGGCCTTTTCATGAGGAGAGTCTTAGAAAGTCAGCTAGGAGCAAGTGGATTTGGTTTTGAACTGTATGTGCTCTGAGAAATGAAAAGGTCTCGATCACAGAGAGGCAATTATGTTGTGTTACTCATGCTGAGCAGTGATTACGCAGGAGGGAGTTACTCAGCAAACTCTGCCATTGTTCCTGTTCCAGTAAGAGGAGGCAGCAGCCCAGAAGGTGTAGCTGAGTCACTGCTGCTGCACCAAATGTGTGTCATTGTCTCACTTCCTGTCCCCTTCAGTGAGTGCTCCGGGTGAATGCAAAAGCTGTTCAGACCTCTCAGTGGAAGGTAAATGCACCTCAGTTTTGGACAGTAATTTTGTAAAAAGTGAAATGTGTCTCATAACTCTATGGTTAAGTACCCTCCATCAATTTAACTGTGAGAAACACACTCTTTTATTCTCTACATTTGGTAGGTTTGGCTTGACTCTGCAGCTCTTCTCCCTTGTGAGAGAGCCTGTCAAGTGTCTTGGGCTCTGCTGAAATGAAATCACCAGATCAGGGGGAAAGCAATGAGACAGCTCTGCAGACCAGTCATGTCCTCAGCATAAAGCTTGTAAAGAGTAACAGACAGAGTTGTTCCTTTGTCTTTTTCAAATAAGTGAATATATGGTTTAGTTTGGCCAAGTGTTTATGGGGCAGAACTTTTGAGTTTAATTAATATTTACTTTTTAAGCAGTTACACATTTCAGACAGTGCAGCATTAAGGAATGTCTAATGTACATTATGCCTTGCAAAAACAAACAAGTAAGAGAAGCAAGTCAGTCACATTTTCCAAACCAAAGCACACTTAAAATAACAATGTTTTATTTATTTGAAAGTCAACCCGAGATATTTGAATTTGTAATTTGTATCTCTTTTGAAAGTGGATATACTAAAGTGCATGTAGTTTTTTAATTTAATTACCTGAATCTAGTCGATATATTTTTTATTAGCCTAACTCACAAATTGAATGCCATCTATTAGTTTTAAGAGAGAACTGACATGGTTACTAAAATAAGCACAAATTCTTTGTATGTGTTGTCTGTGCAATATTGAAGACAAATGTCTTAACTTTCTATTTTCTTCTCTTCTCCCTTTATCTCTGTCTTTATTATCTGAAATGCTCATAAATCAGGAAAAAGGTACAGTAATAATTTTCTAATAACTTTCTTAAATATCTAAAAACATCCTCCATGCTATTCCACTGCAGGTTCTCTAAAACTGTTTCTGTAGTCCTGCACACAGTAACTGAGTTCCACTTACCTGATTTAATGGAAGCCCTGTGGTTTAAGCTCAGTGAATTGTGTGCTTATGTGAACGTAAAAAATAGCAGAGCTACAGGATGGTGCTGCTGCACCAAACAACTGCCTGGAATGTCAGAGCAAAGAGCCATGAACCTTTGTAAGGGTGATCACATTCTCATCTAGTTTCCCTATGACTGAGTTGAATGATTTTATCACTAATTCGAATGACATCAGTGATTTGAAAAATACTCTGCTACTTTTTCTGCCAAGGGATTTGTTAAAGTTTTCCATAGCTTTTCCTCAGGTGTCAGTTCTCTGTGTTCCAGACACTCTCAATAAATCTCCTTTGCCCTGTAGCTTTCTGGGTAGGTGCTGTGTTAGCCTGTAAGGTCATGAATTGGTGAATGATTCTATTATTCCTTCAAAAAATTCCTGCTGGCTGGACAGAGCAGCAATACTTATCCTCTGGAGGTACTTACAAAGAAAGGGGGTTTATATAGGCTGCTTTTTCCTTACTGAGTGCATTTGGAATTGGTTTTAAAGCTTCTCAATGTAGGTCACTCCACCATTTATCTTCTCCAAAGGAGAATCTGTAAATCATTTCACTTACTGGTGTATGCTAGTTTGATGGAATCCCCATTAAATCATCTGGAAGTAGATCCTTCTCCTAGGCAGGAGCAGAACAAAGGGAACCTGTCTGTCCTTGTGGTAAAAAGGGCACATCAGCACTCCTCCAGGAGCAGAGCAACTGGGTTTACAGGACCTCACAGTCACTTCTCCCAAAACTGGTGGGATTTTTTCCCTTCTGTGCATCCTCCTTCCAAAGCCAAAGGGATTAAAGAATGTGACATCAAGGTCATGGCAAACCAGTTTTCTGCCTTTGAGAAGACACCAAAAGGATTTGCTAGTCCTAGTGAGAAGTCTGAGGTAATGTTGATAGATGAGGCAAGAAAATAGAGGACAAAAGAATGATCCATTCAACTTGAAAGCTTTGTGAGCTGTGCCATGCAGCACTATTTTGCTGGCATTTAAGACAATGGTCACTTAATAGAAAGTGCCTTTGCTCATTTTGGCAATTGCACCTTCATTTGGAGTTTGTTCTGTAACCCAGAGATAGTATTCCATTTGTTAGGAATAGGCATAGCCACAAGAAAAAATTTGGTGAGGATTTCAGTCACTGGGAAGGTCCCCTCTGAGCCTCTTTTTCTGCAGGCTGAGCCCCCCCAGCTCCCTCAGCCACTCCAGACTGTTTCCCAACTCCACTGCCCTTCTCTGGACATGCTCCAGCCCCTCAATGCTTTTCCTGTCATAAGGGGCCCAGAGCTGCACCCAGGATTCGAGGTGGGGTCTCACCAGTGCCCAGCAATCCTTGTAAAATTTATGTAAATCAGAACTCAAAACCAGAATGTCTGTCTTTATAATTATACTGGCTGATGCCATGATAATTTTGTTTGTAAAGGCTAGGGAATAAAGAAATGCTCTCAAAACTCATTCAGTTCTACCTCAGTAGCATTTAGCTCAGCCCAGTGAACCATATCCAGTGTGCCAGTGCAGAGTCACCTCTGTTTGCAGCGTGCCTGGTTGGTGAGCTCAGAGGAGACAGAGCAAATGTGGGCCCAGCAGAGAGAGGGAGCAGCTCAGGTTCAGCTGAGTGTGTTCAGCTCAGGTTCACACTGTGTGTGCTCCCTGTGCTGGCTGGGACAGGCACAGGGGTGTGACATCTGTCCCACAGTGTGTGTGCCCCTCCTGGGACAGGCACAGGGGTGTGGCATCTGTCCCACAGTGTGTGTGCCCCTCCTGGGACAGGCACAGGGGTGTGGCATCTGTCCCACAGTGTGTGTGCCCATGCTGGGGCGGGCACAGGGGTGTGGCATCTGTCCCACAGTGTGTGTGCCCATGCTGGGGCAGGCACAGGGGTGTGACACCTGCCCCACAGTGTGTGTGCCCATGCTGGGGCAGGCACAGGGGTGTGACACCTGTCCCACATTGTGTGTGCCCCTCCTGGGACAGGCACAGGGGTGTGACACCTGTCCCACAGTGTGTGTGCCCATGCTGGGACAGGCACAGGGGTGTGACACCTGTCCCACAGTGTGTGTGCCCATGCTGGGGCAGGCACAGGGGTGTGACACCTGTCCCACATTGTGTGTGCCCCTCCTGGGACAGGCACAGGGGTGTGACACCTGTCCCACAGTGTGTGTGCCCCTCCTGGGACAGGTACAGGGGTGTGACACGTGTCCCTTTGCTCCTCCCCAGAAGCCCTACGCCTGCCAGATCCCCGGCTGCTCCAAGCGCTACACCGACCCCAGCTCCCTGCGCAAGCACGTCAAGGCTCACTCGGCCAAAGAGCAGCAGGTGCGTAAGAAGGTAAGAGCAGGCAAGGAGTGGCACATCCCCAGAGATCCTCAATGCAGTCGTTTTTCATTTACCTTTAATTTATATATTTTCAGATAAGTTTTTCAGCAATATCACAGAAGAAAACTTAAATGGAGCTGATTTCCCTGGTTTTGAATCACTGTTGTTAAGCAAACCACCTTATATATTTGTACTTTCAAAGGCTGTCACCCTCTAAGTTCAGTTTGCCACACGCTTTCTGTCCAAGCATTTATTTTCCTGTTCATCTTTTATACACAAGCCCAAATGGTGCTGTCATTCACATAAAATGTCCATGCAGTGAGTCTCTGCAATCAGCACTGACTGATGGTATTTACTGAAGTACACGTTGGCAGATCATCTAAAACACAAATGAAACTAAGCCAGGGTACAGTGGAAATGTAGGAAAAGAGGACTTGGAATAGAAGAGATGTCCTTGTGTCAGCCATGCCCCCTTCCCTCCTGCTGCTCCTCTTGTAGAGTTTTCAGACAGGAAAACTTTCCCAGGACAGCTGTGTGCCCCCAAATTCTCCCTGTAACCCTTCTCCCTTCCAGATGTGTGCAGTGTGAGTAGCAGTTGCCAGCACAGAGCCAGAGCTCTGCACGCTGTGTCAAATGCTCAGGGATCACTCATTGCATGGTGAGACACACAGCCCCAGCACCATCCAGCTGCCCATGGAATCAACTCTGTGCACATACCAGCTCTACTCAAAAGTTTTATCTAGCCTGGCCACTGCCTAGTTTACCAGCCCAGTTTTGTATTAGCAGGCCTTGTGGTTTCCCTGCAGCTCTCAGCTTTAGAAGGTTCCACAGGATATGCTCTGCATGTGTGTCCCACAGGTCACAAAATTCCCAACACTTCCCTAGATTAACCTTTAGCTCGTAATGAGAGTAAGAGTCAGAGTGCCATGGCAGTAACTGATTAATTCTATGTAATTAATTCGGTGTAATGAGGGTAAGAGTCAGAAGGCCATAGCAGTAATTGGCCACAAAAAGAGGGTGCCTGTGCCACCAGTCTTCTGCAACTGCAAGATCTTTGCAACAGGAAGGTTTCTTACATGAAAATCTCATCAGATTGTGGAAAGCAACTGTGCTCCCTATTCCAAAGAAGAGAACATCCCCATTTTTCCTTCCTGTGGTTTCTGGCATACTTCAGAGAAACAAGGAGGGAATTACTTCCTAACACCAAACCTGAGTGTCATTTTTTCAGTTCTGTGTACTGAGCTGAATGCATTAACATGTCACCATCCTTACATCTAGGGACAGTCCCCACTGTTACACCTTGTCACCTCCTGAGGCCTTGTTCCATTTCTGCAGACCAAGGTGGGAAAAAACCCAAATTTGTGTGAGAGGGCACAAAGTACTTCCTGCACCAGCAGCAGGAGGCCTGAAGCACAGAATCAATCCAGGACAAGTTTGTTAACAGCAACTGCAAACTCAGGCTGCTTGGATGCACTAAGACATCAATATCCAGGGTTTCATATCACTTAATCTCCTGCCTTGAGGAATTTTCCTGTGTGCATGTACACAGCATCATATAGACTTATCAAATCTATCTTACAATAATGTTAGTAACTTGCCTCCCACACCTTATTTGGTAGATCAGTCTAAATCTGCACTCCTCCAGTGGTTTGAAATCATCTTCAGATTTCCTGTCTCATTTATCCATGATAACTTCATGAATACTTGATCCTGTGACTTTTTTTTTTCCTCAAATGAAGAGGCACCTGAAAAAGCAGCAGATTTTTGTGGTTTGTGTTTTGGTCAGGCTCTCTTAAAAAGGATCAAAGCAAACCTGGCTGATAAAGAAACAAGAACCCCCCCCTAAGTATTTCACTTGAATATATTAAAAAACCCCAACACCTTTCACAAGTAAATCCCAGTGTTACTGAACAGCCTACTTTGGATTTCAGATGTAGGAAAAAGGAAAAAGACTGTTTATACTCACTTGCTCGTTTTTGGTTATAACTCAGCAAAGGCAGTTGTCTGTTGGTATCAACTTCCCAAGAGTTCTGAGTGGAAATGACCTAGCCAAAAAAGAAAAATTAACAAGCTGTTCTGCCAACATGTCTTGGTTGAGACATGCTACCAAAATGTGCCATCTCTGATACAAAACAAAATGCCTGAGCTTAGACTTGTATCAAAGGAATCCTGAGCACTTAGTTCATAGCTTAGAGGATTAGTGCAGTGGTGATATTTGGTTGTTCTGAAAGGCTTTACAGAAACAAAACAGGAGAAAGTTAGCTGTTAATTTAGTAGTAGTTTAATTGGCTGCAGATGCACTTGTGATCCACATGTCAGATGTTTATCTCAAACCCACAAATGGCTGCAGAACAGAATTCTGAGGAGGTTTGCCTGGGCCCTTTATTTAGAATACTCAAGCCCAGGGGAGATGGGTATGTGAGGCTGTACCCATAAGGACAATAACTATTTATTAATGGCTGTAGAGTATGATGGCTGTTTGTGTAATGCGATCACTCTGTTATGACAAAAGCTTGGCAGCATCAGCATGTTTGAAAGAGAATTAGAAATGCTTTTCTTTCTTAATTCTCCTCTCCTGCTGTTTTTAATATGATGGACATTGTGGTTTTTGAGAGTTTGCTTCAGAGCCTTTTGCCAGAGCTTTCATTTCCATGGAGCAGAGCTGACACGTGAGTGGTACCTCTTCCCATCACCGACAGCCTCGCTCTGCCACTTCCAATCTGATCAGCAGAAACGCTTTTCTTTCCCTATCAAATGCCTTTCCAAGTGTCACAGTTACAGGGTGATGCAAACCTTTTGCTACAGAAAGCCTGAGAACGTGCAGTTCAATTACTCAGGAAGGTTTGAAGGAACACAGGGTACATTATTTTATGAAGCAAACTGGTTGTTGATGTAAGATTAGCACACTTAACTTGTGCACTTCAGAAAACCAAAGTCATCTCTAATTACAAGTGCCAAGTACTAGACACATCCTTAATTACACTGAGTTCCTAAGAATGGCATTTCTTCCTTCTATATATAACCCTTAAGGAGATATATGAAGTTAATTATAAATAATTTGGTTTTACTATGTAACACAATGTTTCTTTTATCTTCCTCTTGTAGTTAAAGTCATGTACTGATATTGAACAAGATGTACTCAGTGAATGTTTAGCTATCCAACAGCACCACACATCTTCACAGCACATCCTGGATGGGAAGTGTGGCAGATCTGTAGGTCCTCATGATTTAATTACAGGTAAGAATACTTCTAATAAGTGTGGTGCTAAATACAACAGAGGATTCAAACCAGAAAAGATTTGTCACTGTGGAAGGTGATAAAAACTCCAGACCAACAAATAAGATGAAATAATTCTGTGTGTTGTTCACTAAGGCCTTGCTTTTTTTGGTTTTTCAGCATTAGTCAGAGAAATAGCTGCTGTTAATTTCATGTGAAGGGGCAGCAGCCCTGCTGAGAGTCTGTCTCCATCCATTTGTTCTCCTTTCAAAGCGAGCCCTGGCCTGGGCAGAGTGCAGGTGCAGGGGCTGTGCTAAGTCCAGGTGGGTGCTCTGGCACAGAGTCCCACCAGGAGAGTTTTCTGCAGGAGCTGCAGGAAAGCTGAGGAGACTGAATGTTATGATGCACTTTGGATCATAACAAAAAATATGGTGATAGACAAATGGGAGAAAACTTGAATTTCAAATGTCAAACCTTCTTCTAATAATATTTCTAGTATTTAATCTTTCTTTCTGTATTTTCTTTTGTTCTTGTGGTTCAAACAAGAGTTGGCCCTTTTCAGGGACTTCTTTAGATTCTTCTATACATTTTATAGGAAGAGAAAAAGAGGATTCCATTCCCTTCTGTGTGAAATAAGATCTAGATTCAGAGTTTTGAAGCCCAGCAGAGGATCCTGAATCAGGGATGTGCATTATGAGGTCCTGTGTTGAGGTGGCAGAGGGAGGCACTCTCCAAGGCCAGCAGTGTTATTGAAATCTGCCTTCTGCAAGAATCTCCTACTTTTTTTTTTGATTACTCCAAATCTTCAAAACAAAAAATCCATTTTGCTTAGCATCTCCTATTCCCTTTTCTAGTTCAAATTGCATTAAAATGTTGGAATGTAAGTGATGAACAGAATGGAGTAGAAAGGGAAATACCCCATCATTCTGATGGACTTTCCCTGGGAGTCTGAACTCAGGGCTTACATGTGGCTCCTTGAAAAGTGGGAGAAAGCTGGAGGGATTTGGGGTTAATTTCCACACACTCTGCCTGTGCCACCTGCTCTGGATAAGGTCTGTGAGGGCAGCAGTGGCCTGTGCTGTCCCCTTGACAGCCCCGTGTAGCAGGAGCATGGCTTGGCCTCCCCCTTCCAGGCAAGAGCAGTGACATTTTCCTCAGAGCAGGCTGCACTTAAGAACCTCAGAAACAGCCTCAGATTTCAAGTGACAACAATAAAACAGGAAAAGAGTTATTAGCTCACAGATAAACAGACCATCCCTAACCCCTCAGTGTCATTTCAGAGAATCTCTTGTGAAATGAAGGATTTTATCTGTCCATAACTCTGGCTTTGTCTGATATGATTTCTGTGCTGATTATATTAATCCATCATCAGGATGTTGTAAAAAAACTGTAAATCTTCCCTGATACTTCCATCAGGTCGCTCCATATGAGACCCCATCAATGCACAGTATGAACAAGTGCCAGGGAAAAATAAATCAAGTTTGGAAAGACTGTTCTGCAGTGAAACAGAGGTTGCTTCATCTTATGTGCAGTACAGTCCACAGGCAAAACTGCTCCTCTGTCATTATTTAGGGCATATAAACCAAAGTGCTGATCCTCACAGAATTAAAGCATGAGGACATTCCTGCTGCCACCTATAGTCTGCAGTGATTGCACATTTGCTCTTTCAAATAAGCTGAGGTAACAGATTTTGAGAAATCAGTTATAATTCTGTATGTAGGCTATACATGGATAAATATAGTGTATGATGTCCTCATATTCCACTTGAAATATGAAAACATTTATGGTTTGGGCTTTTGAGTTTGGTTTTTGTGTTATTTTTTTCAAAGAAACCACATTATTAATGTGCAGAGCTCTGGGCTTTAGGGATCACTTGGATTCCTGGAGAATTTCAGTTTTGTCTTTCTCCAAGTTAAAGCACATTTTAAATATGTCAGGGATGAAAGCCCATCACAGAAAAAACCCCAAAATATTAAAAAAGACCCCATCCCTTGTGTCTGACTTCAAAGTAGGTAAGACAGTGAGCAGAGGAATGTTTCTGCAGTCAGAGGAACCCATTGTTTGCTGAGATCTTCCTCCTTTTTCCCTCCTCATAACTAAAATGCATCGTGGCTGCACACATTTAACTCTGCCTGTGGACAAGAGCTTGTGTCACTCTGGTCCCACTCTGGCATTTTCTCTGGGTTTTATTATTGCTTGCCTGCTCTCAGCATAAAGCTGAGGGGGAAAAGGCTGCTGGTCACAGATGCTCAGGGCACTGTTTTGGCCACAGATGTTAAGGTTAAAGGCCAAGCCATTTAAAATACTGATTGATGACTTGTGTTTACAAGCTGAGACGGTCAATGTGTGAGGAGGCCCAAGGTGCACAGGCCTGGCATGGGCTGCCCTTGCAGGAGTCACTCCCAGCAGCTCCAAAGACTTCAGGTACACAGAAAATTTGTGTTCAGTGCTGAAAGAAATGGAAGAAAAACTGTCAAAGAAATTTTGGAAGTACTGAAAATTATATCAAGACTGGATTAGCAACTGCTCTTCCCCCCTTGACTTGTTGATCTGTGGGAAGGGAGCTGGGTGAGGCAGCACAGGGATGGCTTGGGGGGATGTGGGGACAAGGGACACCATGTGCCAAACTGGCTGTGAGTGGTGCTGCACAGAGGGGTAGGGACAGGAGAACTCACTGGTGACAAACCCTGAGAGCCTTAGTGCCCAGGTCCAGGCAGGGGCCTTTTCCCCAAGGAGGTCAAAGATCTGGGAGAGGATGTCCCCAGCTAGAAACTCTTCAAGCCCAGCAGTGGGCACTGGGTGTCCACCCCAACAGTTCCACAGATGGGTAAATTCCTCTGCAGAGTGGTTGGCGCTGGCAGAAACTGGAGGTGACAGGAATTCTGGTTTAATTTGGTTTTCTGATGTGGTGAGTTTGAGTTCAGGGATCATGTGGGACTTGGCTGCTGCCCACACAGAGATGTGGGGTGGTTTTTTAAACATCATCTTGTTCCTCTAGGGGGTTATGCTGATTGTAGGTACTCAGCCACTGTGTTTTTCTCATCCCCTCAAGGATCAGGCCAGAGAGACATCCTGAACATGCATGAACTGTTCAGGGGTGGGATTGGAAGATAAAACATGGAGTAGGTTTGCTGGCTACCACACTGCTAAGATGACCCTTTTCTGATGGCTTTTGAGCTTTTTGCACAAGTCACTGCTGGGCCAGCAGTGTGGGAGCCTTAGAGCATGAACAGCTTGGTTTAGGGTCTGCAGTTTCCTCCAGGCTGTGCTGTCAGTGTACCTGAGCTGGTGCTGTGGGAAACAGAGCTGAAGTGCAAAGTGACACTGAACAGTCGAGGTCAAATTTGGCTCATCCTTCAAGCCTGACATCAAATGTATGAACAGTGAGGATCTGAGGGAAGTGGAAACTGTTGTATTGTGAAATGCACTGAAGCCACCAGTGGAAAAGCATTTCCACAATGTAGCATCCTTGCTACTGACTTACTGTTACCAGCAGAGGCTTTGACAAATAAATCCTCGCATCACCTGGGAACATCTGATTTCTTAAAGCCCCTTCTGTCTGGTGTGCAGTGCAGAAAGCAAGTTGTTTTCACTGGCTGGTTGACAAATGTTCTGTCTAGCTGGAGACAGAGATGATGTGGTTCAGTTTTGTTGCTTTAGATCTGTCAGCAGCTGAGGACTCATTGTTCATGAGGGGTTTTTGACTCATCTGAAGCCCCTGACAGAGGTGGCTGGAATCTTGCCTTGGTGGTTCTGCTCTTCAGTCACACACAGAAACAGATGCTGACATTCAGATGTTGCTTCTCCACCCCAAGGGTGTCACACATTCCCCACAGCTCTGGATTTTCATGTTGCTTTCTGCTTGTTCCATGTCACTGGGAGGGTTTGGGAGGGGTGCAGTCCAGAGCCCTGCCAGTGACACAGCTGGCACACGGCTCTGTCCTGGATGTGCAGCTCTGCACACACTGAGTGGGAAAGGACAGATGAGTGTTACAGAGGAGAGATGGCAAAGACAGGCCCCAGAGGGGTCTCTGTGCTCTAGAGCTGGACACTGGGAGCTGGCAGACCTCACTTGCTGCTCACAGCCTTCAGGTCAGAAGTGAGTGGCAGTTCTGGTCCTTATCCATGTGCACATTCCCTGGGAGGGTGGGACAGAACTGTGGCAGATGTGTCGTGGGCAAAACTTGAAGGTAAGAAAGGCAGAAAAACTGGGAAGAGAAGGACAAGGAGTAGACTTTTCCCAGAGCAGCATGACAAGGAGCCAGCCCTTTCCCCCTGCCATAAGGTGGCATTTGCATGCTCCATGCTTGCACTCCTGTGATGACTGTCACCACAGAGACCTGTCTTGGTGCATGGTCACTCTTCAGAAGGGAGAAAAAAAACTTAATTCCAAAAAACTTAATGCCAGCATTTTCATCCAAGAGCCCTGGACAAAGCTTCCTCAGCATTGGGTAGGCTTGAGGGCATGGTAGACACTTGGCTGTTGGTGCCTTGCTGCCATGGTAGAGTCCCCAAAATGGTACACCCACACTCCTTCAGTAATTCTGTACTAGCAAACCTGTTTTCATGATCTCATTAAAAAATTCTCTTTGTTCCTCTTTGCATTTAATTTATTGGGCTTTCCTTTGTATCAATATGTGATATTTGTAAATGGTCTGGGATGTCCAGCAGCTTAGTAATGACAAGTCAAATGACAGAGTTTGAAATGAACAGCAAAACCCCAGGGTACCATGGTCTCTTTTGCTGTGTGAGCTCCATCCCCTGAGCACTGCAGGGAAAGTTGTGCTCACAGGTATGAGAAAGGCAGGGTGGGAGTCCCACCAACTTCTTGTGTCTGTCAGGAGGGTTCTACAGCTCTGCAGAGTCCTGGAGCACCTGGGAGGGTCAGAGAGGAGACACCCACATGCCAAAGTGCCATGGCCCAGCTGTGAGTGCTGCTCAGGCCCAGGGGGACTCGCTGACACACAGGGCTCTGCTGTGGGGCTGTGGCTCAAAAGGAGTTGGGGGCTCTGCAGGTCTTACTGATGCTTCTCGCTTACTTTGTTTTGCAACTGCTTGTGTTCCCAGGCATGTACAGTGGATCCAGCAGCAGCCACAACGGCCCCTCCCCAGCTGTGCTGCCACCTCCTCATGACATTCCTTCAAGGCACCTTCCCCTGGACTCCGCCCTGCCCAGCCCACATCAGCACCAGTCGCCGCTGGAGAGTGCCAGGGACGGGTATGTGTGTGATGGGAGACGTGCTGGGCCTGGCTCTGGCATGATCATGGATGATGAATTGTTTATTTTACTTTGCATGGATGCTGTTCAAAAGAAAACACTGGCCCAAACAAAGCAATTTTGTTTGGTTTAGAATCATGGAATAATTTAGTTTTCAAGGGACCTCAGAAGGTCATGTCATCCATGCCCTGTGCAAAGCAGGGCAAACTTGGACATCATTATCAGGTTGTTCAGGGCCTTGTCCTTTTCTTTGACAAAACACAATGGGAGTTTTTTCTTCATAGCATGCAGTTACATTTAGATTTTGTCTTTTAATTCTTGCTGGATGACTTCTCATAGGTTTGGATAAGCACAGAGAATTTTTCTCAGCTACCATGAGAAACCTCTCAGAGGGTAAAACCCGAACTATGACTCACTCAGGAATCAGGCTGTGTTTGCCTTAGTAAGGCTCACTCAGTGTCAGAGCCATGAGCTTTCTCACTTCCTTGCTCTCTGATAAGGTTTTCTGCAGTGCCCCTCTGAGCAGCAGGCCAGATCCTAATCAGGGAAGAGTGTTTAATCCCACTGATTGTAGGATTGCACTGCTACAGCAGGGCTACAATTGCATGGCTGCAGGGTGTGAGATTTCTAAAGCACCGTGTGTCAAGGCTCTCAGACCATCTCAACAGTCAAGAATCTCTGCAAGCCACAAAACTGCTCTAACCTTTTTACTCAGATTTCTTTGGTGCTTGGCCTCATTCAATTCATACTTAAAAATTCAAATTCATACTTACAGTTTTACTTCCCAGCACTTTGGATGGGGAAAGGATTCTGATTTGGCATTACTGATGGGAATTTAAGATACAGAGAGATTAAAGGATTTTCTTTTCCTAGGAACATGTTGTCGTCCTTTAGCAAATATAGCAATTAAATGTAGAGTTTTCCCATCCCCTCCAGTGACTGACCTTTCCCTTCTTTTATGTGGTGCAAGGAAAGCTCAGAAGGATTTTAAGCAAAGGGCAGAATGCAGAGTGTGTGTGTCATGGAAGAGGTGTGGTAAGGAAATTTACACCTGGGGTGGTTGGAGAACAATCTGATTGAGGAAATTCAATTAGGAGCAAACTAGTCCCTCTTATTTTCCTAATTGGGGAATGAATTCTGCAGCAAGCTGAGCTTCTGTACCCTCTGCTCCTTCAGCCTTCTCTTCTGACCTCGCCTGGTAGCAGTAGCAGTGTCCCCCTCCCAGTGTGATGGACAGACTTAGCCTGTCCTTGTCCCATACAATGCCTGTGCCCAGCCCTTCTCCTTCCCCGCCCTGCCACATTCCCAACCTTGTATTTCCTGTTGGCAGACTCATTCCCATGGCACAGTCGTGGCCAACACCAGGCACTGGAAGTTACTCCAGATAAACAGGAAGTTTTCTGTAGCAGAGAAGGCAGTAGATCAAATAGGAATGGAGGCAGACATTCCAAAGTGAAGGTCATCCATGAGCTGTTCTTCCCTGCAGAATGGGACTGCCTGAGCCTGTTGGAGTGGGATCCCTCCCTCTGACTGTTCCCAGCGTGCTGCTCAGCTCTTTCCTCTTGGAGTTGGTTCCTAGGAGAGTTAAGGCAAAAACCCCAACCAAGAATGAAATAAAGTAAGGATATACTATGGGAAGGATTTAGCAGGCTGTCAGGAAGGTGGATTTGTTTCTAAGGCACTTTGTGTCCTGGTGCTGCTAATAAGAAATGAAAGCAAAGGCCTGAGCAGGGTGAGGGCAACAGACAAGTTTGCAGTTGGAGGGGTCAGAAGCCCCCAGGTGAATTCTCATTCCTGGCCCTGGTGTCTCCATTCCAGAGCACAGCACTTCCAGCAGGAGCACCGTGGGCAGTGGGCTGAGCCTCTCCTGAGCTCCTGCTGCAGACACACCAGAGTTTCCATCAGAATTGTCTCTGCCAATTCCAGCTTTAATGCAGTTTGGATTCTTTCTCTGAGGAGACAACAGTGCTGATTTCTTATCTCAGTGCTCTTGTACCTAAGCAAAGTCTTTGCCCAAATATCCTATGACAAAATGTGGGAGTGAGATAACAGTTTCCTAACCATGAGCCAAACGTCAGGGAATGGAGACTGGAATGTATTTCTGAATAGTTATTTTAAAACAGGGCATCCAGTTTCATGACATAGTTACTTGGAATTTTTCAGCATCTCAAATACCATTTTCTAAACTCAAAATAATCTTCATTCAGCATTGTCATTCCCAGTCCAAGATCCTCCTGCTGTATTTAATGATTTATGCTTACATTATTCATGACTGCTGAAATGCAGCCCGTACATGACATCTTAATTGCAAGTGCAGAAACTTTGTGTGAACTAATTAATAGTCCTTGAGTTTCATTTAGCAAAGTTTTCTTTAAAGCATCCATCCATTTAACTGGGCAAAATCACTTAACACAAAACCACAACAGTAAGGCATGCTGGGATCCCTGGATTCCAAGGCTGTTCCCTTGGCCAGCTCCTGGCAGTGCCATCCCTCCTGGAATGTACCTGGGGGTTGCAGTGGGAAGGGAGCCCTCCCCCTGCCTCCCTGCATGGCACTGCTGCAGCTCTGGCACACACAGAGGGTTTGCCCTCACTGTCAGCCGTCTGCAGAGAATTCCTGCTCTGGGGATGGGGACCGTGACGAGGCTGGATCACATCGGGCAGTCTGTGGCAGGAACCAAGTGATTACTATCAAGAAATCTAATTACTGAGTCATCAAATGTGTGAGATGCCAAAAACTACACGAGGCAGAGTACAAATAGTCTACTCAAGTTTGACACGAGATTCAGAATTTGATTTAAAGGCTTTTTCTTTTTTTTTTAACAAAAAAAGCCCTATGTTACACTGTCCTTTGCCAAAGTCAATACCAAGTGCAGCAGTCAATTTTCCCAAATGGTTTGCTGAGACATTTAAATAGTTTGACAAAATTATCTAATTCACTTGAAAATGTTCTAACAAAATCTGACCTCATTACCGAATGTATTTATACTGGCTTTATTCAATAATGGAGCACATTTTTTCAAATTCTGGAATGAAGTGTATGCTGCACTAAAAAAATCTACTTATATTGATATTAATTTAGCTAAAAGTGGTTGGCTGAGAAATACATCAGCATGCAGAAAATGGGCTTGGCATGATCCAGATTAAAATGTATATTTATTTTTTATTTCAGGTAGCAAGAGTTTATTTTAGCATTTCTTGTAGCATTTGCCATGTATAATGTCAAACTGGGTTTCATTCTGCCCATTGCAAAAATAGTCTATTTTGATTTGTAGCAGAGTGAGGACAGAAAAACAGCTTTTACTATTAAATCTTGGGTGAATGTTGTACTTGGCTTGCTTTCCACTATTTTTTTAGCTGTTATTATCCAAGTCATCTAAAAATGTACTTAGTTTCATTTGTAGACCATCTCTGTAAACTGCAATTTAGAACATTCAGTGTGATAAATTATCAGCTTTAATGAAACTGATCTGACTGAAGTTAAGTGACTTTGAGTGGTGGCACCAAGTTTGGGATTTGCACCAATTTAGTGCAATGGCCCAACAAGGTCACTTTGTAGGAGCTGAACACGATCCCTGTGTGTGTGACTGAGGCTCTCTGTCACTTGTGCTGCTGTGACAAACAGCACTTCTGTTCCCAACAGGAGCTGGGCACTGACAAATAATGACTTGATTGGGAGGGTGATGTGTCTCCAAGGGAAAGGAAAGTGAAACCATTTTTTTAATATTCCTGTGGTAATTTAGGTCGTTTCTGCTCTGTAAACACACCAGTAAATGAAGAAGTAGTAGGATTAAGACATCTGTGATGGGCAGAGGTGGTGATTGATGAGGACTCTGAGCCAAATCTGGTGAGCCTTTAATATAAAGGATTAGCTCTAAGCAAGGTTAGAGGGAAGGGCTCACACAACTCCCTTTGCCTGGGCTTCTCCCCAGCCAACTGCAGCCAGCTCAAACCAGGGGCCAGACCCCCCTGAAGTGACACTGACCCCCACAAAAAGTCACAAGAAATGGGATTTAACAACTATCAAGTGAAAAGAGACATTTTAATCAGGGCGCTTAAACATCAGAGTTTTTGTTTGCTCGCTTCTTAGCACCTGTTATTTCAAATACCACAGGAATACTTCAGTGTAAAGAGTTCTCTGTTAAAAACTTAGTCCTTCACTTCTTTTTATGTGAAGTAACATGAGGTACACAGAGCCTCCCTTCTGCTCTACCAGGGAACACCAGATTTGAAGTCCCTGATATTTTTAAGCTTGAAACTAAACATGCAGGATAAAGTCTTGTCAGTGACATGGGGGAGATTCTTTCCTGTGCTGTCTCCTTGAGCTGCCAGGATCCAGGCCAGGTAGAAAAATACATTTGTGCCCCTAATTCTCATTACTTTGAGAGACAATTAGGTGTCTTAGCCACTTATATCTGATTCTTATTAACCTTGTTTAAATTAAGTTTGTGAGCTCATATAAATCAATGGGCTAGGAATTGACATGCTGTTAGGATCTTTGTAAGAAAGAAGCTTTTACTCTCTAGAAGTACTTTGGAAAACTAAATACCTGCACAGCTTTTCTAACAGACCAAGGAGATCCATCCCTCATTCTCTGTGGATTCCATTGGAGAATACTCTTCATTTATAACAGAATACACAAGTCAGTGGTTTAGTCTTCCCTTCAAAAGCACTAAAACCAGTAACAAGAAACAGATATCTCTGACAGCTGAAAACATTTTCAATGGAGGAAGCCAAGAACCCTTCATAATTTATCTCAGTGTTATGGATCTGAGCACGCAAAAGGGGCATCAGTACATCTGTCCAGAGAGAACAATGTACAGGTGCTGCACTGGGCCCCACCAAACAAAGAAAATCAGTAATTAAAAGCATCTGCTTTCAAATCCCAAGTCATTTATCTCCTTGGAGAAAATGTGATCAGAATTCATTCATAATCATGTCCAGATAGGCTTATACAGGTTCCCCCCCTCCCCTTAAAGCTAAATTAGCATTAGCATAAGCTTTCTTCAACAGTTACATGCTTAAGGGTAACATGGTGCTGGATCCTGGGGTAAATACTGTTTGTCCATCAGCAGAAATAGGTGGGCACGTGTTTTCATTTGAGTTTCTGAGAGGGCTGCACTGACACTCAGGATCCTGGGAGCCTCCACCAGTGCCTCTCAAAGTAAGAGCTGAGGTGCCTGCTCAGAGGAGACACTGTAAGGAAAACTGAGTGAGAAATCAGAGAGTTACAGGAGAAGGTGGGAGGTTAAAGGAGATGGTCAGAGTAACTGAGAAAGCTTTTACGATGAATTCAGCCAGAGTTCTGCATTACATTAATGATTTTAGCCATTACTTGATTCATCTGTAGTTAAATTTACACTAAACATCTGTAAAACTTTTTTTCTCTTTTTTTTCATCCAAATTTTGTTTGTTTTTAAGCAAAACTGCTGCAGTTTGATGCAAACCATATACACCAAACACAGGAGTTTATTATGGTGTAACAAATAATGAAGCTATTTTAACATCTCCCACTATTGGGTTGTGTGTTCTCCCTGGCAGACCTGAAGACAGCAGATGTCAGGACCTGTACAGAACCCACCTGGAAGCATCTTGCTGCCTGTTTGCCAGAGAATAATGACCTTAAATGACTGAAATGAGATAGATCAGTCAAGCACGCAGCACATGCCAGATAATCTGGAGTAGACAGTCTCTGTGTTTGATTACATGTCTTTCTAATTCACTTCCTGGCAATCACTTGAACTTAAGGCACTGCCCTTTATTTAAATATGCTTTTATATTTCTTTGACCCTATTAATAAGGCTTTTGTTTCACTCCAAAATACCTTTTCCTGCTAGATTGTAAGCTAGAATAATTTTTCAAATCTCCCTCATGTAGTGATTTCCACTGTAGGGATTCATCAGCTTCATTTCAGAGGTTATTAAACAAACCCTTATCAATACAAACATCCTCGGAGTGGCACAGTTCCCATAATGATCCTGTAAGGAACTGCTCTGCAGAAGTTGCACATCTCAGGTCAGAACAATTGCAGAGATACTCATTTGACATAGAATGAGTGTGTTTGTGTGTTTTGTGAGCTTGTGTAGATGATGACATGTGTGACAAACACTGAGTTGTGCTCTATGCCCACTCAGATGTGCACATGTGTTTGGTAGAGCAGACAGGGAGTATTTCAGTATTTCAGGAAGCCCCTCTGAACCCAAGAGCAGCCCCACACAGAAAACCCCTGAGTGAACCAGGAGAGGACTCTCAGGGCTCCTTTGTGATTCTGAACATGAAATTACTTTCATATCACTGTTACTGGTATCACTAAAAATGTTCTAAAGCAATTGAATGACTCTTCACTCACATGAAAGTTGCTGTGGATAGTGTTCTCCATAATATTTATGAAGCCCTTCTTACTCCTTAGAGCTGAGCAGCTCCTGCACTCGTGTACTTGGCTCAGTGTGGGTGAAGATGCAGAACTGGATCCAGGTAATCCAAGGCAGCATTTTGAGTGAAAATTAGTATTTTGTATTTGTCTAAAAGCCTGAAGGCTGCCATTGCCCTGGCAGTATTTTCAGGATGTCACACACAGGTGTGTCACAGGCTGCAGCTGCAGCAGAGCAGGGACAGGGCCCTGGCCATGCTCATGGAAAACCAGAGACAAGGTGTTGTACCTTGGAGTACCTTGTGGTACCCTGGAATCACAGCCCTGTGTCACAGCCCCGTGTCACAGCCCTTGGACTTACTTGGCTGCTCATTGTTTACAGGAAAAGGTAAGAAATACAATGATGCCCAGCAAGGTGATCTGTGTTGAAGGATTTATTATATATCAGGGAGAGGGGGGGAAGAGGAGAAAGGAAAAGAGGGAGAGAAGGAAAAGATTCCTTGCATTCCAGAAACGTAGCCAGAGGCACCTGGCAGTGATTAGTGCAAAGGTTCACCAAACTTCAGATAGAGTCTGTCTTACAGAAAAGTCCAAAAGAGTGAACAGTGTAACTGTTTCCTGAGCATGTGCTGACAGAAATTCCCGTAGGGCAAGACCCAGAACAGAAACACGTGGCCACAGATTGGGCTCTATCCAGGGACCTGATTAGCAGAGCTTTACACATCATTTTTAATATTATGGGAAGAGATGAAAATCCGTGTTAGCTTTTTTTCCCATTAAAAAAAAATAATCTCCTGGTCCTGGAACTGAATTGGACTTTCTCACAATATCAGTGACTATGATGCTTGGGGGAGAGATTTTATGAATGAACTGGTTGGTGCTGAGTTTTATGGGAGAACCTCTTCTCATGGAAATTCTTAGTTCCTGTAAGTGGCTACAGTGCTGCACTTCAGATAAAATGTGGAGCTGCTTTGGTTTGTGCTTCTTACTCTGATGCTTAATTTGCTATTTTCTTCATGTTAATCTGTGTTAAATCATGATTCTCAAAAGTCACGATTGTTCGATCTGGCCATACTGCTGGTGCATGGAACTATTACACAACAGTCTTGTAACCCAAAATATACAAAAAATGATTTGACATAAAGGACAGATGTTTTTCAGCCTGGATTTGGTCCCGTTTCCACTGAACTTAATGGGATATGGGTTGAGGTTCTTTGTCTGGCTGAGGAATCTGCCAATCAAGCCATCACACCATTAAAAAAAAAACAAACCCAGACAGTTTTCATATTGGAAACATCCCCATCTTACATATTTCCATTTGCAGTTATACTTCATTCCTATTTATAATTCAAAAAATCTTTTAAATTCATATTTATTATTTTTCAATTTTCAGTTCCACTCAGTATTTACTAAGTATACTGTATGTAGTGTTTGGCAATCAAGGTCTAGTCAAGTCCTCTTATCTTAAAGAACCTTTATAATTTCTTATTCTGTTAATTTGTCCTGGAACTGGTATTGGACAAAGACTAAAGCAGAGGGGTAATCTATTTCTTCCTCAGACTAAGCACTGTGGATATATAGAAAACACCTATCCAGACATTGTGATGGAAATCTCAGAACAATCCAGGTCCATCTGTATTTTTTGGTTCTTTATGTTGCACTGATACTGGAACAGGACATTTGGTCTGCACTGGGAGAATACAGAGATCCTTAAACACCCCTGCCTGCCTGGGGAGGCTGAGGGTGCAGACAGAATCAATAATTCTAAAGCAAAGTCATGGTGCTTGTAGCCTTTAGGTGTGTTTTCTGTAGGTCACTGCTGGCTCATGGCATACACAGGTAGCTCCCTCACACAGGCCTCACTTAGAATTTAATATGAACTTCCACCATCCAAAATTTATTGTTAAAGCATGATCACAAGAAAGTTTATAAAAAATTGTAGTGGGATTTCTGGTTGAGATTCCTAGGGTATGCACTTAGAAAGTGAGAGGAAGATTCATCTTTTCTATGTTTTGACTTTTAATTTTCCCTTTTAAAAAGTCCTTCTGTTAGGACCAAAATTTCTGAGTATTTCCATTGATGTGACAAATGCTTTGCAGTAGAGCTGAGGAACTGGTTTGTTGTCCATGGCTGCCACTTGATTTCATGATTCTTTGTTGGTAGAATCCCACTTGACTGCAGGAGTTCCTGTGGGAAGGGCTGTGGAGCTGGGCATTTTCAGGCAGTGTTGGTGCAGAAATGTGCACAGTGCCACGGTCAAGGTGGTTACTGAGTTAGGCTCAGTTATTCCCAAAGTTTCCTTTTGGTTGTGTGTGTGAATCATGTAAGATTTTTCTGAGTACTCCTTTTCCTTGATTGCCTGCTGATGCCTCCTCAGAGGAGGTGTTGGCCCTGCAATCCCACCTGCAATCCCAGCTCCCTCAGACAGGAATTCCATCTCCAGCACCATCCTCCAGTGGTGCTCCAGGGGGAACTGGAAAAGGCCCCAGTGCGTGGTCAGTCACCCCGAGCTGTGGTGAGTGAAGAGAGCAGAATTCCTCTCCTCCTCCACGGGCGATCACTTTACATCCTGGAGGACAAGATGTGATTACCCCTCGCTTAGCATGGAAATGTTGGTTTTGGCCATTAAATTATTCAGTCTCTTGGTAAAAAAATAGGTATTTTGTTTGATTCTGTGGCTCCTGTGGCTGTGAATGGCACAGGCCAGGGCATGCTATTTGAGCAAAATGTTCCTTTTGTTTCCAGCCAAGCTCCTTCTCTCCGTGGTGTCCTGTTGCTCCTGTGTCTTGGACAGGGCGGAGAGGAGGCTCCCCCATCACACCCTTGTATGGCCCTCAACAGAAATATTCCATACAGCCAGGAGCCCTCAAATGTAATGAATTAGGGAAGGATATGGATTTTTTTTCATGCCTGTGAGAGTATTAATATCTCTTTATATACAGCTATATATAGGCACAGATATATATTAAAAGGCCCCAAAGGACCTGCAAATTTACTGAATTATGCAAGTTACAATTAAGGTAAAATATATGGTATATATTTATTATTACTTTCCAAACCAAAGCAAACTGTGGTTGTAGTACAGTATTAACAGGAAATGTGCAGGCTATTAGTTATTGAAACACACATGCCTGAGCTGCTGCCTGGGAATTTTAGTGTATCCAGCTGAGTTCCTGCTGTACGTCTTTCAGTGTTTCATCTTCCACACAGAAGGCATCACCTTTTAGGCTCCAATGCATTATCTGTTTAATTTGTATCAGGAATGATTCCTCCTCTTTTAACAACCTGAGTATCACAGCAACTGAATTAGTAGGCAGATACTCAGGAGAGAATTAAAAACACGGCACTGGAGACTGGACAGTTTGGCTGATGAAAATCTCCCCTTGAGTGTGCCAGAGCACATTCACACATGCACACAGAGTAATATTTTAGGGACCAGCTTGAGCCGTAGGGATTGTGATGAATATTTTAAGGACACAGATCTCCATGTTGGCCACTTGTGTTAACATAGCCAGATTTTTCTGCTGAGCAAAGGTCTTTCCTAGCTGAAAACTGTGCCTTTACTTCCAGCAAACATACGAAATTCCTTGTTGGGAGAGCTCAAGCAGAACATAGTAGATTATTTTTATGGTGAACTGCTCAGCTCTGTGAAACTCTTTTGATGCAGCGGAGGCAGCGATGCTCAAGTGCTCCCCGGAGCTGTCAGGGTTTCAGCTCAGGTTCCTGCTCCTAGGATACAGCTGCCCACAGCCAGCAATGTTTGCTGAGCTCCAGCACTGGGGCAGCTGTGCCCGGCGGGAGCAGCGAGCTGGCAGCTCCACACACTGCTCAGCATTCCCGGCTGGAGCAGGGCCTGCACCCCTCTGGCCTTGCAGGGGACCTCTCCACCCCTGAACACTCATCCCAGAGGTTTCGAGGCACAAACCCTGTTGAGCTCACAGCTCACACACACAAGAAAAACAGGAATGCGAGAGTGTGAGTGGGGACAAGCATTGCTTTAAAAATAACAATAAAAACTTAAATTCTTCTCCCATGGTTAAGATTTAAGTAGCCTCTGGGAGTAGTTAAGCTGGGTAGGGAAGCTGGGATTTTCAGTATTCCCACAGCTGGATACCTAAGTGTACCATTTTTGTTCGACAAAGCAGCATGATTGCATAGAATTTAGAAACACGATGGCCCGTCCTGACAAAGCACTCGGAGCAGCCCGGCAGGTCTCTATGGGGTGCTGCGTTTCCCAGCAGTAGCCGGGACAAGACATTCCAAGAGCAGGCAGAGGAAACCCAACACAGGCAGTTGCAGAGGACTCGCTCCCCAGCAGCATTTCCCTCCCCTATTCAGAGTGGTTTCTGGCTCATCCCGGCACTGGAGTTTTTAGTACGTCTTTTGTTTCTCTTTTAAATGTGTGTGTGGTCATTACCCATATAAATGTCACTATCATGAGCCCTTTAGCTATTATCTTTCCAACGAAAACAACTGCAATCTTTTTAATCTCCTTTCAGATAGAAGCATTTCCAGGCCTCTAAGAGCGTTGCTGGCGGGTGGAGGACGATGTCCCTGTGGCTGTGTGCCGGAGGAGGGGCCGGTGGTCGGGCTCCAGGGAGTGTTCAGTCCCTGAGCTGGGAGGAGCACAGGGGACCCCCTGGTCCCTTTTTGGCACCTCTGCAGCCCCAGGCCTTTTCCAAACCAGAACAAATAGGATATTTTTCTCCTTACATGTTGGCTCCTTTAATTTGGCAGTAGCCCTCTTTATTTTACATATTACCGATCAGCACTTAGTGGAGAGAGCATCTTTCTCGCAAAAGAAAATTGTTTTCTGTGACGGTGTTCGCAGGGGTCTGAGGATGAGGGAAGAGATGAGGATCTGACTCCATGTTTCAGAAGGCTTAATTTATTATTTTGTTATATATATTATATTAAAACTATACTAAAAGAATAGAAGAAAGGATTTCATCAGAAGGCTAGCTAAGAATAGAGAAAGAAGAATGATAACAAAGGCTTGTGTCTGGGACAGAGAGTCTGAGCCAGCTGACTGTGATTGGCCATTAATTAGAAACAACCACATGAGACCAATCCCAGATGCACCTGTTGCATTCCACAGCAGCAGATAACCATTGTTTACATTTTGTTCCTGAGGCCTCTCAGCTTCTCAGGAGGAAAAATCCTAAGGAAAGGATTTTTCAGAAAATATGTCTGTGACAGTTTTCCAGTTCTTGCTATTTAACTTGAAAATATCCTCGCTTTCACCCATTTAACAACACTAGTTTAATTCCTCAGTTTAGTTTGGGGAGATTCAGTCTTTGTAGTTTGTATTATAGGCCTTGCTTCCTTGTTTTGGGAGGTGGAATTATCTGAGCATAGGATGGGCTTGGATTGGTTGATTTAAACCCCTTCTAATATTTACAGTGTCACTGTGACAGCTTTTGGCAGCATTCCTATGCCTCTCATGTTAAATTTGGTTAAGCTGTTGTCACCATTTATTCACAGTTCCCCTCTGTTTACCCCTTGCACACTCTCATGTAGTGCTTAGCCCTCATTGGAGCACAGCCTCGCTCCCAGGGCCAGTCCAACTGCTCCAAGAAGCTGTCCTGTGAAATGATGCTTTATGGTGTTTGAACAGCTTGTGCAGGGGTAGAGGAAGACACCAGTGAGAGACTGGAGCTTTCATTTAGTTAATTTTTGTTTGCCTCCAACGGTTTGTGCTCAGTATTTTTTTCCAGCTCAGTGGCATCTGTTACTACCTGCAGAGGTTGTTTTATTTTTTTTTTCCTTTGGGTTCTGTAGCTGGGAAGTTTCAACAGGGTGGCTCTCAGAGAGTGAGGTGGATTTTGCAGCATCTGAACGTTCTGGTGCTGCTCAAAGAGGTCCTTCTCAGGTTTAGCAAAAGCTCTGGAGGCAGCAGAGGGGGTATTGAGAGCTCCCCACGCTGCCTGGGCTGTGGGGCACAGGGCCCCTTGTCACAGCTGTAGGAGATCCACTCTTTGCTCATCTGCAGAGTGAAGCAAACGCTTTTCTTTGTCTTGGCTGTAGCTTGACCCCATTACAGCTTTACCCTGTTACATCTATAAAGGCACTTAAACAATTCACTTGCATTTACCCATTCTAGCTACATTTTCCATGTCTGTTTCTAGACATGTATCTCAGCTCACAAAGTTCTAAATCAATGGAGCTGTGTTTAAGTTGCTCACTGAGGAGTGGTGTCATTTGGATCTGGCAGTTACGGCAAGTGCAGGAAGTCAGTGTAAAGGAACAGAATTCCTTGTCTAACTCTCTTGCCTCCTAGCAAATATCTGAAGGTAGCACTGCATTGTTGTCCTTTTTTTCAATATAATTTGTACCTGCAAAACAGACTTCTCTATAGTTTGGCCATTAAAGAAATAGTTCATACAAGTATTTCATTTTGCTGTATTATGATATGTGATATGTGAAGTTTCTCTGTATTTTCTTTTTCTAGGCTTGCTCCCAACATAATCTCTCCACTTGTCAGCCCCCTGAAAGCTTTAGTTCCACCTTCCCTCTTGCAGAAACACGGCTCTCCATCATCCCACAGCCAGTCACCCAACGGGCAGCAGTTTTCTGGGATACCAAATACACCGTACACCCCATTTCCCAACCAGTCTGTACAGCAGGGATCTCAAGGTAACTCTTCCCTCTTTTTGTTTTTTGCAGATTTTCTAATTTCTAGCTGGAGAGAAAGAATTTATTTTGCTTTTTTCGTATTTGGCTAATAGTGTCAGCATTTCAGTGGGAACTCCAGATTTTAATTTCAATTGATGTACATACAGATGGAAATTTTAAGGCAGGTCCATGCCGTGATATGTCATCATAATAGGGAAAGCTGTCCCAACAGCAGATTTATTGCATTTATTCAGGTCCTTCAGTAGAAGGCTGCTGGCCATGCACCTCCCCTGACTGGTCATCCACCCTGCAAGAGCCATCCAGTCCCAAAATACATGGGCTGAGGCACACCTTGGCAGTGTCCTGCTGTGTCCAGTCATCGTGACGCACAAGACATGGAATTAGACAAAGAAAGCAAATATTTTTTCATTTATTATTTGGAAGTTTGGCTTGTTTTACGTTATGCAGTAACATGTAAATGCACTCTGTACAACTGCAGAGTGCCTGTGGGACTCGAGGACAGGAATGGGAGCAGTAAGCAGCTGTCCCACAGCTTAATTTAAAACATTTTTTGTTCTGAATTACTCAGCCTTTTTAATTGCGAGCTTACATACCTATTCTGGAGTTCTGCTGTGGAAACTAATTAATGTTCCTGAAATTTTTGAGGCACAAATTAGCAAGAGATATTATTATCACAGATTCTTCCAGTAACAGGAGCTTGCATATTTCAGAAATCTGTTATGCAATCCAGATGGTGAGCTGCTAAAATGTGGTAAATATTCCCAATAAAGAAGTGTGCAGGACATCTGTCTGCTTGCAAGAGCCTGAGCACAAACCCCTGAGCAGCTCCCAGCTGGGATGGGGTTGGGTATCCCAGCAGTTCCCTCTGCCCCTCGTTCTCTAAGCAGTGTTTTTGCCCTTTGCTTGGAAAGGCTTAGTCTGAAAAGTTAAAGCGTATTATATTTAATGATTTGTGCTGAAGGAAAAACTAACTCAACCTGATGCTCAACAGATTATTCAATTTAAAAAGATTAACTCTGTAAGGGAGAAGTGGCAGATTTATGATAGCATATAATGATATATGATTATGTTGCTATAATGAGCTAAATAACTACAAGCCACAAGAGGAAAGTTTAGCAGCTCATTACTACGGCAGAAACAAATGCATAGACAGAACAAGTTTTGAACCACTTAAATAAATTGACTTTATTCCTTAAGAAAACCACATTTCCTTTTGAATGAATTGTTGCTTTCTAAGTGTTATGTCATGTGGTTTTGAAAAAGCAATAATTTTCCACTTTGGCCAAATGTTGAAGTATTATTATAAATTAATTATGGAAATGGTCATTCCAAAATCAGTTTTGATTAGCAGCCTTTGAAACCAATTATCTGTAACCTGTACTTAGCTGTACTTGCTCTACTTTTTTTTTTCTGCCTCTCGGTTCATTATTAGCACATTTTCTAATGGAATTTGTAATAATTTGGGGGTTTTGAGTTTTTGCCAAAAAAAGGTACACACATAAACTTAGTGTAGAACCAGGCATCTGTACAGAAGCACATAAACAGTGTGGGTGTGGAATTTTTAGGAGATGGCAGCTTCATCAGGCTGGTAGCAGAAATATTGATAATGAAAGAACAAGCTGACATTATTTATATGTTTTAACCTAGCTGTAGTAAGATCACATGGAAATCATTACATGCTGAAAGAATTTGGCAGGCAATGGAATCCTGTAGTTATTTATACCTGACATGATTTCTTGTCAGAAATTTTATGGAATTTGAAAAGCTGAGATTTATTTGCAAATACATGTAAATGACATGACATAACAAGATGGCATTTAATAGCCATATTCCAATTATTTGCTCATTACATCATTCCTTCTAAAGCTGCTTGAAGTTTTCTAGGCTGTGCCTTAGAGAAGCAGAGGCAGCCAGTGCACTGTGTGAAGTGGCTAAGTGCAGCTTTTCTGCCACAAATTATTTCAAAGCAAAATTTTAACTAAATGTTATGTTTGGAACTCAGTTTATTCCTTTATGAACTGTTACATTTCTACATCTACTGTACATAAAACATTTAACAGTGATCATTTAAACTGACAGGGCATTTAGTAAATTCTTCACTTGAAAATAACCTCAGAAAATTCTTGATTTAAATCAAAACTGAAGGAAAACCTGAAATCCATGTGGCAAAAAAAATATTGGCGAAACGCTTATTGCCAAGTTGGTACTACAGATTTGCACTCTAGAAGGAGCAGGGATGTCTGCACAGGGCCAGCCTTTTTGCTTACTTTGTATTTTAACCCCTGAAGGGAGTCTTTTCTAAGAACTTGTAAAAAATGCTCCCTGTTTAGTTTAATCAACCATATGTGGTTGTTAACCCAATGCTTGGTTATGGGATTTTAATAATATTTTAATTCCCCGTATTTTCTCAGTGAAGCATTTAAAGAAATGCAAAGGAACCACAACTAAATGCAATGAACCCAAAGGGTCAGAAATCCCATTTTTAGTGTGATGCTTTGTTCTATCTGACTTGTGTTCCTGCTGCACCCTCTCCCTTCCTCATTCCATGTGTTTTCTTTAGTTTCATACCTGCATTTATCCCACCTTGCAGGCAGGTTGGAACAGGGAAGGTGCATTTCTCTGTATTTCTCTGTGAAGCACTTGGCAGAAATCAGCTCCTGGTAAAGTCAGCAGTGCAGTAGCACCAGGATTTTCCTACCCTCCTCTCCACTGGGTGCTTCCAGGAACACTTTTCCCTCTGCCTTTCTGAGATTATCTCACAGTGGTGCTGAGGGATAAACACTGCAATCCAAAAGAGGATTTCATTGCTCATGGCAGTTCTTTTCCAGACTGATTCTGAGGCAGTTCTCTGCTTCAGGTATTTCCAGACAGTGTAACTCAAAACACTTCAAAATAACCTTTCCCCACAGGTCTTTGGAAAACCCTGGATCCAGCTAGTTTCAATCCAGTTCTGTCATGCTTGGCTGCTCTCTGCTTTTCTAAGCCACTGTGCCAGCTCTGTAGATCATGAAGAATTTGAATTGATGTAACAAAGGCAAGCCTGGGAGCACAAGGGAAGGACAGCAGTTACAGGGACAGAGAAAACACGTCATGCCTTCCCTAGAAGTGATGTCTGTAGCAGACATTCTGGAAAAGGCTCATTTTTTTTTTTCTCTAGCAATGCATCTAAGTGTTCTCTGCAACCAGTTGAGCCTCCTTTGAAGCCAAGTGTCTCTTTTTTCCACTGCTCATCTCAAAAGGATGTATTTTTAGAAGGCTTACAGCAAGGAGTTTGTTTTGTAAACAGAAAGGATAAGTATCAAAGCCAATCAATAACTCACTGTACCTAAAACCACATCAAAAGAGGGCTGTGCTACCTCTCATAAGAGCTCCTTGGTTCTTTGAGCCAGACTCTCCAGGCAGTAAATTGAGGTGGCTGGCTGTTTGTTCCAAGGAAGGACATGCATCATTTAATGCTCAGCTTTCCACATTTTTGGGCTGCCTTTGCCATAGCAGCAAATATGAGCAGCCTTGGTACAGAGTGTGTAGTGTCTTTATCTAACAGTCATCCATTAGGAGTTCCCTAATTGTGGACATCAACAATTTAGGTATTTTGTAGTGGATCGTATGTTCTCAAGAAATTAAGCATCTAATCCTTGCAGATTTTGCCAAAGCACATCTTAAACTGGGAACCTTCAGAGCAAATCTTTCACCACTCAATGAGTCGATTGCATTTCTACTCAAGAATTGCCTCACTTGGCCTTATTTATTGCTAACTTAGGAAATATGAAGTGACCAGACCCCGAGCTTTGCCTGGTATTGTCTGCTTGGTCAGGCTTTGGGAGTAGAGGGAGAACACAGAGAAGTGTGGGGGATCTTACTGAACAGGAGAGAGCTTGCACACTGCAGGAATTGTAAGGGTGTTCCAGCTCACAATTCACCCCATATAGCCCCAGCTGCTCTGGGGACAGGCACAGGGATTTAATTTCTGAACAAACAGACTGGAGAGCAGCACAAGCAGCCCAGCAGGACGGGTCTCTGCTGTGAGTGGGGCCAAGCTGTCAGCTGGAAATGGGGAAACATGGCTGTGACTGGGATTCACTGAGCTGCCCTGAGCTTCTGCAGGAGTTCCTGAGGAAATGTTTCAGTCTCTCTAAGACTAAGGGGAAAAAAGACAACAACTCCTTATTTTTTCTGGCAATTAGAGGAAAATCCTGAAGCACGTTCTGCTAGACTTTAAGCTTAATTTGGTTTACTTCAGTTGCATTTAAGGGAAGGAGAATCGTTTCAGAGAAGGAAGGAAAAGGGGTAGCTGACAGGAATGTGCAGTTAGTGTGCATTGCACCCAGAATAAGGAAGAGCTTATTGAGGCAGGAGGAAAGAAGAGAATTAAATCAGGCCATGGTTGGTTTAAATATTGTGATGTACTTTGAGATCATCCTTCTAGGAACAAATGACAATTTTTTAGGATGTTGGAACAACTTATAAATTGCAAAATTCTTTCCTCAGCAATTAATTTGTCCTTTACTGTTAAATGTCTTCTTTTGTTGTCTACAACTCATTCACAACTTCTGATGGCAAAGCCCAAACTGCTGGGTACTGATAATACAATACTTGGGGAAAAACCCCAGGATCTAGAAGTGTTGGGTACATGGAGGATGAAAGTCAAACATGCCCCAAAAGCAGAATGACTGAGGCAAGCAGAGACCATATCTATCTCAGCACTTTCCAGAAGCAGAAGAGCCTCTGGTTGAACTCCGTCTTCACCTGACAACTATCTGGAGTCAGTCCTGCACTTCTAGGTCATTGCCTGCACACTGGTCCCTGTGTCCAGTGAAAGGTGGTTCATTTGAGCCAAGAACAGTCTGGGAAAGAAGTTTGAGGAACTTGTGAAGGTGTTTTGGACAAACAGTGCTGTCTCCAGCAGTGCACAGCACACACTGGATGGCAAAAGACTTAACTGAAAACAAAGCAGTGATATTTATTTAAATATTGTATTATTGTATTTAAATTAACAGTGATTCATTACAGAGACATTCCCTTAGGAGCTGAGCATCCTGGACCTGATCCAGTGGAGGGGTCACTACTTACCTTGGATCCAAGGGTGCTGCTGACTGTGTTCAGCTGATCTATTGCTTGAAATGAAGCCCATCCTTGAGATTTTTGGTTGATGGGGATCACAGTCCACAGCACCTTGTGGGATCGAGTCTGATGCAGCTCTTCTGTAACTGCACTTTACAGAACAGGACGATCATTTTTCCAAAGTTAAAACTGAGGAACTAAACCCCCCAACAGTAATGAAATGCTGTGACAGAAGTGGAGGTAGTACCACTGCAGGATTGAATTGTGTGCAATATCTGCTTCCAGGTTACCAAGGCAGCTTTCACTCCATACAAAACTGTTTCCACTACGGAGATTGCTACAGAACAATGGACCAGTCTGTCAGCACTGATGTGCTCACAGGGGAATCCCATTGCTTCAATCCTCTGAGGCAGAACGGCTATCACATACTCAATGCACCTTTAGCTTCAACAGGTAATTTATTCCACCTATAAGGAATTATCCGTATGATATTTGTAGCAGGAGGGGCAAAGAACACATTTTATTTTCAATGTTATGACAAAAACATGTTTGTATAAAAAAATAGCCCTGAAATTAATGTTCATGTATAAAAACCTCAGAAGGAAAGCAAACTTGTTTTTTTAAATCCTGCTGTATTTGACTGATAGACAAAGTCTCTTCCGTTCTGCTGGATGCCATAGGCAACACCCACCTTCAGGAGAGCTGACAAGGCACTGCCTGCATTTTTGTGTGGTCTGTTCATTGCACATTTCAGGTGTGCTCAGGAAGGCTTTTTATAATCAGGTCAAAGTTATAATGGCCGCATTACTGTAGTACTTCAGTATTTTAGTATTCTTTTTTTTCTATCTTTAAAATTAATAATTGACAGAATTGCTGAAATCAAACAAAACATGAGTATTGTCAGAGCCATAAAGCACAACCATTTGCTGCAATCTTTACTTACATATCTCCAAGAAAGTTCTCTTCATGTCTGCACTCAGGAGGGCACCTCGGTTAAGGGCAATACTGAAAACATATGTTTAAGTGCTTTTTGAATTGGGGCCTGAGTCAGACCACAAAATTAGAGTTGACTTTCCTGTTTGTTTTGTATTAAAGGAGACTCTGTTCAGAGCAAGTGTGCACGCATTTGTCTGCTGTTCCATTCTGGGAAGTGCATGCATCAGTAACCAACACAAGGGAAACATTTAAAATGAAGTTTCAACTTCAACTTTGAATTCTTTAGTGTTACTCATAAGTTTGATATTACTAAAACATAGGGTTTTTTCATGTTAACATCAAATTTCAAGCTTAGATTGACAGCCTGCAGTATTTAAAGAACAGACTAAATAAACTTTCCAAAAGAAATTGTAGCAGTAAAGAATAATACTGTGGCAAGACACCAACTTCAACAACAGTTGATTTTTCTGTCTGGGCCTAAACTATCATGAAATGTTTCTGTTTAGTATTTTTGTTTTTAGAGTGGTTATTGAGGCATGCAAATACTTAAAAGGCTGAAACATAAACATGTATGAAATATATATATCTCATCTCATCTTTTAGTGTGCAAAAGAGAACCATTCAGGTTTGCAAGATTCATCAAGGCTGTGCATTAATTTTTTTCAGGCTTTTATAGCACCATTAATATTAAATGAGATCTCATCTCGCAGGAATGCCCAGTGTGACTGGCAAACAGCTGTTCCATGAATCACATTAACAGTCAATAAATTTTTATTTTCTGTTCAGGACTTTGGATAGTTTACTCTATCTGGAATCTAATAATGATTTCTGGGGTGTATGCTTATCTTGGGTTTTATCCATCTGTGGTTCTGTATCCACCCTGTATACAGGCTCATCAAATAGAAATTAACATAACATAAACACTCACAAAACTTATCAAAATACTGCTCACTCCACTTGGCCCAACACAGATAAACATGCTGAGGTCATCCTCCAGAACCTCTGGACATTCACTGTGTGCCAGATTTCTGCAGACAGCAGAATCTTGACCTGTAAACCAACAGTAAATTAGTAAGTCATAGGAAAATGCAGAAATGTAAGTAAGTAGAGAATTTGATCTCAAATAATAAAAACACACATAACAGTAAAATAGCCACAATGAAGTGGACAGGTTTTCCTGCAGTGAAATGAACATGTGCATGTGGGCCTTGCCTGGCCAGTTGCAAAAGCAGGCTATAGGGGTCATAATAGGAAATTTTCATGTCCTTTGGGTAGGCAATAAATGCCATAGCATCTGGTAGAATGGCAAACCTGCTCCTTTCCACAGGGATGTGCAGTTCAGGCAGTTTGTAATAGCTGTGGAAGTTTGGCATTATGAAAGAAGGACAGAGAAATTCTCCCCTACTGTCGTGGCTTTCTGGTAGCCTGGCAAGCAGCAACCAGCTTGCCTGGTGGGCTTTGGTGGGCTGAGGTTCACAGCTCTTTGCATATGTCCTGTGAGCCTGACCTGCCCCAGCCATGCTTCCTCAGACCTGCACTATGTGCAGAGCCAATAAATGTAGGATCCAGATTTCTTCTGCATCTTAAGAGCAGCTGGGAGACACAGGGAACATTTTTTTCAAAGTGCTAATAAAAAGAAAAACCCAAACCAAGAGGACTGCATCACTTCTAGTGCACACTTAGTAGGATCATTGCCCACTCATTGTTTTGATGTCCTGTTCAGATAATGACTGAGTCCCAAGAGAGCCCTGCTCTGATTCTTGCACTTCACTTGCAAGTGCACAGCTTTGCCCAGAAACGAACGGGAGCACCAGCCATGATGACACAAACACCCCCTGAAAACTGAGCCTCTCCTGGCAAGGCTTTGATGCTGAGCACTACTGTCCTTCCATTAACGCTGTGCTGTGCTGTGCTGTGCTGTGGGGCCCCCAGGCTGTGCTCTCCTCCTCTCCTGCACTGTGGCACTAACCCGTGTGCGTGTCCTTGTCCCTCCTCCAGGCTATGAGGGGATCTCTGAAGCCCAGTGTGTATCTGAAGACATGGTCTCCAATGGAACGGATGAAAATGGATTCTTCCAGAACAGTGCCTTTGATCACTGCTTGAATCACATTCCTTCCATCTACACAGATACCTAAGAGCAGTGCTGGCCTTGTTTCCTTTATTATACCTATAACTGCGTATGTAATAACAAAGGTGTTGTTCAAGTACTTTTATTTAGTCTGTATCCCTATATGTGCTCATTTAAATGAACACCTCACATTTACCAAACCATTTTATACATGAATAGTCTGTATAAGATAATATTGGAACCTGTTCCTTTGCTGTGGCACTTTGAAATTCATGCTTTAAGGGAATGAGGAGCATTTCAAGCAGCTTGTTTTGTAAGTTCTCTCAGTAAAGTGTAAATGTAAGTTATATAATAAACTTGTAAAGAAGATGTTTTCCTTCCTGGAAAGTATGCTTCAATTTGAGAATGTTGTTCCCTTTAATCAGTTTTCATTTAACTTGTTGGTTCGGTCTTCCCTTTTTTCTTTTTTTTTTTTTTAACTAAAAGGATTTTTTTTAATCAGAGACCTCATGTATATAAAGATCTACATTTGCTCAGCTGGTTTTGTATTTTCAGTTTTACAAGAAAGCATTAAAAACTGGAAACAAGTGTACTGTCATTTTTAACACCACTGGGCTCCCTGATACTGCATTTTTAACATGAGAGGGATTTTAACAAAGCAGTGACATCTCAGTCACTGTGACATTAAAACAGCCCACGTGTATGTGAAGAAAACCAAGGGGCTTCCACTGGAACAGGGTCCCCTGCAGTAGTTTGGTTCCCTGTCACTGTGGCTGCACTTCCCAGCATAGTGAGGATTCCTGAGAGGGACACATCCTGCACAGGGCCGGGTGCCCCAGTGTGCCCAGCAGGTCTGTTAGAGCTGAGCTCCTGAAGTGTCCCACAGCGCTCCGGGAGAAGAGTCAGGGAAAACTGACTGGAAAAAACAGTTCTCGTTTACAGACCACTGTCTGTTGGGCTTAATAAGGGCTGTCCAGACCCTGCATCAACCCATGTCTGTTCACTTACAGAGGCTGCCACAGGGCACCACTGAAAAGCCTAAGCTGGGTTGAACCCAGTTTGAGGATGGTACTTTCCTTTTCTCATCTCTTCCCAGAAATGTGGGATACAGCTCAGATCCCTCATGTGCCTGTGTCCCAGGACCCCACAGCTTTGCAGATCAGGATCCCTGGTGCCCCTGTGCCTCTCCTCAGCCCCTGCAGCCTCTGCAAACACAGAAATTCCCCCTGTGCCGGGGCTGATCCAGGGTAACCATAGAGCTTGCACGGTGTACTTGTTTCTCCAGGGCCTGGTTGCACCTTGTTAGTGCATGTGAAGGGGCTTCTGTATCCAATTTAGCTTTCTGTCCTCCAGAAATTTGAATGAAACTTAGACATTCAGGAAGTTTTAGTCACTACAGAACAAGGTTCCTGGGGTTACATGACCTGACCCCCCCGTTTTAGAAAGGGTTCCTGAAGCTCTCAGGCTCATAAAGGACACCCAGTGCCAGCTGCAAACCCATTAATTGTGGTCAGGCAGCTCTGGCAGCACTGACTCATCACTGCTCTCCTAGAACCCAAATGCAGAAAGGCCCCAAATTGTACTCTAAGCCTACACACGTGGCTTTGCTTCTGATCACGGCCACATTTGGCTTTCTGTCCTGTTTGTTTATTCTGGTGCCTCAGAGTTGGGTTTTTTTTGGTCTCAGACATAAGTGGGCAGAACTCTCTCCCAGAACATTAAATAAGGAGGCAGGTAGCTTAACAACTGCCAAGCAGGAAGAACTGGGGCTTCTGAAGGAAGATTAAGAAAAATATCCAAAGCCCAACAAAGCTGTAATGTCTGAGAGAAAAATCAAAATAATTCCTGTGCTGCAATTAGCTGGAAACACAAAAAGGAAATCGTGACTTAAAAACAAGATTAATTCAATTTCCTAAAAATTAAATAAATTCTTCTAAAAACAACTTTTTTTTTGCTAAAAATATAAACCAACCAATCCTAAACATATTTGATCAATTACAAAAATTCTTATGTCACAACAACCAGGCTGTTCAAAACCACACAATGATTCACAAAGGTTTGGGAAACTTAAAGCATAGCAGCTGGGGTGATGATTTAATTCCACAATCTGTGTGAATCAGGTTTTCTGTAAATTAAAAGGATAGAGTCAGAGAAATGCAAAGGCACTTGTTTGAGTCTGTATGGTTTTGGAAAGTTATCCATAATAAAGCCAGTAAAATACACAATAGCACAAGTTAATGGTTACTCGTGTGCTGTGTACCTTATTATTTCCTTTTATTACATGTAAGTAGGGAAGTATCTCATGTAAGCTTTTCCTAAAGACACAAAGAAACCTTTCAATGGAATTTATTGCTTGGCAACTTTCTCATTGTGGTGCTGTAAAAACCCCAACAACTAATATGTATAATAACTGGGGTAAGGCTTTATATATAATAGTAGAAAATTATTACCCTGTGGAATTAAAATAGAACTGCTGGTTCCAGTTGACTGTCAGATACTTTTTCAATCTAAGCAACAGAATACAACTAATAAATTACAACACTCCTTGAAAAATAGCTACAAATCATTTCCCCAATGAATGCAAACCCCAGTTACCCCTGTGCATGTACTCTGTGTATGCAGGACACTTTAGAAACAACAGAAACAAGATGACCTTCAGTGGCTGATCAAGCTGGGAGAGAGAAAATTAATTTCAATTTGACACTGAAACGGCAAAGGCACTTCCCTGCACTCTCCACCAGCCGGGCTGGAAGCCAAACATTCAGCAGGACTTCAAAGCTTTTAATATAATCAAGCTCAGGCTTTTCATTATATAGAAAACCAAAATGCTTGTTCTGTTCCCATCCTGCTGCAGCACCTCACAATCTACAGAGTGATGGTCCTGCCGTGCTCCAGAGGGGCTTTTGCAGGTGAGCTGATGAGATGTGCACAGGAATCCCAGGAAAACACCTCTGTGATCACTGAGTCCAACGTGTGGCATTTAATGACAAAATAACAGTCTTGCAAGGCCCTCATTCTGATGTGGGGCACGGGAATGGTGCAGCCCCAAGGCTCAGGTGTGCGGCAGGAATGGCCACAGCCTGCTCAGGGCTCGGATGTGCTCCCAGGGAAAGGACACAGGCACTCAGGGCATTATTCTCACATCATCGTCTCTTCTTACCTGCACACCCAACAGCAGGAACTGCTTGTGGAAAGGCTCCTCTGTTTCTGAGACTGTCCTTTCAACTGGATACATTTTCTACATGGTAAAAGTCCAAGAAGCCAAATTCCAGAGTGCATTAAGAGCACCGGTTTGATACTGCAATAGCTCTGAGTTACGCAAGCAGTGCAAAAAAACCCCAGTGCTTAAAACAACAACCAAGTATGTGAAAATAAACAGTGACTGTTAATTGAATTTAAATTGCATAAGAGAAAAAGATTTCAATGGGTTTTGTTATGATCTTATTAAGACCTACACGGTTTTAGTTCAGCTCTCCAGTAATGTATTTGTATTAAATCAGGTCAGTGCAACAGAGGATGAAAAAATAGCCAGCCTATATAATTTAATTCAGTGACAGCACAAAGCCATCGGAATATTCCCTCCTGAGATAAGCCCTTCTGAGATCTGCAGAGTTATACTAAAAGCTCCTCTCTGCTTCAATTTCAAAGCAAACTGCAAACTCCCTGAGGTGATTTGGGAGTCCGTGGCTCAGAGTCAGCAGAAGGAGGGCTCCAGCCATAGATTGTCACAGCCTTGTGTGGCTGCCTGTCTTGGCTCTATGGGTTGAAAACCACTCAGCCATGACAGATTTTTTCTTGAAACCATCGAAACTGTACTAAGTCCCAATCTAGCTAAAGGCCTTATAAGACCGAGCTTTCTACTGGATTCCTACTGAGATGAAATTTGCCCATTCCTTTGGCAAAATTATTTCTGTAGTGGTGGTGAAGCCAGAAGAAAATAAAATAATTCTTCTGGGCAAATACAGATTTTCTGGCCAGTGCCAGTAACTCTCATTCAAAACCAAGTGACTCAACTTTAAAAGTGCACTTCTGGCCCTACGTTATACAGATGTTCTCTTCAATTCATCAAGGACACCAAGAAAAGCATGATGCTAATTTTCTTACAAGTTTGATTTCAGAGTTTCTCCCTCCTTTCTGGGAGTCTGCAACCCTCCGAGTGTGCCTGTGTGGCAAACACTGCACCAGAATGAGCTGCTGGGCACAAGGACAGTACAGAGACCTGGCCTGTGGAGGCTGGCCTGGGACTGGGCTGGGTAGGGAGCACCCTGTGCTGCTTTATTGGAGGATTAGCCCCATCTCCCCACACTTGAAGGTTCCCTTCGTTTCAGAAGGGTCCTCAGGGCAGCGGTAACCAAGAGAGCCCCAGGGCTGCTCCTCCCCTCCCAGCACCCAGATCAGTGTGGGTCAGACTGCAGATCCAGGGTTTCAATCATCCAGGGAAGGCTCCTTTACTCCAGCTGTCCATGGGTGGTCAGACCAGCACCGTGGCTGCCTCCCAGGCACTGAGAAGGAAAAGCTGCCTCCAAAGGGGATGTCAGTCTGTCCCAGGAAGGTGTCGAGGAGCCACTGTCTCCACTGACGGACAGCAAAATTCAGACTTAATAAACACCTCCCAGCACAGCTCCTGTGATAAGGAAGGCTGTGCCTGTGCCAATATTCCACATCCTGTCCTGAACATCCAGTGCTCCTCTCTGAAACAGAGCGTGCCCCACACTGCAATCTGAGCAAACCTGGAACCACTGGGACCAAATGAAATCCCTGGAGTTTGCCCTGAGCAAGTGACATTGCTGAATTGCAATGGGCTGAGGAACAGATTTTTAAAGGTGTCTGAAAGCCTAAAAACAAACAAACAAACAAAAAAAGGACTAAGTGGTTTGGGTTTGTTTGCTTGTTTGTTTTTTACACAACTGCCCTAAATTGCTTTAATTTCATGTCCAGGATTTTTTTTCCTTCTGAGAAATCCTCTCAGGCATCTATTTGCATCTTTAGGCATATTCTTCAAATCTGGGCTATACTGCATGAAGAGTTTTCTTTCCTATCTCTTTGATTCTCTTTGAGAATCACACATTTGCCTAAGGAATTCTCTGTGGAGCTGAAATCTGTTAGGATTATAAATACAGGCTGAGTTGGGAACAGGCACTGGAAACTGCCATGAAGACCATGTACAGAAAACAGTGATTCTAGTCACACAAGATACCTGATACAGCTGGCAGGAAGGCAAAGCTAAACAAATGCAGGTTTACATTTTACTATTTAAAGAATAAAATATTCAACTTGAGTTCCATTAACACCTGTCAGGACTTTGGTACATACTCAAATCCACATTTCTAATTTTACTGCTAAATAATCCCAAACTTGGCAGTTAGAAGGTAAAGTAAAATACCCAGGCGAAACATCTGAAGCAAATTGTAGCTTTCTGGAAGAGCCCTTCTGCTGTATAAATGAAGGTCATATGTATAAATGATTAGAAGCTTAAGGAAATATGTCTTCTGCTTTTCTAAATTGATAACATACATATTGCATTAATATTCCCACATCAATTATTGGACATGTTCCCTGCTGTAAGAAAAATGATATTTTTTTAAAAATAATCCTGTGGAATAATATACTAGCGCAATTAACTCTTGCTAAGCAGAGGGAAAAGAGTTTGATTTAATAAACTGCATCCTGGGAAAGCAGTGTGTCAGTCCCTGGAGGTGCCATCACCTGGGTGCACCCTGGTTTTGGGGGACAGGCTGTAAGATGCAAGAGTTGTCCTTTCCCTAATGAAAAAGGGACAGAGGTGACAGGTCCTGGAGGGGATGGGGTGGGAGGAAGCAAACCAAATACTTCAGCTGTGGTATTAAAGTCATAGCAGCTGCACCAATGGCTAACCCAGCAGCTCTGTTTATTTATCAACAGCAAAATAAACCAACAAACGTTGTAGAAGTTTAAACACTTGTTTTCTCTCTGGAAGGAGCAGCTCCTCCTTGGCAGTGGGCATGGGGCAAGGTGTGACCCCAGCAGGAAGGGGGAGAGGACCCCCAATTCCCAGGCTCTCATGATGGATGGGGCTGCCTAGGCCCTGCCACAGCTCTCCCCAGTGAGGTCACACTGCTGCTGGTGACTGTCACCCTTTTGGCTGCCACTAAATCACACCTGCCAGAAAGAACTTAATCCTAAAGCTCATAAAAATATTTCTGAAAGTTTTTCCCCTTTGAAGTGTACCAGATTTCACAAAATACCAAGTATTTTCCATAAATGTTCCCAAGCTAAAATACACCTAAAGGCCTCTATAGGGTCACCAATACCACCCCATTACACCCTGAGCAGCCACTGCATGTCTGGAAACTCCTCCTTTCCCAAGGGACATGGTCTTGGCATGGACACGAGGGAGCCCAGCCCTGGTGCTCTGTGCTGAGGATGGCAGCAGAGTCACCAATTCATCACAGCTGATGCTGAGCACAGAGAACACAAAAATGCAAACAGAATTTATCACTTCTGACAGATTCATTTCTTTTCTGCTTTTTATTAGCTGAGGTCACTGGAACAGAGGAATTATTTCCACTGTTTATTATACTCCTATATTTTTATTGAGCATCAGAACTCCATGACACATCACAGCTCAGTACAAATTATGGTTCCACTTCCCAATTTTGCAGGTTGGTAGCTTCAAATCCCCTGTTTTCTTGTCCCAGTGGATGGAGGTATGTGCAGACTTACAGGAAAGGCTATGGGGAATTGCTTCCCTGCTTGAACAGCACCTTCACTGCACATTTCCAGTTGACAGTCCTGGACTTTTCTGAGATTTCTTTCTCACAAGAGGGAGCTCTGGCTCTGGCATAACCATATGAAAACGTCCTACCCAGACCCTGCTGCCTCTGAAAATGTCCATCTCTTGTTCAAGGTCAGGCTTGCAGGGCTCCTTTCGCAGTTAAAAACCCATCAATAAGCACTTGAAAATCAACATGAATTTCAATGATGAAGAAAGCTGTCATTTTTAGAAATTTTCAAAGTGAATTTGATGGTTTTGAACAGTGCCAGAAAGTGGAGCGATTGTCTAAAAAAACTTTTTTTCTTCAAAAATCAGATGGTGCTATGGCTGAGCAATGAAATCTGATCAGTCAGAAGTAATAAAATGGAGTTATAGAACAATAATCCAAATAATCCTTATAATATCCATTTTAGTATTTTTCTAATGCAAAGACCCCACAGCAAATCCCAGCTAAAGTAATATTTTGCACAGTTTACCTAAACCCCTCCCTCTATCCAAGTCCAATCCTGCTTCTTACCCAGACTTATGGACAGCTCTGTACAGGTCAGCCAAACTGGTGCACCAGAGGATGTTGGCACACCTGGGATTTCTGTGCTGATCTCATTATTAATAATTTTAAGAAGTCCCTTCCCCAAAGAGATTCCTATTAGTAACAACTCTCCCTCTAAGCCCTCCTCCTTCCACCACGACCCAGGTGGCCCCACGCAGCCGCTGCGCAGTTTGGGGGCTTCAAAATAAGTTATTGCCACACTCAGAGGCAGAGAGTTTATGTCAGGAACACTTCAGCACCCAGAAAACTGCGTCGGTCCGAAATCCGCAGCGGAGAGCGCGTGTCCTTGGGCTCCCTCTGCTGATCCCAGAATTAGTTACAGATCCGAGCCCACGAAGGGCGCTGCCACCACAAAGACGTCTCGCGTATCTCCAGAACACAGAAAGGTTCCTCAGGCTGGAACCAGCTGCACAAGGCTCCCATGGGGGCATGGAGGAGGGAAATAGATGTGCTGGAGGCTCCTACTTTTTAGGGAAACCGAATATGATGGGCGCCAGGCATGACCCAGGCAGGGGCCAATGCCCCTGCGGGCAGCAGTGCCCGGGGAAGGTGGCGCAGCCCAAGGCACTGGATCGGGCACTGGCAACGGGGCATCCCACGGGAATCGTCACGCAAAGCATGGACGGGCTGCAAATCCTTGAAAATCTGCCTTGAAAATATAGGTCTGCTTGGATTTTCTGTGACCAGCAACCCAAAGATTGCCGTGCTTGCCTGAGCCTCAGGTAAAGGTGAGGGGCCGGCTCGGCGATGGAAGAGCCGCGTCCCGCGTTCAGCACCGCACACGAGCCGGGCCGCGCTAATTAAATGCAGCACGGATCTGTGACAGAGTGTGAACAGAAATATAAAAAAGATTAAAAGGCGACTGTGGAAAGCTAGCGTGCTCCTCGCATAATTAAAACAAGTTGTTCAAAGGCTGCTGCTCGCCTGCTAGCGCAGGCTCGGGCAGGTTCGCAGGAGCATCTCTGCCTCGCCCCCAGCACAGCCCCGGGACCTGCCTCAGTTTCCCTGCACGGCACACAGGGCAGCATGCTCACTCCCGGCTTCAGAAAATTATTTTATATCCGTGGATTAAGGATTTCATATCCATGGATTAAGGGTCTAAAATTATCTCATTGCCTTCGTATTCAGCTCGGCTTTGTTTAATTAAGACTATGATGAACTGAGAGAGGGAATACGAATTTGGTGCTGGCTAAAGGCTTCTTCAGACAATGACAAAGTCTGCCTTTAAAAATACCCACTTTGTTCATAGTCTATGGTAAATACAAATGCAACAGTCTATTTAATACAAAATTGGTTTTGAAGTACTATTAGCACAACATAAAAGCTTTAGCCATGCAACACAATCCTATTTTATTTTTTCTAAACATTATACGCTATTTCTGTGGAACATTCATTATACAATAAATACAGAATATTTCACTGCAGCAATATTTCTCAACTGGCATTTATATTATGCAGTATCAAACACTATAATCAATATAAATACATTTTCCTATATTATGTAAGAAAAACATTCATTTAAAGGAACTTTTAAAATATTTTTTCTCTTTTTCCCAATAAAATTAATACCCTACTTCCTTTCTCAAATCCATTTTAAATACCCAGCAGATTCCAACAGTTACAAGTTAAACATTTGAAAACGACAGAATTCACCATCTCTCTAAACTTAAGAATATAAAAACCACATGTCGACATCTAAATAAAAACTGTCAAATGCTGAACTTTTTGCCAAAGTGGTTCTAGCAGTTATAGAAAATCAAAGTTTATAGAAAAGGGTAGAGCTCGCTTTGGGAAAAAGGAAAAAAAAAAAAACAAGGAAGTTCTGCAGCTTGTATTGAGTCACTTTATTCCCCTTCCAATTTGAAATTTTAGGGGAAGGCTCAGCTGGCTGATTGCATGTGATGGAGCAGCTACCTGAATTCCAGTCAGCTCCGAGCTGAAGCTCCAGTGTGTTTTAGCCAGAAAAATTCCCTCGCCAAGAGAGCTTTGTGTGTTTGCAGGGGTATCTGAACTGCCATCCCTGATGTGAGCTGGCTGTCCCAGCACTGCCTGTGCTCCCAGCACGCTCTGATCCATGGAAACCGCCCCAGCACTGCAGGCCCAGGTAGAGCTGCAACACGGCCAAGCAAATTTCACCATTGTTTACTTAATGATGCAATGAAAATCAAAGGAAAACTGGCAAATCCAGAGGTGTTATGCTAGGAAATGAATTATTTTCTAATATGCCTAAAAGTACCTCTATTTTTTATTTAGGGATTACATTGATGAAAACAACTGCTCCCCAGGAGCAATCAGCAAGCCTGCCTGGCCACCTCTGTGGACTTTGTAAGTGGCAGAGCCTGTTGTGCTGGCTCTACATTTTTTGCTTTTCCAGAGGCAGAAAATCATCTATAGGGAATATCAACAGAAAAAGCTGGCAGAGTTCAAGTATCCTTAGAAACACCTCTCTGCCATTGGAGGCACTGGCCTTTGTTTTTACAGCAAGAAGGAGAAAAGAGGCTGAAATGGCCAGGTAGGAGATGGATTCCAATGCTCTCCTTTCAGGACTAGATTTCTTCACGCTAATGTGCATTTTCCCATCTTGCAAGCTGGCTTGGACTTCACTGCACAATGAGGAACAGGAGGCAGCACCAAGCATTTCCCTTCCAACCACCATCCTGAGACAGCAGCACTCAACATTTGCACTGGAATTCAGTATCACAGCAAGGATGGAAAAAAACTCATCAGGGAACAAATTAGCCTAACTGGAGAAATGTCCCTGACCCATTCACTGCACCAAAACAACACAACTTTCCCTCTGATGCTCTGCAAACCTGGGCCTCCCATGAAATCCTGTTTGAAAGTCAACTCAAGTGGGGACACTGAAGTTCTGATGTTGATTTTTTTCCCTTGAATTGCTTAGCAAAGTAGTTGCTTTTCAGAAACTGGTGGAGCAAAGAAGTCAATCACAGAGGCAAATTAGTGAGAGAAGTAATTAAAATCATGAATGTACCTTACTGCACATGTGCACTTCTGTATTTATGTTCCATTTTGTAGCATCTAAAAACTACACCCACCACATGTATCTTAAAATTAAATGCTGTATTATTTCTCCAGAAGAAACCATAATGGTCTTCTGTAAATAATTTTATCTACTGTTCAGCATTTTACAGTCTTGCTATGTTATACTACAGCATTTATTGTTTTACAAGTGTTAGTGTTCTCTGGTGGGAAATGCTGTAAAAAACATAGAAACTGAAATAATTTTTTTCATCTCCTGGATTTATAATAAACATGGGGCTCAAGAGACAGTTCCTCAAGCTGGAAGCCATTTGGTTTGTGTCAGGGGAAACACTGGGTAATCAGGACAGCGTGCTGCTCTGCACTGGTTAAACTAAAGAAACATACACAAAGTTAAACCTCTTTCCCTCTATATATGGGATTTTACAGCTAATGCAGCTTACCAGATTGCCCAGTGCTCCCCAAACCTCCCAGCTGAGCCTTTAGGGATCCTGTCCCAGGAGAACCAGGGCAATGTGCCTGGACAAAAGCAATTCTCATCTCTGGGCACTTGCTCCCAAAGTCTGGCAATTGTTTGGAAGCCAGTCTGGCTCTGCCCCATCCTGCCCTTGGCTTTGCCAGGACTCTGTGACATCCCTCCCCTTGGCCAGGATGGCCCAGGGTGAACAGCTCACAGCACTGAGCAATCTCCTGGCACAAAATCCCACTCCCAGACTGATGGAGGTGTAAGGCACTTGGTCTCAGCTCAGTGTCAGCTAAATGAGTTTTCACTTTTTCATGCACTTTTAGATTACTTCAGTCCTAGGCTTTTCTCTTCTTTAAAAAGCATCAGATACTTAAATTTATGAACTGCGGTTCCTTTCCTTGGTATTTTTGGCATTTCTGTGTGCTGTACACAGTCAGATGGCTTCCTACTGTTATTTCATCTTTTATTTTCTCATTTCCTCTGGGGTTTGGGGGATTTTTTTTTCGCCTTTCCCTTGCATTGTGAAATGGCCTGCATGGTCCTGTATTGCTTCACCTTTTGGCATTTTTTGCCCCTAAGGTGGTGGTAGTTTAAGATGTACATCAGCAGCAAATGTTGCTCTCTGAATTGTTCAGACTCTAAAAAATACCTTTAGTAGGAGCATGAGTTTTGTTATTAGCACTTTTGAGGTTCATTGTGCCAGTCACAGTGAACAAAAGTGAAAAACCTCTCAGCCCGTCTCTGCCAGAGTGAAGGATACCTGGAGATACCGGGACATCCCACTTGGGGACACTCATTAACAACCAGAAAAGCACATTTTAATTTTGGAAGGCTTTTTTTCCCCACTGGATGTTGCAATGAGTGCATTTGGTGAGCCATCTGCCTTGCCTGGGGGCAAGGAACAGCAGACCAGGGGCGAGAGGAGGGCTCTTCCCAAACCCAGGGCCCAGCACACCAGGACAAGCAATGAGGGACAGGGATTTGGGAAGAGAGCCTGAGGCACAGCCCCAAGCTAGGACTCATTTTTTATCTGGGTCTTTGAAAATCATTCCTAGTCACTCTGCTGCCACAGGGGGATACATCCCCCCCGCTCTCAGCAGCACATATTTTCCAACATTTCATCAACTTCTTTCTGAAATAGAAACTGTCATTTTTATATGATTTCTCCCAGTATTGTTAATGAATTACCAACACTGATGTGGTATTTTACTGGTCATGGTGCTCATTACTAAAGATTTCAGATCTCATTTTCAACTGCCTGCTTATGTTTATTTAATTAAAAATGTGATTGATTTCAGGGCAATAATTGTTAAAAGTTATTTTCCAATTCACTTTTAGATATTTTGCTAATGAAAACCACATTACATTCATGGTGTGCTCTACAGCCTTTGCTTATCCCAAACAATATACTACATTTACTTCATGTTCATTGTATTTAATCTTCCTGCGGCCCCTACCTGAAGCAGAAGTGGCATTTTGGAAGGTTAAAAACTTGTAATGTGAATAAGTCTCCTTCTTTACAGCAGCAGATTTGTGGGGGTTTTAGTGAGAAATGGGTAACACTGCAGAGACTGCTTTTCCACATAGAATTATTACCAATATAGACAGTAACTATTAACAGAATGAATTGCTTCACATTACCTCATCATGTCTTTAAACAACCACTTAAAAAATAACAGGTAAAGTCAATAACTATTCATAATATTAAAAACAGCAAATTTTGAATGCTCATCTGAGAAGAGACAAGATTAGCACTGGGGGTAATGCAAGAGACAATTAAAGGCAATGCAAGAGAGATGGAGGAAAAAAAGGATTATGGATATGTGGAAGGAAGCCAAGAACTGGTATGTGGGTGTTTATGATGTCTAGCTAACAGCTTTCTTTAATGAATGTATTATTAGACAACATTTATACACAACTTAATAATAGCTGTATGTCAGAAATTATCCTAAAATCAATTGCTTCAGATCTAGCAAATTAATATTAATTTAAGGCCAAAACAGTGATGCAAGAAGGTTCCCAGAGAAGTTGTGGAAAAAATAAACAATATTGCTGAAGATATTTTAGTGCTATGATACTGCTGTAAGTTTCTCCCTCCTGGAGAGTCTTTGAAACAGTCACAAATACAATATGACAGCTTAGAAATGCTGCTGTAGAGCGTGCTCCTTCAAACAGAAACCAAAAGACACAAAGACACCTTGAAAAAGGTGACAGATGCCTTTGATATTTGTGTCTTGTTTTCACACTGCTTCTCAAACTACCTCAGCAATAATCACTAGACTAAGTAAAGCCTTACAAGTGCTAGAACTGGACGGTACGGAAACCAAAAGGAAAGGGAAGACAGTTCATGTCCTCTAGGCAGAGTTAAATCCTGGCAGATTAAATTGGAGTGAAAACATCTTGTCAATTAATTAGTGCCTTTATTATTTTAACTGACGCTCTGCAGGCCCTGAAGGTTCGCAGCTTTTAAACACCAGAACTGAAAAGTGAAGCTTCTCCCTGAAAACCCAGCGGACAAATTCAGAGGAGAAAATGTGATCTGAGATAAGCCCCAGAGGCTGCTGAGCTGATTGACTGGGAAAGGAAGGGACAGAGCAGCACGGGGAGGGGCTGGAAGGAGTGCGATGTGCCAAGGAGTCCCGGTGACAGCTGCTCATCACAGGCAGGGCAGGCTCCAAGCAGCCACGCTGGTGCAGGAAGGGTGGGTGGGAAAGTAAATTGGAGCAACGGGGGGGAGCCAGAACAAGCAGAAAGGCAGGATCTGAATGTGAATTGTCCAAAACCTGGAGGTAACAGAATTAACACTGAGCCATACTGAGCGTGATTGGAAGTACAAGAGCCAGTGCAGCAGCAAGAAAGAGACTTCTGCCAAGTGGGCATCTGAGGAACCATCGAGAATGACCCACCCCTGCTTCCCAGCCAGCCTGCAGCAGAGGGCTCTGACCTAAGGCTAGGGACTGGGGCTTTTAAAGTTTCTTTAGACTCAAGCCAAGTTTTCTTAAGTTTACTCAGAATGTGCACAAAATGCACCCAGCTCCATAACTGTCACAGACACATTTTATGAAAAATCCTTTTGCTAGGATCCTTTTCTCCTGAGATGCTGAGGCCACAGAAACGAAATGTAAACAATGATTATCTGCTGCTGTGGAATGCAACAGGTGCATCTGGGATTGGTCTCACGTGGTTGTTTTTAATTAATGGCCAATCACAGTCCAGCTGGCTCGGACTCTCTGGTCAGTCACAAGATTTTATTATCATTCCTTTCTATTCCTTGCTAGCCTTCTGAAGAAATCCTTTCTTCTATTCTTTTAGTATAGTTTTAATATATCATTCTATTTTAATATAATATATATCATAAAATAATAAATCAGCCTTCTGAAACATGGAGTCAAGATTCTCATCTCTTCCCTCATCTTGGGACTCCTGTGAACACCACCACACATAACCCTCCAGAAAAGAAAAGGCAAGTTCTGCAGGCAGCTTTTAAGAATATGACAGTCTCCTCCTATGTTTGTGTTGAACTAATTCCCAGTTTGGTGCTGGGGAAATTGAGCTGCTGGACAGACAATCTTTCTTATAAGAAATACAACCAAAACCTTGACCATTTATTTTTCAGCAATTGCATCATAAAAGAAAGTAAGAAAGACGAATTTTAATCTTAAGGTCTTGGCCAGCTTGTATTCTTCCTCACCAGAAATTTCAGCAGAAGTGATTCCTCATGGGCTGCTGGATGTGTCAGGAGGGGAGAGCAGCCAGATCCTGGCTGGCAGTGACGCTCCCCTCCCCACGGCTGACGGCAATTTGCCCCACACTCAGCAGTTCTGGGCCTCTAAAGTGAAATGAATCAGCTGCAAAACTGGTTTAATAAACTGGATGAACCAGGCTTAGGGCTGCACAGACACCAGCAGCTCCAGAAGAGTGACCAAGTGATGACAATGCTGGTAACAGGCTGACAACTGAATGGGAGGCAAGAGAAAGAGAGGTATCTGAGAGCCTATCTGAGAGCCAAAGAGAAAGTGCAGGTTCTTTGCTGGCACCAGTTCTCCCTGAGATAAGTACTTTGGATGCAGCATTGGTGTTTGGAGCCGCTGAAAAGCAGGAACACAATCACAAGCTGCCCCAAATGGCTGCAATGCTGTGAGAAGCTTGGGGGGAAAGGTGGGAAAAGAGACAGAGAGGCCTCACCGAGGGAAAAGCCAAAGGGGTGAATCCAAAATACAGGGAAATGCAGTATCTCTGCCCAAGGTTGGCAACAGGTTACTATGTGCATGCTGCCACAAGGAGCAAATGAACTTTTTTGCATTAAAAACAAACTGATGAACAACCCTAAGGAAGCCTTAGCTCCTTTTTCCCAAAGCAGGCTCCACAGAACTACAATGCAGAACAAAGCCCAAAGTGATATCCAGGCTGGCAAAGAGCTGCCCTGGCTCTCAGCATCCTGCTGGGATTTCTGTCTGTTTCCAGTTAGTTTCTTCACTCTTCTGCTGGCTTTGTTCATTTTGCCAATATAATTTTTTAGAGCAAAAGGATGGTGGTGTTGCAGCTGTGGCTTAACTGAGTCTTAGATTTGCTCTCAGTGCACACTACTGTAACACAAATAATCATCTATGACAATGATATGCAAGTGTCTTGTGGATGATCCATTCCTGGCCCCAGATGAGATGCAAATCTCCATTTTCAGGCTTCCAGATTTCTTCCCAGTGTCTGCTAACACTGAGTGATGCAATTGTCCCGCCTTCAATATCCCAGAGGGACAATCTCTAGAAAGCCCACAGCTAACTCCACTTTTTATCATCTGAAAGGGGTTTTGTTTTCTGTTTTGTGGGGTTTTTACTATACCTAATGGAGGGCTGGGCACATAAGCAGGATGTACATAAAGGCTGGACTGCACAATGATACAATAAAGTCAGAAGCTCAAAGAAGCTTCAGTACATTCAGTATCTGAGCCTGGGCTGGTGCAGTGTCTGGTACAGTTGTTACACAAGCAGAGAGCCAAGTGTAAACATTAAGCTGTGAAGTGTCTCACTGCTTGCCAGGTCTTCCCACTATGCACGAGTTTGCATTACTGAACATGTAATGTCAGTGTTTTGACTAGAACCAGCTTTTTCCTTTCAGCCAAGCAGAAAAGTAACAGAGTAATTAAAAAAGTAATGAAAAGTCAATAAAAATTCCTTAAACCAAGGACCCACATTCAGTTGTGATTTCGAAGAGCATATGTCAAGGAAGACTCCTGCTAACTGTCATTTAGCAGGTTGTTAAAAAGTTTCAAAAATGAAATAAAAGTTGATCCAAATTATGAGGTTTATTCTTTTGTCTGAATTTTTAACTATCTTTTCTATATAGAACCCAAGTAGAAAGCCCAAAACACAGTCAAAGTAGTAACTCCGAGAGTTTTATGTTGTGGCTTACAAAGTTATTTTATGCAAAAAAAAGCCATGTTGGCCTCAGTGGAAGAATTTGCACAGGCAGTACATGTAGGTGGCAGAATTCAGGCCCAAAGCTTTGGAACATTGATTACACTGACAGGTAGCTGCTTTGCAGGAAAATCTTCCTAGGAAGTGTGGCTGATATTTCAGTGTGCCAGACTCTGCATTGAAAAGCAGCGAAGAAAGCTTCCTTTCACGGCATCGGGAGGTGCTGAAAAGATGATGGTAATTTAAACCATCATCACAAAATGTATCCAGCTTTATGCAGATAGTCATGTGAATTTACTTCTGCTGTCAAAAGCTTGTTTTTAAAATAAGCCTTGACTTAGGATAGCATGTAAAATAACATTTTAGACTGTAACTTTTAGGCAGCAATCAAAGTCCTATTCGTCATTTGCAAAGTCATAGTACATCAAAACATTCATTTAGTCTAATGTTTCTTTCTTTTATGGGAATTTATAAAATATTATATAGGAGAAACATAGCAATCAGGCTTAGCCCAGAATACAAAGGGCTTTTAGGTCCTCTAATGAGTTGTGTAAGAACAGTGTACTACAAAAAGGCCTGCATGTCATCCATCTCTCCCTCATTGTAAAACATTGTTCTTAGCTTTTACTACAGCCAAAACAACTTCATCTTTTTAATTAAAAAAAAAGGTATCCAATTTCACTATGCTTGTGCAGGATGAATATGTTCTGAGTTCTTGAAATCAGACTGCGGCACCAGAGAATGGCACTGACTGCAGCAACACCAGAGAACTGAAAGAGTCAGGAGTGCAAGAGCACAGAAAGGACAGCATGAGCAAAGCCACTGATCTCACTGGTGCCAACTGATGCTTTCTCACACACCACAAAGTCTCAAAATAAAATATTATGTAAAAAATACAAACTCTCCCCTTTTCTGGAAAAGTCAGCATCATTCCACTTCCTTCCCACCAGAGTTCCTGGAGGAAAGTGCTGTGTCCTCAGCATATAGCCCCTGCCTGCCTTCCCCTGCCACTGCTGAGCACCTCTGGAGATGTGGAGCTGACTTTGCCCTTTAGGCACCATTAGAACACAAAAAGAGCACAAAAAGTGCTTCACTCTCACAACACAGCAGAGCTGCCCAGCTCCAGGTAACAAAGACACCTCAGTGTCAAACACTTCATGCTGAAGATGTCTCAGCTATTGGGGACACAGGACAGAGAAGCGGCATAAAATAAACAGGATGTGTTTAGAACTGTATGACTCCAATTCTAATAACCATCAAATAGAGAGCAATTTCAGGGTTTGGGTTTGCATGTGTTCTTAGAAAATGTGAATTTCTGCCCATTTTGTTGTGATTTATTCTGTTTTGACTTTCTTAAGATTAAGTGATGCATACAGCAGGTCAGTCTGAAGATACCCACGCACCATTGGAAGAAAATGCTATTCCAGTCAGTGCAGTGAACAGCCTTTTCTAGCAGGGCTGGCTTCAAACACTGCATACTTGTAACAGGCAAAATCCCACATTAAGAGGTTTAGTCCAGCTATGATTGTCCGAAGCTGTCAATCACAATGGCTGTTTCTCCACCATTCAGAGAATTAACAATGAATATACTTTTTGACATGCTAAATGAGATTTTGGGACACTTTACAAGACTTGGCTCAAAAGTGCCACCTCAAGAAATACAGAATGCCAGAAATGTTGACACTGTATGACAAATTATATGTTCCTTCACATACTGTGTCACTCCATTCAGTTTTGTAATTGGCACTGACTGCAGCTGAAATCTGATCCAAAGTATACACAATTAACTGGCATTTGTTTTGTCCCTCAGCATTTTCTATGCTACAGATCTTGGTAAATATTTACTTAACAGGGTGGCATACTAATTTTTCCCATAAAATATACATGTCCATATTAATGATATAATTATTCTTTTTTGTCAGGTGATGGGCTAGCTGTGTACAGCCAGCACAGACTGCAAGTGATGCCTATGGAGTACAAGCAAAGACAAACCTATATAATAAAGATTTTTGTACCCTTTGACTTCTGCCCACTTCATTAAAACCACTGAAATTACAGTGGTTAATAGCCAGCCCATAAATGTCCAGCAGAAAGATTTTCAAGGAATCACTATTCCATGGAGAAGCACCATCAGCATTAAATCCAGGATCACACCAATGAAACTCCTATTTAGTGCCCTGGATATTGGTGTATAATGGCTCTTGTGGGCATCTCCCTGTCATTTTATCCAATTCCTACTGAAATAATTTCATCTTTTGCCACCCAGCAGCACGATCCCTGGGGTCCCCTGATTTTTTGCATCTGAGTTTGTTTTGCATTTGCTGGCTCCTTGGTGATTGGGGTTCTGTAAACCTCTGTTACATCCATTTCCACCTCTCTCAGTCCCAACCAGCTCAATCCCCCCCAGCATGGACACAAGGATGGGCAACAAAGTGCTGAAAATTCCCACGGATGTTGGGGGCAGCTGAAGTCAGGACTCCATCTCCTCACCCCACCCCCATTCCCCTCCCCCAAACAAATCCACATCTGGACACAAATGACTCACTAATCCTATTAGAAAACAGCATTTCAGACCTGTGCTGTAGTCCAAGCTCCATCTGCATTCACAGCAATGTAATTCAGGACTGACCCAGATTTAGAATAGATAAAACACTGATGTAATGCTAATACGAGCTAAGAATTATATCCTCATATCTATTTATCTATATATACACACACACACAAATAAATAAATACATAAAATATATACATTTCTTGAAGAACGTTGCAAACTCCTCTCATAGCCTCTCAGTAGCAAAATCAAAGCATGCGGTTTGCACTTTTCTGGAACATTAAAACACCATTTCCTTCTTAACAGAAGAAATTCAGACTATGGTTGGCTTTATTTTCCCCAGAGCTGCTCAGAGTCATTGTGGAAATTTTCAGAAGTCTTGGAAGCACAGAGTTCTCCCTGGCACACCAAACAGGCTCAATGCTCACAGGTTTGTGTTTGGACATTAATTTTAGAACCATTTCCAAGGATTTTTTAACTGGGCCTGAGGATGTGCCAAACAAGTGAAACTTATTACAGCCTCAGGCTCCTAGCATGAGAATTATTTGAAAGGAAAAAAATCTGCACTGGTTTTAATTTACAAAGAACAGAAACAGCCCTTTGGTTTCATTTTGATTGCAGATATTTTCAGGAATTATAATTTATATATATATATATATATATATAAATGATGTTGGTCTTGTCAATGCAAGTGTTTCTTAAGCATCATTTTCTAAGCCAGTGTGTGCTTATTTCCTCAACTCTTTCCCATGCAGTTATTTATTGGTTCACTTTTTGTTGGTGCCAAATGCAGTAACATTTTGGGTAGCAGCACACAATGATCACCAGAAAGGCAGGGATTATCCAGGCTGAATTGTGTGACACCCAGCATGGGCATCAAGCCACTTCCAGGACATAAAAGAACGAGTGGAAGATTCCTCAGCTGTGCTGAATGCTCACCTCATTCCTACAGCCACACTACGCCATCACTATCTTTATTTATTTTTTTTTTATCATAATCACTTGGGCCTCTGGGTAATTGGAACAATTAGGGTGATTAATTGCATGTTTGTAATAAAAACAGAAGAGCAGGGAGCGTTACATTACAGGCTAAATATTTTCAGAAAACTCTATCAGCTGGTAGACATAACAAATGCGATCAGTTCAATGCAACATGAAGCTGAGCACATTGTGCAAACTGGTTTGCTCTGGAACTCGAATCTCCTCAAAAGAAGCCAAAGTGTTTAAAAAAATAAACGAAGTCAGAGTGCACAGGGGGAAAAGAAATATTGACATGTGAGGCTGCTGTACTTCTAACATAAAGAAACACTGTTTTCCCTTCGGTCCTTTTATTGTCTAAATAGAAAGTGCAAAGCAGGGGGAAAGCGCACAACAAGGCAGAGTGCTCGAGGGAAGGTCAGGAGCTGTGCTTGGAAGCAAGGAGTTCCACTGAAAGGAAAACTGGAAAAGCACACAGCGGGGTTCCTACAGAACCAACACATTCCTCACTGGCAGCGAGAGGGCAAACTAACCTGCCTGCCCCTGCACTCAAACACCAAGGGTTTTGGAGAGGGAGGTCAAACCCAACAACAGAAGATATTCCCACTGAAAGTTTCATTTGTTGAATCTTCTCTTATAAATTTGGGCTCTCATCTTCTCCTCAACAAGATGCTACTGAAAGGCAGCTTCAACCAATGCTTCTTTCTGGATTTCCTTGCAGCCAGCTGGTCTCCCAAGACCACTCTAACTAAATGGGGTGTGAATGCTTACTTACATACGCTTCCCAAAGGAGAAACAAGAGCCAAGAACAGGCATTGCCCACCCCTGCCATGAAAGCTGTGCCAGGGTATGGCAGAATGCCAGTTTCCCTGCTAGGGAGGGGATCTCCCACAGCAATGCCAGACAGGGCTCAGCTATCACAGCGTTGTTATCACGGCCATCCCCTTCCTGCCTGTCTCCTGGAGAATGTGACCACTGGCAGTGCTGTGCAGCTCAGGTGTGCCCTGCAGGAAGGTGCAGGGCTCACAAGCCAGGGGATGGCTGCACACCAGGGTAGGCAGAACCCTGACAGCTCAGGAGCCACAGCTCTGGCCATCACCTGCAGAGAGATGTGTGTCCCACATTCCAAACCAGTCCTGCACATCAGTGACTCTACAGGACCTGGACCATGGTGCTCATCAGTTAGGAGTCTTATCTTTGGCTGAGCCTTCACCAGGCTCCTCTGGGAGGTGCACTATCAAATTTCTACATAAATAAAAAGCCAGCTTCTTATATTGCCCACACTCCCACATACCTGCCTGGTTACATGGAGAAAGTGAATAGTGAAAGGTTTTATGTTCCACTTGTATGATTGGAGACTTTGTGCTTTAACACAAGCACAGGGTCACAGGGCAGGAACAAGGTGTTTTCTTTCCAGTCAGCATGAACCTGACATTTATTACATGAGGGTTTTGTTCTATTTGTTTTAAGTCAACTACATTTTAACTCAGTTCAACAATGCTGGAAAACCTGACAAAATATTCCAGAATGTTTAATCAGCATGAATGGACAAACATCCAAAAGTTAAAATAGAAGCATATTGCAGTTTATTCTTTACACCAGTAGGTCTTTCTTGTTCCAGTCCCTGACAAGCATTTGTTTCTGCCTTTGGGAAATCTGTCTTAAACATTTCTATTTAGTTGGGAAAAGTCTTTTCAGAGAAATGCCAATGCTTCTTGTGATTCATTATTGAAGAAATTGGCTTTTATTTTCAATTTAACTGTGGAATTTTTGTCAGGCTCATTAAAGTGCCAAGTCCTCACTTGTTTAAGAGAACAAGCAACATGAATTTGTAAGAGGAGCAGAGGGCAGTGGAGGAGTGCTGAGCTACACATCATCAGTAATTCTGTACATACCCTTCAGAAGTGGCCTGGATTTTCCATATGTGTTTTCAGGTATCATCACACTCAAGTGAAACAAACAAACAAACAAACAAACAAAAAATGGGCAAAATTAAAGGACTGGCAATCTCAAAGAGGTTAAACTCCAAACTTCTGAAGGCATTTTCTTGCATTCTTCCTGGGAGTCTCACTTACTACCCAGGGGTAAGGAGAGGGACAGACTAAATACATACACACACACACATACATATATAGACTACATATTAAAGCTTTGAATTTCCTTCCCTTAGCTCCAGGTTGTTACTTTTCAACAAAAATAAATTTGTTGTAGATGGGAAGAACCATCCTTCTCCAGCTTAGACCAGACTTTGCATTCAAATATCCAGTTTGTTATGGGGATATTGACTTTGGTTTGCTCACTGCAGAAAAGGCAGAGTAGCAAGAGAAATGCTTAGTCCTTTAATGTTTCAGCACTTAATTCACCAGTTACACAGAAAAGTGTTCTGAAGGCCACGAAGCTCTGGCTTCATGTAAAACCAAGGTCCAGAAAAATTAATATAATCAACAGCAACCAGTTCAGTCAGAACTTCTGCAAACATTAGAATTGTTCATGAATATTTGGCTAAAATGGTTATCTAAAAATGCAAAGCCATTTCAATTCACTTCTCACTTATTATTCAGTACCCCACTCCTAACACATTTATATCTTGTAAAATGCTCCTCAGCAAGAAATAGAAAGATAGCTAAAAATTCTGCTTTTCTGACAAGCCAGTTTTGTAAGCTGTAAAATATACAGTAGCTCTGTTTAATGGGTAGCATTCTAAAATAGTGCATTAAATTTGCTACTTGACGTTGCTCACACACATGAAAAATTAACCACCCACTGGAAAAGATCTTATTTTCCCAATCACGACACTAAAACCAGCCTCTCAAACATGAGCTTAATTATGTAAATATACACAGTATCTATTCACACAGTTACTATTCCCTGAGGATACATCACTTTGTGGAGAATTAAAAATTAATTTTTGGTGATCCAGAAATTATCATTAGAGAAGATACCAGTCTGGCCTCTTAGTTTTAGTTACAGCTCAGGTTGGACAATTTTATCACCAGTCACTCAAAAACCTACAGATTATCCACTCTAAACACAGTTTGATTATTTTACCTGCTCAGCAACCTGGTCTGGTGGAAGATGTCTCTGCCCATGGCAGGAGGGTTGGACTAGATGACCTTTTGAAGGTCCCTTCCAACACAAACCATTGTGTGATTCTGTGGCAAGATGCAGCTCACACAAAGTCAGACGCTTCAGACTGCATCAGTTTGTTGTGTGTTCTCCAAAGAGTCTCATTCCTGCTCCTGCTGGGGAACTGCCCCTCACCATCCTCATGAACCTGTGGTTTATGCTTTTACAAGGATTCTGTTGAAAATGGTAAATTCTGCTTTGGAATCTTCCTTACAGACTAACACTGCTGGGATATTCCAGCTGAACATTTCCTCTGTCCTTTGCCAGAGATATTTCCAGTTTTGCTTTCAGGATCACACACTGCTCTTCCTCTAGGGCACAAGTATCTGTAAGGTTCTAAGCCTGCATTCTGGTCATAGCTCAATGTTCAGTCTTCCCAGTGTTTTTCTTGCCTCTCACTGCACATCTCTCCAAAAGGAACTAAACTCACTGGATGAAACACTGGCTCTCCAACTGCAGTAATTTGCTGTGCAAGTTTCTGGTTTCTTCACCAAATTTATTTCTCTCAGCTGTGGCTCTCATTTAGTCAGATGTAAAAGATTTGTATTTGCAAGAAGAAAGTCTTGTGTCTGGTATGGATGGAGTCAATCTTGTAGAACTGCTGTGCTTGAATGTATCAGAAGACATAATGTAGGAAATCACACTTGAAATACATTAAGTTGAGAAGTGAACTGTGGCCAATATTAAATACATTTGTGTGACTGCTACAAGGTCCCCATTGGGTCTTTGTAGGCTCTGAGTCCTATTTTCTCTGGTTTCCCCTGCTGGAGATCCCACTACACTGTGATACATTCTAGCTCTGTTTCTGCAAAGATTCTTCATTTCCTCATTCTCTCACTCAGCTTTGAAAACAGAATGCCTTTTTCTTGGAAGGGAGGTTCATACTCGAGCAGAAAAATAAATTAAAACTGCCTTTAATAATAACCTGCTGCTCTAGAGCACTAGCACAAGGGACACCATGCATACCAAGTCTGTACACAGGCTGTGCTTCCACAGGTTTCTATAATTTAAACAGTTCTCAGACATCATTTTTCTGCAAACATTTCAAGTCCAAAAAAGGTTAAGACCATTGGTCTGACAAAACCGGGACAAGAAGAGAATTAACTGCCTGACATTACTCAGTAGGACTGAGGTCAGGTATTGAACAAAGCCTTCCTGACTCAGCTTCAACTACTGCAGCACCCTGCCTCATGAATCACCCACTAAGAGCCAGCTTATTTAACATCTACTTAGAATCTGGATGATTTAAACACTGTAATAATCACTAATCAATTTGACAAGCTTGAGCTTAGAGGGGGAAAGCCTGAAACTTGGTATAAAAATATCTTTGACCAATTCTTTTCCTACAGTTACACAAAGAAATTAATTTCTTTATACTGCTGTATAAATATATGTAACTCTCATGCAGAGAGGTCCTCAAGAACAGAGACCTGAACTGAGGGTAACACAATCATACTGAAACAAATGGACAGTCCTGAAGGCACAGCACTCTCCTGCTTGCAGTGCCCTTTATTATTGCACTGGGTTCTTTCAGCAGACACACTGAAAATTGCTTACCCCAGAAGGCAAGTGCCTTCTTGAGCTCCAGTCTTTTTTGTGGCTCCAAGAGCAGTTTGGATTATCTACTGCATGAAACACACATTTCACCTCAATTTCTTCAACATAACCCACCTGCATATTTTCTAGAGAAACTTGCTTACTTGGTTTAAACTTAGAGTAATGGAAAATTCACACCACCCTGTTGGCAATCTGTTCCCCTGGTTAACTCTTTTCCTCTAAAATTTCACTTTTGAACTTGGAAACTGGTGCCAACAAGCCAGATTTGTTTAGCCAGTATGAAGCACTGTAAAGACATAAATTGGTCTGAAAGAATCAGATTTCATTTGACCTTGAATCTTGGACTGTAAGTCCAACATGAATCAGCACAAGTCTCATTAGGGCTAAACATCCATTATAGCTAAATTTAGGTCCAAGGAATCCAAAACCATGAATAACTGTGTTGAATTACTTAAAAAATAAAAGCATTCTACATTAAGTCTTAAATGTTTCCCTTTCCTGTTTTTATGCTACAGATTTGGTGGTTTTTATATTTAGACTTCTCAAATCGAAAGAATAGTCTGAAAGCAAGAACTTTTTGAATGAGTGTCAAAATATAAAGCTGTATCAAGTATGAGTAATGTGTTTTGGGCTTGTTTTATGCTGTGAAAGTCAATGCCATAAATGCCATCCAAAACTGGGGTTTAACTGTAGTTATCACTCATGATCCTGCCACCATCCCTGGCTTGGCCTGGGCACACACCTTCCCTGGAGCACTGTTAGCTTTGCCCTGGTTAACAAACGCCAAGTAATGTGTTTTGGGCTTGTGAAAGTCAATGCCATCAATAAATGCCATCCAAAACTCGGGTTTAACTGTAGTTATCACTCATGGCCATCCTGCCATCATCCCTGGCTTGGCCTGGGCGCACACCTTCCCTGGAGCACTGTGTGCTCTGCCTCGGTTAACAAACAAGTAATGTGTTTTGGGCTTGTTTTATATTGTGGAAGTCAATGCCATAAATGCCATCCAAAACTCGGGTTTAACTGTAGTTATCACTCATGATGCTGGCTTGGCCTGGGCACACACCTTTCCTGGAGCAGTTTGCTCTGCCCCGGTTATCACCAAGGGACCACGGGATAACGTTCTCCGTGGAAATTTTTCTCTCAGCACCGCCACGGCTGCAGAATCGCGGAATATTCCGAGCCGGAAGGGGCCCACAAGGACCATGGAGTCCACTGCAGAAGGGACTGGCCCAGGCAGGGCCAGAGCCCAGCCCTGGAGCTGGCAGAGCCGCTTGAGCAGCACAGCTCTCAGCCGGGCAGGCTGGGAACGAGCAGCTCCGCCCCAGCACGAAGCCATCGCGGGCCTCTCCCCAAACTGAGGAAGTCCGCACCATGTCTGGCTACCACGACAGCAAAACTCCACGGGACTCACGACTGAACCCCCGAACTTGTACCTGTTTGCCCAGTGGCGTGAAAGGACGGTCCATTGCCGCAGAGCCGGCAGGGAGCGCGGGCAGGACCCGGGGAGGAGCCGTTCCCTCGTGAGGCGGGAGCGCCATGGCCGCGGCCTCGCCAGCGCCCCCTAGTGGAGGGCCGGCCCCACTCCCACTTCGTGAATCGCTCCCAAACTCCAAGGAAACGAATCGGGATTCTGATTTCCCATCTCCCTCCTCAGAGTTCCATTGGAGCGCGCCAGGTGCTTTGCGTCGGAAGGGGAAAATTGTTATCCCTCTTGAATTTTTTTTTGAGGTTTGGCTCTGATTCATTTGTTGCAGCGGCCATGAAAAATTCTGATGAGGTGTTTTGAGGGAAAGCAAAGCGTGGCTGAAGGCTGGGACAGCAGGGATGGTGGCCCGGGCGGGCGTGGGCTCTGCACGGACCACAAAGCTCCGGCACTGAGGTGTCCAGCCTCGGCCTTTGTGTCTTTGGGGACAGGCAGGGAGGATCTGTTATGCCAACACTTTTGTGCCTTTGGGGACAGGCAGGAGGGATCTGTAATGCCAGTGACTTTGTGCCTTTGGGGACAGGCAGGAGGGATCTGTAATCCCAGTGCCTTTGTGCCTTTGGGGACAGGCAGGAGGGATCTGTAATGCCAGCACCTTTGTGCCTTTGGGGACAGGCAGGGAGGATCTGTAATGCCAGCACCTTTGTGCCTTTGGGGACAGGCAGGAGGGATCTGTAATGCCAGTGCCTTTGTGCCTTTGGGGACAGGCAGGAGGGATCTGTAATGCCAGCGCTGAGGAACAGCGGGAAGCCAGGAGCCATTTCATAACGTGAGGCGCTCCATGAGGAAGGGGATGTGAAAAGTCAGCCATCTGCAGGTACACGAGGCTTTTGAATTTGTGGAATTTAAGTGTATATTTACTGTTGGAAGAGCATGAGAAACAGTCGATTTGCACCTTGATCAAAAGAATACATTTCTTAATGAGAAACAGAGCCTTTTGTAAAAAAAATGGAAAGGTTCTCCCAGGGAACTACGTATATAGCTGTTATTTAAACCACATTCTCTGGAAAGAAGAAAAATTTTGTAAAACGAAATGTTTTGTATTTGCTGTAGCTTATGTGGCTTGAGCACTTTTGAGTCCCTTGTACCACTAAGGCTATAAAACCTTGACAGTAATTATTAAATGAAACCAGAAATGCCTCCACTGAAGACAGTTGTGTAAAATAAAATAAATAAATAAAAAAAAAAAAAGAAAACAACAAAACCAAAAAAACCTGTGTGGAATCACAGCTAGATCCACAGGGGATCACTCTATGTAATCAGCAGCAAGATCACCACTAATGTTGCCTGGCTGAAGAGAAGATCCAAAGAACCAGCAAGAAGAAATGAGAAAAATGTCACCAATTGTAATTAAAAGTAATGCCAAAATAAATCTGTTTTTTGTGGGAGCTCTTTCAGAATTGTTGAAGCTGAGTTTACTTGTGTATGGTAAGATGTACCTGTAAGGATACCTGGAAAAATCAGATGCTCAAGGTGGGTGTGTGGACACGGCACTGCCTGGGCATCTGCGGTGGCTCTGGAGCTCTCTCTGGGCTGCAGAAGAGCAGGCAGGCAGTCCCTCTCTGATTGCAGGAACACTTTCCACAAGGTCTCTCTTTACATTTGGATTTCTCCCTTTCATTCTGGCAAGCTAAGCAGAGACATAACTCTGTGACTAATGCTAATGTTGCGGTAGTAAAATATTGGGCAAAAAAAATGGGAAAAGCAGACCTTGCCTATAAGAATGATTTAATTAAAGTTTTCACTGTTCTAAAATAGTTATGTTTCACATCGTAAAAAATTTTTCTGTCATGAAAACTATTTTTTTAAGGGGAAGGAGATTTTTCTTTGCTGCAAGAGGACTTTATTGGTAAGCAATTAAATATTTCTTTGGATTGCAGCTCAAAATTAATTACTCATTAATGTGGAAAAACCAGCTTTAGTCTTGCTGTGGACTCAGAGGTTTCCAACTGGGTGCATCTAATTCCAAGAAGAAAAAAAAACAAACCTAGAAGGAGCATTGTAATTACTGTCATATGAAAACCTGCTTCAGTCCAGATGTAGAAGCCAATAGTCCAAGAGTGTTAACACTGAGCAGTCTGCTGCAGGAAAATGACAGATGAATCCTACATATGTTTGCAGAATGGACATATTATACCATCCTTCTAGAATCTCTTGGGTTTGTTTTCATTTTTCTAAAGCTCCTACCAAAAAAAAAAAAAAAAAAAAAAAAAAAAAGGCAGATCTACAGTCTGAGAGGTCTGAGTGTCACAGACACCTCTCCATAAAATCTGGATCCTAAACTTCTGTACCTAACCAATGCTGTCCATTCTCTCAACCTTCACAAGGAATTCCACTGAAAGTAATGAAATTAGTGGTGGGAGTGAATGTTAAAGAGCTGCCCCTTAATTCCAGGTTTTCTCCTTCAAGGAACAAACAAGAGCTTGTGGCTCTGTGAGGACCCAGGGATTTGCAGCGGGGACAGAGAATTGACAGAAGTGTTAGGGGCCACACCTGCAGGAGTTCAGCTCAAGGGAGTGAATCCTCAGAAATCTGAAAATAGTGATGATGACAACTGCATACATGCAGATTTCCTAGTGCAAGCAGTAGCAGCTTGTATGCAGAATGATTTCAGAAGCAAAAAGAATCCTTTCCTTTTCCTTCACAAATTTTATTAATTCAACCGAAGTCTGTGTCAATTCAGCCTTAATAAAAAACAATAAAATTCTGGGATGATTTAGGCTGGAACAACCTCTGAGTGACTTGTCTAATCCAAATAACTCCATTTCAATCCAAACTGATTTCATTATCCCTAAGTCATTTATTTAAATAAATGGAGTCAGAAGAGATCACAGAGTTTAATTATTGGAAACACTAGTTGGCACTAAGTTTGGAATTAAAATTGCTTACTTTGAAGTCCTTAAGTGCACAGTATGACAATGTCAGTTGTCAAGGAATGGTTTTTCCCTTGGTTAAAAAGGACAAGCTGAGCAGAAAGTGGAAGAATGAAACCTTGAATTATCCATGTAAGATAGTTCATCCTGTCAGCTGGAGAGTTACCCACTTTCAACTCTCTTAGCAAATCATTTGCATCTCTGGGCAGGGATAGATGCAAGAATTTGGGGACAAGTTTCCTGAAATGTGCAAGTCTGAAATGACACCACACAGAGTTTGGCTGATGACAGGATTAAGTATATTAAGCAGGATTGGTCTCAGTGTTTTCCTAGAGCTGTAGGAACACAGAGACTTAAGCTGTGCCAAGGGAGACTTAGGTTGGGTGTTAGAAAAAATTTTTCACTAAAGAGTGATAAAGTACTGGAATCATCTGCCTGGGGAGGTGGAGTCACCATCCCTGGATGTGTTTAACAAAGACTGGATGTGGCATTCAGTGCCGTGGTTCAGTTGAGCTGTTAGGGCAAGGGTTGGACTTGATGATCTTAAAAGTCTCTTCCAACCTGGTCATTCTGTGATTCTGTGAAAATCACTTGACCCTTTGCCCCAGTCACCTTCTTTTCCTTCAGGTGTATAAAGTAGCAAGGTTTGGTAACGGTTTTACAGCTGCTCTGACACACCTGATATGTTCTAAAACTGACTTTAGACTCCCCCTATAATCAACTTCTCCATCCTTTCAGTGTAGTTGCTCTTTCTTAAACTACTTCCCTCTGGAGATGCCCATTTCTCTGCAGCAATGCAGCAAGGGAGACCCTTGTGGAGTACCAGAGCATCCTTCTAGCAACCGAAGTAAGGACTTTGGTTCACTTGGTGATAGTTCAGAAAGATGGAGGAAAAGGAAAATAAGGAGTTTGACTTGGCAGTCTGGAAGCAGTCACTGGCCCAGTAAAACAGAGAGCAAACAGTGCTGCAAGTGCAGTGTATCTACAGTGACTGTGCATTACAGTCAGTGAAATGGGCTGGAATCCACCTTGCTTTGAGATTTAAGGAGTAATACAACTCTGAATATGACTTTAGAAAAATATCTGGGAATGAGCTGGTTCAAGTATTCGTCCTGAACATTGCTATTTTCTTAAATAATTATGTTATAAAAACCAAATCCTCCATCCACAGAGGAACCTGCTTTGTGGGCACTGCTGGTATTTCTGTTTGTAGATTATTTTATTTTGAAAAGAAAGAGGTATCCAGAGCTTTCCAAGCAGACAGAAGTTTTGGAACACTCTGGGGAGCAAAGATCCTCTTGTAAATCTAAACTATAACAAGTTGTACATCAGATTCTCTGCTCTAGATAAATGAGTTTTTCTGGTTTTATCTCATGGCAGTTCTAAATTTGCCGCTTTCACTTTTTTGCCAGAACACTACACTGCAAAGCATTCCAGCAGATCACCTACTACGTTAAACAAAAGATAACTGTTCAGCTTAGCAGAACTTCTTTCCTTCTTACAAACATCAGAAGTCTGTTTATTTTACTGCGCTCACCTCTACAGAAGCAGAAAGATGTAGGAAAAAAAATACTGAGGCCTAAATCTCTCTCCAGACAAGTCTGTAACACAGAGCTGTTCAGGGCAACATATGACATTTGGCTAAAAAAATTACATGCAGACACACATCAAACCATAACAACAGTTTAATGCATCTTTTTTAATTATACAAAAGTTCCACCCCAATTATTCAAACATTAACAACTGATCCACTTGATACAAAACCAATTAATTCAGGAAAAACAGTAGAGGAATATGCCATTCATTTTTAATTAAAGGTTATCATTGACAATCATAGTATGGATGGATTTGACTAATTATTATTGTAACTGGTGTTTTGTCCTGGGCAAATCTCTCCACACCTTGGCTATGCCACAGTGCACTTCCAGTACACACGAGTAAAACTGTCTACAGGAGCCCTTTACAAACAAACAGTACTGCTCAGTTTCAGCTGTCCTGAGTTAAACAACACTGAAATCATGTATTAATCATCAAGGACATTCAAAATGTCAGATGTGAAGCCTGTGTGACAAGAGGTGATCCCAAATAACTTGTCCCCAACCTACACAGCAGATGCCTTAGAGGAGCCAGAAACAATGTGGAGGCACCAGGCCTTTCAAGACATTCCTGCTGTGTCCTTCCAGACAGCACCCACCCTTCCTCCCCCTGCTCAGTCACCTTCTTAGGCAGCCAAGTGCATCAGCAACCCAGGCTGTCTTCTCATCCTCTCTCTCACAGTCTTCAGGCTCCACATCCCTGAACTCTTCTGTAACATTGAGAACCAGATTTCCTTTGTAGCAAACCAATACAAACAACATCTTTGTGACTACTGTCATGAACGTGAAAATGCTGCAGAGTGCACATGGCTCCGAGACCACGGTCTGGGAGCCAGGTAACCTCAGCAGAGGAACAAATTCAGAGTCATAATCATTTGCTGCTTCCACTGAAAAACCTTTTAGGAACATGGGCTTTGTAGTGCTTGGGAGGCAGAGCTGTGAGCCTGGTAGCTTGAACATTGATCATAAAGTGAGGCAGGGGACTAATCCCCTTCTAGCTGTTGTGACTGCTCAGTGATTGTGTCACTCTACCCTCATTAACTAACACTCAGAAATGGAAACATTGCTGCGTGCTCTCAGCTCTTCTCCAGCCCATTTATTGTGTATAATGTATAGATTGGTCTCTTCTTGCTTATTCTGGGGAAGGAGGTTGGCCACATTCATGAACCACCCCTGAATCCTCACTGTCAGCTTCAGTGGCTGAAATGAAGAATAGATAAATGTCAGAGTTAAACACAAACAAAGAAGCAGAAACCCCAAACCCTCTGTTTCAGTTCTTGTTACACCTGAACTGAATCACATTTCCACATTTGAAGCTGCACTGGAATAGAAGTATGAGGCAGACACTTCTGCCCACTTACCCACAGTGAACCTATGCCATGCCTTTTTAAGACTCCTGTGAATTCTCAAAGGCCTCAACAGACTGATTCATAATACATTTTCAAATCCAACTAGGGATTTTTATTTTAGGAAGTATTTACCTGGCAATTTGCATTAAAAACTCCCTCATCTCTTCACAGGCAACCTGGGTTTTGGTTTTCTGTGGCTTGCTCTGTTTGAAAGCCAACCATCTGCAACCAGAGTCTACCATCAGATGCTGTACTGGCTGTTTCACTGGGCATATCTTGTGGTTTTTTTGTCAAATCTCTGTAACACAACCAGTCAATACTGCATGGAATTGTATAACAACATGTCTCTACTCCACACCACCCCCATAAACTGAACTGGCCTCATTAACTCAAATCTTTATGGAAGCATCTTCTACCCTAGGCTTACTTCAGGTAAGCCTTGCAGTTTTTAATTTTTTGTTTTTATCTGAGATTTCCTTCCAGGCAGCGATCACAGATGCTTCTCCTCACCAGCTGTCACCCTTCTAGGGCTTTCTAAATCCATCTTCCTGCAACAGCTTTGCCAGAAAGCCCATTTCACCTCAGTTCTGGAGGTTTCTGGAGAAACAATGTCCCCAAGTTTAACTGCAGGTCGGAGTCAGTTCCATTTTGAAAAAAAAAAAAAAAAACCAAAACATTATGCAATCCTGACACATCTTTATGCATTACACATTACAGTTTTTCTCTTTTTTCAAGCATCTTGAATTCCAGAAAGAATTTATTAGTTTCACTCTTCCCTTTACATCTGCATCTTCTGCTGCCAGGCTATTTTGTATGACCTCATGCAGAATTATTCCCCCTCACTGGGTTACAATTGCAAATTCCTACATATCCTGGAGCACAAATGCTATGCAGTAGAATTAATTTCTACTTTCTCCATAGCACTAAGGAAACTGGATTGTTCTCTGAGCAACACAATCCATGATGCATTGTTTCCTATGGCACTGTGCCTGGGCTGTGATTTCCCTGGTGTGTGTTAAGGGCTGAGGTCATTAGATGGCATTTTGCTCCCTGGGGGAGGCTGCTCTACTGATGTTTCTTCTCCAGTTGGCTGTTTTCATCAGTTTTTAGCGAGTACAACTTCACTCTACCGATGCAGGACTGCATTTCCTCTGTTTCCCTCATGCACTAGTGTAATTTCACCTTATCCCCCACGTTGGTGTGCTATTCTCAGTTCCTTCCCTTCCCTCAGAGTCCAACAGAAAAGCTACAGCTCCCTACGTGTTCTCTGCCAATGCAGCATCCCCCAGAATTTTGTCCCCTCCAGATCACAAAACCCATTAATCCTCACACACGCTCCCTGATTTGCAGGCTAGCCTTGTTCTCCTCTCTTCCCCTCAAACTCAGCCCATATTACTTCACCTCCAGCACACCAGTATCTCCTACACACCGCCTTTATCAGTATCTTAAAATAACTTCACATTTCTGCAATGTCTGTACACCCCCACCCTGCCATATTCTCCACATTGCCCTTGTCCAGCACATCTCCTGCTTCCTTTCCTTTGGCTTTCCAGCCAGACAAGGAGCAGGGATGCCCCGAGTGCTGGGGGGATGTGTCCCCACTGCTGGGCTGACTGGCAGGCACTCGGTGGCTGGCCCAGGGACACACACCCCAGCCAGGGACTGAGTGCAGGGTCACAGCCAGTCCTACACCTCAACGTGGCAAATGCTTCAGTGGGAGGCATCTGCTTCCCCTGCACATCAGTAGTGTGCAGGCATGTGATCACAACAGATATGCGTGGCTGAAAATAGCTAATGGGTTGAAGAGTTATGAGAGGACTGACGTTAACAGAAATGAGGCTGCACGAGCCTTATGTTGTTGCGAAATTAGACCAAAAAACCCCAATTTATATTTTGTCCCACATCACCACAACCACCTTTTCAGTTAAGATGAGATCATTCTACTTCTCTTCTTTCTCTTCCCTCTTGATTTTTCAGTGGGTGATTGTTGTAATCTATTTCATAAACAGCTCATGTAATGATTTTTTGTTCTCTTTGTTCAAGAAATTTATATTTATTTATCTTCATTTAAAAAATTTAAATTTAAAAAAACTCTGGTTATTTACACATCCAGTATTAGTGGTTAATTCTCTGAGCAGCTCTACCCTCTTGTGGTCACAGCTTAGCTGCAGCCAAAGGAAAAACTTGCTAATATAATCACAAATGTGTCCACATGTAGGCACAGTACATGAAAGAGACTTAAAATAGAGGGGCATAAAGACTTAATCTATGACAGAAATTTAAAATTCTGTGGGAATCAGAGATTCTGAAGATTAAATCTTTCTTTTCCTGCAATTAAAATCTAGGATTTTCATATGAGCAAGAAAGTTCGGTGTTAGTCCACATTATTTTTTAACAATTTGTCTAAACTGAAATACAACCAAATAATTTTTAAGATGTGCCCTGCACACTAGCTATGTAGAGAAATATTTTCTTTCTGAGAACATCAATACATCATTTTCTGGAATAGCTCTGAGTCCTGGGGCCTTTGACGTCTCTCTGAGACTGAGGTGCTTGTCAGATGGAAAGCCCAAGCATGCCAGGCTGCCTCCCCTGGGTCAGCCCTTCCCAGAGCTCCACAGTCTGGTCCAGGAGTCAGGACTTCAATCACAGAGGTCAAAACTAGCTGGGATCAGGGTTTCCTGGGTTTCCAACTCTGTGGTTAGATACTGAAAGCAGGTTACCAGTGACTCTCTCTTACCATGCACTTCCTTGGTTGTTTCAGCCAGGATGTTCAGTGAAACCGGAGCTGGGATGTAATGAATCCCTGTCAGAAATCCTGGTGGGATGAACTGACGCAGAGGAGTGTAATATCCTTGAGGGAAATCTCCAGCTCCATCTGGAACCTGGGGAAACACATGAAGCAGATCACCTTCCATCTACAGACTCTCTCCAGGATACACCTGCATTATCAAACCATTTCTAGGTTTTTGTCCATATGCTGCCCTGTCAGTGCACATATTGGCATGTGGAAAGCCTGTGCACAGGCTAACATGCTGCAACTGAGGAGCAAGAACTTCTCAGACTATGTCAGAGCAAAACTGACCATTTTAAGTCCTTGTCACCTGTTGTAGCATCTCATTGGAGTAGTTGGTTTAAACCAGGAGCAGCCATCTTCTTTCTCAATAACCCCTAAAACATGACAGAGAATTTCTATATAAGCATAACAGATCTATTGTTTATTGTCTTGAGGCAGATCACTCTACCTTAACATCAACTGATTAATTGTACTGAAAGCAGGTCAGATTATTAACATCATCATTTGCTAATGTTTTCTTCGGTGCAATGTATCAAAATGCTATGAAATAACTGAAAAGGAAAAAGACTCTTCATGGTTACTGCACCAGAGAGAAGGCAGCTAAAATAAAGCAGGATTAGCACATGTAATTAAAAGCATGCTACTCACTGATACAGTGGTTGCATTCCCTGGCACATAGCTGCTAGGGATGTGTCGGAATCCTCTCTGAAGTGATAGCCCTGGAGGCGACAGAGCTTCCCCACTGCTTGACTCATTGATGGCAAATCCCAGGGAAAACGGGTGGTAAGGATATACCCCAGAACACCCAGGGTACACTTTTGGGATTTCTCTCTCCAGGTATTCTGGGTTGACAGTGTATTCTGGAGGAAAAGCAGGATGAGCTAGGGAACAATGAGAAAAGAACAAATAAAATTATCCATGTAATTTTATGGAGTTATGTAGAAGCAGCTGCAGGAACTTTTCTCTCTTGTGCATGGTGAAGTTTATCCTTAGTAAAGCACTGGCTGCAGAATCTTATGCTTTCAGCACATCAACAAGAGCAAAACAACCTACCTTAACTTTTGACTCTAGTGGTTCTTAAAACAAAATTCCAAAGAAATAACAAAGTTCTAACTTTTTAGCCTTCTAATAATGCAGTCCTATCTGTCACTTCTTAGGTTAATTTACAGCATACTCAGTTTTAGGGTTATACACAAACAAATCAGAAGCAGAAATCAGTTACTTCACTTTTTATCTCGCATCTTGAATCTTATATGGCCTCTCTGAAATTTTAGGGAAAAGAGTGGCCATTTGAATGTAAATAGAGTCCTTCTTGTCTGCCCCATCCTCCGACTAGCAGAGAAGGCAAAGAAATTCCTTTGAAAGGTGTTCTTCTGGAGTACTGTAATTTGTGCCTAATCTTTTTTTGAAGTTGGTCAGCAGGTTAGAAATCTTAAGGGAAGGACTGACAGACATCTGTATCGTTACTGTCATCTATAAACATACTTTTATTCCAAAACAAAGCTAAAAAGGGTTAGTTATTGACAGTATTGTCTGGGGACTGCAGATGTCCAAAATAATTCTTCTCAGAACAACATTTTGTCTTGCAGGTTGCCAGCTTTCCAGAGGCTCAGATTCATGACTACTGCCATCAGTAAGAATTTCTGCAACATTCTTATAGCAATAGAATGGAGTTACTATAATAAATTAGACAAGTCACATTAAAGACTCTATTAAAGAAAACCATTTAAGAGATGACAGACCATACAACTGCTCCACCTGAGAAGTTTATGCCCTGCTCTTAAATACCAAATGCACTTTTACATCAAGTCATCCCAACCAAATTTAGTCTTTGCTACAGGTATGAATTAAGGCAAAAAGGTCTTTTTCTTTTAGTGCTAGCACGAAATTCTAGCTACAGACAGTTGCAACAGTACCATACCTATTTACATGCTATCGCTGAACTTTTTAGCATTTTTGTTGCTGGAATTTTGTGCCAGTGAGTTTATAAACACTGTGACAGCACCCAGAGAAACAAGCAGAGCAGATCCAGTTTTGTTGCACTCCCAGACTAATTTCCCTCTCAGCGAAAGCCACTTTGTCTAAGCCTCGAGCTCGCAAGGGGCGGCGACGCCGAGCACGCTGCTCCCGCGCTCCGCTGCGAAGCTGCCAGGGACGGGACGAGGCCGCAGAAGCCACATGGCAGCCCAGTGCCCTCCGGGCAAGGAGAGCGGGACAGAATGCAGGAGAGAGCGGCTCTCCGGGCAGCCGGAGCCACAAGTGCCGCCTTTGACAGGGGAAAGAGAACAGAGGGAGATGCTGGGGAGCGGCTCTGGACAGGTCCTTACCGTCGTCCCTGAAGGGAGGTGGCGGTGGCGCCCAGCATGCCGTGCCCTTGCCGCCGCTGTCGGGCTGGGCGCCCTTCTTCCTCTCGTGGCTGCAGTGCTCGGGGGCCCTGTCCTCCCGGGCCGCCGCCCCACGGCCCTCGCCCGACGGAACGGGCTCCGCGCCCGCCCTGGCCGGCGGCTCCGTCTCCTGCTGCCTCAGCGCCTTCTGGGCTGCCATGATCTTCTGCCGCTCGGTGATGAGCGAGCACTTCTCGCACAGGCACAGCTTCCAGCGGCAGTGCCCGGCGTGGCCCTTGACGGGCACCACGAAGCCGTGGTTGCGGCAGCGGGAGCACTTGGGTGCCCGCAGCGCCTTCGCCGTGGCCTCGGCCGCCTCCATGGCACCGCAGCCACCGCCCGGACCCGCCTTCGGGCCCTTCCCGTCCTCTGGGCTTTTATACGGGATAGAGGGGAGCATGCCCGGCATGTAACAACGCGGGCCGGGGGGCAGGAGAGCCCATGCCAGCGGGTGGGGAGCGCCCTGCGCCCCGCGGCCTGCCTGCCCTGCGCCTGGCACGGCTCCGCCGGGCACCCCCTGCCCGGGCCCTTTGGTGCGGGCGGGAGCCGAGCCCAGCCAAGGGGGGCTGAGCCTGCCGGAGCTGCGGGGGGCACGGGCTCCACGGGCGGGTGCATCGCTCTGTGCTGCTGCTCGTGGGGTGGGGGGTTCGCATGGAACCGGTGTGCCCCGCTGTTCCTTACAGTAGCGCCCTAAAAGATAATTTTCCCTTTTGGCACGTTAACATCTGCACCCGCTTTCATGCACCTCATGCATTCGGTTTTAATATGCACGGGACTGCAGTCCCGTTTTGTTTCCAATTTGCAGCATGCTTCTCTTGATGAGGAGGAGAGACTGCCTCAGCAGAAAAAGAACACTTTCATCATTCTGTTTTTCAAAAGAAGCTACTAAGACGAAGGTGGAAAGCATATGTCATTCCAAAGACCTGTCTCCTTGTCTCAGAATTCCTTATTCTCTGGAAACAAAGGCAGGCTTACAGTTAGAAATACAGGAATGCTCCAGTTCTGGTATTGCTTTGAAAGCACTTGTTATTTGTTACTGATGGTAGCTGCAAACCCATGGTTTACACAGTAGCCCATTTCAGGAGAAAACTCCCCATTTTGCAAGGTAAGGCACAATGCTGCTGAATTTTCTCACCTATACAACAGCTGCTTTAAAATCTTAGAGGTGGCTATAGCTTCTATGTTAAAGAGAACACGATAAAAATTAATCACCGAGTAGTAGTGGAGCTTTCTACTAAGTTTCAAGAGAACCAGGTAGCATCCATCTGCTTGCTCTGAAACAATTCTAACTGCAATGGAGTTTGTTTCACAAACCTGGCAGAAGAAACCTTCCCTTAGTGCAGAGAATTCGGGAAAGCCTTTGTGCAGCCTTCAACACCTTGGGGGGTGAGGCCCCAGCAGAGCAGGCCCGTTAGGGATTTGGCAACACTGTGGCTTGGCAACAAATCTTCTTTGCAGTGAGCAGCCAGCCCCTGTGCCCGCCGCAGCTCAGCCGAGATTTCAGGCTTCTCACTTTGCAAAAGACCCAGTAGGATTTTGCACTCAAGGCCTTGATCTTCCCATACTCATTCTAAATATTGACTCTGACGTACAGACAGATAAAATATTCCTAACTTTATGCTCCGTATTTTTACTGTATGCTCAAGTTGTGCTAATTTAGCTATAGAATGAAAGAGGATGGATGGCACATTTTAAAAAACTGTAATTATATCTTTTCATAGATACCCAATCTGTGTTCCTTTGGATACCTGAGCAGAAGGGAAGAAAGGTAGGCTACATGTATTTTCCCCAGTAATTTTCTACTCTGAGTCACATAATACTGTTCTTCAAGACATTTACTTAAATACACAGGAATGTATCTCTTCTCTTTCTAAAATGGCCTACCAGCCATGGGCTGTTATCAGTTTCTTCACTAATTAAACCGTATCTTTGAATGTCATGTGGATTTTCCTTTGAACAACTTCCACCTAAACATTCAAGATTTATTATATTCTCCATGTAGTTTGTTTCAAACATTACTAAACTTGCTTTTTGTAGAAAAATGAACATTTTACTTTGCTTGTTAGGTAAATCCTTATTTCTGCAGGCAGTTCAGAGAATTCTGTTACTCCACTCCTGTTATGTTTTTGTATATATATTTGAGTTAGCCTAATCACACACTGTAAGAAGACCATAACAGAGAAGATAAAACAATTTCTAAATACATTTTTTGAATGAAGTGTAGACTTGTATGTGGATGCTGCTTCACGTCTATTCTAATCTTCTTCTTTGTTCATATTTGAAAGAAAATTATGCCCAATAAAGACTCTTCAAAACTTAAGTTTCTCTAGCATGTAATATAACATATGGTGTGAGCAGAACATAAAGTGTGTAAAGAATTGTATATTAAAGCAGCATTTATAAGAATTATTATCTTGCCAAAATGAAAGGAAGGCAACCTGCTGACTTTATGTTATTGAAATAAATAGAATAATATCTCTACTCCTTTCCAACTTCTGAATCATATAAAGTGTGTGGTTTTGGTGTGCAGTTTGCTTTGTACATGAGACAGTGAGGAAAAGCAATGACTTAGCTGAAAGGGAACAAATCAAAAGACTGTCATAAAATTGAATAGCAGAAAATTCTGGGTTTTTTCCCTCCTCAGAGTTTCCAGCTAATATTCATACAAGAAATGCTTTTTGGCAAGAAAATTGTTCTGACATTTCAGAGAGCAACAGCAAATTAATCAAGAAATTTGTTCAGTCTGAGATCTCCATTAATAAATATTTCCACACTTGGTCAAAATACATTTTCTTATACATAAGAATCAAGAGTATCTTTCAAACTTTTAAGACATCACATATGAAGTTAAAATCTTCTATTCAAAAATTACCTTTTAATCTTTGTAGTCTGGAAGTATCCATTATGGACTGTCATAAGTTATTTTATAAAAATTGATATAGTAGTACTACTATCAGGTCTTCTCCATTATAGCTGCGCAGAACTGCATTTACAGCTCAGCCAGGGCATAATCAACATGTGGAGATAGAGCTACAGAGGCAGAACTGCCCAAGAACTCTCACCTTCCCCTGTCCCAGAATATCATCTGAAGAAGTAGCATATTTAGCATCCTCATAGTTAGAAGCTCCTTATAAAAGATGTGAAAGAGTTTCAGACGTGCTTTGGTTGACCTGCAGTACCAAATCCCCTCTTGCTGCTGAGCTCCCAGCAGCACACATCCATCAGTGCTGCCACAGACCTGCAGGGCTCAGCTCTCTGCTGACAAGCTCACGAGCTTGTCTGATCTTGTCCAAAACAAGCCTACATGACAATGAATAAACTTCCAAGGCACTTCTGTACACTGTATATTCCACTTTTCTAATCAGGTTGAAATTGTACTGTAGTAAACTTTTTTTTTTTTTTAAATGTGAGGGAAAGTGCAGCATAGAAACAGTGCAATATGATTATATTCTAACTACCTTAAAATTTGAAATGGCTGAAATGTGTTTGGATTAAAGCTTTTTTAAATTTGGTTGCAGTTAAGTTCTTTAAATTGAAATTAACAGATTTAACTTTTCAATTCTATTTTAGCATCAATTCCTTTATTTTAAAACGTTGTCTTCTGTAGTGCAAGCAGGAATTCCATGGAGGTGTGTGGGGTTTTATTGTTGTTGCAGTATTTAAAACAGTTTTAACCAGAGCACCATTAGATGTTGACTTTCATCTGCTGTATCAAAAAGGTGAAACTCTATGCTGTGATCAGAGAAAATTGGATGGAGTTTATACATATTTTAAAGTCTTAAAAATGTATCAAAGTTATGTAAGCACTTCTGGTTTCTTTAACAAACACAACTAAAATAAATCTTGAGTACTTAAAATTGAGTATCTTTTTAACATATAACAGTTCTTAAATATGAACAGCAGAGATTTTATTAGTAATACTGCTGTTTGTTTATTGTAACAAGACCTTTATTTAAGAGAAAAGAAATAGTGATTAAAAGGGAAACTCTGTGATCTGGCTATTTCATGAGTTCCAGAAGGGTGGGGTGGACCTGGAGAGAAATGAACACCAGCAAGGAAACCAAACACATTGCAGTTCTTATTCTGCATCCATACACCTCTCATATAAGCAGGAAATGCATTAAGGGGAAAAAGTGACACAGACATAAATACACACTCAGACACCTGGATGCTTTCCCCCAATAAGTGATAGAGTATTTAAAGATCCCTATCTAGAAAAAAAAATAGATCCATAGTAAAAAACTTCTGTGGGAGATGTTCAGTCAGTTTGCAATAAATAAAGACCACTGTATGATCACAGCCCAATTGTTTGATTATTTTCCATGTCTAAGAAAATAATTATCCCTTCAGAAGGAACCTTTTGTTTCTATAGGGGAGGTCACCTTTGTAGGCATTAATAGAAAAAAGAGTAACTGAAAACCCAAGGGATAGTCCACTCTGATAGTGCTATGGCAGCTGCAGGGGTGCCTTAGTTACAGCACCATTTTACTTCAGTAAGCTCCCAAATTTAGTGAGTTTTATACTGGATAGCACTCAGTTTGTCAATCAGTCTTCTGCCTAGAGAAATAAACACATTTCTAATCCAGAGTCCTCATTCTCCTTCGCCTCAGCTATAGTTCTTGTCATATTATCTTAGACACAAAGAACAGAAAATCACATTTGAATTCTCCCAAACAGCAAAAAAAGGATTTCATGCAGAAACAGTCACGCTCTCCACAGTAAGTAGGTGGCCCGTTTACAGTCATCTTTGCTTAGCACCTATTTTGTGCTGAAATTGTCATATTACCTTGTCAGCAAGCCTAAAGCAATGCTAATGGATGGATAGGGCAGGAGACAGCTGAAAGACCACTACAAACATCAAGTGTACTTGCTGTGGGCAGGATTCCATTTGTGATTGTCAACACTGGTACATATCCCACATTTTCTAAATGCATTTCTCCACCTCACATCTGAATTAGATTTCAGAATATCTGAAGTAACTTAAACAATGCAAAATAAATAAAACCATCTGTTTGCCATAATTTCTTCCTCTTCAGCCTGGACCCTTCCCGGATACTTCAGTGAAGCCAATAAAAATGAAATTACCAAATAGTAGTTACTTACCAGCATAGAATGAGGGACTATCATCAAAATGTTTAGCTTGGAGACAGAACAGAGAAGAGTAGTGATGATTAATCTCTGGCGTGCATGCTGAAATTGATTTCTGGTATTCACACCAATAGAACATTGTCTGGTCTTTGGGGATGATTCTGGGAATTGATGGACTCCCAGTGAGATGATAAAGCTTCTTGCTGGCTCCTTAAACCTGTATGTCAGAGAGAAACTGGTTCGTAGTAGGGAAGAGAATGCAAGCACCAACAGTGAATTTGCATTAGCTCATTCCAGCCAGGTATACTGAAGGATGCTGTTTAAGAAGCATTCCTTCTCTTTGTTATTTCCACAAAATTTTTCTATGGATAATGACAGGATAATCTTTCCAATTTAATATAGTCTTGCAGATTATATATACAGCGAATGTACATATATTGGAGATACATTTTCACAGGAGAGGACTTTTGCAAATATGAACATAAAAAGTTAAGTTGAAAGGATACCTGCCTGTCTCCAAACTGAGGGAGTAAAGCTCTCCTGCCCTGACAGATTTATGTCCTTGCTGTGTTAAGACAACTTGCATTTCTCTCTTTCCAACATGAAATGTGTTGATGAGCTACCTCAGCTGGCTCCTGGAACTTAAAAGTCCACTAACACAATGTAGAAAGTAAATGGTGGAATAGGAAATAAAATCAATGCATTGATAGATATCATTCTCTTTTCTACCTCCTTGATGCAGCAAATTAAAAAAGAAGTCCACTTATTCAACAGAGGGCTGCAAATCACCTGTGGCAGCAGAGATTATGGACAAAGAAGACATGAAAGTAGCAGACAGCTGACCAGCAGCTTTGACAGATATACTGATAAGCATGCACAGGTGTGAAGCCATAGTAAAGTATTTTCACTGCAGAAACAAGAGGGAAACCAGAGGCACATTTCCTTGGCATTTCATACTTTGCTATCATGAAATCAGACTATCTTTCATCACAATAAATGAAAATATTTGCCAGATTAGCTATTATGAAGCATAGAAATAACAGAATCAGACAATAGGTTGTTAGCAGTATATTCTTTGAATCTAAATCAAACTTGATTTTAAGTCAGGAAAGTTTAGTTTGATCAACTCCAGAAAACAAATAGAAAAAGACACCAAATCATCTTTTCAATTTCCCTGGAGCTGTGGGACCCAACTGTCACAAAAGGTTGCCTGTAGCTGCAGGGTTGTGCTGTTGGAAAGATTGACCTCCACAGCAGTGGCTGCTGCAGGCGGACCCTTGTTGAGCTTTTCCTGGGCAGCAGCCTGAGCCTGCTCCCCTGGGCCACTGTGGAGGAAGGGAAGGGAAGGGAAGGGAAGGGAAGGGAAGGGAAGGGAAGGGAAGGGAAGGGAAGGGAAGGGAAGGGAAGGGAAGGGAAGGGAAGGGAAGGGAAGGGAAGGGAAGGGAAGGGAAGGGAAGGGAAGGGAAGGGAAGGGAAGGGAAGGGAAGGGAAGCCGAGTGCCCTGCAGCAGAATGTGCGGCTTTCACCCATGCAGAGCAGAGCTGAGAGGAACCTCTCAGCCCTCTCCCAGGCATGTGAAATAACAGGAAATACAAGGCCAGTGGTGGTGGGAAGTCACGGTACCTGATGGTTGATGATGAGCAATGATCCTGCTTAATGATCCCTAGCTTTGGCAGAACAGCAGCAGTTGTCTCTTTCCACATGTGTATTGTCATCTTTAAAATACCAGTACCAGCGAACACACACACTTTTATTTAAAATTAAATACTGGAGGGTGGATGTCTTACCAAAATCACACTTAAGCTGAGGACAGGAGGAGCATTTGTGGCAGGAGGAGTAGTATGCCTGCTTTGTCATGCCAGGGCAATAACCCTGGGACAGGGAGTGCATTTCATGCACAGTGTCCCAGCTGTATCCTCAGCCTCCACCACCAGAAATGTCCTTATTCCCAAAGCTGAGTTTTCTTGCAAAGCAGTTTGAGCCCACAGATCTCACACTCTAATCAGTTTGCACACAACAGGACTGTTGTCTTGAGGTTTATTAGATTCCCTTAATATATGATGCCTGTTTTCCCTGGATAATGGATCTGAAAATGTTGATCTGGAGCACGCCATTTTTCAATATTATAGTAAACTTCCTCACGTATTTAATATAAGATTTATCTTTCAATATTTAATGGAATGAAAGCACTAACATGAATACACGTAATAAAGTGAATTAATACATTCCCATAAAGACAAGCAATCCTGAATAAAGTGTGTATCTACAAAGTTTATTGAAATTGCATATTAACAATATTTATATTTTATTTTAGCATTCTTTGCCTCATAACTCATACAAAACCAAACAAGTTTGGTATTCTTGAGCACACTGTATTCTTAAATTTGAAGTGTTAATGACAGTGACTCTTGTTTGCAGTTGGCAGAAATGTTCACAGAATATTTACTGGCAGGCATCCAAAGGTTTCCTGCCCTTTAATAGAAAATCTATACATGCCTGTACTGTACAAATCTGTACTGCAGTTTAAATTATTAACCAGAGATAGAAGAGTAGATGTAATCTATGCACCAATGAGACACAATATCTATCTTTTACAAAGGTACAGGTTAAGAATAATAATTAATTTTCTTTAATAAATAAGATATCACAACTAAAATAAAATATTTGCGTCCATTCTTAATTCAGACAGGCCTCAGTTGGTACACAGATCTTAATCTTCACTTTTCCAAAGTGTTATTTGTTAAGTGTTACCCTTTTAGAAACAAATTGTTAAAAAGCAAATCAAAACATCATTATCTGTAGGAAATCTTTTCTAAATGAGTTTTGCTTGATGTAAAATGATGTTAGCTTGATTATAATGAATATTTGTGTTGAGGTAGCAAATAGAGTGTAATGTGGGTCTTTAAGGGAAAATAATTAGGTATCCATCCTCTCAAAATTACATATTTTAGTGTTGATTTATTGGCCACATTATCATGACATTGATCTATCCAGCAGTCTTGTGATTGAAAATGGTGAACTGGTGAATATTATAGATTTTTAAAGCCTTGATAATAAGTCTGGGGAAAGAAGATGACCTATCTTCATTATCTCAGTAAGAGAAGCTTTCCCATTTTTACAGCACACTTCCACCTAGCAGTCAGACACGGAGAATAAAAATAAATGTTTGATGAGAGATTTCAGGAATGCCTTGTACAGTTGTATTAATAATTTTGTATATCTACTAGCAATACAAAATCTAAAATATTTTAAGATTTTGTTCAGCTTTGCCACAGATGTCTTCACAGCAGTGACTTACAGGTAGCCTCTATTCAACGAATAGATCTGGTCCATGTTTGGTTTCCAAGTGTTGAGCTCCTGCTGTTGGTTTATCATACATATATTATATGCTTTTAAATTGCATTCCATTTCTGTTATTCCAGTTGTCACAATATCTGTTTCTTTCCTGTTTGAGCCTTTAATCCTCTTCTGTGGTAGTAATATCTCTCAGTGTTTGCTTTCTGCAGAATTTCATTAGCATACTTTTTGGTGGCAGTCATTACTGCAAATATTAAATAAGGCAGATTCCAGTATTGATCTTTCAAGAATTACAATAATATCCTCCCCTGAGAAAACAATTCCTCTTCTAGCACAACCAAGGGCTTTTCCTGCTTTAGCATTTTATTCACAACTTTCTTTGCAGAAGCCTGATAGATCTTATCTGCATCCCTTTCTGCTGATTAAAGCAATGGTTTTAATCAACAGAGATACATTCACTCAACCTGCTTCACCTTTGGTAAACTTGGCTTGCATTTTATCTCATTTTCCATTTTTTTTCCTACTCATATGGATGTTTTTCTTAAAGGAAATACCTTCTAAATTCTTGAATATTGTTGAGGTCACTCTAGTGTTTTCTGGTTATACATTTTTCCCCTTTCTGAAATCTTGGCAAGAGGTTTGCTTTTCAGCAGTGCTCTGCTACCAGTCAGCAGCTTTATTAAAGATTCTTGCTGCTGGACATGCAATTTAATGTGCCAGTTCTTTCAGAACCTAGGGACAGAGATTATCCTGTCCTTCCAATTTCAGTGCTTTAAGCTCTTTTTTTTTTAACCTCACATATAATAATTTCCATTTCGATACCCACATTTACATGCTACATTTACATGTTACTTTTTTTTTTGTAGATAGTTATATCTTTAATTGCAGAGTCCCTGACAAAGAAATTCTTACTAGGATTTATTTTCATAATAAAGGTCCTTTGATAAATTACAGTACTACATGAATTGTTAGGGCTTTGTAAAAACAAATTAAAACCCCATAGTTTTAGGGTTTGTGGGGTTTTTTTTACAACCAATTTGATATATAAACTTTACTGTGAAAAGAAAGAAACAGTTAACTTGTACATGTATGTTATGCATGTAATAGTTCTGTGGCAGTGTCACTACTATCAGACCATGCACTATTTAGAGTACAAATCCATCTGAAAATAACTTGATTTGTGAAATGCAAATGGCAAAACTGAACAGGAAACACTGCAATTAAATGACTTGCAGGATTAGGGAATTAATTCTGTTGTCAGAGTATTTAATTCAGGAGCCTGTACTGCATCCCTCCAAGCTCCACAGGACAGAGTAAGGTGTTTTGGGAATTACAAAACCTCACAGTTGTAGAAAGTTTACTTACTCTATACTTAATAAAAGGGAAATAAGGAGAAATTGCAAGACTGTGTACCTGGCAGAAAACTACACACAGGTTTCAAAGTTATTCATTTTCTTGGTTTGAACTCTGGGCAATTGTAGATGAAAAATGACAAAGCAAAGTGTCTCCCTTTTACACTGGTTTCCATGATGACAGTGGGGTTTACAGGGGAAAAGCAGGAGAACAGAATGATGAAGAACAGAGTATGTGGTGAAGGAAGACATTGAAAATGGAGTAAATTAAAATAATTTAGAAAGAAAAAGTGCATCCGAGAAAAAAAAATGAGAGAGCAGAAAAAAAATGGAGGCTATTTACAGAATTTACAGAATGAAAAGTGAAAATGAGAGATATTGTGCTCAGGGTTTTCAGCCTGATTTAGATCAGTAGATGACTAATAGAAAAGAAAATTTATTTGGGAACCTGCAGGAGGAGTGAATCTATATTTTTAATTTCTTTATGCTCATAAGAAGATTTCCAGAATATAGGAATATATTGTTAATTAAATATATAAAAATAAACTAAAAAAAGGAAACAGTAGACTTGTTACTTAGAAGGAGCTCCCCTGTCTAGCTGGCAATCAGCAATGGAATATTGTATAACAGTTCTGGTGCTGTGGATATGCAGTTTAGGCAGTGTTAAACCAGAAGAAAGGAGAAACTGGTTGATATCCATATCTTTTCAGTAAAGACTATTGAAAACAAAAATTATTAAAGACAAAATCTGACCTTATGTATGATCATTTTAGACTGACATAATACAGAAGAATCAGCTCTTACTTCTCAGTAGAATTTTAAAAAGGCCCTACTAAATTCAATGAAATTGCACTAAATTGATACCAGTACTGTCAAGTGCAAAAAAAAAAAAAAAAAACAAAACCACCAAACCAAAACCCAAACCAAAACAACTGATGAAAGAACCATACCAGTGTGCATTTCCATCAGGGCAGAGTCTGGCTCACAGATGTCCATGGGCAGGCAGATGGTGTTTGCATGTAATACATGTACAGACAGTCAGGCATAGTGACTGCTAAAAGCATCATTTCTGAGAAGACTTAAAAGGAGAGTTTCAGTATATGCTAATTTTCTTTTTTCCTAAACTTTGGTGCTTTATTAAATCTTCTCATGTACCAGAGTGACTTGACTGCAAAGACAAGGAATATCCTCAATTGTGGCATTTTCCAAAAGAAAAAAAGGTTCTATGTAAACATGGCAGCTGGGCACAGATTATGCGGAAATTTTAGTCAAAATACTGGGAAGGGAACCACAAGGGTGGTTGACCCCCCCCCCCCACCAAATCCAGCCCCTCAAACTCAGCGGGGGCAAACAGAGCTCCTGCAGTTCATGTTGCAGCTTTGAGGCCTGGGTGCCCTCACTACTGACTGTTCTTTGTGTCTGCACAATGGATGCCTGGTTCTAACAAATGCAGGAGTTCCATTTAAAGAACGTGGCGCTGCAGCAGCAGCAAGCTCTGCCTTACCTCCCTCACGGGGCCCTTTCCCGCCATTTTGATGTGCGGAGGTGTGAGGGCAGAGCGCTCTCCCCTCACGGCCTTCAGCTGAGCCTCTCTGGCTCCAGGGCTGGTGTGCACCTCAGGGCAAGGCAAGGGACATTTTTATGGCAGTTTTCTTGCTCCTATGCACATTGGGGTTGCTCAGGGGTCCCTGCACACCTGCCAGCCCAGGTGCCTCAGCAGGACCCTCCCTGCGCCTCAGGAGGGGCTGAGGTGTGAAAAAGAACGTGGTCAACTCAGGGGAAAAATGGAGCCCAGAGCTACTGTGGCTGTGTGTGGCACCCTTGGAAGGGAAAAACACCCAGGAAGAGAGGAAGACATAGACAAAGAGACACAAAAATGGAGTAGCTAAAGTGGGCCTTGCATTCCTTACACAAAGGAAGCATGAACCCGTCCTTCAGGGAGGTGCTGCGCTAGGGGACGCACAACATGGCCACCCGGCGAGAGGAGCCCTGCCACCAGCCTGGCAGGTGGCGCAGGGCAGCAGGGCCCAGGAGGAGCAGGCACACACTGAGAGGATCCCAGCCCTCAGGGCAAGAAGCCGCCGAGGAAAAGGTAAGTTTTTTAACTGAGGTGTTTCTTTCTGGTATTGTGAGGGTTCTTGGCTGCAGCCACCATCATGGCACCTGCTGGTTTTGTAGTACCTGGGCAACAGTACATGGCTGTGGTGGCTCATTTACCACAGCTCAGGGGCGAAAATGAGAGGGGGAGAGAGAACCAGGCTAAACCTGGGTGGTTACATCCTCTCAGAAAATAAGTCTTCTGAAGCCCTCAGCTCCTCAGCCCATCCTTGAGCAAGGAGATTTCTTCAGCCTCCTTAGCCCTGGCAGAGTTGTTCTGTGCTGTGGTTATAAACTCTTTTGGGGATGAAAGGGAAGGGGCAGGAGGGCAGCAAGGGCTACCAGCCCCTGGCATCACCAGCTCTGCTCAGGAGTCTGGCACCAGCAGCTTTATCCTTGGCATTTTCTGTCGGCTCCCTGGTAGGAGCTGATGTGCTACTGCTTGCAGTCTCTGAAAGCTTGAGACAAAATTTCTCTGTGTGGCAGGTGGATCTAGATAAAGAATCCATGGGATGGCTTGCAGGGGAGGTGGGCGCTTGTGCTTTCTCAGCAGAGTGCTGTTTCTAGAAATTCAAACTAAACTAGACAGTTCTGTCAAGAAAATGTTATCAGCTCCTGCTAGATTTTATTCCTTTATTCCAGGCTTCTATGCTTTGTTTCTGTCACAGTGGCAGGTGGAATTTTCGTGGGGATAAAAGTGTTCTTGGCAAGGAATAATTAGCAGAAAATTATAGATTAGGTGGGTGTTCCCTGTGCAAGGACAGAACCAAAGCAGAACTTGTGAGGAGAAAGAAAAGGCTGGAGTGACAACTTTGTCCTGTTGTTGGTTGTATTCTCAGTGACCTGTAAAATCAACAGAGCTTTTAGTGTTTATAATGCATCAGGCACAATAATAAAAAAATTGCACATCTACAATACATTTGGAGGGAATGGAGTTGAAAGCACTGCTTCAGGAAGTGCAGCCATGTCCAAAAGAAGCTGCTGCTCTGTGCATGCAAGGTCTGTGTACACAACCCTGCATTTCAGAGTACAGCACTTGTGCCCCAGGGCCCCTTGGTTTACTGGGTTCTTGAGAGAGCTGAAAATCGCCTCATTAATGTCATTATTGATAGCAAAGGAAACGTACTTAAATTGCTTTTCAGAGAGGATAAAATACATAATTAAACATATTTCAGAATTCTTTTTAATTATATGGAGTCTATTTTCTTTATCTTTTACTTGAGCTCCTGAACATCTTTGTCTATCTAAGCAGACAATACATTTTTAATTAATAGCCAGTAAAGACCTCAGGATAGAAATAGAATCCTACAAAAAGATTTCTGTTGTGCTTTATTATATGAACAAATCTCCAAAGAAGACTTTTAATGTCCTAGTTTTTCTCTTTGAATATTCTTATTCCTCTGAGTAGAATCCAGCTTGGACAGAGGTTAGTGCACTTGATGGCTGGCTGGGTCATTTTGCTGTCAGGTGTAACTGCACTTGCCTGTAGCATTCTTTCTATTTGTTGAAAAAATGGAGTATTTTTGACCCCACACATCCCCTTTTCTCTCTATTGCCAGCAGGCTGTGTGCAGTGCTAGCACAGCCAGAGCATTTCCAGAGATTTTCCTGCAGTGGATCCCTCATAAAACTCAGAGCTGATCAGGGCACCCCAGGCTATGGAGCAAAGTGTTGCTGCTGTCCATCCCTTCACTGTTACTGCAGTGATAAATATTCCTTTTGGGGCCACTCTTAAACTGGGAGCTGTGTTCAAGATGGCAGAAAACTGAGTTCATTTGGGCACTTTGCATTATTTGGGCATTTTGCTGCAATCAAATGAATTGATTAGAACTTCTCTAATCAATGCAAGGTGCCATGTCAGTGAGGATCAAGTCACATCTCATCCATCCTTTCTCTAGAATAAAGAGACAATAAGATAAATTCTTTACAAATCTCAGCATGCAGCCGCTGCTCTGTCTCCATACAGTTAATTTCAAATAAAGTGTTTGTTCTTTCTGTTTGGAATTTCAGATGTAGTCTATTTCCAAACGTTTGTTTCCGATGTTTGGAATTTCAGATGTAGTCTATTTCCAAACGTTTGTTTCCGATGTTTGGAATTTCAGATGTAGTCTATTTCCAAATGCCTTGTTATGGTTCAGACAGGTTTAATTTTCCTTAGTCTCTCTGTAATGTTCTGGTATAACTTATTAGATAAAACAATTTAGTTCTTTTTAAAGAGAGCACGCATTAAACCGGTTTTGATTGATTCCTACTGTGCGTCCCAGCAGCTCTCAGGGAGGTTTATTCGTCCCTCCTCACAGTGGGATTTAGCCAGGTTTGAAGCAGAGCTCAGGTCTGAAGGCTGCGGGATGGATGGTTCCTAACAAAGTCATTCCGCCTGCGGATCAGTAGATGGAGCTCCAAGATAAATCGTTCCAGCCCTGTAGCGTTGCAATCAATTAAACATAACAGCTGTTAAGAGACCACAGTAATTACAAGGCTAAATGATATCCTTAAATAATCACTTGGGATTTATACATCTTATTCCTTAAATCTTATCATACATACATGGAGGTTTGTTAGGGAGAAAAATAAAATTAATTCTGTGCCTCTCTGCCAGATCTCTCTGGTGTCTTTCCAAGTGTTTAGAAGACTGAATGATAGCCAAAGTCATACATGTACTCTTGGCTACAGTGCTTTTCCTTCAGCTGCCTACAGAAATCCAGTTTATAGAAACCTGCTTATGATAATGTGCTTTATTTTTAACCCTCTTAAATTCACTGCATTTTCCCCATATAATATGGACAAGTAATACTGACTTCTGTGGTTTTCCCACTTTACTGTGCTGGCCCTTAGTATCCCAAATTATAGTCTATATTTAGTGCTATAATAATTGTTCAAAAATCTGACCCTCTACTTCAGGGTAATTTTCATTGTAATTAAATTGTCTCTGACCTCTACCATTCACATGTACTCTCATTGTTCCCAATGTTTAAATGCATCCCTTAAAACTTTGGGAAGAGGAGACTGTTGAGTTCCCAATAACAGAAGAAACAGAGAATTGCCACCTTACACGGGGGTGTCTGTACAGGATGCAGTTGTCCAACAGCATTTTTGTTGTGACAGCAGTAAAAGATAAACTGTCAGGGCATGAAAAAAATGGTCTTAAAGTTATTAATTTAATTACTGAGCATACGAGAGAAACGACAATTTGTTTTATGAGAACTTGAGCTTTGGTAAAATAATTGTAAGAGAGATAGAAAGTAATTAGCTCATAGCAAGAAGACCACCATGCAGCTTCTTTCCAGGTAAGTGAAATTAGGAAGAGTTAGGAGGCTGTGAGAATGACACATACAGTGGAGACAAAATAAGGATTGACTCTTGTAGAAAACCTGGATTAAGTCTGAATTCATGTCCTGTTGTTCATGACGTGGGATGGGAAATGCTGCTGGTGCTGTCTTGTATTTGGCTCTCTGATAACCTCAGGCAGTACCAGCGAAGCCAGGGCTACTCTATATTAATTTACTGAGACTCTCGTTGCATCCTGTTAGTTAACTAAAGATGTGTTTGCTTCTTCTGACATGTGAGAAATCCACAGAGAAGCATTAGCCATATTATATATTAATGTAAAATGAAGTTAATAGTGATGTGAGCTAATAGGCTGGGCTTTGAACTTTGGCTGCAATAGGGAAGATTTCTTGCTTTTCTTCCCACTCAGAGGGATGGGAAATTTTAGGCAGGTGATGGGAAGATGCTGGCGTCCAGCATTGTAAGCCCAGTAGCAGGAATTGCTGAGATGATGGATCACACACCCTGGGGACCTGTTTCCATCTTCACTTGAATTCCTTCTGGTGATTTTGCCAAGGCTGCACCTCACACTGCAGTTTACCTTCCTGTTCCCTTGAAGGAGTGAAACCCAGCGTGAGAAGAGCAGATTGACAGTGAGAATGATGGGACACACATTTATTATGAATATTTCTCAGAGAGGTCATTCATTAGAGAGCGCAGCTGACAGTGAAAGTTGAGATAATGTTTCTTCCCATGGGAACAATGCCGAGCTGGAGAGGACAGAGCCCCTCACTGAGCTCCCTGCTCCCCCCCCACTGCAGGCCCTGCTGCAGGTGTTTGTCCTGCTCTGAGTCTCTGCTGCAAAATGGCAGCGATGGAGGGACCAGCTCCCCTCTTCCCCCGACCTTGGCCACGCTGCACGTGAGGAGCTGGGCATGAGCTGTGTTTGCCAGAGCTATGTTTGTTAGAGTTTGGCAGTGGAAATTTTCTGAGGTTCTGCCGAGTTCACCTCCTTGCAATATTTATGGAATTGTTTGGCTGAGCTTGTGAGGTTCTGTAAATCCCCAAGAGGTCTTCATGCAGGATTTCCATTGATGCCACTTGCAGTTAACTTTCACCAAATCCTTGAATATATTAAAAAAAAAAAAAAAAAAAGACCTCAAAGGGGAAGGCTTCAAAAAATTAATTGGGTGGGAAAAGCAAAATACCTTCTGCTGTTTGAAAATTCAATCCCATATAACTGTAACCCTTGGTACTCAGAGCAGCAACTTGAATCAGAACTGTGGCTGATTTTTTTAGCAATGTTTTTTACTGCAGCCCAGCTTTGCTATTAAAACCCATTCTTCCGTTATGCCTTGGAGGAGAGCTGGCTCTGTTGGGAATAACATCAAGCATGTATATTGAATTTCTTTTTTTAAAAAAAGAGGTTAAAATAGCAATAGCAACCTTGTCAAAGAGCATTGGCTGGGGAGCAGCTTGCAGAATCCAGTAGCCTTTGGGCTTGCCTTCAGTGGTCCAGTCTCACAGGTGGTTGTCAACCCTTGGAAATTCTGTCAGCGTTGATTGTTATTTTTAGTTATCAAGTTAAACACTCTAAGTTAGATGAGAGCTAAGAAGCATGGCTTGTCAGTTAAACTGAGATCTGAAATGCATTAATGGTGAAATTTCCATCTTCTAAAACCCTCTGGGATTTTTTAGAAGAAAGGAAAGAGCAGATATGAATATGATGAAGTTTAAGCAGAGAAGTAACAGGATTTTGGTAAGAAATTGCTATGGAACAGAACCTGAGTTCTTAAGCCAGCACAGGTGAGTTCAACTGCAAACTTCCTGATCAGAGCTGGTTCAGTCTCTGTGTACCTGCTGAACAGCACCTTCAGGGACAAAAGTAGATAGTGAAATTATTTCTATTTAAAACATTTCATTGCTTCAAGTTGAGTCTGGTTGCACAAAGTGGAGAAGTAAGCTGAATAAGAATGATCTCATAAGCTTCACAGGTGAAAAGGCAATATAGAACAAATCAGGAGTGTCTGACATTTCCCTTTTCACTTGGCACAAACCAGCAGAGTAGCAAGCTCTCATTATAAGCAGTGCTGTAGGAGAAATTCTCCTGGAAAGATGCTGAATGTTCATTTTTTTCATTGCACCACCTGCCCCAAGGCCAAACCTGTCCAGAATTTTAAACATGCAGTCCCAGGCAAAAGTGTTAAAACCAAGTACAACTTATTTAGCTTTTCTTGAGTAGGAACAGCCTGGATATAGACACTGAAGTTTCAGGGAACTTGCTGTCACATGTTTGTTAACGTGAGTAAAAAATCCAGTGCTGAGCCAAAATCTAGCAGCCAACAGGAGGGAAAAACCAAGGGGGGGAGACCCCTGTGCCACTGAGAGCAGGAAAACATGACACTATATCCCAAATATCTCCTGCATCCTTTCAGCAGGACCCACAGACACTGAATGCTCTCTGGCCAGAAGGTGAGGGAGGCAAAGAGCAGAAGCACAAAACTGCAGAACAGAACTGCTCCCTCCTTTGTCTTTCTGCCTGGAAATCCTGGAGTCTTCATTTATCATCCTGCAGTACTGAAATCTCTCCCTGGAAAGGTTTCAAGGGAATTAAGGAAGAGCAAAGAAATAAGGAAACAAATCTAGCAACAGAATTCCAGCTCCTCTCATAAATTGCATGCTGGCCTAAGCTTTAGCTGGAATTTCAAGGCAAATGTTAATGGACTGATAAGACTTACAGGTTTTTTTTAAAATGGAAATAGCATTGATAATACAGTGAATGGTTCAGGAAATGATCCACTTTAGAATAAAACTTCAAAGATAGACAGGCAAGGCTCATTTACTGGAGAAACCACCCATGTAAAATAATATGCCTGAAATCTCTCTGACCAAGGAGACAGCTTATTTCAGAGATAGTCATCCAAGACCTCAGCTAGTGGAAATCAGCATAGCTCGACTGATTGAATCCTGTGAAAACATAATTGGGTAGAGTATCCCCTGCACTCCATTTCTTAGAAAAAGCTAAGGACAGGCCCAGTTCTTGTGGTGAAGAGTGCAGGAGCTGTAACAAGGAGTAATCTACAGGAGAGACATAATGAAAGAGAAATAAATTTGTCTGTCAAAGGATTCAAAACAGTTTGGAACAATAAAGAAATGCGATATAGCTGTTCATTTTTGAAAAAAGTGTCATAAAAAGGCTGATCAAAAACTCCATCCAACTTTGCAGTAGAAAAGATTAAGTAAAATGATACCATTTTCCATAGAAAATTGTAGGGAGAAAAAGCAAAAGAGCTCAGCTCTCGCTCTGCAGAGTAATTACTAAGAGATACCTACTCAAGCTTTGTTCTGTCAGAGATCGTGATAACACTTACAGAGATACAGCCAGACTGTCTGTTTGGCTAGACAGCATTAATATAAACCACATCATTTAGAAACTACCTCTCCAGATTCCATCTCCAGATAGAAATCTGCTAATGAACCATGATTCAGTTATATTCCTAATCAGGAAAATGTCTTTCGAGCTGTATTCCAACTGGGCAGTGTTTTGCTTCCTACATCCCAAAGACCAATTAAGCACTTTGTATGCAGCTATGCTATAGATAATGAATGTACTGTACAAATTAACTCAATTTTGGTGAGAAAAATAGCTTATGTTCTGCTCATTTCAGTAAAAAGCCAAACTGCTGGTTTGTAGGACCCCTGTAAAATGGAGTCCTACATTGAAGGGAGCAGGGATTGTAAGTCTGGGTGGCAGCATGACAGTTCATGGAATTGGGCACTGCAGAAATTGGTGCCTAATCTGATTCTGCAGCATGCCAGTCACAGAACAGCAATACCACAGTCTTAGTGGGCTTCCATCAGAGATGGATTTGGCCCACTTAACTCAGGTCTGCAAAGGATGAAGTCCTATCAGTAAAACCTGGAAATAGCTGGAAAGTATAAATTCATCCATTAATAGAAGGCAGGACTTTGTAACCCTCTTCTCTCATCACGTGGGTCTGCTCCACTGCTTTTTAACCAGGTCAGAATTCTGCATTAAAATCTTCACTGCCTGAGTTTAAATTAAATCCTCTCCATCCTGGCAAGGAGAAAATACAGAGGAGATCCTAATGCAAAAATATCCATATAGTTCAGAATCAGGGCAGAATCCAACCTCTGCACCAGACTTCAGACAGAACTACTATTTTAATATATAGCTTTTTTTTAGGAAGATCATAAAAAGCTTTCACAATGCTTCTCTCCTTGTATAATCAAGGAAGCCAATTCACTCCAGTCAGGGAAGAGTCATCCTAGCAGCATCTTAATGTTAGGATTTAATTGGCATCAGACCATTTATCATCCATGTTTCTCCCCAAAGATGATGGGGTTTACATATTGGTCCACCAAAATTAAAACAAAATGTGTTCAAAACACAGAGGGGAAAAAGCTATTTGTTTGTATCTGTGAAGGCCTTTTCTTGCCAGATATTTTGGAGCATCTTATTTTTTAGGCTGTTTCCTGATGGCTTGAATTCTGATTACTTATCCTCAGGAACTCAGTGTGATATTAGTTCCACTGATGTTGTTGACTTTGCTTTCATGTGCAGCGGGTAGCGCTGGGGAAAAAGCAGAAAGGATGGAGTCATTATAGATTCTGAAAGAAGTAAAAACAAACACCCACCACAGAACACTTGGAAGAACACAGGAGACCCTGCAGCACAGCTCTGCTGTAACAGCCCACTCATCCCCACAAGCTTTATCTTTATGAGTGGAAAATGTGCTGGCAACAGAGACAAGCTTGTGTGAGAAATGCAGGCTAAGCCTCCAGGTAAAGGTACATAAGTCAGTGCTTTCCAACAGAAGAAAAGACAAAAGGAAATGCACAGGGCTGCACTGAAAACCCTGACTCCCAGATTCCCATTCCCTGATCTACCCAGTCATGAGGGAGGTGTCCCTCTAGGAAAGCATTAGTTTCTGTCCATATACTCAGCTCATATTTGAGTGTTTTCAATCAGCTGCAGAATGGACAAGATTTGCGGTGGTTCTTAGATGCTATTAGGTAGATTTAAATTTTTTTCCAAGCTTAGGGAAAGGAGATATTTAGGTCCAAGGAAAGTCAGGCAGGATATCTTGAACAGATGACCCAGATAGTTTGTGGAATTTCCCTCACTGGAGATACTCCAGAACGGTCTGGACACAATCCTGTGCCATGTGATCTGGGGTGACCCTGCTTGAGCTGGAAGATTGGACCAGATGCCCACTGTGGTCCCTTCCAACCTGACCCATTCTGTGTTTCTGTGATTCTGTGACTCTGTGACTTTCCTGTTTGGAGAAGCATGACACTGGATCTGTGTGCTATGAAATGATTTTGAAAATCTCATCCTTGTTTTGTTTAGCTCATGCTGCCAAAACCCTTGTTTAAAACACTGCAGCTCCCATGCTGGACTCAGAAAATCTAAGTTAATAGAAGTTGATTAGGAAAGGGGACATCAGGAAATAGAAAGCAGGAACACTCCCTCCTATTCTCACACCCCTCTTACCAGATCCTTGTGGAGCCTGCCACATACTTACCTACACATCTTCCTAAATGAGTTTAAGGCACAAGGAGAGACCTCACCTGGAGATGTTTGGGATTTTGCTCCTTATTATGCCCTATAAGGTGTAGCAAATTTGATCTTTTTCCACTGTGAACTCAGCATTGCAACTCCTTATTAAAGAACTCTCCTGAAGCATCCAGTGATTTCTTGGCATGAGCAGCTTCCTGTCTCTGATAAGGCTTTTTTTTTTTTTTTTTTTTTTTTTTTACAAATTGAGGCTGCTTTTTATTGCAAGGGAAAAAAATCTGTTTTGTGTGGGCTCTTCTTCAGCTTCTTACATGGTAGAATGCTTAGATAGAAAGCAAGAGGGAGAAAGGGAGCTCTGGTGCTCAGGGAAGAGGATGTTGGTGCCCTTGATTTTGAGGATTCTCAAGGTATCAATCAGAGGAGATGCAAATATTTTACAGCAAAAGTGTGGCATACAAAATGAACCGACCAGTGGAACCAAAGGTGAGCAATCCAGCAGTAATTAGGTAGTTTCCCTATGCAGTGCTAAAAAGCCAAGGCACTACCAGGAAAAAGCAGCCAGGGAAATCAGAGGGAAGACACGCACCTAAATCTATGCATATTTCAGCTGGTGGAACTGGAATATCTTATTCCCAGCACATGCCAGTAATTGCTATTTTACACCTCTCCAAACTACATTACTGTTTGCATTGAGGCATTTGCACATTGATAGCTTTGCACAGAGGTCCTCTCAAAGCTCTGTTTCCCCAAAATCTCATTTTGCCAAGGAGGGACCTGCTGAGCTGTGTTGATACACAGCTCTGCACACTCAGATGCTGACATTTGAGTGACCCATTGATGATCTTATTGGCTAAGTGCCATGGGAAGAGATTGAGTGCCCATTTGATAGAACCAGGAGATGAAAACAGGTGTTCAGGCTTTGATCCTTCTATTTGACAGCTGGACCCATATCCTTCAAAATCTCTATTAAATTGAGATCTCCCAGGGAAGCAAAAAGCCCAGAAAGACAAGGGCAGAACTTCAGATGAGAGGAGAAAGCTGAAGCAAAGAATAAAATATTTTGCCTGGCTAACAGATAGATGCAGAATAATTGGATTTGAATTCAGAATGGCACTCTAGCTCAGGACTGAATGATCAGGTATTTATTTTGGGGGTTTTCCATCCCAGCCTGTCAAAAGGGCTGAAGCAGGTGGGCAGGTGCATGCTCATCTCTACCATTGCAGCTGTGAGGGAAAAAACTGAATTTGTGTTGCCTTCTATTTAGAAACCCTCCTTGACCTGGCAGGGCTCCTCTGCTAAATCTAACAGGAATATTTTTATTTCCTCTGAGACACGATTTAAGGCTCCTGCAGTATTCAGATCAGCTGTGCAATGTGAAAAAGGGAAGGGACTGTACAAAATGAAAGGAAAAGGCAGAGTTAGTGAAAATAAAGCTGAATGGGACAATAGTGAGGTATATAAAGAAATGCAAGCATGATTCTTGCTAAGGCTGCAATCCAGATCTTATTAATTTGCACAGATGTTTTCCCTTTTATTTAGTGGTCTTTTAAAACCCCATATCGTGGGTTAGAACCAATAGAACTTTTTAAACCAGTTTTCCAATGTATAAATCCTACTGGTACATAGAATTAGAAATGGAAGATGTAATAGTGTGGATCCCCTCCCAGAGAAGAGGAATGAGCTGCACCATTGTGGGGAGCCCATCAGTCTACTCAAGGCAATTTGTAATGAGATTTTGTGTGGTGTCAGCAGAGCTGTATATCAGGGAATGGAAGGACAGAGCAAATTACTGAGACAGACAGGCAAAATTTGCTTGAAAAAGTAACTATGCAGTTAGAATTTGTTATATGGCAGATACAGAGGACTGAAAAAATCTGGTAGAATACTGATAAATGGCTAAAATGAGAATTTTTTTGATGAGCACTATGAGATCACGCTATTCTCTGCCTTAACCCATGTACAGATCATTCCATCTTCCTGTGAAAAGTCTATAGGGAAAAAAATCCACAGATCCAGAAACTTTCCAGAGAAAAGACTCATAAACTTGTGTGGAGAAGCTTTGTAATTTAAGATCTTCAGCAAAAACAGGAGATGCTTTCCTACCCTTGCCCAAAACAGTTTCTGTAGAAGGAGCTGTTGAAGACAAATGTATGCTTGGAGAGCTACTTTTATCAAGGAGGTAGACAGTTCACAGGCAATGTTATTAGTCAATTTTTAGATCCTTGTGAAAGTAATCGTTTTTAGCAGCAAATGTGCAAGTAGGGGACTGTACTGTGGCAGTGCTCTGCAAAACAAAGCAATAAATCCAAAACAAAAAATTTCAATGTTTCACTGTATAGCAGCTCCTAAAGGGTCCTGTCACTGTGGTTACAGTCAGCCAGGGGTTGCAAAACACCAGAGCTCCACTCAGACATTTCACGTTTCTCTGCTGTGGCACAGCAGCCGTCTTGGGGCAGAGCCATCCTGGGGCATCCGTGGCTCTGGCTATGAGAGGAGACATTGAGTGACAGGGAGGCAGTGGCTGCAGAAATCCCCAGCTTGCTTTTCCTAGCCAGTCATCCCCTGGGAAATATGCACTCTTACTGTAAGAGTGAACTTGTTGGATTGCAGTTCCTAGTACCAGCCTCTGCTCACCAGCCTTTCTTTAAAATAAAGTAAAAATGACAGGCAGTCAGCCAAGCTCTGTATTAGAAATTAGTACGGCTGAAGAAATCATGTTTTCTGTAAATAGAATGGAAGAATCTTGACTGTGTTTTTTGCCACCTAAGCAGCTTGGTGTCCTTTATTAAGTTCTTTGTGTAGAATATAGAGAAAGAGAGAAAAGAATTAAAAAATCATTCCAGTTGTGATACAATGATAAGCTGATGTATCAGTCCACAAAGAGCAGAACCACAGAGTGCAAAGCTGTGTATGCTACAGCGCAGCTGAAATTACATTATTAAAGAGTAGATTTGGCTTTGTTCTGCACAGCAGAGCCTGAAACAGTAAAAAAATGTATGCAATTATTCTCTATTTTAGGTAAGCATTAAACATTCTAATGGGAATTCTAACAAGCAGTATCCTGTGAAAGAGAGAGATCCTTCATGGGGTCTGGGGAAGGGAGACTTATCAGACTGTTCATAAGTCATGGCAAGGGCACAAGTGGCTTACAGTCCATCCAGCTTTAGATTCAGTGCCCCTCTGCTGATTTCTGGTGTGAGCTTCAAAAAGCTGTGACAGGTGACTCTGAGAAACCTTCTCTAGCTGCCTGTAGTAATTCCTGCTGGAGGCGCTCACAGTTCCTCCTCTCTGCCTCATGTGAGAAGGCTGAACTCTCAGAGGTGGGAGCAGTCACGGTGCCCTCATGCTTCACTTGCCACGGCAGGCCCCGATCTCAGCGGGAGCTCGATGTGTCACTGACAGCGACACCCAGAGCCACGGGCCCGGCTGGGTGTGTGGGGGAACGGGCGGACCTTGCTTCAGCCCAAGGCAGGGGTGATACTCATTGCTTATCTTAAATGTAGCTGATAAAGATCAGAGGCGAGTGGAACGTGAACTTCCCTTTGGGGAGAAGCCTTGAATTTTTCCTTCTCAGGAGAAGCATGTTTAACAACATACAAACTTCTCAATCATATGTGTAACCAGCTGCTGCAAAAACTGCCACGATTTCAGTTTCCAGCAAAAAGAGAAGAGCCTGCTTTTACAGATACAGGCTTGCAAGCACAGACATTTGTAGGGACTCTGTGCCCCCTCCTGCATTTTGCATCCCATTTTTACTACTTTCTCTTGGTATTGATGCCTCAAACCTGAGGCATGCATATCACTGGAATGGTCTGGGAACAGTGTGCCTAAGTGCAGTTTTTTACCGCAAGACCACAGCATTTGCAAATGTGAGTGCCACAGGAATACCTTGGAAAGGACTCATCAGTATGCATGCAGTAGCTGCTGAGCACAAATATGTATGAAATTCTGATCATTGGTATTGAAATGGTGATCCTGAATATAAATTAGGAGGCTTCTAAATGCATCAAATTTAAGTTAAATGAGAGCTAAGTAAATACTGCATTTTAAAATTATAGTTGTCTTCCATTTGAAAAACAAAATCTGATGTTAGTTGGTTCTTCAGATGAGCTAAAGCCCTTTAGGAATGTAAAAAACACATTATTAACAGAGACATTTAAATTTGAAAAATAATTGCCTAGGCAAGAGCAAGACTTTTATCATGCATGTGAGGCTTTTAAATCTTTAGATCTTGTTGAGATATGGCAGATAGGTTATAAAAATGCTTATCTATGCAATACTTTTTTGCTCACAGAATAAATTCTCAAGTAAATTGATTATCTTAAACAAATAAAAAAAACCTAAACAGAGAGAATTCTTGTTCCAGCTACCACTTGTGAGGGCTTTGTCTTCACAGCTTGCTTGCTATGGCAGCTCTCTGAAAACCATTAAATATTGGACATTTTCATCTTTCCCTAGCATTAAAGAAGAGAGAATTCCCATCATCAGGGATATAGAAAAACCACCATCAATTTTTTCTCAATTCCCTTTGCAGAGAAACTGAAATGCACTTTCCCTTTGCGTTGTCAGCTGCAATCCTGGGAGCAGCTCTTCATACAGTCAACAGACAACCCCACATATGGAAGACACCAGTAACTTTTTTTTTTGCTTGTTTTATCAATCCTGATCTAGCAAACCTCTTTAATTAACTACCTCTGCAACAGAAGTTTTTAATTCAACCAGTGAGAAACACACAGTGTGCTAGTACTGCATATGTTCAAATCACCATGATGTAAATATTTGATTAGCTTTCCATTCATCTTAAGCCAGTCTATGCTTAACATATCAAATAACTGTGGAAAAGGAGAATGCAATGAATAGTAAAAGAAATAATGGGAAAGGATGTCTAAAATTCAGAAGTGGCTGGGAGCAGAAATTCAGAAGGCAGTCCTTTACTCCTAGAGTATTTTCTCAGTCTCTCAAAAAAGAAAGGTTTAAAATCTATCTGTGCAATCAAGCACTATCTTTGTGTATCAACAAAAGGGGATTTGGGATGACAGTCAAAGATACATAAGAGGGCACTGCCTTCACTCTTCTCCACAGCTCAGAAAAAATTGTCATGTCCAAATTGTGGGTAGACAGTTGCAAGGCTTTGACTGCTCGTTTTTAATGATTATATCTATACAACTAGATTTCTGAGCCAACCAAAATAAGAAGCTTTCTTTTGCTGTATTTCACAGTTAAATGCTAAAATGAGGCGCTGCTGGAGGTACCAGAATACAAAACACACATTGCTCAGTGTGCAGTACACGCATGTGGCAGCACATATGGCGTTACACGTGAGCACCAAACAATATGCTCAGACCCCAAAGAGTTTGCAGGAAGTCAGAGGAAACACAGAGAAAGTCAGAGGTGACAACAATAATGTGCAGAGTAAGAGGAAAGTGGAACCAGTGGAGCATGACAATGCATTCACTCTCCCTTGTCCCAGGATGGAATGTAGAATACAGCTGAAAGCAGAGAGGATTGTCTTCAGCAGATCCAGGGGCTGTATCTGGGGCTGTCAGAATAACTACAGCTGTTGGTTTGTTGGTGTTTGTGTTCCCATCCTGAACTTCTGTGGATGCTCACTCAACACCTTCTGTGATCATGGAATGAGGAAACACTGGAAAGCAAAGGTCATTTTTGGAGGATCCCAGTTTGTACACAGCCCATAAGGTACAGCAGCAGGTCAGAGTGCTCATGCCTAACAAAGTTAAAGTTAAGCAACACTAGAAAGATTTGAAGTAGCCTCACTTACAGTTCCACCACAAAGACAGTGGCTCTATTTCACAGATAATATCGTGCCAATGTTTTTTTGGAGACTGAGCCAATACTGCTGCTTGTTAAATCCTCAGTCTCAGGTAAAGTCTTATTTGAAGTCTGGTTCATGCCAGTAGCAAAAGTCTCTTGTCATGAAACAGAATGAATACCTTTAAAGTTCATTTACACATCATTTGAAAATGACTTTTATTTGGAAATGGCACTATACATAACAATCTTGATTGAAAGGCAGAGCTACACACAAAAATACAGCAGAACACCAGGTGAGGCAGGTGTACCAGCTTATGGAAAACTTGCTTTTTGTGCTTTGCAGTGCTCTCAGACAGCCTCTAATATTGCACAACTTTTGCAATCACAGAATCACAGAATTTCATTCATTTCAGTGAAGTTTCTCCACTTACACTGATGAAATAAGGAGGAGACTGCAGTGCCATATTTGTACTGGGAGTCAGGGCAGGATGTCAGGACCACAGTCTGTCACTTGCTGTGGTGGGCATAAAATGAAGATGATGTCAGACCAAAGAAACAGTCTCCAATACCAGTCTGAGACCCAAGGATTTAACAAGCAAAAATTAAAAACCTGTCTTTGATATAAGAATCTACAAGTCAGTGGCATTAGGTTCTGTTGCTGATTATCTCGTCTTTGTGATATTTAATTTCCCCATATTTCAGGGCAATATATTTCCTCTTTCTAGTTGGAGTATGTGATTAGAAGTAAAATCAGGAGCCTTTCAAAAGGTGAATTCTTTAGAGTGGCTGAAAATCATCCCTCTAAGAGACAAGTACTTACAAGCACAAATCCTACTGAAAATTAGGAGACATTGCAGACACTTTGTGCTAGCCGTAGGAGGGGATCCAATATGTGTTTTTATGAGCCCTTAATCATGATAATATTTATACAATTAGTAAGCATTTTTAAGAAGAGAAGGCTTGGAAGAAACTAACAACACTTCAGTGGAATGGCATTTGCACCTGCAACCGTCACAGTTAATGTTTTATTGATAAGATGCAGGTCTTGCTGACTACCATACATATCCTTCACTTCATTTCCTTTGCAGGCAGCAAGAATCCATCATTCACATTTTTCTCTTGGCCTACATCTGTCTAAGACACTATTCTCAGTATATAGTACTGGAACAATATCATATCTCATATTATTAAGTTGATGTTATATGCCTGATCCTGTTGTTTAAGCCCTCTCAGTGGGCAAAAGGGCTTCACAAAATTTTGGAGGTGCGTGAACATCTGAGACTCTTGATTTTGGAAAGAAAAACTGCTGATCACCCGCAAAAGCAATCAATTATTTTTTACTTTTCTCTCTTCTCACCCACGGTGCAAAAGTGAAGGTGTAGACACAATGAACAATGATAAAGATGTCAGAAATGCTGATGTACAAAGCAAAGTCGCGCTTCTTTCCAAAGCTGCTAGGTTGGAAATCTGAAAACCAGTGACAGAGTGATTTCAACATCTCCAGTGAGGCAGTGTCTGTTCACTGACAGCAAACTTCACTCTGTGCAGAGACCTGTGCACTATTTCCACATCCCTTCAGTGCAGTATCAGCCCTCTCAGTAGGAAAAAATGAGTTCATCAGTTCACTTCCCTTCATTCTAATTTCTAATTCACTGACACAACTCACTGGTCACAGTCATCTCTTGTTTCTGTCTGGGCATCAGAACTACTCCTTACTCATATGACACTCCTCACTCATATGACACTCCTCTTAACTGAATCCTTTTCACATAATTGTAGAAAATAACTTGGATTTTTGGTAAGGGCATAAAGAGAAGCTTGACTTGAGGTACAACATGGAAATTTGGGAAGGGAGGCCTAAACTTTTGATAAAACTGCACAGAGGGTTTTTGTATGGGTATCTCTGTCACTCTAAAAGAAAACAGTGACAAATGTACAGACTCATATTTTGGTTTTTCTTTAATTAATGTAATTATAAAGTAACTGACGTGTACTTTAATAACTTATCCTATATCTCACACCTATTTTTGAGAATGTTAAAACAAGAATGAACTTTGTGATGCATAAAATCATCAGCAGAAAAAGTTCAGTAGAACAAAGCAATGATTACTACAATGTACAAACATGAAAACTGCCCTGAGGACATCCCTTAAACACAGCATTATAAGGAATGATATGAATTGAGTTTCCCATGTCACTGAAGTCTCCTGCTACAAAAGTGCCATCACTCAAAGCAAAGCTGGAAAAATGCCTTCTGGCAGTGTGGAATCCCTCAAGAGCATGGGGATAGATCACACCCAGCCAGTGAAGGACAGCAGAGAAACCTGTCTGTGCCCATTCTGGTCACACCTGTTTTCTTATTAGCCAGCAGCTCCAAAACTCTTGCATATTTTCATTAGATCTGCATCCACTGTACATTCTGTCTTTAGTCACATGTGTCATTTCAACTCCGTGGTTGAGAAGTAGATCTGGTGTCTCTGCTCGTTGCTTTAGTGTGCACTTGCTGAGGTCTTGTCTGGTTGTTGTTCTGGTTTCTCCAGTGTTGGCTTCATTCAAGGATGTGTGAGCATGTGTGTTTAGGAAAGAGAACAATAGAGCAGATAGGGATAAGGAAGAAAATAAATTAACAAGCCCTTTCTCTAAATTATTTTCTCAACAATTCCTAGATATCTTCTTTTTTTTCATTTTTCACTTTACCAGAATTTTCACCCTGCTTTATAAGTAGGGGAATCTTATTTTCCCCTTCAGAGAGACCATCTGAGGGCACCTTTGAAAAAGATAATTAGCTGTCCTTGCTCCTAGATTTCTGCTTGAATCTGTATATTCTCATCTTTGGAAGTTCTAGGAAAGTTTAGCTCCAAGTTTTGTTTTTCAATTGCAGCAGGAACTTAGCACAAGTAATATTTTAAAGCGGGTCAGTAAAACTTTGATCTCAAATTTTCAAATCTAGCCTGACATGCAGCACCTTAAAGAGGATCTGATTTACAGACACTGCCTGCTCAGCACTTTCGAAGGCAAAGTCCCCCTCTTGTCTTTCAAGCTGAATGTTCAAAAAGAGAAGCATCCCAAAACATCAGACACATTTTGGAAGTCAAAGTGAATCTTTGCTATGGCATATTTGGTGTCTCTGACTGATTTCCTTTTTTCTCTGCTTTTCCAGGGATTAAAATACAGAGATTACAAAGTCTTTCTTGTAGCCCCTGTATGAGCAATAGGGGGCCCTATAAAAAACCTCTCATGTTTATATTCATTATTTTCAAGAGTTCCAGCTATTTATGTCTCTGTAAATAACCATTTAGCAGCAGTAGGAGTTCTCCATGGAGCAAGTCTGTTCCATGACACTGAAGCAGCAGCCTGAAGGATGATGCCTGATCAAACTGTCATCTGCATCTTTCAGACTTCACACCTGCTTGGAGTCAAGACAGTTTTCCATTCATAGGCTCTCTCCCTTCATCACGCTGGCCAAGGCGATTCTTAATAGTAGCACTGAGCTGCAACAGCAGGTAATTCAGACTTGTAAAGAAAGGAGCAGCTTCCACTGATGCAGATGCAGGCAAAACAACACAGTTCTTACACTGAAACCTTTTCACTGCTAATACAGCCCCAAAGACAGAGTCTGACTTCTTGCCATAATATGCATTTATTCATTCCTTTATCACCACAGAGCATAAGTGGTTTTTCACCTGTCACAGAACTCCTGGAACTCATCTCCATGTGCCAGTGGCAGAAGGGTTTCTTTGAAAGTCTCACGGGAGAGCCATTTGCATGCAGCACGTCGTGGACACGTTCCAAATGCTGCTGCACCACAGGCATACCAATGCACAGGGCTTATAAAATAGGGTTTGTCGTGGCTAGTCCTTGAGAGGTGGCATATTGGGAAGAGAAAAATAAAGGTATTAAGTGAGACTGTAGCCATTCTCCCCTTAAGAGAAGCGTGTCATCTGGCCGCCATTGGCAGTGTGAGCCAGTGCCAGCTGACAGAGACCTTCACACGGGGAATAGCTGAAGAGACAAGTGGGAGTGTACATGGACTAAGGGATTGATATGGAGTGACTCCAAAAGTTGCACATATCATTTCTAAGGCCCTTTATTCAGGGGGTGCAGATGCACATATCAGGGCATTTATAGCTTGGTTTATGTCTAGTAAATAAAGAAGTGGCAACTGGGCAGTCAAAGGAAAAGGTCTTTTGCGGCACAGAAAGAACTTGCACAACTGTGTTACAGGATCCATACAAATGCAGAGATTAATGGACAGAAAGGCACAGAGTTGAAGAGTGTACTGTACATTTTCAGCATCTTGCTTTTTGGCTATCACAGATCCTGTAGCTGGCAGAAATAACCAGCAGTGCAATTCATCATTTTCCTGTATGGTAGGTCCTTTGCATTTATCTTCTTTCACTGATGTGATATGTAAAACTTGGTGATTTCTGGGTATTTTATTTTCTAGTCAATAAAATATGTTTACTGTAGTCTCATGGTATGTTCAACTTGCAAAAAATTATTGAAACACCAAGAACTGAGATTACAGTCTAACATAGAATTTCCCAGACAGGAATAAGAAGAAATGCTAGTGTTCTGACCACCTATCTAACTGGCATAAACATATTTTGAACTTTCAAAAGTATTTTTAATATTTTGAATTTTCTCTCTTCTGCCTATTTGAGCACTAATTCATGGAATTGCATTGGTGGTTCTGCTATAAGAATAAAGACTCCAAGACTGAAAACAAGACACTGTTACCTCTTCATCATAAAAGATACACACACTGGTTGAGGCTGGAGCTCTGAGTCAGGAATTTCTTGTAGAATGTGCTTCAACTTGGGGGACCAAAAATGATAGTTTAAAACCCTGATATCAGGAAGCTTAAATTTGCCATACATGGAGCCACATCCCCACATCACACAGAGCTACTCAGGCTGGAAATGTTGAACAACTTCATTAGTGATTCACTAAGGTTATAGAGAACATGATTGTTAAATTTGCAGATTAACACCAGGATTGAAGGGCTTGCAAGCATTTTGGAGGAGAGGATCACTATTCAAAACTATGTTTATAAATTAGAGAAATGAGCAGAAAAAATGTGAAGACAGCTTGATAAGAACAAGGACAGCACAGTAGGAACCATGGCTGCAGCAGCAGAGCTGAGTGAGAGAGTTCTGCAGGCAGGAGTGCAGAGAACTTCAGCACATCCTGAATGGCTCTTCAGTCAGCAGTGCTGTGCTATTGTGCAAGTAACAAACAGCACTTGAGGCCCTGCAGGTGAGGTGTATAAATGCCCCAGGCTTCCCTCTCCTCTGCTGGAATGGCCTGACCCACCTGGCACGTTGCATTTTAGGAACACTTGGATCAATTAGTCCTCAATGATGGTATCCAGAAGGATCACAGATCTAAAAAACCCATGGCTTTGAGGAAAAACTGAATAAATTGAAATGGTCCAAGGATGTCAGGGCTGATGGGGGTGGGGAGGAGAGAAAACAAATTGCCATGTAGTAAAAAGAATCTTCTTTCTTATATCTGTATTCTGTCAGTAGTATTCTGTTATCATTGGACTTCTAAGGAAATATCTCTAGACAGCAGCATTTAGCTTTCTTTGCTTGTCTACAGTATAAAAATATTTACATTAGTTTCCTTACTAAATAGATAGGAGGATGTCAAATAAGTCCCATTTTTCTAGGCCAGTTTGACAGAGAGAATTAATATATTGCTGCTTATTGTTATGCAGCATGGTTTTAAAGTTGAAATTCAGTCAAAATGACTGACTTTGTGGTGGAATATCAAAGTTGGAATTAGACTTTGTATTTAGCTGCCTCTAGTAAAAGAAGTTTCCCATACTTACTTTCAAGTATCTAACTCAGCACAGACAGGAAAGTTATGAATTTTGTTAGTATGTGGCCTGTTAGCATTTCACATTTATTTTAATGGTTTATTTTATGGTATTTCTTAGATCATTCTGGAATCCACACCCATTAGGACATTAGTGATTTTCCTTTTCCTTCTCTTGTCACTCACTTTCCAATTAGGTTGCCCTCTCTTTATCTGATGAGCACTGGATGTATGTCCAGAGTATACAGAGTTGTCTACACAAAGACAGTGCCCTTCATAGCTGTTTATTTTCAAGGTCATTTATTAGGGGCATAGCTAACATTTCTAGTTAGGATATTTTATTAAGAGCTGAGTTAAAGTTTTAAGCTTCAGCCAGCTAGGAATGGATAATAGCTTGCAGGGCACCTCCAGTAATTATAGCAATTTTCTTAGAATAACATGCTCTGCCATGAAGTGTATCTGTAATTATTTATCTCATTAATGGGATAATCTGCTTTCATCAGCATGACCATGTGAAAATGCATTTCAACATACAGATACAATGCTAATGCCTTGTGTGTGTTTTTATGACTTTTTCACCTTTTGAAGTATTATTGTGTTTAGAATGGATCTGTGCAGCAAAAACACTAAAATAATTTCCTGTCACTGTCCTAGGACAAGTATGTGTATCACCATTGCAGGAGCATCCAGCTTCACTGAACTGCTTTGCCTTGGTATCTTTCATGCTGCATTTACACAATGGTTATTTTCCCCAATATTCTTTTTAGAAAAATTATTCTTTTCTTACTTTGTTTTGGTCTGATCCTTTCCCTTTGTTGGTCATTCATTTTATTCACTAACCTAATATTGTTCAAGTATAAATTAATCTAGATCTTGACACTGGACTTTGCCTTCCTGTAGCTCAGTGAGGTTTGGAAATTTTACAGGATCAATTACTAATTCTTCTATTCCTCCTTGAGAACATGATCTGGTATTTTCAGGGAATTCAGTGCTGCATAAGTTTGCTATTTGTCTAAAGAGAGGCTTGTAGTTTTGTTGCTAATGACTGGAGAAGTGCACAAAAAGCTGTTTTGAAATATTCTACTCTGAAGTAAGTTACAAATTTCTACTATCAGTAAGTTTGAATGAGTATTCAGCTGGATATTTAGCCAGCCAGCAGCAGAGGAATAATGTTCCCAAAGAGCATTAGAGGTGTTGCTCATCTCCAAGAGCTGCCCCTTAGGGAAGCTCTGAATTTGTATCCTGGTGCTTGTCCACTTTGACACATTTTCATCTTTCCCTGTTTCCTCATAACTTTATCCCAGAAAACTGATCCTACTACAAATACTACAAATCAGTTCCTGTGAGATGTATAAAAACCTGTCCCCAGAAACTCAGGAACAGTGATTGGTATCGGAGATGAGGAAGCTGCGAGGGTGAATTGAAAGGATGTGACATCTCTGTTCTCCACTTCTGCATTATGGCTCCTATTTTCCTTGAGGAAGGAGACAAATGGGGCTTGTTTCCAAGCTAGTGAATATAAAGTTGAAGTAATTGCATCTGCAAATATGTGGTCATGGTTTATATGGTTGAAATAAATGACATTGTGTCTCAGTGCTCAGTGATGCAGAAAACAGAGTTAGAGACAGAAGCGTAATTTTTTTTCTTTTTGTCTTCTCCCTGATTAACCAACATGTCACATCTTCCTTTTATCTGAACTCTACCTTATACGATGATAACCAGATGTGTGTTCATGGGGTAGGATCTGCAGCAAAACACCTGTGACACAGACATTTGCAAGGTACTTTAATGGTGCTCCTCCAACATTAAACGTGGTCTGATTTGTTATTCATTTTGTGAAATCCTGAGCATACAGCACATAGAGCAACATATCAATTTGTTGTGCTTTAGCAAACAAACAGTGTTTGTAAAAGAGCCAAAACAAATCTGCTGCTTGTCATGTCTTATGGATAGGTTGCTGTCCTAAAAAGTATGGAGCTTTCCATCAGTGTGCTATGTAGAGTTCAAGTTAATGCTTTAGTAGTACATTTTACTACCTTTATATCTAATAAATACTTTGTCACAGTACAATTAAGTAACATTTCAAAGTAAATTTAGAATTATAGAATCATAAAATTGCACTTCTGTTTGATTTGTTATTTCACAAGAAAATCGTCTTCATTTTCAGGAGTTGTGTTGCTATATTTACTGTTGATTCATGGTTGGTTTTTTGTGAATACAAGCAACATTTCTCTCAAACTAAATTTGGGTTGATCATGAAATATTACCTTGCTGTCTTGTTCACAGGAAGGAGCCTTTAGATGCTTGTGTAGTAAGAGCAACCTGTCAAAGGCAAGAGCTGCCTGCTGTAACTCAGACTGGACTGAGCACATCTCTCCTCTCCTCTGCAACGGGGACAGACTGTCCCTAGTGCAGCTTTGTCAGATCTGGGAGCTTATTGGAGCTGGTGCCTGGGATGCACTGGAGTATCCTTCCATGTTCTGTACCAAGTAAAGGGTCATGGTGTACTGGGTAAGAGAGGAACACACAGACAGCAATAGCTGCAGTGGAAACCTATTCCTCCTTTTCCCTACCCCTTTGCTAAAGACAGCTGCAGAGAATGTAGTCTGGGAGCTCTCAGCACTTCTGCATAATTGTGCACTTAGTAATGATTAAAAATTTGCTCATTTACTGATTTCTAAGGAGCTGGTTCCAGTTCAGCTGTGGATAAGTTATTTTTCCAGCTGCATCTAAATTATAGTTTTCATTTTCAGCACCATGATTAATGATTTCAGAAACAATAAGAAAAAAATATAGTTTTCATCAGCATATTTCTAATCCTTGTGAATCTGAAAAGTTTCTGTAAATACCCTAATCTTATCTTTAATTATGTTGGTTATTTGTGTAGGTTTCTTTGTCCTGGTTGATGCCTCACTGGAATGCTGTAAAAAGGCTTCTAGCTGGGTGCCATGTGTGAAAGTAGCCACTGTCCTAGATTGTCCTGCTCATATGATATAGTTCAAAGGCAACCTGCCTTCAATGCAAATCTGGAGTAATCCCACTACTGTTAATCAAAGCACTCCAGAACTATACCAGTTCAAATGGGAATAGAATATAGGGCTGTGATACAAATCCAAAGCAATCCAATTGAACTCAGCCCTCAAAGTAGTCACCATAGATGTATTATAGAGCTATGGCCACACAAAATCACTTCTCAGTAGTTCATTTCATATGTGTTTGTTTTTATTCCCAGCAAACCTGAAGTGCCATCAAACTGCAAATAAAATTCTTTCCCTCAGAATGTGAAATCTTGAAATATTCAGCTGCAGGCTAAGTCTTACTCCTCAAGCATCATTTCTTTTTTTAAAGCTGTTCTCGGCTGCAGACTGTTACTCTGTTGGCAGAGCCACTTCCTGGGGCACTCAGATGAAGGAGATGTGGCTGCTGACAATTTGTCTTCAAAATCCCCTGTTTGCTTGAGGAAGGCTTATTATTAATAGATGCCTTTAGCAGATAGTGAATCTTTTAATTGCCAATTTCCAGTCTGCAGAAATTGCCCATAGTTCACCAGAGCAATAGTCATCATCAGCTTGTAAAGGCCTTTTGTTTGCTCCTGCCATGAGCTCGGTGTCATCACACCCATTAATCTGAATAAACTGCATGTTGTTTATCTCCATCATTTCTGTGAGCTGGTGATGAGCCCTGTCAGTCTCACAAACATTGAGATGAATGGGTTTCCTTGGAAAACCATTGCTGGGATAGGAAAAAAACAAAGACAAAAGAATAAAGTGCTGAGGAAAAGAAAGGTAAAAGTTAAAAACTGGGTATTAAATTGAATTGCCTGGATTTGAAAATAAGATTAAATTCTTTTTGGCCAAACTGCTGGTAGGTTGACTTGGAATTGTCTGAAGTCAGTGGGAAAGATGCCTGTGTTCCATGGGAGCAGGATCTCTTGTGGGAATGGGTGTGCATTTTTTACCAGGTAACTTCTGAGTCAATACAGACCGAGCCCTTTCAGCTGGCTGAGTCGATTGATTAAGCTCAGTACAACATGACCCCCAGACCACTCAGTTATCAGACACACGTGACAGGCAGCACACTGGAGAGAGCCAAGGCTCCAACCCAAACCTGTGTTCATCCTGTGAGCAAACCCAGTGTGAACAATCTTCTGGTGACCCCTCTCCACTCCCACTGAGCTGTAACAAGGCTGATCCTGCAGGACCTGCAGCTCCAACCGATCTATTTCATCCAGGAAGGGAATAATCCTTGCATACTTTTGTAGCTATGCTCAGTGTGCATTTGGAGAGAAATTACAAATTAATAAATTATTATGTTAGACTGCACAAATTATTTCAGCAGGTCACTTTAATGGATTTATTTTTATTGTTACACTGAAGTTTGGAACAGCTGTTGTGGAACAGCTGCGGTAGCAGAGACACTGCTACCCATGTGCTCATCTGAACCTTGTTGCACTGAAGCACCTTTTGATGGCTTGAAGCCCCTTGTAGGTGCTGTGGGAGAGCCACCTTGTCTCACTTCTCACCCTGTAAAGTGCAGTGCAGGAAACAGTGGATGTGCAGCACAGAAATCCTTGTGCAGGTTGCTGTGAATATGCAGAGACCCATCTCTAGAAAGAGAGGGAGAAAAGCTTCTTTCGTGTTTATTTTTAAGAACCTGGATAGTGTGAAAAACTTGCTAAAGTAGCAATTCTTTGGATTCAGATAAGCTTTCCCCATATATTTCTTATCTCCAGTGGCTGCTGATAATGACTGGCCTTCTCACCTGCAGAGCTGCTCAAGAGTACATTGCAATGTCAAGTGCTAAAGGAAATCGGTCACATATTCATGAATGCAAGCTTATGTCCCAATTTCCAATGAGCAGTTTCATTTGATGTGACAGAAAGCATGCAAATTGGGATATTGGCAGGAGCAGAAAAAGTTTTTTGTGCATACAGTGTTACAAAAGAAAGCATCAGTGTCTACATATATTAAAATTAATTTGTTTTTAAGGTAGCAATGCTGTAAGGAACAGCTCTTGCATTCAGTGTTTTAAAAGCAGAATTAGGATTACACAACAATTAACAGAGAGGGTTTTCATACAAATGAAGATGTAATTCCTGAGGGTGACTGTCCCCAAGTGCCATCAGTGGAAAGCCTACAAGTCTGTCTCAAACCATAAGTTAGGTACAACAGTGTCTGGTTGTGTGCCTAATGGTAATTAAATGCTGAGGATTCTGAGACTGCTGATCTCAAACTTTAATTGGTGCTTACTTAAAAAAAAGGAACCCAAAACCTGGAGATCAGGCAAATTCAGAAGTTTGGGGTTTTTTTCCCCCTTTCTAAAATTTTATATAGATCCAAGAGGACAATGCCACTGCTGATGTATTTACAGTTTTGTCTCTGGGTTGTGAGGTCTCTGACTCTGTATTATAACTGCAGAACATTTGTGCAAAATACTCGCAATAAGGAAATAAGAAGGAGCAGAAATACTGGCAGATTTGGTAATCCCCCTTTTTTATTTTCTCCTTTCCTGCTCTATTTGCTTGGCCTCTTCACTTCTTCCTTGAGGCATATTTTCATCTCATGTTGCTGCCTGTGCACATCAATTACACTGGCAGCTCTTACAGAGTAAACCCAGTAACCTGGAGAGTTACCAGTGCAGTAAATGCTTTTTTATTTTCCTTTGGCAATGATCAAAACACAGGATGGCTCATGGCTCAGTGTGCCTGATCTCTTGTGTTTAGGGCAGTGTTGCTGGCACATGTAGTCAGTGTTTCTGTGGTGCTTCTCCTCCTTAGTGCTCACCCTGTTCCCAGAGCTTTGCAGAGAGTTCATCTCTTTGTCCCATTGTTTGACTGCTTTTTAAATGTCCTAATAAATGGTCACTTTAAGCAAATGCCCTAATAAATGGTCACTTTAAGCAAATGCTGTTTTTGGGTAGAATATCACTGTGATTTCAGAGGTGGCTTCTGGAGTAGGACTTGTGATGACAATTTTTTCCTCATCTTGGACTGTCTATTCAGTGATTCCCTCAAAGAAAGCTAATTCCACATTCAGACATACTCCATTACATATATATATGTATATACACACACACACACATATATAGGTTGCTATAATTCCAGACATCTGATAAGTGCTTATATCCCAGAGAGACCCTCTGAGACTGGGACTAAGCTGTGGTTTTATTGGGGAGGAAGAGAAAAAAGGGGCTTGTTCTACTGGCTAGTTTCAAGGTGGAAAAATCCAGGTTTAGTCAGTGTTTAAAAGTGGTAGGAGCTGCAGACAGAATGGAACTTAACCTTTTGCTAGCTTATGTTCTGCTGATGGGTATCTTGGAAAAGACTAATCTTGTACTGTATTGCTGGACTGTGTTCCAGATGGAGAGAATAAATTGAGTTGGCAGAAAAGATGAGCTGTACTTTGTTTCCATAACTGAATTACTGGCCTGAAATGAAAGGTGGAAGGGCTGGCATGTGGACACCCAAGCCTCCAGCAATTTGGGGACACCCACATCCCTGCAGTGACTGTTAAAGTCATAGTGCCATGCGGGCAGGGCATGCTGAACTGCAGAAGAAGAAGTTTCCACCACAGAAACACAGGCTGTAGTCATGGCACCTGGAACAGTTCAGACAGAAAAATGTTGGAAATGTTTTCTTTCCCCATTGCTTTTTCACTTAGGCTGCTGTCCATGAGGGCTAGATCCATGCCCAACCTCTTCCTCTCATTCCTGGCAGCTTGAAGCTCTTCATGTGTCTGAAATATTTGGCCACCTTATTGCATCTCATATTTCCCCCACCCTTTATTTCTTAAATAGTTTGTTCACAATTTTGAGAACCAAATTATTTTACAGGAAGTGTCTTTTCTTCACTCAGATTAAAATTTTGCAAGAAGTTTGGTGTAGCCTTGCATCCTATCGACCACCCTGGCTTGCAGGACTTGCATTCTCTTAGTTTTTCTCTCCTGAGCTCATTTGCACCTTCAAATGGTTTCTTGCTGTCATCTTTCCTATTTTCCTCCTGCATCTCTCCTGGTTGCTCTGCCAACATTCCTGCTGCCACCTATCGTAAGTCTGGAGATGTCATCCCTGTTCCCCAAGCCATGTTTGCACTGAGCACACACATTTAAATATGGATGAGTCTGGATAGATTCCACTTTGTCTTTTGCCTGGCACTGTTATAAGCTTGTCATAAACACTTCCTAAAGGATTGCCACATTGAAATATTTAAGAAGCTGTTTAATCTAGTCACACTGATTAAAAATATTTGGTTCTTTAATTCACCTCACTCACTTGCTTCGATTTGTTATATTTACTGTACAGCTGGCAAATTTGTTGAGAAAAAAGATCAACAAATAATGATACTAATCTAAGTATCATTGCATATTTTTGTTATGAAAGGCTCATCTTTTGCCACTTCCTGCAAAGGAGGAGTCAGCAGGGAAGAAACACACAAAAGAAATATAAATATTAAATATTTATAAAAAATAAATATAGTTAAATAATTGCTTAGGCAGAGAAAAAGCTTTAACTGAAAAGACTTTCAAATCATTTTATTCCAGGGCTTCAAGACTGAATTATAGCATCAATGGCAGTTTTGCCACTTCTGTCACTTGGAAAAACTTTTTACTGCCCTTCAATGTCTGGTAAAATCAACAGTCCTCTGAGAAGTGTCAAATTATTCGTGGCTTTGGCTCTGAATGCAGTAAGCTCCTGCTTGATGTGTCATTAGTTCAAAGCCAGTAAGGACAAGCAGGTTTTGCCTGTTCTTTGTCTTTCATTCCCCTGGATAGCTTGCCATATCTAATTAATATTTTGTCACCCATCACTATATAATTCCTCAATGCTGTCTTCCATATGAAATGTTTTAATCTATTTTGCTCTTTGTACCATGTGTTGTATAACAGGCTCTAGCCAGTAGACAATAGAAGCAGCTGCCTCTGGTGTTAGAATGTGTGGCAAACATGTCCTGTTCTGTGCTGCACTTCTTTGATGCTCAAACCTTATGGTAAGTCCCAAAACTCAGAAGCATGAAATAAAAATTAGTCTAGAGAGACAAAAAAAAATCTCTTATTATCACCAGCAAGTAACAAGAGTCCATGTTACCTTGTTGATCATTCCGTGCATCAGATAAATTATGTATGTGTTGGTGGTGGTGAAGAAATAAATAATAGAAAATAATAATAAGTTCAAAGTATTTCCATGATACATATTTGTAAATAGAGCTAGCTACAGGTTTGTGGAAGCCTTTATGAAGTTGCAGATGACCATTCTGTCTGTCTGGGTTTAACCCCAGCTGGCAGCTCAGCCCCACACAGCCTCTCACTCACTGCCCACCAGCAGGAGGGAAAGAGACCCCAAGAGCAAAGTGAGAACACTCCAGGGCTGAGATAAAGACAGGTAAAGCCAAAGCACACTGACAAAGCAAAGCAAGGAATTCATTCCCCACTTCCCATGGGCAGACAGGTGTTTAGCAGGGCTCCCCCAGGAGTGGTGACTTGGCAATTCAAACATCACCACTCTGAATGTCCCCTCCTCCTCCTCTTCCCCAGCCTGAAATGCTGAGCATGGCACCACAGAGTCCAGAATATTCCTTGGTCACTTGGGCTCAGCTGTGCCCTCTCCCAACTCCTTGTGCACCTCCAGCCCCTGGGTGGGGTGGGCTGAGGAGCAGAAAAGGACTTTGATCTGTGTAAGATCTGCACAGCAATAACTAAAACATCCCTGTGATATCAAACTCTGTTTTCAGCACAAATCCAAATCATACTCCCATAGCTGCTACTGAGAAGGAAATGAGTTCTGTCCCAACCAAAATTACCACACCATTGATGCCTTGAAGAATTTGTCCAGAAGTGTCTCAAGAAGTTGCTTGGGAGATCTTTAGTGTTTTTCCTGGGTTTTTTTCAAGGTTTATCTACTTGCTGCATATTGGCCCTTCTCTTTTTGGTATAGTATGATGGGAAAGACACAAAACATTACTGGAAAGAAGCAAGGAGTTAACCTTGATCAAAGTTATTAGTAGTCTGCAGTATTTTTTTTTTCCATTTTGGTTAAATTTGTCAACTTTTGGCTCATTCAGAATGGGTCCAAAAATCCCTCCAAAAGTCTTCCAAATACATTGTGAGATTAATTTGAGTGTATGAAATGCAAGTTTACAATGCCATGCGGTTTAGGAAAGCACTGAGTGGCCACTCTTTACAAATTTTTTAGGTGTCATAAATTACTCTTCTATTTTTATTTTCTTAAATGTTTATTCTAACATGACTACAGCTATTCTAAAAATTGTTTTTTTCTGCAAAATCTTGACTGACATTACTTGACCTAATTAATTTCTAATTCTTTAAATCTGTTACAGTATTTACATGAATCTTCATCTACCTCACAGATTTAAAAAAAAACAACTTGTTACCCTGGTATTTATCTCAGCAGTTTCATGTAACTGACATTTTTGGAGCCAAATCCTCTATTTCAGTTGAGAATGGGAAGGCAGAATGATTGGAAACAATTTACAGAGTATTTCTGCATTGTTGGGAAGCCTCAATATGCTGTAAAGTGTCTCAGAAGTGCCTGTGCCAGCACGTGCTCTCAGCCTGCCACGGCCCGGGGCTGGTGCACACAGAGCTGTGCTGACCTCCTGGAATAATTTCTCTTCTTGTTTAGGTTGCTGCTTTCTGCCTTCTCTTGTGGCACATTTCTGTGGAGATACAGAAACTTAGCTGACAATGAATTGTCCTTTCCCTGTCATTTATGTGTGTTTCCACAAGATATTTGTGATTTAGCAGGAACCAGATATTCCTGGATCCAGATATTCCACAGCAAGCTCAGTGCTATTTTCTTTCTCCTGTCTGGTGAGTCCAAGAGCAGAGGATAATCCAGACTGGCATTTCAGCTGATGCTGCCTGCAGGCAGCTCTTAGCTCAGGAGGGCACAGCACAGCTGAGTGCCAGTGCACCTGGAGCTGCTTTTCCTGGGACCTCCCCCGTGCCTCCAGCTCCCTGACTCCAGTCCCAGGAAGATGCCAGCGTGCACAGGCCCCTGAGCTGCTCAGCTGCTCAGGAGCCAGAGGCAGCCCCTCCTGCCTGGCTCTTGCCTGCCAGCCCTTGGTGCAGCTGCAGAAGTGCTCTGGCCCCACTGCAGCTGCCCTTGGTGCTGGGCTGAGCCCATGCAGTGCTGCAGTGGTGTGGTCATGACCTAACCAATGCTGGGTGCAATTCAGCTGTCATTGACAGCTCCCTCCTCCCTCATTTTGATGGAGGGAATGTCTTGTATTTTTGTTTTCCTTGGAATAAAACTCCTTGAGAATTGAAATCTCAGAATATACTGCTTAGCAATCAATACAAAGTGCTTATCTCTAGCCTTGGGCTTGAGAGGCACTCAGCTTGCAGCAGTACCTATCTATATGGATTTAACAACTCAAGTAGTTTCCAAGAAAACAGCAGGAGCTGTTTGACCTCTAAGTAATGCTGCACTTCCATGTGTCCTGTGAACTGGACATCTTCATTCCTCTTGTTCAAAGATGTGGATTCTGGAGCATGCAAAAGCAGGGAGATAAGAATGTCACCCTGCTGGTTCAACCATTGATATTTTTCCTTGTCTCTTCAGTCCCACCTCAGCCTAATTTACATCTTCTGTGGAACTGATGAATAGAATTGGTCACTGGTGAAACTAACTGGGTTGTTACAGTAGAAATGCCTTTCCCTTCCTACTGGACGTATAAGAACTGCATCTTTTGCTTGCCTGAAGACCTTTATTTGGGCAAAGCCACTGGAAATAAATTCCAGTCTGAGCTTTGGTCTAAAGGGGGCCAAAATGCCCAATCTCTGGTGAAAGGTGGCCATGGGGCCAGCTGCTCTCATCACCCCAGGCTGCTTTTAGTAGAGGAACAGAAGCCAAATAACATCAGGATTTTGTTTGGTTTGGTTTTTTTGAGGTTTCCTGTGGTTCTTTGGGCTGGATTCTATTTGAAGATATGTATTTCTTAGGAATCTGTGTAGCAAACACTGACCTATATTATTATTAAATCACAAAAGCTATCTACTGACAGTGGGACTATAATGTGAGTCCTACCATATTTCCAGATAGTTTGAGGGTAGGATAAGCATCAATGACACTTCAAAGTAATCTTTTGCTTTTAAAAGTTTTGGATGTCCATAGGATTGAAGAGGGATTTAAACCTTTAATGAAAACAGAAGGGAGTGGCAGAACCATTTAAGCAAAAGGGATCATATCATAAAGGGGAATTGAGCCAAGTGAGGATGTCAGGCCACTGAATGAGATGAGATAGTGGCATTCAATCCTTCTAGTTCTTATTCTGAAAATACAAGTGACCTCTTGGTTCTGTATGTCAGAACCTGGGGTTCTGCTAGTGCTGCTGTATTAATTTTCTGGAATTAATAAGGATCTTTTTCTGAGCATAGAGAGTCTTTCTTTTGAAGCCCTTCCTTGCTTGGGGGAGAAGGGCATTTATTTATGCTTATGAAGCCAGATTTTACCATGCACACTACATGATAAATCCCACTGAAATCAATTAAAGAATATATCTCATAAGTGACCATTCAGTATGAGGAAGGGTGACAAAATCTGGTCTGTAGATAAATCACAGGAGGAGAAAAGTCTGTCTTCATACTTTATTTTTATAAATCCTTAAGAAAACACAAGACAGATTGGTACAAACATGTTGCAGAAATGGAGGTGAGCAGAATTTCTTCCAAATACCCTGATAGCTGGGTTGTACCCTAAGCTGGTGATGAATACATAAACAAACTAATTAGCAGCATTTTCTGTGAGGGACTAATATCCTGCTGTATTAGCCCAAAGTACTGGGAACCAAAGTGTAAAGAGGCAGATGAAAAGATGGCAAATAAAGGCCTTTAAAGGAAAAAAGACAAAAGGAAAAAGAAAATGAAAAATTCTGCCTCTGAACAGATTCCAAATGGAAAATTGACATAGAGGATGCTGGTATTGTCTCCTACCTTCTGTTAGGACTGTCTTATGGCTTGAACTGAGGAAATCTAAACTTTCTAGACTGGTGCAAAAGGAAAAGCATCTTGAAATCCTTGGCCTGATGCCCTATTGAAGCATCAATTCATATGCCATATCAGAGTGGGCCTGGCTAACAAGTGCTTCTGTTGGAATCCTGAAAAGCTTCCAAGGATATCCAAGCACGGACGCCTGGCAAACGGGAGCTGTCTGTTGAGACCCACAGGCAGTGTCCATCCCAAGAGCTGGACCAAGTGAAAATCCCACCTGCTCTACCTCTAGGTATGAGGAGATCAGCAGAGAGCTGTGCAGCACTGAGACAGAATTCATGTGGTGCACTCCATTGTGGTTAGTGACAGCAAAAGACTGAGGAGGGAAATGTGTCACTACTCAGTGAATAGCTAAAGCCAGAAAAGCATAACTGATTTATTTCTGATTAAAATTTCTTAAAAATTACTGCTGTGACTATTGTACATCTTGATGACTTTTAAACAGAAGCACAAAGCTGTAAGTAAAACTATATTTAAAAGAATGTTTTTTTTTAAGGATATTTGAATAAAACTAGAGAATGTATGTGCCACACTAAGAAGAGAAAAAAGGAGAAAAGAAAAAGGAAGAAGAAAAAAGGAAGAAGAAGAAGAAGAAGAAGAAGAAGAAGAAGAAGAAGAAGAAGAAGAAGAAGAAGAAGAAGAAGAAGAAGGGGAAGAAGAAGAAGAAGAAGAAAACCCTTTTGTTCAAACTATAGATGGCTAAATGCAATGAACTCCTAGTAGTGCTCAGTTCCATTGAAAATGCCTTTCATGTCCAAAGGATCTTTCTTCCAAAATTTTGAACCTTTTCAAATTATCAAGGGCTACCTTAAATCTTTGCAGCTTTCTCTGGTGCTACTTTTGCAGCCTTCTGTGCCTCCCACGCTGAAGCCACCCCTTGTTGTTCAGTGATGACTCCCTCAGGTTTTACTGCTCAGGCCATGGCAGGGAACAATTCTCTGGCTACATTCCTGTATGTGCAACTTGCAAACTTCAGGCTGCTCATGGCCCCTGTTGCTGCACTGACAGATGACCAGCACAAGGAAGGTGGTTCCCAATGGAAAAGTGAGTTCTCCCCTGTGCTTGGGAAGTGATGGGAGGAGAAGGAGGAGGAGGCATAAATTTCCAATTTACTGAATTGACAGATGTAGTCATTTGTAGTATGTCAGCTTTTCTGAGATGTCTTTCTACAAATTCATAAAAAATAGACTGCAGCAATTTTGTGCATGATTGATGATGGTGCATACTTCATCCAGTGTTAAACTCTACAACCTCATGTGATGAGCAGTTTTTCCATATCACTTTTTGTAGGATAGATAAATATTATCTTGAAGTCTGCTTTGTGTGTTTTACTGGCATTATTAATAATGTTTTGTGTCCAGTTCAGTCCCATTAAAGTCGTATCTTCAAGCACATTTGCTGCTGAGTATCTCATCAGGGAGAGATGCATATTTATAATCCCTGTTAAGAGCTTGCCAGTCATACAGTCTCGTGCTTTTCCTCCTTCAGAACAACTTAATTTTTCAGTTTATCAGTAGCTGTGACGGTAGAAGCAGTGGGTGCTCTATTCTGAACTGCTGGCCTTTGTATTATTATTACTCCTTAATATGTTATATGGTAGTTCCACCTTTCTATCTCCTTTCCTTTACTTATAGCATCACTGTAAATTTACAACCTCCTGTGTAACCTCTATTACCTTTTGTACAAGTCTGGGAAAAACATGAACAACATTTTTGAAGCCCCATTCTGTCCTCTTCAGCAGAACATGCATGTAAGCTCGTTATTCAGACAGAAAACTAAAGCAGATTTAAAATCTCTTTTAAATCTACGTAGCTGGGTGAAAAGAATGGATACTTTTTAATTTCATTAGGTATTTGTGTGATAGTCACATTGCTTTATCATCCTACTCCTTTATCACTTCTATTAATAATCACGTTTATTTTCTACCAAATTGTTCCTGGAACTTACATCCCTGGAGCCATAAATTGTGCTGAAATATGTTGAGATTGTGTATTTGTTTATGCAATTTCACTAAAGCCAAATTCGAAAACAATGGCTGAAAGTGACAAGGCTTTAATTCCATTGAATACTTTATCAAAACTATAAAATAATAGATAGTAATTAAATGGTGCAAGCAACTGATTAATGCCTTGTGAGGCTGCAAATGTATTCTGCTCTCTTGCTGCTGTTTTCAGACAAAGGGCACTGACAGTCACTCTATGCTTCATTGACTTGTGTGAAAAAAACAAAACTTGTACAGCCAGGCCACTTGCATGGTCATTTCACTGCTGACATCTCGACACAAACCCCTTTTGGGGTCTAACAGAGATCAGTTCAGCAGCACAGTAATGACCTCATTTAGTGCCATGGAAATCATAAAGCATTAATGCTATAAAGCATCAGATTTTGCTCATTATTTTGTTAGAAAAAACATTATTATTAATACTTTATGCCTGTTTATATGAATTCTTAAGAGCAAGCTGTGATACTAAATGGTGGGTGGGTCAGCCATGCTCTTTTTAGTCTGTTTGGAAGAAAAGACAGGGACTCCCAAATTCCATGTTCCAGAGCACAGGGGACCAGTGAGGCAGTGCACACAGCTTCCCCTCCCAGGCCTGTTCATACACAGCTCGAGCATTCCTGTCTGCCCAAGTCACTGCTGACAGCTTCAGCCTTACATCACTTCATGGAACTGGGGAAGACACCTAGAGCTCAGCAGCATTGTCTTGTATCCATGCACAGCTCAACACCGCTGCAGGAAACGTGACTCATCCCAGTTTCTGTAGGTGAAGTTCTCCTCCGGTTCCAGAATTGTTTTAATATCCTCTTAAGCACTGTGACAGGTGAGATGAGTCTGATGCCAGGGATCTTAGCTGCAAGTGTGAGGGGCAGCTGTGTACTCACATCCCCCCAGGAGATGTTAGAGCTGCTATTGCTGCCTCTGGCTGGAGTTAGCATCTGAGGCCAGCTGGCACCAGGGAAATGGTGATCAGGGTCAGTTTCTTCAGCTCTTTGGGAAAACCACATATTCTTTTATGCTCAGTGGCTCTTCCCTCAATGTTTCTGTTGATTCTCTCTTAAAAGGCACTAGAATATGTTGCTACTTCTGTGGAAAATACTTTCTGGAGATTAACAGTGTCATGTCCTTTTACTAATGAAACAAAGGCATTTCCAGCTTTCCTCTGTAGTATAATGCCAGGAAATCTCAGAACCCTGGCTCCTGACATACTAAACTTCACCTTGATACCCAACCAGGCTTTGTGTTTTAAAGCACACACACACATGTGATATTCAGAGGTTTGAAGTTAGATGGATGCCCAGATACCCAGGAGTGAGTTGCATCATTAAAGATGCTTTTTATGACAGAATGCAAATGTGGCTTGGTGTGTAAGGAGGACAGGAGCAGACCTTTCTCACTGGTCCCCGGTCACAGGAACAGAGATGATGAACACAAATTGAAATGCTGGAAATTCTATATGAACATCAGAATCTTTTACACTATGAGTTGGTTTAACACTGGAACAGGTTACCCAGGGGGGCTGTGGTGTCCTCATCCTTTGAGATTCTCAGAATCTGACCAAACACAGCCCAGGGCAACCTGTCCTAGCTGACTCTGCCCTGAACAAAGGGTAGGAGCAAATACCTCCAGAGGTTCCTTCCTACCTCAGCTATTCCGTGATTCCTCAGAGACCAAATATTTGGTGCAGATTATGTAAAAGTGAGGAAATATTAAATATTGGTGTGGGAATAGGACAGAAGACAGGCTCTGCAAAAGGTATAGCAAAGACAATTTGTACACTTATTATCACAGCTGGTGTATATTTGCTCCTGGAGAGAATGTAGAGCTTACAATCACCTCTGAGAGAAAGGCCAGGATGTAAGCTAGTACTCAAGTCAGTGCTTAATTAACCAAGGAAAAATATCAATAGAGGTGCACGTGAATGTCACAGATAATATGGAAATACAGTTTCTAATTTAATGCAGTAAAGTCTCTAGGCATGCCCACTCCATATAAATGAGATCTAGGCCAATATTAAATAGAAAGGGTGATAAAGTAGGGAAAGAAAATCTAATCTGGAACAGCTTGCTGCAGTATTATCAGAGATTTACTGATAGGGATCATCTGAGTTTCTGGACAACTGTACTTTCAGTTTCATAAATATTGTTTTTAATATGTTAATTTGTCATTCAGACTTCTGTTTGTAAGTCAGTGTTCCACTTTGGCTCCAACAAGTCCATGAATGTACCATTGTTTGTAACAGAAACCATTGGAGATAGGTAACACAAGATATCTTGTAGAAGAGGAGCGTCTCTCAGAGCTTCGGCAAGGCTGGCCTGCCACACCCAGCAAGGGAGAGGGAGGGTGCCCACACCCCACCTGGGGCTTGCATGTCCAAAACAAAACAATTCCTCCCCTTTTCACTGCAAATCCTGTGCCCTCCATTCCCAAGAGTGGTGCTGGCACTGATCACTGATCTGGTGATGCACATCCACTTTGTTATGTGAACATCTAGAAGTGATGTACCTGGAAGTAAAGAAAGGTGTCTGCTGTGCTCTGATATTGGGAAATGCAGTGTGGCAGAGAGCTGAGGTGGTCATTAGTAAGAGATCCTGCTCCCTGTTCAATCATTCAAACCCAGCTAAATCTTGATGTGTGCGACGAGAGCCCTGTGATCTTGGATTGAACTAACTCCAGTAAATTGGGCACTGCTGTTTCTGTTACAGGCCCTTATTTGGAGGTCAGATATGCTTCAGTGGCATGACTTTACACTGAATTTCTGATGTGTCAACACTGCAATCTGAAAGGAAATGGCTCTAAAGTAATACCCACAATGTTATGTTTCCCTTTTCAATTGCTGTCGGAGTAATCCATCCTGCTTTAGTTATGTCCTTATTTTCCTGCTCTTGAGCTCCAAGCTTTGCATAGCAGCCACAATGCTTTCTGCACAGCATATCAAATGGGTTGTGTAGTCCATAGCAGCAGCATCTGTTTCAGTTCTTGATCTAAGCCTCCTTATTCACCCACCTTCATCCTTCACTGTGACTTCTGGGGACTTTTTTGACAACAAAATAGTAAATCTTCCTTGATTTGATAAATCCCTACCTGTAAACATGTGTTCATGAATGCTACCGGGTGGCTCTGGAAGCTGTACATCTTTTCCTTATAAATCACAGACAGTGTGGGCAGGGATTGTGGATATTCTTCACAACCTCATGCACAGTGGTCCAGTCTTCCAAAAATAATGTTAATGCCAGGTGGAAGCCAAACAGTTTCTATAGTTTGGGTGCTTTTCTTGTATCAGTGGGAACATCCAGTCTTGCCATACAAGGCACTGTTATTATCAAACACTTTGTGAATTAACAGTTCTACTTAAAACTAAACCCACTGGTGGTAGTAATGATAATGGTCTAGGAAAAATCTACCAGGCAGGAATTCCCAGAAGTATTTTTTCTCTGAAGTCTGTGGGTTGCATGGGTTCCACTCTTTCCCCAAATGCCTGCTGCTGACCACTGACGGAAGGAGGATCTTGTGTGCAGATTCTTGCTTGGCCCAGTGCAGGAGCCATGTCCTTAAATCAGCTGCCTACTCAGGGTAACTGACTGTTTCAAGAGTTCTAAATTAATTTGATCCAGCAATTTAATTTTTAAATGCTCTGCATTCCATAACTGTAAAACACAGTTCTCTGGTTGTGTTAATGATGACTACATTCAGCCAGGTCAAAAAGTAAAAGAGTAGCAAAAGGAATATCCATGCAGAGTGGAGGATGTGTGGGAAAAACATCAATATTTTACAGCAAGAAATCACCAATATTATTGGGGGAAAGTGATTTTTCAGACCTCCTAATAAGAAATACAATATGTGAAAAATGAGGAAATATAGAGATGACCGAATCCATGCAATTAGGAGAATGAGTAAGCATCACTGAGTGCCTCTGACTTTCACACCATGTAATTGATTTTTAACTAATTCTATACCCAGAGAAACTAATCCTTGTGTGAAAAAACAAAACAAAACAAAAAACCCAAACCACTGGATCTAAACCAATAGGTCACCAAATACTGTGCAGGAAGCCTGTGCAGTAATATGGGCACAGATGTGTTGGTCTGCACCAAGTTTTGAGTATGGGTCTGACTGTGCACTGCCTGCCCTGCCATCACTGCAGTGCTGTAGTCAACTCAGGACAGATCACACATCCTGGGAGAGCATCAGCAGCAGGTAGGGATGCCCAGACCTGGATGTTGCTCTTTGTGCTGCAGTTCTTCAAAGCTCCTTTTCCCTGACTTCCCTTGTCTGCAGATGTGACCAAGTTCCTCCTGGCCATGACGGGCTCTGTGCCCAGTCCCAGGTCCTGTTTGCCTTCTCTGAGCACCCACTCTGCTCTCTCTGAAAAAACAACACCAACCTGTACAATCAGGTGCCCTGCTGTGTGTTCCCTTTTTGTGCTTCATGCCAGCTCCCAGGCAGGAATATCGCATCACTGCACAGGAACGTTTCCATTCATGTAACTGTGATTTCCTGGTGCTCCAGATCCCTTTATCTTGTGCTCATAGGCACAACTGCCTGTATCTGTGCACTGCAGAAGGATGCATCCAGAATTCATTTTCTTTCTCACATAACATGAAAGGTATTTCTGAAAGAGTAGCTAGTGAAGTGATGGGAATCCTCCAGGCTTTGAAGTCTAAGCTTTGCTGGTGTGATTAGTTTAAATGGCTCATTTGCCATTTAGGGAAGTGGTATTGATGGGTTTGGGTTTCTTCACCCCTCCTCTTCTGTTTTGAAATTTGACATCACCCAACAAGGGCTATTTGGAGCAAGCTCAAAGCTGCTGTTGTGTTTCCCAACAAGAGCCCTCCAATATATGTGCAAAGAGGAAATTATCTGGCATTTCTGAACTGTTGTTTTGGTTGCCAATGTGTTACGTTGCAATGAAAATGTTTGAGAAGATGGTGGTGGGTTTGTAATACAAACTCTCCACAAGCACAGGGCACTTCTCAAAATACTTGTTTCTGACTTGCAGAGTTCAATAAAAGCAGATCTGCGTTCTCTGTGCACCCAGCTGGACCTTTTCTGCAACACTTATTCAGCTTCCCAGATAATCTCCCAGAACGAGGATTTGTCTTGGTATTTGTTGCCTAAGTTTCATCTCCCCCTCATTAAAATGAGCTCTCAGCCAGCATAACCAAGACACATCTGCCATTTATGCAGTCCAGACTTCCCTGTGGCTGGATATTAAGAGGAACTGTATGATGAAAAAAACCCACTTATGCTGAAGAACAATTTGATTTACCAACATGCAAAAAATCAATCATAGAACTCATCCTAAGAAACCTCTTACGTCGCTCAAACCCTCTTTTATTCAACAATTCTGTATTTGCTGTCAGCAGAGAAATGGGTTTTATCTCTAAATGCACCAGAGATCTCTTGGTTCTCAGCATCCTACTCACATCAAATGAAACTTTTCAAGGCTGTTTTCTACTTGTGGGTTTTTCTACACAGCTAAGATCCCAGGGCTGAAAACTGTGTAATTGTTGAGCAATCACAGTTCCAGCTGAGGCCACTGCGATCTTAATCTTGAATATATGAAGAACTGTATAATAGTCTGAAAATTCAGGTTTTAAACAGCTTGTGTTAGGTACCCAAGTTTAGCTGATACTTCTTACTCAGTTCATGTTCCATAAAAATGGCAAAAACTGTAACTTTAACACCCCGGAAAGTTTATAAAAATGAATGCATTGATGTCTGAAGCATTCACACTGTTCTGATAAGCACCGCAGAAAAGCCTATGAAGAAATGAATAATTCTGTTTTCAAAGCAGAATCTGAATAGCATGCAATAAATAATGCCTGGTGAGAGTGAATAATGAAGGGAAAATAAACTATTGAAAGCTACACATTAGTTGAACATTGTTCATTCTGCACACTGAATGAGGCAAGGGCCTTATGGAAACCAGCATATGTGACAGTGTCATTTACAGTGCTATCGTGGTGCCTGTGCACCAAGCACATGAATTACTGTTTCACAGGCAACCACACCATTTTGTGTGCTTGATTAGCAGCCTTTATAATGTAAGCATAGCACAGTTTTTGTGTGCAGTAAATAAGTTCCATGGTTTTTAACTCATTTGAAGTCCCTATTTCAAGATCTGAAGACTCTGAAGCCTTTTCAGTTAAATGGTTCTAGGGTAATTCTGTTCTTTTATGTGGGGGAACAATTCATTCTCCCTGCTTTAGCTCTCTGAAATATGTGGACTATTTTGTTTGAAACTCAGAAAGAAAATAAAGAGTGAGCCTGTTGCAGGTATTTCACAGGACGAATTTTATTTATATTGTGAGAACAGAATTCCATCATGGAAATTGGTGGGCAGGGTTGTCAACTTCAGTGTTTCCAGTTGTCCCACTGTTATTTAGGAACATGGTGGTGGCTCATGCACCTCACTCCTGCACCAGCAGTGACTGCAGATGCCAGGCTGCTCAGAGCCACCAGACTTGTTTATATGTGTGTCCTGTGCTGCTGTTACTCACAGAAGGAAAAATGTGTAATTATCCCCCCTCAAGGCTAGAGCAGCACTCTGGTTGGCCTCCAGGTACTGAGGAGGAATTCCCTGGTTTCATAGGTGGGTTTGGTAAAGAAATACTGGACAATACCAATAGGATTTGAAGGAGACTCTACATGTGCGACAGCAATGCTGTGTTTTGAGATCTGGGCGGGATGGAGTGAATCATGAGAGGTGTTCAGGTTGCTCACAGTCATTGTGAGGATGGATTTACATTAAGTTTGCTGCTGCCTAGATAAATATTAGTGCTGAGGACACAGAAAGGTGCCAGAAGATGATGGCCAGTCTAATTTCCCACTTGGTAGGAGACAGAGAATTTGGGATTTGACAAAAGCCATGAACAGCTTCACGGTCACTAAGCAAGAAGCTCTTATTGCCCACAGCAATAGTTAAAGAAAGGCTACTATTCCACTTAAATTTTGCTTTTCAACCTTTTTTAGGGGTAATCATTACTTTTTATCCACGGACAAGTTCCCATTCTACTGTGCAGGAATCAGTCAAATCAGACTGGCTTATTTCACAATAAATGCTTAAGTTCATCTTTTACATCTGAATCCTTGTGCACTTGGTTTAAAAAAAGCCAGCCCAAACCACTATGTTGTACTATGTCAATTGTATACTCTTCCATTTAATCATAGGAACACTGTCCTGCCCTTTCAGCTTCCTTTGGAGATGGATGAATTCCCAGAGATGTCGAGGAAATCAGGGGACTTTAACTTAACATGAAACAATGGCAATTTAAAAATTTTATAAGGGTGCCAACCATGCTGGTTTAATTTTTGATAAGAGATGATACTACATTTCTGCATTTTTAATAAGGAGACTGAAAAAAGACTCACTTAAGATACCTAGAAAGCCAAACTTCTACAGCAGGACTGTAACTCATTCAAATGTTAATAGTAGATACCACAGTCTGTCTTAAAAAAATCATTAAATACTCACTAGTGTTGCTGCATAAGAGTCAAAAGATTACTTTTGATTTGCAGACTCATTACACAATGAGTCTTCAAGACTTTCAGGTTCTTAAGTCTGATTTGGAAATGATTTTCATATTTTGACATGCTGATGTAATAAAATCCAGGAAAATACCACCCCTCACTACAGGTAAAACCAGAAAGAACTTAACTTTATTGACTTTCTGTTTGTTCAGGGAATTAGTCTTTGAATTTATATTACCAGATTTTTTAATGTGTTTCAGAAAGATAAGTAACCTTAGACTACTAAACTCTTAAGAATATGTACAAGAGAAGATTGATTGATGCCATTGGTTCAAATTTCATTTGCTAGTCTAAGTTATGAGTTAGGACCAGCAGATCATAACACAGGCATATAAGGCACAGGAATATTTGATTTTTTAACATTTGGACTACCTAGTTTTACAGATTATCCTCTTTAAGAAGACTTATGTTTATCCATAAAACATTTATATTGTGAGGACCACTGCAAGACATATGATGGTCACTTTCTCTCAAGGTTAGGCTTTTGCACTTTGGCTATTCTGGGGGGAACTGAGTTGTGAAATGAGATTTATCACCATCCATGCATCAGATCTGCTGGGCTGAATGGGAAGCTCAGGTCAGTTGATGGGGAATAGGGCTTCTCATAGGTTTTGTGCACACCCCGTGGTTACCAGGCAGTGCCATGGCCCATGAGCCACCTGTGTCACCTGTGCAGTGGATCACAGAGCCACCCAACCATCTGCATCCTGCACGTGTGGCACAGATGGGGACAGAGGGGTCACAGGGGGGCTCCCTGAGCATCCCGCACACGCCTCGCTGTGGGGAGTGTGCAACAGGACATTCCTGCACTGCCCTCAGCTTGTGGGTAACAGCCACAAGGTTGTTGATTGTCTTTCATGGGACTGTTCAGCCCTGCCTCATTTTTCTTCCCTCTCTCCCGCATAAATTTTCCTGGCCTGGCAAATTTTTGAGAGGCCAATAATGCTGTCAGACCCTAGATGAACATGAATAATAGCCTGTTTGCACAGCTGATAACTGAGCTGTAAAAACGAATCTGCTCCCAGATGAAACTTGACATGCAAAATTTAAGCTTGGGGAACAATTCTTTGTATGTATCCTGAAAAAAAAAATTACTTGGACTGCTTAATTTTTATTCATCCCTAAAATAAAAAACCCTACAGGAGGGTCAGCAGAGAAAGTTCCTGTGTTTTGACACAGAACTTGGAATTAGCTTTAAACATAAAATACAGCAAATGTTTAATCTGCAATAAAGTTGAATCTGCTCATTTTGCAGAAGAACAATGGCTGAGGGTCGAAGCCTTGGGTTCTGCAGTTGCCAGATGGGATCATTTCCAAAAGGGAATTTGGATGGTAATCAGTGTCCGCTGGGATCCATGCCCACCGCTCCAAGCCCGCGTGCCACAAAGGAGAGATTAGGGGCAGAATGAGAATGTGCAAGGCTGGCACGAATCAAAGGGACTCCCTGTAAAACCTATTACATCTGTGCTCTAAAAAATGTATAGAGAAACTGACAGTCAGGAAAATGCAGTTTTGATTGTGCTTTGATGGCTGGGAAGCTAAAATTGTGTGGGTGGGTGGCTAAGTGTAACTCCATGTCCATGCCAGCTTTATTTGACTGGGAGAGCCAGAGTCAGGCCAATTTTCATTGTCCTTTCAAGACTTTCAGAGCAGCAGGATAAATAAAGGAATGAAATGGGGAAATGAATTTATAGACTTTGGGTGTCAAATGATTAATAAAAGGCCCAAACCTTGGTGTTTTGTTCTATTGATTTTGTTTTGGCAAGGCAAAGATAAGATTGTGAACCTGTATAAAGGGATGTGGTCTTTACTTCCCTCTGTGCCTTTGTGGTGGCTGGGTAATTTGCTGAATAGAAGTTTCACTTTTGGACTGAAAGCAGGTGTTACTCTACACTGAATTATGAGATACAAAACCCTATGCCACGTTTTTGGGGCCCACATGGTTGGTTAGTATTAAATCAAAACAGATCCCAAACATTTGGGTAGGAATATCTGAATTTCTCCAGTGCTTGCTTTGTGATGGTAAGAGAAATTATCTGCTTCCCAAATCAAGCTTCAAGTAAACTATGCCAACTTCTCGTGATGTTTGGGAGCCCCGTTAGTCCTCGAGGCCTGTGCCCTTAGCAGGTGAGTGTGCCCATGATTTGAGTCCTATCCTCTAAATCAGTTTCCTTACTCCAATCTGGCCACAGGATTTATAATTTCCAGGGGAAAGGAACTTGCAGCTGTGCAGGGCTGTGGCATTGGCTGCAGCCCTTCAGAGCTCTCCTCCAGTGCTTTGTGCTGGCCTGGGGTTGCTCTCCTGGGCACTGTGGGCTCCTGTGCAAGTAGCAAAACCAGCCTTTCATGACCAGTGGGTAACAAGTATCCAGCAATCCTACTGCTGTCACAGCTTGTATTGCAATAGAGAAGTTACTTTAAAAAAATAGGAGTTGTGAGATTAGTTTGGACATGTTGAAGCTTTTTTAAGTGGAAGTTAAAGGTAGAAGAGGTTTTTTGGAGACAATAGATTAGCTGGCTGGTCAGAGCAGGGTGCTGGTAATGCCAAGGGCATGGGGTTGATCTCTGTATGGGACATTCAGTTCAGAGTTGGACTCTGATCCTTGTGGGTCCCTTCCAGCTCAGGATATTCTGTGGTATGAGCAGGAGTCTCACAAGGAAAAATCACAGTGCTTTGAAGAGCTGTGGAAAGTGCTTGTGGAAGTTCCAACTGCGACAGGAGCTGAGCAGACACACCAATGCATCACTCCTGGGCTTCACCACAGCCACACAGAAGGCAAGGCTGCAGCCCAGGATGGCAGCAAATCCAGGACCAGCTGCTTTGGTAGGTTAGTTTGGCCTCCAAGTATGTATTAGTTGTAGCCTTTCTATCTTGATCCATCTGGTTAGAACTTAACATCTGTGGATCTGAGAGAAGCCTTTGCCTTTGGGGAAAGAATTGGGGATGGGGCAACATTTTGAAGGGTGTACTGGAAAGGGTGAGAGGAGAGCTGTTTTATGCTTCCAGAAATTAATCTCGAGGACATGTTATTCTGAAGTGCATCTATCACTAGATGCTTTATGTGATATGACAAAATGCCACAGGGACTGATCCATCAACTGCTGTTGTTTCAACTTGGTGTAACAGGCAGGCAATCTGAAAAGACATTTTCTGAAACTTTGTTGAAAAGAGCTGTGGCACTGGGAGTGCTGGAGTTAGGTCTGTAACTCACACACCCATGGATTCTACACATGGCCTGAGCTCTGTCCTGACATTTGTGAGAAAAAGTTTCTGAGCTTCAATGAAACAAGTTTTTCATAACTCAGTTGCTCTGATGACTCTTCTCAAACATATGGGACTAAGGCTGCTCATTGCCTGATTCCAGTGTCTCTGGTGAAACTATGCATAGAGACTGCCAGAAGAATAGCATTGACTAAGCAAATCACCATGGAAAGTGAGGACATATTTGAAACTGGGCCCACATTTGCAAGATGATAATTGGATTATTTTTCTATCCTGAAAATAGATCTTCTGGTGTTTCCCTTTTCTTCCCCTTCTCCCTTCGTCTTTTTGGGGGGATTTGAAAAGCTAATTTGATTTTTATCTACTCTGAAAAACAAATAATTTCTCTCTAACCAAGCTCATATATTTTGGTAATGCTCAAATCTCCATTCGTTCTCTCATCATTCAAGAACTGAAAGTGATGAGATGGCAATATTTAATGGGGATAGCTTAAAGAGATTATTAAATACAAGCTAGTGAATTGAAAGAGAAAGCAAGAAAAAACCCATTCCAAATCCAACTGAAAAATTTGCTTTTAATGAGTTTTCACTTTAAAAAGGGAAACAAGTATTGGGTTCATATTCCTTCATAAAGAAAGACATCCCTGTCAAGCAGCTATGAGAATTCACAAATTGGATGACAGACTGTGCCCGCTGCTTTAGCACCAAGGCAATAGATCCAGCACGAGCTTGAAAGCAAGATGGCTTTTAAAGTGTTCTGCTGTCATACAGAATCCATACCAAAATAATGAGAAACATTCCACACAGACATCATCCTAAATTCCCATTTGGGTATTATTTTCTCATTGATGTTGTAATTAATGCTAAAATAATTTGTCTGCGAGCCTTCAAGATGCTTAGAGCTTTCCAGAGGGCTGCTGGGAGCGGAGGGAATTTGGCACCTCACAGAACCAGACCTTGTCTCCTCTTCTGCCATTCACACACAGAACACCACTGGAGCCTGAACATAGAAGGTGTGGGAGAAAAAACAGAGCAAGCATCTAGCTAGCAGGTTTCTTTTTTTCAACAGGAAAAAATCTAATCCAGTCTTGGAGCCGCTCCTAGGTTTTCCCTGTTTGTGTCTAAGCCCTTTGGGAGCCACAGAGCAAACAGCCTATGGTACTAATCTGCTGCTTTACAGCACTGGTATATGGTCACTGTAGAGCTACATGTGACACTGTCAACTTCAGTTTTGCTCCAATTCATGATTCCTTTGTTAGTAGTAATAGGATGAACAGTTTGAAGTGAGACCTCCTGAAAAAATCCCACTGTACTTGTTACGAACTGCGGCCTCAAGTCTGCATTTTTGTCAGCTTTCACAGTGATTAGTCACTGTACAACAGCAAAGAGCAGAGCAGTCTATAGCAGTGCTCCTCTGGCATGCAAAAGATCTTGCCAGACACCTAATCCTCACTTGGTACCTTCATTCTTATACTCATTAAAATGAATGGAAACGGTCCCTATAGAGGTGGTAGGTTTGGTTGCACTCAGAGGTCCATTGTTTAGGGATACTGCTGTGGCAGGGTGTTCAACCTTGGGATGGGAAAGAAGGGCAGTTCTGTGGTAACTCCTCTTTAGCTGAAAAAAATCTTTCCCAATGGACTTCAAAGCATCTCTTACCTTCCCCATACTCCCTTGAAAAAATTGCTATAGAGAGGCAGGAATGAGAGCATGAAGTGGAGAGAGATGGATTTGGTGCCATACTGGAAAAGTGGTGTGATGGGGCAGGGCTCTCCAGGCAGCGTTCCCAGGGAGCTCGTCCCAGCTGCTTTTCCATGGCCAGGGTAGTGCTGCAGGCTGCTGGGTGATGCTGCAGGTGGTTTGCTGAGGAAAACCAGGAGCTGATACCTAAAATGGACTAACCTGGGTTGCAGGGTTGCAGTTATACGTAAAATTTAAGGGAGTGGTTGTAACTCAGAATTGCTCTGAAGACAATGATCCATGAGTGTGAGGTAGGGACCATAATCTGTTTGTGTGCAAATGTGGTCGTTGTCTGTTTTACACTTCAGTGGAAGCTTTGGTCACTAAATGCTGCAGTCTCATACCTGGACAAGAGGTGCCCCTGAGATTTTATTTGGCCAGCAGTGTGGCAGTGCTATATCCTACTGCTACATATGCTTCAATAAAGGAGCAGTGGGTTTTAGGACAAAGAATAATTATGGCTGTGGAAGTGAGAGATTCTGGCTTGCAGGAAAGACAATACTTGGATGACAAACTGATAGGGTGTGTAGCTTGATTTAAACCTGATTGTATCCTCCTTTCTTTACTAGGCCATGAGCTAACTAAAAATAAGGATATCATTAGAAGACCTGGAGTATGCTAAGGTGCTTAAACTGACCTTTTAGACATGAAGCAAGCAAAAGAAAAGTCATGATGGTTGTGAAAGGTTCCTAAAATGTGAAAAGGGAGGGTGCATCCAACAGGCAAAGAAGTACAGAGCATGGATTTAAGTAAGAAATATGAAAAGCAAACCAGCAAACAGCTGACTTAGGGGATTGGAGTTCTCTGTAAAGAAGTTGAAGTTAAAAGAGAATAAAATTAAGCCAAGAAACAAAGGAGATTATAGAAGACATTGAACAAAGCATTTTTAAACAATGAAAGTTCCAAAAATAAAAGCATAGAAAAAGGAGATCAAAGAGACACCATTTAGTCAGATACAAATAAAAATATGAATTGGAAAAAAATAAGGAAAAAACCCCAAACTAAAGAATTAATAGCCCTAACTTGCTTTCACACAAGCAAAAAGAGATTTGTGCAAATGAAAAGTAATATCACCTGTCATTAAAGTGCCCTTGCAAACACACAGATGAGAACGACCACAGGGCTGGAGGGTAAAACATTAATGACCATTGATGCTACAGTGAATGTCGTTAAATGCATGAGTCAAGGAAAATTCCTACAGCCACCTGGACAGGAGTGGAAGGATTTAAGGAAATTAGATTGGGAAAACTGGAAATCAGTCTAGGGAAACTAGAAAAGAGGAAAAGTAAAAGAAACTTTTCTGTGCAGTTTAAAAATGGGCAGATTTTGAAGAAATTCACAAAAGCAAAAGACTAAAGCATTTTAAACAGATAAATGCAGATAAATAACATACAAACAAAAGTAGGTTTGTGAATCCCAAAAGTAGAAAGGCAGGTTGTGAAAACTGTTGGTTACTTTGAACACAGCAGGGAATAAACAGGAGCTGTGTAAGAATTTGAAGGACAAGTCTTGATGAGAAATGAACCTGTATTTATGCTCTGCTGGGCTTGTGGTTTGTTTTGTGCCTCAGTAGAAGCAGCAGAAAATAAATTTTAGTTTTAAATGTAATATTCAACACTGCGTATAGCTGAAAAGTCACAGTAGTTTTGGTAAAAAAAATTTACTTTAAAATGTAAATAGTATTGTGGGCACTAACACACCAGTTGGCAGTTTAAGGGATGTGGTCATTGGTGCATTGGTTCAGCTAACTTGAGTTAAAAGGTTTAATTTCAATATCTTTTTGCAAAACTTATTACATTAGCATATATAAAAGCCGTGACGGGATTGAAGGATTGTCTAGTTGAAAGACAAGACTGAAAAAGTCAGCCAATGGACAGGGCATATTTTCAAAGGTTATTATACAAATAGAGGAGAACAGGTTTTTAAATGTCCATTTGAAAGAAGAAAGAAATGTAGTGTAGCAAGTCATCAAATTATTTTGGGGAAAAGGGAGGTAAGGGGGCAGTAGCACAAATATCTCAGCAACTTGGTCGCTATGGCTTGAAGAGTTTCCCAGTTTTCCTGTTGTTTCTCTTCCCTCACAGCCTGTCATTATACTTGTTTTTACATTTAGCAAAGATTTGATTGCTAAAATAATGAAGCACCCATCATTGTTCCATTCCTGAGAGCTCTCTTCCCTGGGGGCTGCTCTCCAGTAGTGCACAGGGCAGGGGAAGTGCTGAGCTTCTTGACATTCCTGACTGTGAGTGTGAGTAAAAAAGCAGGGACTGTGCTCTGACTTGGCACCATCACACCCAGGCTCCCAGTTAAATAAGGTGGAATTTGGTGCCTTTCTCTAAGTCAGGGTGGATGGCACTGGGTCACCTCATCTTGCACAGCAACTCTGTGGCCTCTGGGCTGCCCCGTGGACACTGAAATGCTCCTGGGCATTGCACACACACCGCACACCAGATGGGAATGCCTGGAGCACATTGCTCAGGATGGACTCCTGGTCTGAACCTGTGTAGTGGTGTTCTGCAAAACAAGGAGAAGTGTACATGCAGTGGGGAAAAGCTGGGAACACCAGGGGAACTTCCACCAAAATAAGTTGGTGCATCACTTTTCACACGCTTCTGAATGATTCAGTTCCCACTCTGTGACTGGGAGGGTGCATATCTGCACACCTGGGGCAGTAAAGAACGTGGAGTGTGAATACAAGCCTGCAGAAAATCCAGGGTGCAGGGGGTCAGTTATTCATCCTGACACTGAAGAGACTTCTCTGATCATAAGCTGCAGTTGGCATGAGAAATATATGGATCCAAGGGACCAATCATTGAAACATTTAAATATGGAAACAAAGTGTGGGTTCTGCGTTAAGAAAAAAATGGAACTATAAAAATAATTTGTTAAATAGATTAAAATGATGGTATGGATGACAAACAACAGAGAGGTGGCTGATGGAGCTCTTCAGAAAGAACATTTCACTGTTTTGATGTAGCCCCTTGCTGTGTTAGTGGGTGTCTGATCTGTGATTTGTTGTTTAATGTGCAGTGGTGTGTGACCAACTAGAAGCAATAAACCACAGAGGTAAATTAAAAGGTAAATTAACAGTCTTAACTACTGGAACATGATGGATGAAATTATATTTCATTTCTCTTTCATACCAAATGGCTTCCTTTGCCCAACCTACTTCTCCCATAGCACCTCCAGTTTCCTTCTTGCCTCTGCAATTCCTCAGAGACACATATGTCCACAAGATGGTACTAGGCTACCAGTAGCCCCTACAATGGCTGGTCAGTGAAGGCTCTTGAAATTGCTGCTGTTGGTGTCACCAGAGAAGTTCAGTCAAAAAAAATCTCATTAGTGTTGTTTCCTACCAGAGTCATTCAGGCCAAAACACTTGTTTGGTTGTTTTTTAAATAAAACAAAATTCCATCAGGAATCAGAGCAGATCATTGCTGTGACTGATGCTCTGCACACTCACACCTGTTTTGTACCAGATAGCTTCATTATTGCCTTTGGAGCCACTTCCAATTTCAACTAATAAACTATCTTACAAAAGAGAAGAATGAGGTCCTGAATTATAGTAGCTTTATAAATCTGTGTTTTGACACATTTAAAAAAGAGAAATTTGACCTAATGTATTATAAATACCTCATTTGCTTTAAGCAATTATTGTAATCTATCACATTGATGCAGCCAACACAAATATGCGCTACATTTCTCATGCTAAAAATTGTTCAAACAGGCTTGAATAAATTGTTAATACTCTGTAAGCTGCTAGTGGAATAGCTCAATGATTAGCTCTTCTTTTCACATGATTCAAAGGCATTAGTGACACTGCTGACTAATGACTTGCAAAATTTTTGTTAAAGACACAGGTACATTTTTACATGGCAGCCCAGTTCTTAAGTCAATGGTATTTCAGGCTTTGAAACTGCAAAGCTTTGTTGCATTGGTTTATGTAAAATTAGTGCTCAATGAATTTTTTTTTTGACACTCCACATATAATCATGTTAATTCTGTTGTGATGATAGATTCAAGTTACTCTTGAAAAGTATCTTCTCATAACACGATTACTGGAATACTGTTAATCCTGACTGTATGAAGGAGGCTGCGATGTTAATTAAAGACGGTGAACTGCTTTCTCATCAGCACCGTGCAAATGGAGTGATAAATAAGGCCCCTGACAGCTTGGAAACCATTTGTTATTACTGATCAAACCGCATGTGCTTAGACAGTAGAAAGGGTAAGCAGTCCCTACGAAAAGAGGTGCCCACCTTTAGTATACTTGGTACTCGTTTCACTAATTTTAATACAATTAAGTGGAGATGACCACATCAGTATGGTCATAATGAAACCCCTCAGTGGGAGATCTGAAGTAATGAGGAGAGCACATAATTTGTGACTCGAGGCCATTTAAAGGAGCCCGCGTGTTTAATTGGCTTAATAAAATGAAGATCATGAACGAGGCTGTCATTGTAACAGGGCCACCGAGGGAGGCTCAGGACCTGAAGGCCTGACCCAGTCAGACCCAGCAGGGCCCAGGCCCGCCTATCCCAGCGAGAGCTCCAGGGTGACCAGCCCGGCCTGGGAGCGCACGGCCGCGCCATCCGCGGGGCTTCCTTTCGGCGGCCGCGGGCTGCCGGGGGAGGCGTCCCGCAGGTGTCCCCTGGGCTCCTCCGGGAGGCGGGATGCCGGCCGCGCTCTCTCACCGGGGCCGAGCCGAGCGGGGCCCGCCCAGCGGGGCGCGTCACGGCGGCGGCGCGGCGGGGCGGGGGCGGCGCCGGCCGCAGTCGGCACGGGGCGGGCAGCGAGCGGCGCGCCGGCTGCGCGCACCCCGCACACGGCGCGCTGCCACCGAGGGAGGGAGGGAGGGAGCGAGCGAGCGAGCACCATGTGCCGGCCAGCGCTCGCCCGGCTGCTGCTCCTCCAGCTGCTGCTGCTCAAGCTGCACCTCGGCAAAGGTGGGTCCGGCGCGGTGCGGCCGCTCTCCCTCAGCGCCGGGGTCCCCCGGCCTCAGCGCTGCCGGGGAGGGGGCGAGCGTCCTGCCGGCACGGGCACCCCGGGATGTGCGGCCGCGGATGCCCGCTCGCCCCGGTGCCCTGCGCGGGATTTGGGACCTGCGGGGGGCCGGGCACGCTCGGGGGTTGCGACCCGCGGGGGCCGGGCAAGCTCTTCAAGCGGGCGAATGCAGCCCGAGAGCTGGTGACAGGAACTGCCACCTTTAATCCCTTTCAGAGGGGATTTGTGCCTCATCAGAGCAGCGCGGCACCGAGTCTGTAAAGCAGATTTGCTCCGTTCTCCCCCCGCCCTCAACTTCAGTTGGGTCAGGTCCCTTTTCCCGGGACGGCGCCGGTACCTTTTCCGCCCCGCGTCCCCAGGTGTCGGTGCGTTTTGCCCCGGCAACGGATGCGCAGGAGGTCCCAGCATCACTGCGCTTTATAATTTTTCTTTGTCTGTTGTGTTTCGGGTTTAACCATCTTCTATTCCCAGGCTTCTTTTCCCTCCGCCTTTAAAACAATGCGGGGAAGCACGGGAATGGCCCCTTTTATCCCTGCACAAAGCAGCTTCGGGATCGCCGCCGTGCTCCCGCGGAGGCGCGTCTCCCCAGCCCCGCACCGAGCCGCTGTGCCCCAGCGAGTCCGGCCCCAGCCCCGCACCGAGCCGCTGTGCCCCGGCGAGCCCAGCCGCAGCCCGCACTCGGCCGGCGGCGGCTCCCGGCGTCTTGCCCGGGTTGTCCGCGGCCGGGCCGGGCGGCGAGGCGGCCCCGGGATGCTCCCACCGCCCGGCCCTGGGAGCGCGCCCCGCTGACCCAGGCGCGGCCCCGTGTCTCGCAGGCGCCGTCAAGGAGTGCGAGGAGAACCAGTTCCAGTGCCGGAACGAGCGGTGCATCCCCGCCATCTGGAAATGCGACGAGGACGACGACTGCTCGGATAACAGTGACGAGGCGGATTGCCGTGAGTATCCGTGCCCCGCACGGGGCGGGGGTGCCGGGAAGGGCGCGCTTCCCCAGCTGCGCTGCGCCTCTTTTTTATGAATGAATGAATGAAGTCGCGCCGTCCCCGGCCGCGGCGCCGATTGGCTGCCGGGAGCAGCAGATCCGTGACGCGGCGCCGCGGGGCAGCGGCTCCTCGCTGCCGGCTCCTCCGGCCCGGCCCGGCCGGGATGCCCGGAGCGGCGTGCGGAGCGCAAGTCCGGCGGCAGCCGTCACCGGGCAGCTCCCTGCCCTCCCTCTGCCTGCCCCTCGCCTCCAGCAGCGCCTCTAAGGAACAGACAGAGCGCAGTTTGTGTCCTCGGGGCAGTTGGGAGAGATGTTAAACCCCGGAAGAGCCCGTGCTTAGGGCGAGTGACAGGTGCTCATGTGAAATGTTGCTTACTCATAATCATCCTACAAGATGTGCGGTGGGTGTGAATCTTGTGTTTAAATATGTTTGCAGTCACGGTGACAAGGCAGATGAACAAGTGGCACTGCTTGGTTTGGCAGTGTCAGCCATGTAACACTAATTCCTTCATAGTGTAAGGGAAGAGAGAGCAAGATCTATACTTCCAGTCCCGAGAAAATGGCACTTGATCCTTCTCCTGTTGTGTGGCCCTGGTGCGTATCAGTGGAAACCCATAAACTCTGGGTACTTTGTAGGGTTGTGCTGTTATAACTTGGCTGTTATTTTACTTACAGCTTCTGATAGCCTGGGAGAACTTGTCTCAGCCATGGAGTGTAAGAAGCATCTGCAAAAGAAATTACAGAGCCTAAATCTTGTAGAGAAGTGTCTTTAATTTGGAGTTTAAAATTGCAAATATTGTAGCAAGTACCGCGTCTTGAATTATCTCTGTAGAATAATAGGCACTGAATGTGCATCCAGTGAGTGAACTCTTCAAAGCTCATAGACCCAGTGAATACATCACGAATAGAAAGGTCACTGGTTATGTGTTTTTCCATATGTGATTTTCCTGTTAACATCTTCCCATGTAAGTTTGTCAGGTGATATTCAGAGTGAAGTCTGAGTAGATCAGTTTAAGGAGAGCAGGGATTCCAAAACTCTTAAATTATAACAAGACGTTCCCTGTGATTACCCCGTAGCATTTCTTTCTGGTTTTTATTCAGAGGACTTGATTTGCTTTATATATGATATTTTTTATGATCTGGGGAGTTAGCAGCATTAATTGAGACATAGAAATGGCTCTTAGAGGAATTATAATGGCACTATTTAGAGGCAACTTAGACGTGGAATGTTTCAAATTGCAAAAGACTCGGGGAAGCTGGGGGTGACTGAGAACTACCGTGGACTCTTGTGTAGCCATAACTGGGAAAGTTTTCTCAGAAGTGTCTGTGTTTCCCAAGAGAGACAGTAATCTGTGGAAGCACTGAGAATCTCTGAGCAGGTATATAATGGTGTTCTTGAAGCCTTCTCTTTAAAACCTCTGTGCCCTGTGGTACAAAGGCTGGGTGAGCTCAGGTGACCTGTGGGCAGTGCTTTTGGAGCTGCTTTTGGGAGGTTGGGATCGTGGCTGGAGGAGCATCTTGAACGGATTCTGGACCCTGCACTCAACACAGAAGAGTAGGTTTGTATCCTGAGCTCTTGCCCTGAATGAGTGAGGGGTTCAGTATCTGGGCTGCTTTTTTATTTTCTCCTTATAAGCAGCTCTCTGAGAATTGTGTCAGAAGAGAGAATGTAGAACAACATGCTGTTGAACATCAGCTCAGTGTGGATTGTGCTGTGTTAGAATGCTTATTGCATCTGATTTAGGTTTATTTCAGAAGGGTTTTATAGTTGTTGGGTTTGGGGGTGGTAAAAATATGTTCTTCACTTTAATCTGAATTTGGCATTTATTATTGATTGGGAATCAGACTACAGAAATTGCTCATGGACTGTTAATTTAGTTCATAAATAGAGAGACTTTGCAGTTGCTTCTTCAAGCAGGCTGAAAGACAAAAATTACATTTGTCATGCACATTTTTCTCACTTAAATTGTTCTGAACACTGCTTTATTTTGAAAGTGCATACTGTTTTTCAGCATATGGAATGTTTGGAGTTCTACTCACTGGGTGAAAAAATACATTCCGTGTTTTTGCTTCTAGATACCGCCTCTGTTACCATTGCTGTAATAAACAGATATTTATTTTAAAATTATTTTATGAACATATGCACTAGAAGAAACTATTTTGGAAAACTCAGCATGCCAGAGTGGTGATGGAGAGGGAAATGAACATGCAGGTAGCCTGCTGGCAGTGAGTACTGATAAGGACCCTGATAATCTCTGTAATTACTTGATGATTCCTTTTCCCAGAGCTGATAATATATTTGTAATAGCTCATTGCTGCTTGTGTATATTCTCCCTTTTTAAAGAGACAGGATGGTCTTTAGGGTGTGAAGAATTGGTTTGTGAAACCAATTCCTTGTGGTAGATGGTCTAAGACACTGGAAAATTTTGTAACCAAGAGTATCTTAAATAGTTGGAAAGAGCTGATTTTTTTTTTTTTTTGGCAGGATTCTGTGGGCTTCCTACTAGAAATTGTCTTTGTGCAAGACTGAATTTTTATTTGTTTTGATCTGTGTCCCCTTTGTGTTGTGTCCCATGTCTGTCCCTGTTTCCCTCATCCATCGTGTCTCCATGATTTGCTGGCATCATGTTTTGGATTCTAAGGAGAATGTTTCAGTAATCAAAGTGAATTGCATCCTTGGCATTTGCATTCAACTGAGTAATCCTTTTCTGTTGTGGCTGGTAGTTCAACTTCTACCATAGGACTGATGTGTGAATTAATACAGCAAACATGGACCTGAAGGCAGCACTAGTTTTTTGGTGTGTTAAGTTTATCCAGGATAGGGTTTCTGGGCTAGCAAAAGAACGGTAGCCAAGGAGGCTGCCAGGAAGGGAGGAGATGGTGCTCGTTGTGTGTAGGCACATGACTTGTGAAGTGTTAACACAAGAAAAGGAGGAGACACTAATTTGTGTGCATTGTAGAAATATATAAAAATAAAGCAGTAAACAGATTGCCTAAATATGAAGATGCTGTTTTGCTGTCATGTTTTCAGAAAGTTAAACCATTTTGAGGAAAGGAAGATAAAAAGGGAGCAGATCTGTTCCTTAAAATGTATCTTTTGAAAGGAAGCTAAACTCCAGAGACATAACCAGTGGAAGTTACATTGTTTGGATTGCTGGGAAAATCAAGTTGTAAATTTTGGAATTAGAAATCTTGGGTACCTCCTGCAGAGTTCAAACCTGTCCTAAAAGTATTTGTTCTGCTCTATGCAAAAGGATTTGCTTGGGCTCAGTCCAGTCTGTGTAGGCCTGGAAAAACAAAATCCTGGACACAACTTACAGCTTTTAATGCCACAATCTGCACTAAATGTGGTCCATACAAAGGGGACAGGGCCCCAGGGCAGTTCTGAACATGATATCTGTAGATGCATTTTTATCCTTCCCTGTGATACCTTTTCCTCTTCGGAAGCACTGGAAAGACTCTTACAAGCTATTTCAGACAATGCTTGCAGATGCACAGTCATTGAGACATTTTTTGTAATGGTACAGCAACAACTTTATAAAACATCAAAGCTACTTTTATAGTGGGAAAAATGTTCATTTGCTGAGGCACAGTGTTTTAGCAAAAGCATTCTTTGAGGTACTCAAAATGTGGGATACTGACTTTTTTCTGAGTCTCCCTCAGGAAAGGTGGAGGCTGCAAAGCCAGGTGAGGCTAGGGATGTGTGTGCTGTGTGTCCAGGGTGCTGCTGTGTAACACATCACCCAGAAGGGAAAATCCTCGAGTGCTGTTCTGAAGGGCGAGTGGCTCTTGGAGGCTTTTTCCCCAGCTTTACAAGTTTATTCCTGCTTGCCATTGTAGCCAGCAGAAAACAAGGAAGAGACCTTGCAAACAGCTGCCAGACGCAATATATTTGATGCAAAATAGGAGCTCTTACTTTGATAGCTGTTTGATTTTAACCCAGACCTGAGTGTGGGTGAAAGAGACTGGAGGATCTCAGCTTAAATGTTTCACTGTTGAATAAACACTAAATGTGGCAAAGAGTATAGTTTCAAAAAGCAACTATAGCTTTTGCTATAACAGTAGCTTAACCAGTTTCCTAAAATTAAACACAAACTGCAGGATCATTTCAGCTTTGTAATACCTGCCTGCAGGGGGACACAGCCAAATGCAGAATTACTATTTCTTGTTTAAAGCTCCATTTTCCACCTTTGCACTGGTATCCTTTCTGTGATGTTGCTTGCTGGTGAGGACTGCTCTTGGGGATATTTTACAGACAGGGTTGAGGCTGTCTCAGGTGAGATGCAGTCTGAAGGGAGTTACTGTTTCAAAAACTGTTCCCATGTGTACAGAATGCAGGATAAACATGTGGCATCAGCAAACCTCCCGTACCTCAGCCCTTGCCTGCCTTTTGGCTACAGAAGGTGGCTGCGTAGCTGAGACACATTTCCTTTGCAGTTGGGAGGAAGGAGGAGTCCTGTGCTTCCACTGGCTTTGTACAGTCTGCAGAGTTTGACTCCTGCTGCCTGTGTGGAAGCCCAGGAGGCAGCCTCATGCTCTCTATGCTTTTCAGTTTAGGTTTCACTAGAGCTGGAATTTGGGAGTAAAAACATTTCAGAAAGCCCATTTGAAAACTAAATTCTGGATCCTGTGCAGAGTTAAGTATGGTCTGGGTGGCTTTGAAGTGCAGGAGTGTAATGGTGTTCCAGGCTTGCAGCTTTTGGGGTGTGACCAAGCGACACAGTAGGCACTCACAATGCCACATGTATTCTATAACTTTTTGTCCTCTGTTATGCATTGCTCCAGTTTCTGTTTCGTATTGAGTCAGTGTCCTGTATGCTGAGTGATTGCTGCCTGCTGCCCTGGGGATCCTGTGCATGTCACCACGTGCAGCTTTAGGGTTCCCTGACTTATGCACGGTCATATGCTCTTGATTGTGCCAGTGACATTTTAACTGTGTTGTGTGGCCAGCTTGCATGCTTATCCCAAAACTGGAAGCACTAGGAAGACTGGTGTTGAGAGGCAGGACTTGTTTGCTTTTCTGTGTGGCTGCTGCCTGCTTGTCCTGGTCTATACTGAATTCATGTTCAGCTTAGGCTCAAAACCAGTTTACTGACTTCTTGTGTTCCACAGTGAATGTTTTTATTAATTTATCTTCATTTTTCATTGTATTTTTGTTGTCTGCTCTGAAAAAACTAACTCGCATGGTTTTGGTGTCTGGATTATCTTCCCTGTTAGTGCAACCTGCTGCTGCAACATTTATGTAGAAAAGAAAGTTTTAAGCACATGCCCTTCTCCATTTCCCTATTTCCTGGGACATTTTCTTGAGCATTTTTATTTATTAAGCAGTCTAGATGCAGACTGCTTTTCAGAAGGTGGTGATTTTCCATCACTCCTGCTCAGGGTCTGGAAAAGAAAGAGAGAACTGAGATGGGACCACTGAAAAGGCAGAAGAGAGAGCTGGGAGAGCCCCTGGGGACATTATGGTTACTGAGGGAAGTGAACTTGGTTTTATGCAGTGCTGCTGTGCTACAGCAAGAAGGCACAAGAGCTGCTCTAGATACAGTTACAGGAATGAGCTGTGAGCTGAAAAGCTTTCCTGAGGTCAAGGAGAATGGGAAGAGTGAATATAAAGATTAAGTTCAAGAAGGAAATTATGAAAGTGCAGTTGAAACCAACATGATTTGGTTTGTTTATCAGAGAGCTCAGAGCTGTCATTTCAGAGGATAGAAGCATATTCTACATTTTGAGCCAAGGTAGGTAAATTTCATCCAAAGCATTTTAATGTATAAAGATAAAGAAACTGTGGCTGGCCCATCCCTGGCAGTGTTCCAGGCCAGGCTGGCTGGGGCTCTGAGCAACCTGGTCTAATGAAAGGTGTCCCTGCCTATGGCAGGGGGTTTGGAACTAATGGTCTTTAGAGTCCCTTCCAACCCAAACCATTCTGTGATTCTATGAAAAGTCAATGCAGACCAGTTCTCTTGTGTCTGCAGTGTTCTAAACCCAGCCTTAGCACAGGTTAGAGATGTGATTTCTGACTGATTGATGTTAAGACTGGAAGATACTTAGGATAATTTAATATTAATCAGAAAATATTCCAAAGTTTATTCAGATTGCAATTATGAGACCAGAGAAACCAAGTGTAATGTGTTGGTGAACACATTTATTTGATACACCTACGCTAAGAGATTGCCAGTGCTAGAAATAATAAGTTTTTGTGACTCCACTGTCCACCTAAAGGACCATTAAACACTCTGTTACACCTGAAAATGTCTAACCATTATTGATTCCCTCAGCAGACTCCAAGCTTTTGTTTCTGCTGACCTTTTCAATACCATCAGCTTTTTGAGTTCACTGACAAATCTACCATGTCTCTGGTGTGCCTCAGAGACTGATGTGTTAGGGATGCATTTGTGGTAGGATTGATTTGGTGTGAAGTTCTCCTGATCCTTTTACTGGTGTTCTTTTATTCTCTACAGTTTTCCCATTTTCATGCAGCTTTTCCCTGGTAATTTCAAAGATGTTCCCAAAGCATGCTGTTGCTCACATCTGCTTTTCTGTGTTGCTACATTTTTCTGTGTCTGCTTTATAAAATGCTGTAAGATGTCAATTTTTCATTTATTTTTTCCTTTGCCCAGGAAAACAAATCAATAAGTTGAGTTTGGTGATGGAGATGAAGATGTGGGTTGCTGCTTGTTGTCTTGTGCAGTAGCTGGTCCTTGGCAGAAAAGGAGTCTGCCTGCTCTGGTGTGCTCTGCTCCCAGGGCAGGCAGCTGCTTCCAGCCAAAGGGAAATCCTCACTATTGTATGATGCATGTGCAGGAAGTGTTGGAAAAGCTGAGTGTAGTTTTTCTAGCTCTCTATTTTTCCATTAAAATTATTAATATGTAGATACCCACAAGGGAGGGGAAAAGGGTAAAAAGGCCCTGTGATAAAATTAATGCAGATTTTCTACTCTGTGAGAAATTCTGTCTGAAATGCAAGTGATAAAAACCTGATTAGACTTTAGGAGTTAGAATAATACTGTAAGCCAGTTGAAAAATAAAACTAGACCCTTGCACACTGAAAGATTTTCAAAAGCCAGATTTTAATGTGCAAGAAGCCAGAAGATTTTTAAAGGAGAGTTGTGGGCTCTGTCACTGATGGTCCCTCAGGGTAAGACATCCTGTTTCTTGCCACAGTAATGATGCCCTGGTAGACTGTGCTTCTGTTCCTGGCAAGGCCCATGACTTTCCTTCCCAGGGCTGTGGCAGATCTGGCAGCCCTGTGCCTTTTTCCTTATAAAGAGGTGAATAAATGGTGATAGAGCTCTTCTGCTCCAGAGTGACTCAGCTGTACAAGAGTCAGCAGCCGAGCCAAGAACAGAAATGAGGCCTCCTACCTACCAGTCCAGTGCTCAACACACACAACTGCTCCTTGCAGAGGTACCTGTTGGACAAGTGGAAGGGTTTCAGTTTTTCCTCCAGGTTTCCTGTTTTTTTTCAGGCTAAGCTAAGCCTGGCAGTCAGTCTAACCTCACACTTAATGGCAAGAGCAAGTGTTAGAAACTAGGAGAGAACAGGATTTATAGCTGGCTTGGAGCAAGGCTTACGAGCCCTTGGGCTCCAGCCATGTAAAGTGAGTTTTATTGCCAATTTTTTTTCTTAGATGTTCTGTTTCTGATACTTCAATATTATTTAATGCATTATTAATATTTATTAAATGCTTGAGAGCATGTGTGGCACTGTACCAGGACCAGACCAGTGAGTGACTCAGTTTCCATGGTAGCAGGAGCACAGTCCTGTACTTGCAGAACCAGAAGGGCTCTTTTTGGCAACTGCTCTCTGTGCTGTTGTGATTACTTTTTAAAGATAGATATATTATTTAACATGGAATTCGTTAATGCTGCAGAATTTTGACCATCCTGAGTGAGAATTTTGCCTGCTGTAAGTTTCTTTATCTTTTTTTCTTGAGTTCTAGCTTTGTTTCTGTATCTTCTGTGGGTGTAATTTCTTTTACTTGCAAAACAGTGAAAGGATTGAAAGTGTATATTGAAGATTCGTAGTAATAAGTGGAAGTTCTATCTTGATTTTGGTTAAATTTGAAATGTTACATTGTTGAAGACTTCCTTTACATGTATCATATAGCATAGATTTATCAATTAAAATAATAGTTGAAGAAACTGGTGTGTACAACTGACAGTAAACTCTTAACTCTACCATGTCCCTCATTTAGATAACTGCTCCAGTTCCAGGTTTTGACTTTGTATTTAATTTAACTGGCCTTGTTTTATACTTTTTTTCATGCTGCCTTCCTTGATATGTAATGTGTAGTGTGATGTACACTGAGGTGATAATTTGCTTCAATTCAAGGGGTGAATTAAACTTTTTGTTTGATCCCAATTCTTTGTCCTGCTGTGCATTACCCAGCTGAGGTTTTCTGTCTTTCTTTCAATGTATGAAGTTAATGGGATTAATTTCTTTGGTGGCTTTTTTCTGTTTTTGTTGATCTAGGTGAGTTAGGTTGTAGGCATCTTTCCAAATGTGTTGCGTGAGTCTCCTACGGTAGATACCAGCTGCTTGGCTTGCTGTTTGAGCAGTGATTGTATATCAGTAAACATTGCTGGATTTACTGGATGTGTTCCATCCAGATATGATGCATTCTGTGAGATCCAGGGAGTAGTTAATACCATAAAAATCAGCTATAGCAGGAGTAGTGAATATACTTGCACTGAGAATAAGAATTTTGGATGTAAACTTACAACTGTTCCTGTAGACTTTTCATCCTGAATCACAGTTGATCTATAGAGCTACTTATAAACAGAAATGGCCCAGTTTCTTTGATAGCAAATGTCAGTGCTGACTGATATAGGCCAAGAAATACACCTCCTGCCTCTGTAACTCAGAGCTTCTATTCCTGTTTGTGTGCTTGTGTTACGCTCATTACACATTTGTCACCCTGTGGCTGCTTAGCACTTCAGCTTTCTATGAATCTTCCCATAAAAGTGGGCTAAATATTATTTCAGAGACATGAAAATTGATGCTTGGGGAAGTTACCCTCTGCCCAAAGCTGTAGAGTGATTCAGCAACTCATTGTGGACATTAGTGACTCACGAAGAAAGTCCCCAGTTTCTTTTTTTCAGGTCTATTATCATGTTGTTTTACACAGATAATCGTGTTCCTTGGATTAAATGACTGCTCAAGGATTTAGCCTTTGCTTTTGTCATACACAGTTTGTAAAATATTCAGAAAAAACGCAGTGTTGAGACAACTCACTGTTTCAAAATTTTAGTGTTGGTCAAGTGCAAGAAACGCTTCAAATGTCTCACTTCTTGTATATTGGACACAGAAAATACAGGTGTTTGAGGACGAGCATAATATTTTTGTGTTCCAAAATGAACTTTGTTTTTGTACATCCCAACAGATCCTGAAGCATAGCCTGCGTACAGACAGACATCACTGCAGCCACTTCTTCAGCTGGCCAAAAGTGCCTGTTGTGAGACTGCACACCACAGACTTTTGGTTTGCTAAAGAAGCTCTTTCCATTCTAAATTCTATTCAAGCCCCCGGCCTACGCCTTGCTGTTACCTGAGCACAAACTACTGAACTAATCACCTGTGTACCCATTCCTCCATAAATTATTAGTAATGGGTCATTTTCTGGAAGGAACAAAGATAACTGAGGGAGCTTAATTTTTTATTGTTTATTTTATTGCTCTTTTCCTTCTTCCTTTCTCGTGTAAAACAGCAAAGGTACAGTTTAGATTGCACAACTCTGAAGTTTACACAAGGTGGGCTCCGTAGGTGATTTAGGATGTGTAACCTATACGGGAACTGCTCTTTGGCACTTGGCAAATAGGGACTTTCAGAGGGAACCTCTGTACCAATCTCTGCCAGGATCACATTGATGTGGCGAAATTGCTTTACTTCAAGCTCTTTGGTGGATGATTTCTGTTCCACCTTTTCACAAGAGCTCTTTTAACACAGAAATCTGTCCTATTTTTTATAAAATAATGTGTTATGTGTATTTGCCCAAGGTGCCAGTGTGTGTTGATCCCTGAAGTTAAATTAGGATTAAGGAACTGCATTGACAGGTGTTGAAAAGAATCATATCTGTCCAGTTCTTGACTGCAGGGTCTCTGATTGTGGCATGGCACTTCAAAGAGAGTGAGTGTAGAGCAGGGGAGAAATCCTGGGGCACCCTTTTCTAGAGGGAAATGATAAATAAGGTACTTAATTTTTCTCCATGGTTGTGGACAAGCCCATGCCTGAGCAATATGGAGTCTTTCCCAGGCTTGCACGCAGTGTCTTATGGCCTTGCTCTTCTTCCAGTCTTTCCCCATGAGTTTGGCCATTCATTCTCATGGCTCTGTTTCACAGAGTGCCCATCCCAGCAGCAATGCACAAAGCCTTTGTTAACACCTTCCCTCACTCAGGCATCACAGAGGACTCTGCAAAGTTGGCTGAGAGCAGCAGCATTTCTGCACATTTGATTATGCACACAACCATGTGAATATTGCAAGCCTTTATTTGTGCTAATGCTCGTAGAAAGGATTAATAATTCCTGCACAAATGCTGTACTTCAGCTGGCAAGAAGCAGCTGAGTTCACTTTGCCCAGATCTAATTCCTTAATTGACAGTGTTTTTATATTTTGAGACTGAAATGCAGGTTGAGGCTGCCAGGGTGACAAGTGTTGGAGATTGCAGGGCTGATGTGGAGCTCCACACCTGCCTTCTGCTGATTCCAGTTCAGGGCTGTTGGGCACTGTGAGGTGCACGGGCAAGCGGTGCCCCGAGGGATGTGTGATCACAGAACAAAAGCCATTGCTGGCACTGAACAGTTTTGATCCTCCAGTTTCAAGGTCAGGACTAAGATATTCAGCACCATGGGAGATGCTTCATTCCTGCAGCAAGAGTCAGGGCTGTGCTGGGGATTATGGAGTCCTTGGTTTACGGGGCTCTTGCCCTGGCAGCTTCATCCCTGCCTGTTCAGTGCACTGGAGGAGTGTTTCAAGAAATCCTGAAACCAAAATATCTTTTTAGGAGACTGCGTTCTTTCCTTTTCCAAGCAGGCTGGATAGCTGTCAGTGAGTTGTCCATAATAATAAGGATTGAGCAGTGATCTTTGTTGCTTACTGGTTCCTTTTCTGAGCCATGTTGTGCAGGCTTCATCATCATATCACAGGGTTAATTTTGGAATGCAAAAAAGATGCTTCTCTGACAGTGAAAACCACCGAGGGGGAGGAAGGCAGCCAAGTACAGGACCTAATTTCCCCCCTTCCTACAAAAGTGTTTTTTTCTTCCTGTGGGGGAGTGTGAGTTTGAATGTGGCATTAGAAACATATTCAGTGAGGGGTTTAGGGCAGAATCTTGCTGTGCTGTTTTTGAAAAGGGTTCTCTCCTTGCTACTTGTTTCTACTGAAGCCATGTGGGATTAGGTTTCCTGAGAGGAATAACAAACCTGGTGAGATCCAGAACAACAAATTGGAATTCCCTTAATTTAATTTATGGCCATTTTTTGTGACTGTGGTACACCTGAGAGCTGTATCACCTTTTCTGGAGATGGCTGGGGATGAATTTTCCTGTGAAGCGTTTTGGTGCATCAGCTTGACCTTTTGCATAGAAAAAGGGCATGTGTAAATGTCACTTTTCTACAGTAATCAGTTGGGATTATCTGCCATTGTGTTGGGTTTTTCCCTCTGCTTTTATAATAGCAGAGATTTTTACAGCACTTTGACATGTAAGAATGATGGAAGTTTCCCTCTCTTATGCTGGATAAATTCTCGTCAGTAGATGGGAAGGAGATGATTCATACCTATTAGGACTCTGTGTGTGAGACAGTTATATTTCTTATTGGATATGAAGTGGAAGATGGAGGATCTCATTTCACTCATACTGTTAGAATCCAAAATGTTACATGATGAGTGTCTTGGGATTTGGGGAAGATACTTGCTGTGTGTTCCACTCTAATTAATGGTGATGTTTTCTGGGGGTTCCTCATTACTTTAATCTGCGGACAGCGCCGTTCTCTGATGGTGAAAGTTGAAGAGAGAAAACATCTTGTCTGTGTGAGGGCTCAGCCTGATCTTGCTGCTGCAGAAGTCTCTGAGGAAATGCTGATTGGTATTTCAGATTGCTGACAAAGCTTGGTCCTGTAGCTTCAGAGCACAGAGCTGACCCTCTCCCTGCTGGCGCAGTTCTGTTGAGATTGACGTTTCTTAGCTGGATAAGCTGCTGCTGTGGGCCCAGAAGGGCTGAAAGGAGATGGATCAGGGTGGTCCATGAGGTCCTGCCAAGAGAAGAGTCCTGGCTGGCTTTGCTGAGCATGGGGCTGTGCCCACCTAGCTGAGCTGGCCAGGGCTTCTCCACAGGGCACCCTCCCCAGCCAGGCAGAGCTTCACCTCGGGTACATTTTATCTCCTGAGGTGAGCCTGTGAAATAATGGTGAGGGGAACGGTGTTGGCATGGGAATATGCTGGATAAAACATGAGTCTGAAGTGATATTTCAAGGGATCTTTGTTCCTTCATAGTTACAAACAGTCACAACTGACCGTAAGAAACCTTTGCAAACTCAACAATCAATGGCTTCAGGCCTGTGGTGTTCACAAAAAGTTTTCTGCAGTGATTTTCACCAGGCTATTACCCTGTGTTTCTTTCAGCCTCCAGAAGTGCATAGAGAATCATTGTGGAGCTACAATACAAGTTCTGGCCTTGGACCACTGCTTTGTTCCAAGTGAGGATTAACTGCTCTCTAATTCTGTTTTAGGGGTGAAAGTACAGCTTCATTCCATTCCTGATCTCATGCATCCCCCAGCTACAATGTTGTGTGAGAACTTGCCATTGGCAAGCCATGAAAATAGAAACCATCCATATTTTATTGACCATTCAGTCTGTCTCCAGTACTTCTTTTCCTTGTGTTTCCCAGTGTCCTGCTGAAGGAATGATCAATTGCAGGCATATTTTAGTCTGTGATACTCCTAGTTTTATAATGATCTTGCTTTCAATTTGGATGGTGTGAAATTGCTCTCTTAGGCTGTTTAGTCTGCATTTCCATCTCTGCCCTTTGGGGAAGGGGCCAAGCTTGCTCCAGTGGATGGTTGGCTAAAGCAAGTTCTTCCTGTGTTAAACTTCAGGTGTCTCTTCTTTCTGGAGCAGAAACACCCAGAGCTCTCAGTGTGGTACAGGTACAGTGTGTAGGCCTGAACTTCCACACTGGAAGTCTAGAAGTGCAGGAAATCACAAGGTTAACATGATATTTAAATTTTATTGAGAATCTGCTTATGGCAGGAGAATTCTCACTGTGGCTTTGACTTTGCCAGTGCCTGTGGTGCTCACCTTGCCTTGAGCAGCATAGCAGCTAAAATATTTTCCAGGCTTGGTTCACAGTTTGCAGTGTTATCTGTCACAGCAGGAATAGACCCAGGGAATATGAGCAGTGTTCCTCTGTCCCACAAAACTGAACTATTGCCTGGGTTAAGTATTCACAATTAAAGCTCCTTGCCCTGCCTGACAATGTTGTATCCATGGCTGAATATGGCTTGGAAAGTCTCAGTATTATTGCTTTAATCCATTTGCTTATGAAAAAACTTGAAGTTCATGTTCTGGTTTAGCTATTGTGCAATATATTCAACTGACAAAAAAAGCAAAGCAAGAAAACTCCAACCCTGAGCCATTTGGAGAGGTGGTTTTTCCTGCTAAGCTGCAGGCTATTAGATTGCACAGCAGAACTCTTGGTGAGTTCAAAGTGAGTTTATTGTTGCTGTGTGGGTATTTAGTGAGTCAGTGTAAACCTCTTTAATTCTGTTACGTCAGTAATGCAACTTTCATCCTGCTTTTTCACTACCCTTTCTCAGGTAACATTAACAGGATTTGCCTCTAATATATAGGTACTAAAACACTTCCAGTATATTTGTAATATAATAGGTACTTTCTGTAATATATAGGTACTAAAACACTTCCAGTATATTTGTAATATAATAGGTACTTTCTGTAATATATAGGTACTATAGCACTTCCAGATTCTCTTGTTTGACTGCAAAAAATGGGCAGGAAGAATTGCCAAATGTGAGTAGGCACTCTCCATCTCTATCACTGCTGTGCACTTGTTTAGAAGTGCATGAACTTGATGGAGATTTGCTTTGATGAGCTTTTGCCAGGTTGGCCTTTTGTTCCAACAGCATTATGTCTGACTAATTACAGTCAAATAAACTGCCTTGGAGTTTTCCAGCATGCTGCCTCTCCTGTAGATGAAGAGCAGGTAATCATGACTCAGTCCTGCCAAATCTGTTCTACTATAAAGAATTTCTAGGCAGGTGGCTGTGGAGTAAATCTGTATTGCTCTTGCAAGGATCTTTGCTCATGAAGGCCATTCCAGGGAAAGTTTTCAGGGGGAACAGGCAGGTGAGGCCAGGCCTGCTGGAGGGTTGTTTGGGTGCTTTGGACAGTTCTGCCCTCAGGTGTCCACTGGAAGAGTGCCTCCCTGCAGAGATCTTGTAGTGGCAGCCTGTGTGATTGGGCTCCTCACCTTTGCATTTACTTACTGTTGCTATTTGCCATGGAATTGGCTGCATGCAGGAAACTCCTGCTGTCAATGCAGAGAAATGGGAGCGTGCAGCTGCATGTCAGGAAGGTGCTTCTCTGCTGCAATAAGTAGAAATAGGAAAGTAAAAATGCCTGTCTGATTGTTAGTGGGGCAGATAGGCCCCAAAAGTAATACTGAGGTTATTCTGTAAATGCCCTATTTTTAAAAATGAAAACAAGAAGTCTCATAGTCATTGAGGGTATGCACTGGGAGCAGGGTACCTAGCTGTATTAAAATGTGCCTGATCAGGCAGGGGCAGGGACTTGGTATAAAATCCCTTTGTAAGCTTTCACTGACATTCTCTTTCAGCTCTCATTTTCCCAATTTGCCCTCTTGTGAGATGGGGAAGTGGTTTCTCTTTATTTTTGTAGAATAGTGCAGTCGATAAATGGTCAAAAGAGTGGCACAGGAGCTTGGTATTGCTGTTTAGTTAAATGTGTGTGCTTGCAAACAAAATCAGCAAGTTGGCATTTGGTCAAGAGAAGCAGCTTTCAAGTTTAGAGGGACGGACTTCTGAATCCAGTAAGAATATTGAATGCAACCCAGATGGCATCCTGGAGGGAAGTTCTGTGGCATCAATTAGCTTGTAGGTGACCATGCTTCCAGCCAACTGTGAGTTACTTGGCAGCTTGCCACTTGACTGCTAGTGAAAATTTCAAAAGCAATGAGATGAATAAAAGTTCCTCAGAGACAAAGAGAGAAAAATGTCTTCACTTGAGAAAAGAGATTTGGATACTATTTCTTAAATGATTTAAGCTGTCTGCTTTTGTACAGCCACATATCTCAGCCTCGCTTATATACGTTTCTTTGCTGACTTTGTGTCTGTAAACCCATTTAAAATTTCTCCCAAATTTCACATGTAATTTGTTCTGAAGAAGGAATCTGCAAATTAAGGGGCCACCAGTAGCTGGACCAGTGCCTACCAGTGCCCTTGTAGCTACTAGAAGGTGAGTTTAATTTAACATTTCCCTCTGGAAATGATGTTCTTAGCTAGATTTTAGGACTTGTGTATTTCTGCTAAGACTAAATGAGGTTGTTGCACTCTGGACTCAAAAAGAGCTGCCAAATCATGAAGAAGTGGCTGCATTGTAATAGACTGTATTAGCACAGTTTCAGATCTTCCCACTGAGGACTGAGTCTAAGGAGCAGTAAGAATAAACACTCATATGGGACAGATGTGATTTATCTGATATTAGAATGAACTGGGACCAGATTTTGTTGACTTTGAGTTTATTTATCACTAACAGAAATACTTCTGCATGGCTTTTCTTTTTTTAAAAAAAGTTCATTTTAAAGGGACTTAAATTATCCGTGTGTCTCAAGTGCCAACGTTTCAGATGTCTTTTGCATCTGTGCAGTGAGGGATAATTAGGTTTGTAGAGCAGATGTTGTGGAAGGCTGCACTGCAGCATGCCTGCCTCTTTCTGGCCACAAAGATTTACTCCTGGGTGCACTTGCTTTCTATTTATGTTGGAGAATGGCAAATTCCCAGTCTTCTGTATGCAGTAAGAACTTCAAGATCTCATACCAAATTTAAGCAGTAAATGCTTCACTAAGAGCTTTAGAAATGAGTGGTTTTACTCTCAAGAATTTATTTCAGCTGCTTAGTACTGAGTTTTTACTCTGCACCAAAATGTGTTGTGGGTTTTTCAAAAAGAGCAGAAGTGTTTGCAAGGAAGTACTGATGGTGAGATTCTTCACTCTGTTCTCCTGAGACAAAACAATTTGAAAAAATCCCCATGGAAAACAGAATGATACCATTATCTCAGAATTGTATTCTGTTGTGTACAACCTTGTGCTGTGCTGCTTGCTAAAGGGAGAAAAAGGATTTTATAAATAGGCAGATAGGAACAAGGCTATGAACTGTAAGTACAGATGTATGCTAGGAGTGACCTAAGACTGGCTTTATACAGTACAAAGTGTTCTCCATGGCACTTTCTGGTCTGGAGATGTGGTTTTGCTTAGTTTTATCACACTACACAAGGTTGTGTGCTTCTCCCAGTGTAGCTGTTAATGCAAAAACCTATGCTTTGATTTTGGAAGCATTACATGTAAAAAGCTATCAAGTGGGGGTTGCCTTTTTAATCAAAAAGTTACATCTTAGTTTTAATAGTCTGACAACATTATATGCAGAGGTGCTTTCCCTCATCATGTGATCATGTGTTCCTGTTTGTGACAGACAAGGGCTTAGGGAGCTTTCAAAGCTCATTTGCTTTCCTTCTGAGGGATGTCAAGGCTCTTTCAGAAATGACTTTGCTGGGTCACTCCTCCTGGCTCTACTCCTATACGGCACACGGGTTTGTTTTTATAACTACAGAAAGATGTGGTACCAGAAACAAGAACAGCTTCAAGGAAGGACCCGGAGACACAGCACAAAAAAATTTAAGCTTTCAAAGCTTCCCAGGAGTGCATAGATGTGGAAAAATATTCCATGCTCAAAAGCAATACAGAGGTATTGGGGTGTCCTTTCAACTGAGCATCAGAAATGGGCACGAGTTTCATATTTGTCTTACTGATGCTCAGTTGGGTCAGTTATGCTCCAATTCAGAGCAAACTCATCTTCAGTTTGAAGTTACTGGAAGTGTCAGGGATTTCCTCAATCTGGTTCTTGCTTTCTTAGTGACTGCTGAAGGAAGAAGCTTGAACAAGCACTCCCAGGCATTTTACAAGGAAAGCCAAAGCATAAAGTTATTTTTAGATCTGATTTTTTAAAATGCCTGCTGAAAAACCTTTCTCTGCTTTGCATAAGAATGAACCTGGCAATCAGATCCTTATATAAATAAATCCTGAAGCTCACTCAATCAATATTTTGTTCCTCTCTTGGCTCATGTCACAGAAGAGCTAGTTAGTTTTCAGAATTAATGCTGATCTTGCAACAACAGTCACGATTTTCAGAGTCACCTGATGTCTTTACAAAGTCCTGGTCAAATTTTCTTTCTTTCTCCAGAGGTTTCATTGTCATAGCACTCTTCTGCTCGGAGAGTTTTATTTTTCATATCACTTTTGTCACGTTTGAGAGCTGCACGTTTCTCCTCTTTAAATGTTGCAATAATTTGGAAATCATCTTGACAACTGAGTCATCTGAGTGACTTTGCTCTCATCTCCCATCCAGGGTGAATCTTCCTTGTGCTTGCTGCACAGGAATGTTCAATTCCTTCCTCTCATTTACTTCCAGTGGTTTCTGCAGTTCTCTCTCAGGGGCTGTGAGAGAGGAGAAAAGCAAATAAATAAGGCAGAGGGTTGCTATGAATATACAATTTCTGTTTCTGGCAAAGCTCAAAGTCTGTTCCAGTTTTCACTTGATCTTTCCAAAGAATCCCTCCAAAATGTTCCATTATCTTGTCAGAGCTGTGCTCCAAGGATACTGGATGACCTCTCAAAACCCAAATCACTCCAGACGTTCCCACGTGCAGCAGCAGCTCTGCAGGGAGGAGTGGGAGCGGTGCCCTCTTCCTCCTATGGCCAACAGCAGGGTGATCTTGCAAGGGGCACTGTAATATTTTAGTACCTGCTGGGGCAGTTTATTTTCTTTTGATCTCTGAGGCAGAAAAGTCTCACAAAGCTGTAAAGGACTTAAAATCTGGAAACTCGGCTGCTGATCATCAGCACCAGTAGCTGAATTTTGAATCCAATGCAGCCAAATGTGTCTGAGGCTAATGCACATTTTATACCGGGACATTTCCAGACAGAAGATCATTAATCTTCAGAGTAGAATAGATCTTGATTTAACCTCTGGGCCCTCTAGAGTGTCTCCTGTGGTGCTGTGTTATTGGTCAGTATAAAAAGTCCAATTTAATCCTCAGTAAGAATTTGAACTTCTGTGACTTTCACATTTCAAATTTCAAGCCCTGCTCTCCTCTGGGATTATGTGTGTGGGTTTATGCAGGAGCTGGGAGGACATTAGTTTTTCCATTAACATGTGACAATTGCTCACGCTCCTCTCTCTCTCCCCCCCCCCCAAGGTTTTTGGCATGGTACTGCATTCCTATCAAGTCATTGCTCTGGGGCTCATGACTTTCCTAATCTCATGGGACATTTTAAATTTGATTTTTCATCATGGTGGGTACTGCTTGGTAGTTTTGTTGAATATCTGATCTGTGTTTCTTTAAAATGCTTTTCATATTTTGTAGGAATGACATAAGGAGGACTCTCCTCTTATCCTCTGGTCTAGTGGTGACTCAGCAGCTGCCTGGAATTCAGGTCAAGTGGCCCAGGGTGATGGGTGCTGGTAGTCCCAGGTACAGAGACCAGAAAAGATAATGTGTGTCCTGCAGAAGGACATTGTTCTCTGCTCAGTTCCTATATTTTGGGTCATCAGGCCATCTTTGCCTCTAAGTCTGCAAACAGAGCTGTGACAGAATCTCCCCTGCAGACCTGTTTTGGCAGCACTAAAACCAGAGGGGAAATGTGGTTTGTTTTTCTTTGTCTTTGAAATCCTCCTGCAGAAAGGAGCATGACATGGGGCAGAGCTTACGAAAGAAAAAGCTGTTGGGTGAGTTCAGCCTCTGACCACTTCCCTCCCAAGCAGGAGTGACACTTCTTGGTGACTGCTTCCACTGACTAGAGATTAAGAAGTATTTTAAGTGCAAAGTATTTCACAGGCAGTTATCAAACCAGAGCTATCCACCTATACCTTTTGGGTGTTTGATAAAGTCTCCAGTAGGATCTCCATCTTTCCAGTCCAAGTCATCACAGTAAGGTCTCAGGACTGGTAACTTCTTTCTCTTCCATTTGACTTGAGTATTACACAAACTTTTGTCTGGTGCCTCATCTGATCACCTCCCATTTACTACTCTTCTGAGATGAGTACTGAAAAGCACAACCAATCCATGACACTAATGCCACTAATTGCAACTAATGAGTGTGTTTAAAAGCATTCTCACAAGCAAATCCAGACCCAGCCTAAGAGGGATTCTGGTTTGTGCTTGAAGCTATAGGTATTCTGATTGGGCTGTCAGTGCATTTCTGACCACCACCAAACAGGATCTGTGCACAGAATTTGCTTTCCTTTAGTGAGGATGCTAATTCAGAGCTCTCTCACACAAGCTGTCATCTGAATCTATTAATAAAGTCCCTATGAAGATGATAATCTTTGAGACCTATGCTTCGTTTTCCAACTTGATTGAAATTAATCAGCTGGTTTGATTAGTAGATATTAACAAGGGGTCTAACAGAAAAGCAATGTGATCATGTAATCATCATGACTTTAAGATACCAATCTACAAACAGACTTGACTTTACTGGGGTTCCCTCTGTCTCTGCCAGGAGCAGGGGTAAGTTACAAATACGTGACAGTGCTGAGTTCTGCAGTGAACAGAGATCACTGATGGATCCTGGCTCCATGTGAATGCATACAGGAAAGATACTTCCAAAATACAAGACCTATCAATGCTCACAGCTCCAGAATAATGAAAAGTTGAAGCCTTAATGGTGCAGTTGGCTGTACTCTTTCAGTTTAAAATCATTACTCCTTGTCCTGCCACTACAGGTCCTGATGAAAAGTCTCTCTACATCTTTCTTGTAAGCCCTCTTATACATTGAAAGGCTGCATTGAGGTCCTGCAGGAGCCTTCTCTTCTCCAGGAATCTCAAGGATGTGTCTGTGTCTCCTGCAGTAAAAGAACCCTTGGATTCTGTAATACAGGATGAGTTAGGAGTAGCTATTGAGCAAGAAAAAAGGGAGAAAAATGCAAGAATGGGAGAATTCCAGAGGACACAAAGCAGTAAGAATGTACAAATCCAGTCTGCTCATGGAACAGAAATTCCAGCTGTATTTGAATCTGAGAGAAGCCCTGGCAGATAAAGGCTGTGGGCCCTGAATTGGTTTGGAGCAAAGGCTGGCTGGGGAGCAGTGTTTGGAAGCTTGGGGCTGTGCCTGCCTGCTGCCAGGTTCTGTCTAAGGGGCTGCTCACTCTGTGCTGGGGGATTTTCTGGTGTCTGTCAGTGCTGAGAAGTGCTCATTAAAGGAGATGGTGCTGGTGTCAGACGTCCACGTGCAGGGTTGTCACAGTCTGGTTATTCTGCAAAGATTAGTTCTTTTATTGACTTCTTGCTGAAGATTGGCATGCGTTTCCTGAGGAAAATCTGGACATCCTGCCCTAAAAATAGCTGAAGACAACTGGCTTCTGAGGAGTTTGCAGTCAGTCTGTGGCCTTAGAGGAAACAAATCTGTTCGTGAGCTTCTGGTGAGCCTACCCAATATGTGACTCTGTCCAGTCTTTTATGTGTTCTTTTAGCCCAGAGCTTTGACTCCTTCACCAAATCACCCCAAGTGCAACCTCTCTCAAATGCAGGTAGGATTTAGGAGGCCAGTGTGTGACTGTACCCTTGTGCTGGCTATGGCTGCTCCAGGTACAGTGCCACAGTGGGATTTAGGATATGCAACCCATAGTAGCTCATGGCTTGGTCTGAACTGTCAGGCAGTCAAAGCTCTGCTAGACTGGGCTGTGTTCACAAAATTGTGATGTGTCCATGTAATCAATGAGAAAAATCAACAGGAGCCAACGTGTGTACACAAGTGGACGGGATTGATGGCTGTGTAACTCACTGGCCTGGGACAGGTCTGCATTCCAGGGAAGGAAATAAGCACAGTATGGACAGTGAGATGTGGAGGTGTTAATCATTTGCTATGTCTTTACTGACTTTTGGGAAAAGTGTGACTCCAATCAATCAGGAATGGTTGTGATGTGATGGCAGAGCTGTCAGTGAATTGAGGTGAGGTGTCTGTGCTTCACTGCTGCTCAGAAATTGGTCTGTCCTTGGCTTCAGATGCATTTTTATGTGACATTGGACAAATGGCTTAACCTCTCTGGGTGTTGTTGCTTAAAATGAAAATGTAAATATTTTTGCCAACCTTTGTGAGCTATCGCTGGATTAATGGATAAAAATTGCTGCATAAAGGGTGAGCATCATGTATGATGCATTTAATCTTGTTTACTTGCAGCTGGGATACCTTGAAGTGTCACAACTGCCAGAAGTGTGCAGGGTGACTTACCATGTTTGCCTGAGCCAAGATACCTCCAAAACTAACTGCACCTATAAATTCTTCAGATTGGTTTAAAAACATATTTAAATACAGTTTATTTAGTGTTTATAGTGCAGAACTTCACTTTCTCTAATGGACTCTGTGAGCTCCACGCTTTCAAAAATTGCTTAGGAAGATGACAGCATAGACACTGACAACCATGGTCTCTACGAACCAACTTGGGCAGGCAGAGGAAAAGAAAATATATTGTGGTACTTCCAGATAACACATCTTTTGCTTTATTTGTTTCATTCCTTGGATCTTTAGCTTCCTATTTTTAAGCAAACTATTCCCATGCATTGTCATTTTAATTACAATATTTAAAATTACAATAAGTGCGGTATCTTAACTGTTTTTACTGAGAGAAAGAGTCTAGTTATAAAAAGTGCCATCTCTCTCAATGCCTAGAATTAGCAGTCCACACTGAACCTTGTCCACTGGCCTGGCTTGTCTCTGAGGCTGCCCCAAACCCTGTATTTCTGGCACGTAACTCTTGTTTTCTGTTGGGAATCATCATCCAGTTCTCCAGCTTACAGCTGTGCTGCTTCCATCCCTGAGCTGGTGTTCAGCCCTTGGATGGCTGTGGAGTGGTGAGTTTTGCTGCCAGGTTGTTGCATGTCTGTGGCTTTTGCACTGCAGTGGTTGTTTGCTGTGCTGCTCAGATATATCCTCCTGTATCAGTCACTGTTCCAGAGGGGTTTGGAAATCCTGCAGCTTTGTTCTTAGGGACAGTTACCCTGGAGAGACAAAGCCAAAACAGCCCATGGAAATAAAGGGCCAGTGGGAGAGCACAAACTGGGGCAGCAGATGTGGAAAATCTGGCTTGTCCAGTGCCACTGGTGGTTCTGTGTTGGACCAGGCATCCTGGTGCTTGGCACTCTACAAACACAGCAGAAACCTGGCTCTGTGATTTTAATTCTCTGCTAGATGCTGACAGCTGGGAAGAAGCACAAAGGCAGGAGTAGGAGTAGGGTACAGTAAGGGCAAACAAATGTCTGTGAGTATCAGTCCATCTCCTTGTCTGTGTGACCTTTGCTATTTCTTCTTCAGGTCTCTTGGATGTATTGGTAGAATCCTGTTTTCTGTCTCTCTGCTGAAAAAACTTCACGTGGCAAATGTGATGTGACTCAAGCTGTGATTGGCAATGACTGAGACTATCCCTCAAAACCTTGTTGGGGTTTGTTTAGGACTCAGAGAAGAAAACCAGGGAAGGGTTGGGGCAGGAAAGAATCAGTAGCCAGCAGTGTCACCACAGGCCAAGCACTGTCATCACAAAGCCCTGGCACCGAGCTGGGGGGTGGATGTTGGGGTGTTCATTTGGATTCCTTAAGCCACAACGGCTGTCTGCTTTTGTTAGTAGGTTTCCCTGTTATCCCACAATCCCTTCAGACACTTGAATTTGTCTGCATTTCAGCCTACATGGTAGGGGGTGATGGGAGGCTGCTTGTTTCAGAGGCACTTGCGGTCTTTGAAGGCAACTTTTTACCCTAATGTGACAAAAAGGAGGCACAAGGCCAGAAATAGCATGCTGTGCTGTTTATTACTTGATTTATTTGTGCCCATGTCTGTCACACAGATGCCAATATGTTTTATCTTCATTTACAATGACCCAAAATGTTTCACCTGGACTGACACAGGTCCTAGACCAGACAGGGAGGTTCCATAGGGAGGTTTTTCTTAGCATGTAGCTTGTTGCTGTGATTTTTTTTTTAACCCCTGCTTCTCTCCCCGACCTTAAGTTCAGTTGTAAAGCTGTGCATGTTTTCCATGCACAGTTTGGATAATTAAAAATAGCTGCTCGCGGCGCTTGGCTTCTGTGCAGTCTTTTATCAATAGTGCCTCTGAGAATACCTTGTGTTTGGATGAGTGGTTTTAAATAGAGTGCTGAGAACTGCAGGGAAGACAAACCAAACAGGCCTCTTTCACAGCAAATTTTTTTTTTACTTTGTAATGCCTAGAAATAATTTTTAGACTGAAAACAAAACATACTGATATCTTCAATTTAATGAGTTCTTGTTGATCTTGTTTTCTAATCCTTATTGATTTTTCTTACTGGTGGAAGAGTTCACAGGTCTGACATGGGGGCCCATCCTCATTATTCCGTTCTGTTATTGTTCTCAAAAATCAGATTTGTTACTTGGTGTGCAACAGGCCAATAATTACACACTCGAGAGACACTGATTCTTTATTTCAGAGCTGCATAAACCCAGGTGCTTGGTGGTATTCCACTAATCAAGCACACCAACTATCAAAATTTTTACTATTTATACCCTTTGGCAAACAAAGGAATTAGTGTTCATTGCCTACAAGTGACATAGTTCTTATTAATTAATATTCTATTTTCTATTGGTTAATAATTCTCTCGCCTCTCATGCTAATTAGGCCGCATGCTCAGTCCCTCTCTTTTGAGTCATTGGGTTTCTTGGGTCAGTGGTCATGCTCTGCCCATGCCAGAATTATTTTTTACCCAGTTGGAGCTGATTTCAGCACAACTGCTGAGTTGGCTTTATTAGTGTTCCCTTATCTCAGGAGTTTTGCAAAATGCCCTTGTGGCCCATAAATTCTTCATTCTTTGTGTCCACTCTCAGTGGTACCTCCTCCTCCCCAGCCTTTGTTAACCTCTGTGTTTGTCTGAGATAACTGAAACATGTCCTGCCCTAAACCTTATCGAGGCAATTCTACCAACAAGTAATTTGTATTTCTAACACCTTGACATCACTTAGAGCTTGTTAGCTGCTCGAGGTTTCACAGTTAAATTTCCCTTCTTGATTAGGCTTGAAAGTATACAAAGATCAACATTAAAGAAAAAGCCTTTTTAAAGAAAATTTTACATATTCCACATTTTCACATTTTCAACATTGTGAAGAACCCAGGATGGTGGGCTGAAGAGGATGCTGCCAGAAGCTACATAAGAAATCATCAGTGAAAGTTGCTACATAATCTCCTTCAGTGCTTATCTTGGGCTCTGAAACTGAAGACATTTTTTATTATAACCCATTAAACTACATTATAACCCATTATAACCATTAAAACTACAATTCCCATTTAATAAAAACCTCTGAATGTACTTACAGTCAAAATAGTTGCCTAATTTCTTTCTCTCTTTCTGCAGAAACTTCCTTCCTCCCACCCCAAATCTCAGAGATGTTTTCTGCTGGAGGTTGATTGGATGTGTGCAATCTTTCACTGATTTATTTGTGACTTTTCAGCTTCCTAGTGTGCCAGGATCTATCTACTGTAAGACATGCAGAATTCCTAATTTCCTTTTTTCCTGTGCCATTTACTACATCAAAATACTTTCTCTCTACCTCCTCTGTTAAACAGTTCAGGCTTGCTGGAGGCAATAGGAATATAAAGGAATTGCTATTGTCTGTGGCATACTCAGACTGTGAACTTCAATTTTCAAAGCCTTTGTTTCGATATGTTTCATGAGGGGTGCACTCACTTAAAGAAGGGTGGGTAGATGTACAGGAAAAAGGTTTCTCCCTTTACATGCAAATTTTGAGTCTTGCATGCTGTTTCTCAGAAAAATCTCACCAAAAAATGTCAGTATTCTATTTCTTTCTGACAAAAAGAGGAGCATGCTCATCTGAACATGCAAAATATGGCATGAACATGGGAATTTTTAATATTTTTTTTATAGACAGGAAATCCCTCCTAACAGAAACAGAATAAACCTACACCCCTGTAGTGTTGTGTTGTAATCATTGAAAATCTGCATGTGTAACCTTGTCCTGTGCAAAGCTTTAAAGCTTTCTGGCTTTCTAGGAAGCTTCTGGAAGAACTGGAAATGAAAGGTGGTACTTTTTCTTTAAGCATGTCCATATATTCAGAAGTGAAGAACAGAATTGAGTGTGTGTGCCTTTTATGACAGGTAATTAATGTTTATGTTACTCCAGACTTGATGCTGTCTGAGCCACTGAGTCCTGGAATTATAGGTGGGAAACATGATAGGCTTGTTACTGTCCTAAGTAATTTTGGTGCTGGTTTAATTTTACCTTTGATGAATTTCCAATGCTGGCTTTGTTGATTTATACATTGGGAGAGAAAAATAATGTATGTGGTCTGAATACTGTAGAATAACTGTGAAAACATTGCTAGGAAAGCATGAAAGTGGAAAAAATAATAAAGCCATAAAGACTTGGTGATTTTTTTTTTTAATTTTTTTTTTACTCCATTTTTCTTCCTAGTCCCCCATCTGGCATTCATACTGCAGAGAAGTGAAATGAGTTAGGGGTGACCAACAGCAGAAGTAAATCCCCAAGGAAGGAAAAAATCTTGTGTGTGTACAAATCCACAGGAGGATGTGAATGCTTTCTCCAAGAGTTTGCTTCCTAGAGGAAAGCTCATTTACACATTCACTGATGGGAGGGCTCCCTTCCAGAGGTATCAGCTTCCCATCACTGCTGGCACCAGAGCAGACAGCAGAGCTGCAAGATGCCTCTGTGCTGACCCCATGAGCAGGCAGCTGTCAGTCTGGGCTGTGGATGGTTTGCAGTGTCAGTCTTTCTGTCTTCTCTCACTCCTCTTGAATTTCAGTGGAAATTCCATAGATAATCAAGGCCTAAACCCTGCTAAGTGCTGACACAGCAGCAATGCCCAGCTCTACTGCTGGTCTGACTGGCAGTGTATGAGGAGCTAAATGAATATTAATGCTTTCCTGTTGACCAGCAGCTCAGTTTACTTGGCTCTTTCATCTTCTGCAATGAAGTATGTGCTTTCTGGCTGGGGCATTAATAAAGCAGCTACTGGGTGATTTATTTCACCCAAGGTACTAGTTGGCCATTGTGTCTCCAGTGTCAGCAGTGAATGGCTTTTTTGCTGTTGTCATGGTCTCCCTCTTGGTAATCACAAGGATTCAGGAGAATGCAAAGGACCAGTATTGTGGGGAACTTGCTCACCACAAGTCTTGCCCCTATTGTGCTCTTTGTGCAGTTTCCAACTGAACATGAATCCTCTGTTCCTGGGAGACACCAAGACCCCCTAGGCCACTTGGCAGGAATGCAGGGACCTTGTCACATCTCTCATGGTGCAGGGCAGATGACTGCTCTAGCCAGCACAAAAGAAGATGGAAATATATAAAATACATATATATATATATATATTCCAGGCTGCTGAAGATACATGCTGTCTGTCCTCCTTCCTGGTCTACCAACCATCTCTGTGTGTCTGGTGTTTTTGTGGTTCCAAGTCTTGGCTTAGTTTGGGCTGCCATGGAAAAAAGCACTGATTACCTGTCAGTCCTAGGAAAATGTATTATTTAGAGTAACTAAATCGTTCTATAGTCTAAGTTAAATGTGAACTAAACCATTTTAATGCAGTGAGCATGAGGGAAGGATCATCTGCTCTGAATATAAGATGCGTTAGAGATTCTGTAGGATCTCTAGATCATTATATTTAAGGTTCTTCCCCTAGAGAGTGTCAGAAATGGGCTCAAGGTACTTGTTCTGGATCTGGACCACTGTTCAGGTCAGTTACCAAAATAATCTGGTTCAAAAATAATTTAGCAGTGAACTGTGATGTAGCAAAGAGAGTCCTGGCACATTGAGACACAATAAAGCTCTGAAATAGATCTAACATAGGTGCCTTAGACTAGCAGATTTTATTAATAAAATGAGTATGTTCCCTTCTCCTGCTAATTTGGGGATATAATAATCTTTACCACTTGTTTGCATTCATTAAAATATCTGGAACAACTCCTGGTTCTAGGGCATTTATTCCCTCTCCCATGGTTTTAGTGGAAGCTGCACATGCAGGTGGCTGGGTACTGCTGAAGGAGCTAAAACAGCTCTGCAAATTATTGCTTGTGGATATGCTCTTTCAAGAAAGTGATTACAGGTCTAAAGGAGTAAGTGTATAGTCTCAAAGGCTTCTGTACAATGTACATTTTCTTGCATGCAGATGAATTTTTCTGCTTTCTCCTTGTTCTTTCTCCTCTCCTGATTTTTTTTTCAGGCACGTTTTTGCCATCTGCTGTCAGAAAATTTGCCCCTTCATTAAGATGGCAACTTTAAAAGACACTGAAAATCTGAGATAACCATTTCAGCCGGTATAAGCAATTACAGATATTTCCAGACAGCAAAATGGCAACCTCAGTGAAGCCTGGACAATTGCTACACAGATGTTAATCAAGAGGGACATGGATAGATCCCTGAATTATTAAAAATGCAATAATTTTTCCGAAGCCTTGATATGCCCTAGTGAACCATGCTTAGGGAACAGATTTTGCCTGTCCCAAGCTCTCTTATCTGCTGCAGCAGAGTAAGAACTGAGCAACCTTCTCTCGTTGCCTTTCATCATTTGGAACATCTTTTCAGCTTTGAATTTGCAAGGCTGTTTCATTGTGCTGCCATTCCCCCTCCCACCCTTCGGCTTTGTTTGCTTGACAAGGAGAAAAGGCAGAAAGTGAAGCACAGAGCCACATTTCCATAAGCTTACACAAACTATTTCTTTCCTTTTCTTTCTACTCCAGACAGGGTGCTTATAATTAATCATCCCTGCTGCGGTTGAAGCAGAGTTTTTAGAAGAAAGCTTTGTTGGTTTCTTACCAGCAAAAGCAAGAGTTAAAAATAAAACTCATGCAGTTCATCATTAATTTGGGGAATACTTGTTAGCCTCATAATCCAGGCAAATCATTTCCTTCAGCCATGTTTGTTAGAAATACTGGAGCAGAGACCTAGTGGTACTTTTCCCTATCATGCTGAGATCAGACAGTGCTGGCAGCATTTGGTGTCTTGAAGCTGAATGCAGAATTAAAAGCTTCTTAAAAAAGCAGGCTATTAAAGTGGCACTGAGAAAACTTGTTTCACTGCTTAGTGGTTGGGTGGGATAATCTGAGATTCTGCTTTTAATTAAAAGTGGACCCGCTTTGCAGAATGCAGGCCTGGGTTGAGATGGTGTTTTGTGTGTGTATCTTCAATCCTCCTGAAACTGGCAGTACTGAGCTCTTGGGTTTTGGCCAATGAGCAGTTCTAGGGTTGGGAGAGAGAAGAAAGAGAAATGGTGAAATAAAACTTGAAAGAAATTTTCATTTCTACATGGGAAGTCTTGAGTGTAAATGGTATTGTGGACTCTTCCTGATAAGAATTTTAGATGAACTGTTTGGTAAGATGTGAAATATGTGATTATGAACCTTTTAGTCTGAGGGTTAAAAGAAGTTATTTCTGTCACTGTTCTAAATACTGACTGGGTCATTATCCTGTCTTGTAAGGAGCTAAAATGTTATCTATCCTTCTCTAACTCTGCAAAGCTTATTCTCTCGTCCTTTCTCTAGTAGAATAAGAATGAAAAGAATATACTGAAAAGTATGTACATAGACCCTGGCTATGGAAGTCATGTTGTGTTGGAGCAGCTGAAGGGACGAGTCCGTGTAAGTAATGCACAAATTTCCCTTGGATTTCACTCAGGCAGTTGAGTGTCCAGTGCTTGTGCATGGGGTTCATGGCTGAGTGTACAAAGCTGAGCTCCAAGTGCAGCTCAGATGTAGTGTGAGTTCAGGACTTGGCTGCATCCTCTCATGCAAATTGCTTGTGCAAAAATCAGACCCTCCCTGCTATTTTTGCCATGCAATAGATTCCTAGAACTGCTGATTCCTATTAAATAGATGTAATAGAAACACTAATTCTTCATATCTGCCTTGTTTCTTGTCTTTTGGTAATCAGAGACAAGTTAGGTTATTTCCTGCTATCAACATGAAATTGCATTTTTAAGTTCTGTTTAATTTTTCGGCAAAATCAGTTCTTTCTGGAAACTTATACCACTGCTTGACTGAGAAATGGTTCAAAATATCTTGATTGTTCTGGGGGGAGGAACAAAATTAATAAAAAAGGCTTTGACTTTCTTGGGCAGTAGAGATTTGGAATTTGACAGGTAACCAGTTCTGCACCCAGTATTACTTTAGTTTTTCTTGGAGTAACTGAAATTCTCTTTTCAAGTCCACTGCACAATAGATTTACACTTAACTGACTTTTAATTGACCCTTTTATTATTATAATGATGGGAATAATGCTTTGGTAAATGTATTTTCCAGTTGCTGACTTTGGTAATAAAAACCAGCCCTAGATTGCAAAAGAGAGAGAAACTCAGTTTTGTGGAAATAGGCTGTCCTTCCATTGTAAAGATAACAGGGTCTTCTTTTAACCTTGTATGACACTCCCCAACTTGTTTCCTGTCTTTTCTTCATTATGTTGGCGCCTGGCCTTGAAGAGGAGATGGCTTTTTAATACAGCCACTAAATTCCACCAACTCAGAATCTTTCAATCCAATTACTATGGTACATTAGCTCTTGACTCTCTCCCTCTGCAGCTATAGCACTTGTGAATCAAGTGTTTGTTTTTCATTGCAAGTTTTTCTTCTAGAATCAAAGGATTTTCTCTTTTTTTTTCCTTATGCCTTAGCTGGCATTGTCACTAGGACTCTCAAATGTTAATGACACCAGGTTTGCATAAAGCATCAGCTCTGCTGCTGTGCTTTGCAAGATAAAGCTCCTTGTAAAGTAGAGCTTGGAGACAAAGCAAATGTTTATATCCCAGAGCTGTGAATATGACTGGAAAAAGTTTTATCCTATCTTTGTCCAAAGAGCAACCTGTCCACCTTCCCCCTCAGGAATAGTAGTATTAGCTTAGCACAAGAGTTTGTATCATAGACAGCAGTTTGAAGACAAAGCATAGAATGATAAACATAATTGTTAAATCTAAGGAATGTGCCATAAATTCTAAGGGAGACAGTATTATTGTCTGGAAACGATAACAGTCCTTTCTTCTAGAAATGCCAGTTTTGAAATAGTTGTGCTTGGGGTGGTACAGCTCATGGACGAGCAGAAGATATTTATTAGATATTATCATGGGATTTGTTTTTGAGTTCTAACCTTGCAGGGGGTTCCATTGAGTGCCCTCAGCACAGGGGGTGGTTTGGCTTCGAGCACTTTTGGTCAGGCTCTGGGAAGGGAGGGCTTGGTCTTTGTGTTCCATTGTTCCTCCAGTGTCTCCAGAGCCTGGCTGGTTCTGGGATCCCGTCAGGTGAGGGCTGCCCTGCTCTGTGCCATGCAGGAATGTCACTGTGCTGGCCAGGAGCCACCACAGTGTGTTCTGGTGTGGTCCTTGCACATCCAGGATGTCCTTGGTCTTCTGCTTTCCTTCCTTCCCCAGCTCATCCCCCCTCCTGAGGGACTCCACAGCCATTGCCATAGTACACATCAGCCCCAAAATTATTATTATTATTATACTTGGAGAGGAGCACTTTTGAGATGTAACACTTGTGTTCTGTGACTCGTTCTAGTTTAGTCTGTGAAGTTTGGCAGAGCAAACTGTCACTATGGGAATGCCATATCACTCTGTGATGCCTACCTGGATATTCCTTCTAGTACAGAGTTTGGTTTGTGTTTAACTGGACAGATTTTTGCTTCCAAATGGGAACTTGATTTCTAAGCCAGTTTCTGCTGCAATTTATACTGAAAAGTCTTGGAAGTAGCTGGGGCTGGATGCACTGTGAATACATTAAAGCAGATCCTGTATTTGTGTTCCATTCCCTGGTATAGGATTTGAGCATCTGTTTTGACTGGCAAGTGTCCCTCAGCTGTATTCACACATACAACATCACATGGGAGTTTGTGGACAAATGAGATGCATCCATACAAAATCTGTTGTACATTCAAAAATGTGCAAATCCCTTTACTGCTGGTAATAGAAAGAGCTGAACAAAATATGCCAAATGATATGGAATAAATTCCAAGTATGATAGCATTTTTATTACAAATAATATATCAAAGTTATAGCCTGCTGAGGATAGATTGGAAGTTTTGAAAGCCTCTTTAGTTATATAAATCTAAAAAGGGGATTAAATACTAAATGAAAGGTAACTTGAATTGTAGAGGTAGGGTGGTTACCTGGGGTGCTACATGCAGTTAATGTGACTTAAGTAAGGATGTTGAGACACATTGTACATGTTCATTTTGAACTTTACTTCTCCACACCTGGGAGGTTGTGTCGTTCATCATTTACTGATTCCTCCTGGGTGTGCAGGTATCTGTTACTGTGTGACTGACTGCAGGTGGCCTGTCACCATGGGAGAAGCTGCTAGGGAGGAATGGGCAGCCAGGAGCCGCTCCATGTCTCTCAGGCCTCATGAAATCCTTTTTGGATTCTGCAGTGGATTATACCATTAAAAATGTAATGGGAATAAACGCTCTTAATCCTTCAAACCAGCAATATGTATTCAAATCACTAAGCATCAAATAAATACTAAAAACATCTTTGGAAAAATTGTATAAAATTTATGTTGTAAATGTACTGCAGTAGTTTCAGGAAAGTATTTTAAAGAAGTTTTATAAAAGATGATATGTAACAAAATAAATCCCAAACTCAGTATAGCAAGATACAAATTTAAGGAAACTCAACAATATAGAATTTAATTTCCAGTCTTTACACCCTGCTCTTGGATGTAGTATAGCCAGAGGTTTATACACTTCCAGCATTCCCTGTTTTTAGCAGCATCCTGCTGCTTTGTTGGATGAATTAAAGCCTGCTGTTAACTCACTCCTTATAAGCAGCCTCCCTGAGCTTCCTCTGAGGCAGTTTACAACTCTGTTCTGTCTTCTACTCCGTAGCTGCATCACAGATGGGTTTGGGTATTTTTCAATGCAACGCAGCATGATTCATTTTTATAGGGAGGCAGGCTTTATGTATGCACTGGATGAATCTAGCTCATGGGAAAACCAAGCCCCCCCAAATTTTACAATGAAGCATGGCACTTATTAACCATCTTGCCTTGCAAGGAAAAAAATACTACAACTATCTCACCTTTACTTCAGATTCTTTATTGATTCTCTATTGTATTTAAGGCGTGGATTAAATTCCCATTTAAGCTTAGCTTTGGGTTCTACTCCTTCACTAAAATGAAAAGGTTGTGTCACTTCAAATACTGAAATCAGAGTTTGGTCTTTCCTCTGTTTAGTCTTTGTTAGAGACAAGACTGTCCATATATGTATACATACACACATGCACCTATAGTAATTATCTGATCAGTGCATTTTCAGAGTGATTCTGAACATGTGCTCTTTCTTATTCAATCTTTATTTAGTTTGTGGTTTTTCTAGATATGTCTTTACTGTCATCACTATCTTGATGTTCCTAAGAATGGTTATAAAGAAAATGGCACCAGTACCTTGACCATTTAATTATCTTTTAGAAAAGAACTGTGCAAAGAAAGACAGACAAACATTTCCTCTTGAAGTAGGTTTTGCAGATTTTTTCTGGTTTTTAAAACCGTGTCAGCTCCATCAGTTTGTCAGCAGAACTGGGAATCTGATGCACACTGTTGTTTGTATTATACTACTTAATCTTGTTCTGTGCTTAAAATATTAAGAGGGAGCTGTTACACTCAGGCTGTCCACATTACCAGTGTAGAATTTTGAACAGTTGTTGACAGCACAGAGAACATTGCACAGTTTTCCCTGTTTTAGATAAGACTGTGAAGGGGAGTGTGTTTAAAATAACAGGACATAAAAGACAAATACACGTTGGAGAGAAATCAACTCTTTCAGATAAGATTTTCTTATACACTTTGCAGTAAAGAGAAGATTGGAGGGTCTGCAAAATCTCTGAGCAAGTGACTCGTTGGGTTCTGTGTCGGGCTCGGATTTCTTTACCTTGGGGCACAAGCTGCCAATGCATCCTGTAGGATTCTCACTTGAAAACACACAGAAAACAAAAACTTCTGTGCATGCATCACTCTGCAGTTGCCTTCATAATTTATGCCTCTTTCTTGCTTCACTTCAAGCTCCAGCTCTGGTGGTGGTGAGGAGCTGAAGCCCATTTTGCTCCTCCTGCCTCATGTGAGGCTGTGCTTTCAGCAGGTGGTGACAGGGTGACCCAAATTCCCAGGGGTGCCACGCTGATGCTGTGCTCCACAGCCCTTGCTTGGCACATCTTAGCCCAGCCAGACAATGTGATTTTCTTGCCCTGCTCATCAGTGCACCTGCCAGCAGTGGTTCCATGTAGTTAGCATTATCTAGCAGCATGTGTGCCTGAATATTGTATTCATCCCATAGCCATACAACCTGGGTATGGGGTGAATACAAATGGAATAACAGTTGGATGAGGGGGCAGACAGGTGTTTAATAACACTGATCAGCATGAGGGGTGGAGAGAGGAGAAAAAGCCCACAGGCAGAGGAGGCTCATAGTGGAGCCTGAGAAGCCATGAAGTCAGGTGAACTGGAGAGGGATGGAAAAGCCACATGGATCTAAGGTGTGGGGAGTGCCTTCTCCCTGGTTGTGAGCAAAAGGAGAATAGGGAATGGAAACAGATGGCTCTAAATTGTATTCCCCCCTGAAAGTCTGTGCCTCTGTGGGATCAAACTGGGTTTCACTTTTTATTTGAAAGTGGAACTGTAGCTTTTACAATAGATATATAGAAAATCAGTTCACCAAGAAACAAACCCACAATTCTGGTAATTCCTGGAAAGGAGAAGGGTTGTGGGTGTACGTCTTTGTTAAAAGACAGTGATGTGTGAACAGTCAGGAGCCTCTTGTGATGGGTTATTATGTTTAAAATACACCAGTCTGTTCATCTTGGATGGGTTTAGTTTAGTTCTGCCTTCCCCCCCCATCTCTTAAGTAACAATAAAAGCAGGATAGGTTGAAAGAACAGAAACTTTCTGAGGCAAAACACTGTAACTGGGGTTCTTCTAGCAGGAGTCCTTACTACTGCCTGTAGGCTCACTGTGTTTAAAGCTGTTTTGTTGTTTTCAGTTGGGTTTTTTTTTTTAGTTTTTGTTTGTAAAAACAGTTGAATCTTACCTCACAGACATCTAAAGATGTTGCTCCTTGGCACAGCCTAAGTTTGTAGCTTACCAAAGGAATGCTTCATGGCTGGGGCACTGCAGGGATCCCAAAACAGGTTTTATTTTTTCTTTTCTGTGCAATAAATCATGGATGTTTCTAGGAAGGCCCACACTGAATCAGGAGAGGGTAAAGGTGCTCACCAGACCTATTTGTAACTTGTGTGGAATCTCCAGTGAGTGAGATCCTGGGAGGAGAGTCCCTTCTTAGATTCCAAAGCACAGTGGGTCTATGGCCTGCCTTTTCTGGGGGCTGTTCCTGTCTCTTAACCAGGACGACTTTTACCAACTTGGTGGTTTCCTGAGAGTCCATGAGGCAGAGGAACTTCTTCTGAAGTTACAGGAATCTGTTGCATGATGCATTGCTGTGGACATTGCAAAACTCCTGCTCTAAAAAGCTTTTAATATGAGAAAGTATGAGAAAAAAAGAATAACTTTTAGTAAGATTCCAGAATGCTACTAGATTTTATACAGCTTCTCAAATATTTTTGCATGTTCAGCAGAATGACTTTTCAGTTTCAGGCTTCCCACCAGCCCCCAGTCTCAGACCTATTTCTACTTATTTTATGTGTGAATTTGGAGGCTATATAGCTCATGGAAGCAGTCCTTTGCTTTGGAATCTCACTGTCTTTTATAAGAAAGCTTCAAAATATGCCTATAACTAATGAATTTAGCTCCAAAATAATTATTTTAATGTGCTGGATTTTCTTTTATTTAATTGTTTTATTTAATTTAATTTTTTATCCTACCTTCTTTGGCCAGCTCTTTTTACCTACATTATATCTCCTGAGCTCCTTTGAAACATGTTTAATTCAGTTGAGCCTTTTTTGATGTGTATTGCCAAGAGTTTAGTCAAACCAAGAGGTTTTGTTTGTTGAGGAAAGACAAGCCATGGAGTTTCAAACCTGGTTTAAATGTAGTTGGCTTACGGGCACGAAAGCCTTGCTGCTGTGCAAGCAGCTGTGGGTGTTTGCAGCTGCACAGAAACATGGGGGTGCAACTTGGGAACCCTCAGACTGGGAGACAATCCTGTTATCTTCAGCCAGTGCTGGGATGAGTTGGCACAACTCAGCTGGGATGTTGCTTTAGGGTGGGCAGAGTTTGACAGTCTCACTTCAGATTTCATTTTGGTTGCAGCCTGTGTTTATGACCTCTTTGCAGTACTGCTGGTCTCCATTACACATTCTTCCCTTGGCTGTCTTAACTGTTGACCCTTCAGGGAGGGTGAACTCTTCTCTGCCATGGTAATCAGAGCCATGGGGAATGCTGGGGGAATGTCATGTCCTTGTTCATCAGCTCCCGCTCTGGAAATATCAGCAGCTTTCTGGGCATCCCTAGGATGCAGCCTGGGGTTTGACTGTTCTGGCTGAGCTGAGTGGAAGGGGATGGGGATGGTTTTAGAAGAGCAGCATGAGAAGACAGAAAGTACAGCTCAGTGGAAAGTTAAGAGAACACCTTTGGTTTCAGTTCATGGTGTCCATCACTTGCACTGGGGACAGATGGAGGGAATGGAAGTTGCCTGTGTCAGGAGACTGCAACCAAAATGAAATCTGAGGAGGCAGACAGCAAGAGATGGGAGCTGGGGAAAGGGAAGAGAGTGTTCATTGTTGGAAAGGAGGGACAGGGTATCTGCAGCTTCAGTTATGTGCTGTGATGTTCCACTTTCTTATTAAGGTACTTGAGTATTAGAAAACTTGCATTTGTGGTGTGGTGTGCTTGTATGGTATGGTACCACTCTTGAGCAGAGTTTGAAAGAACCCTTGGAAATACTCTTTGCTATTAAAGGCCTAAAGGAACCTGCTTGCTGCTGCATTTCTGGGACTGAGTTACTGCTCACTGTTGGATTGCAATCCAGCCGTAGCATTTTCTGGAAGTTTATTCCAGGACAGTCCAGACAGGTGTGGAGGCAAGTGGCAGTGACAGCATCAAGCACCTGATGATTTTGGATTGCCTGGTGTCACCTGTCTCCAGCAGTGGCCTAGAGAGAGCTGTCAGGTACTGAAGTGAGAGCAGAGGAAGATCTCTCATGGCAGCTGGATGAAAAGGCTGCAGAACATGGCAAGTCTGCTGTGGGCAAACCCAGCAGTACTTGCTGCTCTGAATGCCTCATGCTTTTCAACCCAATTTAAAGGATTTCCATGGTTTATGAGAAGGATGCAAATGACCTTTCCCTCTTCCTGTATTTGTGGCAAGCATTTGAAATTCAACAAGAAGAAAAGCTGCAGACCAAGAAAATCTGACTCTAAAATTCTTTTCAGGTTTTGCTTAGATAAAAATTATATTTTCCTTTTGTCAGGTTGTTTCCTAAGACTAGCAGGATGTTTCTAAAATGCTGGCCTGTATTACTGCCAAAGGAACAAAAACATATGCAAGAAGCTCTGTGTGCTTCTGAATACTGCTTAAAATGATATATTCTTCTATTCTGGGATTGTGTTCATCAATTATTTTGTGTCTTATCTCCCTCATAAATTTCCTGTGTTTGCTGGTGAATGTGGACACCTAAGAGGGCAGAACTAAGGTTGTACAACTCTTGGTGTGCTTGACACTGCAACATACTTTTAAAAACATATATTGTCTAGATAATGCAGTGTGTACTATTCATGGCAACACAAATAATTCAAGATTATGCCTGGAGCAATGACAGCAGGAAGAGTTATAAGAATTTGGAAATTGTAATACGCAAAGGTGGAACATACAGAACATTGACATTTATAACACTGAGGGAAAGGCTCATTGCTGACACTGATTGCTGAAAATGATAGGGAGGGACAAGGTCAGAGTACCCTGACCCTGCACCCTGATATCCCTTGAAATTGGCCCTGGACAGCATCATGTGCAAAAAGGAAAGGTCACTGGAGCAGCAAAATGGGCAAAAATCTCCACTGACGGATCCAGAAGATGCTGGTGGGTTATGAGGAAGCCTGTGCTTGGAGCTGAGTAACAGGTACAGGCACTTTATCCAGTTCAGCTGAACTTTACATGAATTAATTACTGAATATCAAGCAGCTGCTTCTGTCAGTGATGAGGATCTATCATGTAACATCACTGCTCCAAGAGAAAGATCTAGGTGGTTAATTTTTTTGAGAGCAGTTTTTTATTTCACTACTGTTGTGAAAACTTCATAAAGAAGGCTGAGGATGTGAAGCTATGAGTAGGTATCTCTTCCTCCACTCTCCTGTGGCATGGTAAGTTACAGCTGGGTAGGAGAAAATGCTGTTGGTTTCCATACTACAGTCTTTGGTATGTGGTGTTGAATGCTATAAAAATAAACTTGAACAAATATATGCTTTTCTAACTGTCAAAAATCACAAAAACATGCACGAGGTTTGATGAGCAGTTGTCTAGGAATTGTAAATATATTCCTAAGAAACTGGGTTTGACAGACAGGGAAGGACATGCAAGCTGTAGGATTTCAGCATTTTTGAAATCTCATTTTCATTTCTGGACCCTCTATCTTCTTTTATGTGCACATGCACAAATACCATGAAGGCAGTGTTCTCACTGCAAACTAGTTCCTGACTTTGATGGGTTAGAAGTCTAAAATGGTGCTGTTTGCCCTTCAGACAATGCTGGATTTGCTGTAGCATAGGGGTGCCCTAAGCAGCAGCCTTCCCAGAGGGATGGCTTTTGACTGGTGGATCTACAAGAGGCACTTTTTGTGGTAACTCTGAGTTTTTGTATTTGGGTAGAGCTATTTTGGTAAACTTTCAAGTGCTTCAAGTACTTCCCAGTGCCTTATTTTCCTCCTGTGCTAATTGCCTTAGGCTTGTGCCAGCAGCTGCTCGCCCCTTGCATATGGAAGGGCAGTTTTGGGCAGGGGGGCCAGACCTGGTGGGTATCTCAGGCAGCCCCCACTGCTGTGCCCCACAGCCTCCCCACTGGGCAGCCCCGCAGAAGGATGGCAGGGGACCCCACTGGGAAGCTCCACGGTGCTTTGGTCGGTGCTTTGGTCTCCAATTCAGGGGATTAATACCATTTTCTGTTTCTTGGACACTGCAGCCAGTTGGCCTTGTGTTCATATTCAGTTTGCCCACTTCTGGAGTGCACTTACTTGTGTAAATCTGCTCGAGCGTTTCGGTCTGAAAGAGCGAACAAACAGGGAATGAACAGCCGGCTCTGGGGGGGTCGCTTGCCTGCCTTTCCTTGTTCCCATGAATGTGGCCCGTGCAGCACACACACGGTGCTGTCTGCCAGCCCTCCCTTCCCACGGGGCCTTTGCTCAGCTCTAAAACTCCCTCTGTGCTCCGTGGCTCTGCTCCTTGGATGCTGCACACGCACTCCTTACTCTTCCTCCGCCCTCGCTTCCTCTCTGCAGCCTCTGTGTGCCCCAGGGCCTGCCAGGAGCAGCCACCCCAGGCATGGGGACAGACAAAGGTATGGGGACAGCCTTGTGCTCCTACAAATGGCTTGAAGGGTTACACCGAGGGACGACAGAGCCCTCTGGCCATGGATGTTCAAACACTGTGGCTTGTCCCATAACTGATGGACCTCTGTCTAAAGTAGAGTGGTGAGCACTGACCTGTTTCACATCCAGAGCCATTTATGAGTTTCTCAGGCTCTTATCATCTAATAGGTTTTCTCTCAGAAGATTGCCTCTGGCTGCTTTATTGTAGTTTATGGCTTGGTTTGATACCTACGTGCACTTACTACTGAAGAAATTTGGTTATATTTCAGATTTGCAGGTTGTTTTTCCATTCTTTATTACTTCTGTAAAATTGCAATGGTTTTGTTAATCCCTTGCTGGTCACTGAATCTCTGGTTTTTTGAATGGCTTGGTCCCCTGGGATATTGAAGGAGTTCTCAGGAACACCCTTCTCTTGCTTCCAGATCTCAGCATATGCGGTATTTCCCCTTCTGCATTTTGGCACAGAGCTTTCTGCATATTGCCCTCCATTCTTCATAGTTTGTATCATCCCAAGCTTCCTACCTTTCTGTCTTGCACTCCTGATTTGAGTGAGTTAGACAAAGCAAACTTTCTGACCAAATTCAGGTCAGAGATTCAGGCTGTATTTCTCATGGGTAATTTAATTTTGCCTATTTTAAATTTCCACTTAACCACCTTAGACATGACATTTATTCCAGTCTTTAAATCATCTATGGCACTGTCTGTACTTTCTTTAAAGGCTGCCACAGTCAGTCCTGGAGGATCTGGTGTTATAAAGGTTTAAGGAGTGACTTAGTGCAGAATCAATCCTGACAGGATATTCTGTACTGAAAGAAAACTAATGGCTGTTGTTCTGTCATGGAAATTGTATTGTTGTTAAACAAATGAATGCTGTTGGGCTAAAAGAAAAAATATCTAAGACCAGCCACATATTTTAATAGCAATTTCTAATTAAGCTTGTTTCAGTCAGTTTAGTGCTGTTATATGTATTTTGTGTATTTGGTGTTGTCTCTTGGGATGAAGATGGTTCTTGTTCTTTGGGGCCAGCCAGATGTATTAGGGACCTGCAGAGAGAGGTCTGAGGGAGGGAATACGGGGCAGGTTCTGGACACTTCTGTATCCAGGCTCTGTTTGCTCTGTGTGTGCAGGACCTGCAAGTATCTGGTATTTGTGTGCCTTCCCAAAGCTGACTGGTTCATTTAAAAGCCAGTGCTTTGTTGGGAAGCCAGTTCTTCAGGCTTTTTGTAGTGAATTATGTTTCAAGAGCTGATGGGGTTTCCTGCTTAAATTGAGTTATGATGTTAGTTTCTTCAGTGGAAGTTTTGTACAAAAGTGGGTTTCAAACTTCTCTGCTTGTGTCCCCATTCTCTGGTGCAAGCTCTTCTACTGAATTTCATCTGACTTGTGATCCCACCTGGGATTCTTGCCCCTGTTTGCCACTTGCCCAGACAGTGCACTGCTTTCTGCAGGCTCCAGCAGGAGCAGCTGCTACTCAGATCCCAAAGGGCATTCTTTTGGTGATACTTTCACATGCTTTAGGTGCAGAATGCTGGGCCAAAATAATTCCTGACATACTTGCATCAAAAAAACTGACCTACTTAGCAAACTGGTGTTGATTTTATTGTTATTACAGAGTGCTTGTCTTTAGATTAAATTATCAGCCCTAATCAAACATACAGGTGTTCCCTGTTGATTATATCTAAGGTTTCCTTCAAGAAGACTTTGTATATCAATAATTGCAATTTCTGTTTGAGTTCCATGTGATCTCCAGTGAAGACCACAACAAACACCACTGATTCTTTTTCCTTCTCCTTTCAGCAAGGTAAGATGTTTTCTCTGGTGTTTAAAAGGCGCTGTCAGACTCAGTCCTGTTACTTTGCATTCATCCAGGTTTCCATTCCTGCTATCAAGCAGATGTTTAAAATGTCACAGAAGTCACCAGCCTGCCTTTTGCACTGTTCATTTATGGTTGTTTCTTTGCCTCCTGGTGATGACCTGCTGCAAGTCAGGAGAGGAGGGAAAGTGGTTGAATTGCCTGAGCCCTAAGGTCACCTCCCAGCTGGAAGGTCACTGCCACAGCAGGAGCTCTGAGGGAGTGTCACTGATGGGAGCAGGGAGAGAACCCTGTGGAATGAAGCCTTGGCTTGTCTGCACTTGTGTCTGTGAAGGGGAAGGCTGTCCCTGGAGGCAGACTGACCCTATCCTGTGTTGGGTAAGACACTCGGGTGGAGGTGTACACTGAGACACCAGGAAACCTTGTCACAGCAGCTTTATGGGACAGCATAAGAGGAGAAAAAAAGTGAAAGATCTTAGGAATTTCCACAGTAGTGATGATTGTGCTACAAGAAATATTCTTCATAAACTCTTGCAGCTCTCTGGGGGATAACCAGGGTGCAGAGTCCTGGGACACAGAGATTGATGGTTCATTCCACTCTGACCCTTTTTCTCTTCTTAGTTGTCATTGCTGTGTGAAGTCTATTTGCATTAGCTCCTGTTCCAGATCAGGGAATTCCCTTGTGCTCGTGCACTGCCTGACTCACCAGTCATGTTCTCTTTTTCTTTGTTTCAGAGTAGAATTTTACACCCCTATTAAAGGGATTGCCAAATCCAAACTTGCAGTAAACAGAGCCAGCTTTCTGGCTAAATTCTGCCATCTGTCTTGGGTCTGTGTGCAATATCCTGATCCTGGACTAGGCACTGGGTTCAGTGTGCTGAGAAGTGACCCGGATTGTCTCTCATGCTCATCTTTGAGACATCTGGAACCACATCACTGTGTAACTGGCCCCGACCTGTGTCTTAAGGACATTTGCCAAGGCACTGTGTACCCGTGCTTTGACATTTGGGCAGCCCTCTTGATCATGTGCATAGATCTTGGATCTTGCTAGGTTTGAAAGATCCAGGTCCTTCTGAGTTGGGACACTTTGGGCAAAAGTAAAAAGAAGTCAGCATTAGGGCAGCTCAATTCATTTGCATTTCACCTGCTTCAAGGTTGGGCTTCTTTCCACCAAAGGAAGGCTGGGTCATTACCCTGGTGCTACTCTGCACCTCTGCCCCCCTCTTATGGATTTCTTCTGGGGCTGCTCTGAAGCAGTAATCAAATGTGTGATCCTCCAGCTTGCCAGCATTCTTGGATCCTTTTTAGTTTTAGTTGATGTGGAGGGAAGTGAGAGGCAGAGATGATTCCTGGGAGCCCTTAGGAAAAAAATAGCGTGCCTTGTAAAAACAAGTGATTTTAGTTATTGCAATCGAGGAGTCAATTAACTGGCTAATTAAAGCAATTTCTCATTACATAATTGAATTCTGGTTCATCACCATTTCTACTCTGCAAGGCTGCCCCAGAGAGCAGAGCCATTTCTTTATCACAAACAGAAGAACCATTCACTCAGCACTCGGATGTGTCTGGAAAAGGGAGAGGTGGTTTGGTGGGGCTTCCCTCCATTACTTGTGGAAATAAACAATGGAATGTCATCCAGGTAATGGAGAAAAAGGCAGTTTTCTTAGACATGTTTCTAGTGCCAAAGATAAAAGAAGAAAGGAGGTGATGAATACTGGAGCACAAAACCCATGAGGTTTAAGATGCCCAGGGCTGTGGGACTCAAAGTTACACTCTGGAATATTAGAATGTCTCAAGCTCAAAGCATTACACTGGGTTTGAACATGCTAGTGCTCATCAAATATGCTCTTAAATTGGATGAGAAGACTGAGAGCTTTTAAATTGTCAGCTTCCTCCTGCAAGGAAAGGTAGACTGAAGATGGAGTTATTTTTTAATGAAGGATGAATTAGAAAAGTGCCAGTGTACTGAAATGTTGGATAGCTATGGAAGGTCTGTTTGTGGGGAAAAAAACTCCACGAATTAAAAGAATCTGAAAGAATTTTAAATGTACAATATGAGAGTTTATTTAGCATAGTTAAAAGCATGGTGGCAAACCAGGCCACCTGCAGTAGCACAGGAGGGAGGGCTGGGTCAATGACATTTGTTGCTGGTGAGCCATGATTTGACAAGGAGGGACTGTGGCAGAGAAATTTTTGAAGTTATGATATAAGTACTTCCAAGCCCAGAAGAAATTGCATTTGGCAGCTGATGTGGACTATGAAGTCTGGATGAGACACAATTAGAAGAGCTGTAAGTGACATGTTCAGCTTCCCTGGTACCCACACTGCTGAGAACCAGGGACTCTGAATGCCCTGGTCAGGCTGTACCTTGGAAACAGGGCTCAGGTGGAGCAGAAACCATCTTCTCCCTTATAAAGGAAACTGGTTAAAATTAGTAAGTGCTGTGGATTTAGTCAGAGTTCAGGTATTTTAACTGATGTCTCATTAGTGAGCTCAAAGTGTTTGAGGAAAAATTACTGTGTGGGATTTTTTTATTTATTTGCACATTCTTTATTTGTTTTTTTTTTGTGTGCTTTTTGTTTGTTTTATACGTTGTTTTTAAATGTTCAGACTACAGACTTGGGCTTCTTCCTGTGTGTGAGGCACTGATCAGGTACCTTGTTCCCTGAGCCCCAGTTCCTCATGCAGAAATTAAATGTTCTGGGCCTTGACATCACAGAAGCACCGTGGGTCAAAGGCACTGGTGTTTGTGAATCACTCGTACCTTGTTGATAATTACCTCTAATAAACATAAATAGGCTTTTAAAACTCAAGGGATACTATGCTTTGAGGAGTGCAAAGTTGGCTGGAAATGGAGAAGCGAGAGAGTATTTAAAAAATAAATAAAAAAAGAAATTAGAGTCTCTTGGTAATAGCATCTCCAGAGGATGAGAGAGAAAGGAGAAGCAGCAAATGATGGCTTTGCACAGCGAAATATTTGTTTTCTGTACTTGGATGTTTGGTCCAATGGAAGAAAGGGAAGCAGTGGTGGCAGATTGCAGCATGAAAACTGGGGGAAGGAAGAGAAAGATTAGGAGGAGTAGAAATGCCCATGGTCACCTATGTTGTGAGGTGAGGGGGAGTGGGTGTAGTGCTGTGAAAGACTCCCTATGTGGGAAAGAGCATTAGATTGTTAATGACTGTGTTATGGTTGACAATGTATTGCCAAGAACAAAGCTAACAGAAGTTGGGAAAGAAAATCTATGACAGCAGCACACTTCAAAAATATTCAACCAGAAGCTGGAATGTAAAAAGCCCTAGGATGTGTTGTAGGGAGCTGCCTGGCACTGTTCCGGAGACAGATCACCCCTAGAAAATGTTTTGTGGGTTCAGTTCAGTTGGGCTTTGTTGTGCATGGAATGTGAGGGAGTTTCTGTTCTATGGACTGGATGGCTGGAGTGTGGGAAGGGAAAATCATGGCAACTTAAAAAAATTATTAATATTTCACTTCTGACTGCCACTGCTTGGTATCATGATTGTGGTAGAGCTGAGTTGCCAGCCCTGACCAGTGGCCTCAGCTCCATCTGTCCCTGCTCCCACGGGTGACGTGGGCATTGCTGGTGTGGCACAGCTGGCAGATGCTGGTTTGTTCTGTGGCAGCCTTTTCCTCTCTCCATCGAGTTATTAGTGTCATTGTCAACGGAGCACTCGGCATCTTTGAGCCCTTAGGGAAGAGCAGCCCAGTTTGGAACAGAAACCAGTGCATCCTGACAGCACACATTGAAGCAGCATGGAGCTAAGCAAACTCATGTTTGCTGTCCCTTAGGAAGCAGTCTAATTCTCAGGCTGGCACTTCTGACATAACTCAATTATGGAATCATAAATAAACAGTTGACACAGGCCAGGGAACTTCAAAGCAATCAGTACAGTTGTAATAGGTTCTAGCTTGAAAAATTAACCATGCTGATATAGTCTAAAGGATGCTTAATTTTTTTTTCCTTCTGTCTTAGATCAAAGCTTCTTCCTTGAACAGCAGCCTGGCAACTCTCCCTAACCCCTTTCCTTCCCCCACATCCCCTGCTGATCTCTTGGTACAGGCATCATTACCATGGGACTGGTGTCTGCAAAGTGTACTCCATCTCCTAAATTAATTGGCTACTGATACACAGTTGCATGCAAAGTAGTTTTTGAGAATGATTCTTGGCCAGCATTTTGTTTCTGTTTACTGAATTGACTTGCATAGCCTGGCTCCTTGGGTAACAAGGGTCGCTTTAACATTGATCCATGCTTTGTGCTTTTTGTTGCCTCTGTGGGAGCTTTGTACCCACATAGTGGGGTCCCGAGATCAAGACACAGTGAGGTGCTGGCTGAGATGAACTTGCTTGTGCAGCTCAGTGATTGCTGAGGCTTTTTCCCCCAGACTGCTTCTCACACTTGGAATTTGCTGGTTGAGGCAACTGACCTTCACTGAGCCCAAGACTCTTTTTAAGATGTCCCATCCTCCTTTACCAGCCTGGAAACATCATGGACCATCTGAAGGTCTCGTGAATCAGTGGCAAGCCTTGGGATAGCCTTGCTCTGTGTTCAATACCCTGGTTTGGTGCCTGCTCTTTCCTTGTGTGGTGGCAGTGCCAGGAGTGAGATGGCCACAGGAAGGTGTGTGGGGGGGTGCCTTCCATCCACCTCTGCCCTGCTCTGTGTGAACACATCCAGTCTAAAACTGTCAGAATTCATAGTTCCAGCTCACTTTGGGGACTGTGAACCCTCTCAGGGAATATATTGCTGACAGCAGTGGCATGGCCCTGGCTCCAAGGGAAAGGTGCCTTTTGCTTCTGTGTCACAGTGCCCATCACTGTCTGGGGGACAGCAAGGCAGGCAAAGGGGAGAGGGGGAAGCAGCAGGTGCAAGCAGCCTCCTGCTGGGAGCATTGAAATACTGACATGTCAGAAGCTGGGAAGTGTGTGACAAGCAGTTTTCCTGTGACCTGGATCCTGAGAGCTTAAGGAAGTCTGAAACTTTTTTTTAAAAAACAAGCTGACATATTAATGAGAAGTCTATTGTTTGTGTATGTGGGAGAGTGGCAGATTTTCACATGGGATCTGTTTGAGAATCCCGTGTGATACCCAACACCACGTATTACTGTGCTGCCTGCTGTCCAGAGGAGGAAGTTGCCAGAATTTTCTGAGAAGAAACCAAACAGAAACCTCCTCCTAACTCCAAATAAACAGTGAAGGAGAAGTCACTGGTGGTGTTAGCCTCCTACCAGCTGCGTTTGTAATGAATGCTGTCACTGAGAAACAGAGTCCAATCTGAGGAGCTGATACTTTCCAATGTACCAAGAACTCCCTGGTTTGCCCACGTCAAAATAGCCCAGAGCCCGTGCATGGGTCTTTGGACCAAAGCTGTTTGATAAATATTTTAGTGTTTTGCACATTTTGTTGCCAGAAAATCAGAGTCTAAAGCATTCTTCCAGGGAAGGGCATCTTTATGCATGCTCATGTTTGATTCAAGCACTTGTTCTTTACTGTATGTGCTGCAAAAAAAGGCAGGCTTTATAATCAATTCTCTACTCCATTAGCATCCTCAAAGGATGTCTCTGGTCACATCAGAGGCAATCTTCTCTCTCTGTCTTTTATTATTTGTTTTGTTTAAAACTTTCTTGTCTATCACTCTGCAGAGACCTGTCAGGGCACTGTTTCTGTATTTGCCTCTCCTTGGGAATAACAAAGACATTTCTCCATTGCAGGCTGCCTGTCTGCTTCCCTTCAGCTGAGAGAGAAGTGGTTTGCTGAATTTTCGTGGCCCATTTGGTCCTTGGCCTCTTTGCTTGTGCTGCCCTAAGGATGCCAATTAATGTTAATCTGAAGGTATAAGCTTCTCTATTAGGTCCTGGAGTAATGCCATCAGCTGGTCCCACATGGGCCACCAGGCAGCTGTCAAGCAATAATGTTTATTGCATTTTTACTTCATATCTTTTACTTTATGATTGATCGCTGGGGCTTATATAAAACCAATAAAATTGACAAAATTTTAAACCATTGTAAAAGCCAGTAAGTGAAATGTGGGTATGAGAGCAGGGAGTTTGTAGCCTGTAGCATTGTTACAGTTTGAGAAAATAGAGACAGTGAAATCAAGAGCAAATAAAGGTGTGTTTAGATTTCAGACAGGAACCTTGGAAATTTTCCTTGTCGTGTAAGGATGTGATGTTGAGTAGCACACTTTAACTTATTTATCTTGCCCTTAGTGATGCTGTATCTCCTGTCTCCCCTTGCACACTCACCTCTGCACAGCTACAGCTCTCAGGGTGATACTTGCCTGCCTAGGGAACAGTAAAGAGACTGTCACATTTCTGCTGCTCCTCAAGGGGTTTATATTTGTCTAACCAGTGAAAGGGACAGCTTGGACTCCATACTGGTTAATTGCTTCCACATCAGAAATAAAGGTACTTTATTCATCCTGAGGTACTTCTGCTGAGCACCTGGATGAAGTGAAAGCAGAACTGGCCAGGTGGATCCGGGAGCTCCCCTCTCCCAGCACACTGAGGCTCTCTGGCAAATCCCCCAGCCCTGATGGAGCCTGCAGTGCTGAAAATGAATTGCTGTGTTGGACTCGAGCCACAGGCCTCATTTTGATTGTTTACAATTGAGTAAATCAGGCCTGTCCCCATGGAAGTTAATGGGATCAATCCTGGTGTGACAGCAGAGCAAAACCTTGCATGCTTGAATCTTGCAGGCTTAATGCAGTCCGTGTTTTCCTGTCTCAGGTCCTTTACTCTTTATCATGCGTCTTGCTTCATGAATGTATTCCTTTAAATGTGCCACGGATCAAAACTGGAAAATGCCATCTGTCAGCATGGGTGAAATCTGTAATCCCTGTGCTGTTCAGGCCTGTTCAGGTAACCAGCAAATTGACATTTGTTGGAAATGGGGCACTTAGCCAGCCTACTAAGGCTATGGATTTGTTCCTTTTTTTTCTCCCCCCTCCCCCTCCTGCTCTCCAGATTATTGCTTACATAATGTATGGACTAACAGTTGCTGTATGGTTTACATGTGAGATGCTTTCTGGAAGCTGTGTGTAGGCAGGGGAGCTCAGGATGACATAAGGTAGGATTAAATAATTGCAATATGAAGTTGCAGTGGAGGAAGGAGGGAGACTGCCGTTTGTGAACGATGCTGTCCAGTTAAAACTGCATCCAGGCAGAACAGGCAGGAGGGACACAGGGTGCAGGTGGATGTGTCCTCCCTGTCCTGTGCTCTCTGCAACTAAAATTCTTCCTGCTGGCAGTTGGATGGGTTTGGAAGGACAGAGCTGTCCTAGTCATGCCACTGTAAATTTAGACAGGACTTATCCCAGTGTCCCTGAGCTTGGAGCCTGGCTCATCGTGGTATTTATTAGCACCCTAATTGTGCATGGGTTAGTTTGGTATTCCCCATTGGTAAATTTTGCTAACATTTCACAAATAAAATATTTTCTGACTCTATTTTCTCCCTAGTCAGCACCAACTTTTTAGATCAACAATTTGTAGCTTTAAATAAGCATCCCAGATTTTTTGTTGGCTTTGTTTGTTTGTTTTTAGTTTTGCTTTGGAACTGTTTGTACCTAAACTGGCTGTGACTCAGTGTGAGGCCTTGCTGCCTTCACTCAGATACTCAGGTTTGCTGAACTCAGCTGGAAAAGATTTTTTCGTCAGTGGAGAGTGGAAAGGTGAAGAGAAGTGCTGGAAAAATTCAGTTAACACTTCACTGCAGTGCTATAACTCAGCTATTAGTATGTCTTAGGAATGTGAAAATGAGTGCTGATTATAAACAACCCACTTTTGTAATATCCAAGATGAACCAAAAAGAAGCAAAAACCATAAGATGTAGCCAGGTAAGTTACAACCTGAAATCATTTCCTTTACAGATACTCAGCAGTTTCTATAAAACACAACAATTTTTTTCTTCAAATGATACTTTTATCATTATCAATTTACTTATTTAGCCAGATAAACCCTTAAAGAAGGGTTCTGTGTCTGTTTCCATGAGACTTGCAAGTTTCTGCTGTGAGAACTGGGAAGACTCAAGCCCAAGTCTCGGTGCAAATGTCCAGGCAGAGACATCCCAGCAGAGACACAGGTGTGCCTTGTCCCTACAAGTGTCTGCAGGGTGTCCCTGTGCTCCAGGGCAGGCTCCTGTCCCTGTGTGCCACGCAGGAATATGTTCCCTATCAAACTGCAGTGCTGTGAGCAGCAGAGCCTTGGGGCTCATTATCCCGTGTGGACAATGCAGTGTGACAGTGAAATGGCTGATGAAATCTATTGCTGTCTGTTCAGCTAAAAGGCAGTGTGCTGATCACTGCCCAGGCTTTCCTGAAGGCAGCTGAGTGACAGGGATTAGGAGAGCTGTGCTACATCCAGTGACCAAAGGTTGTGCTGTGGGTTTGGAGCTGCCCCACCTGCTGCCCAGCTCTGGCCTGAGCCCACTGGGGTTGTGCTCACCAGTGCTACTGTGATCATTTGAGGTCTGAGATGAGCTGTTTTTCCTTTGAGTTCATGTATACAGAAAGCAATTGGGTTAAAGCCCAGGCTGATGAGCAACCCACCGTGTGTGGTCAGCGTAACTGTTTATTGATGCTTTGTGAACTTCTGCATGTGCAAGAGTGGTGAAGGTTCCCTGAGCCTTTGATGCCTGTGTTGTTCTGAATCCACAGGACTCTGTTCTCGTATGGTTAGTGGCTGCTTTTCTTATGTGGAAGTGTCTTCTGTCTTTTCTTGGGAGCTTAGAAGGCTGTGGATAAGCATGAGTGGCTGTGAGATGTCTGAAGACCAGCTGAGAGTGTGCAGGAATCTTGCACTTGGTGCTGAGGCTGTGCTGTGGAGATAAGGGACATGTTTAATAAGGTGCACCTGGAGCCAGGATTGAATTTTTTTTGGTGGTTGCAGTCATGTACCTGGGATGTTGTGGGTCATTGGCGGAGGGGGAATAAATTAGATCAGTGTAAGTCATGTTCTTCCTCAGTGTGAATTTTCCTGTGCGATGATTAATCTGCTTTAGAATGTTCCGCCAAAATGCAAATGGCAGCAGCTACGGCCATGATCAAAACTGGACCCTGGACTGACCCTGAAAACAGCATGTGAAGCTTTAGTTACCTAAAATTCTGCATTACAGCTTCTCATACTTACTGTGGAGCATTCTCTGCTGAGGCCCCAGTGAATGTTCCTGGGTCCTGGCTTTCCCCTGTCCTTTGCAAGGAGGTTCCAGGCAGTGTCTGTCATGCTTGGAGCAGTCCAACCTTTGGTGATTTTAATGAAACTTAGGCAGTGGAGGGGAGATTCCTGTTAGCCCCCACCCAGCCCTCCCAGGGCATCCCCTGGTGAGCCAGCACTGACATCTCTGAGCAGTGAAGCCTTTGCTGGCTGCTGCAGGCACCTGGTGCTGCCATGCTGTCAGTCAGGGGGGTGCTGACTCCTGAAATGAAATGCTGTCCATCTAATTAGTATGTGTAGCAGCAGCAGGTTTTAATTATATGGTTAAATACACAGAAATATAGGATTGTCATGTGGGATCAGTGTATTGGCCCTTTGTGGCTGACATTCTGCCTCCAGCAGTAGCCAGTGCTGGATATATTTGTGCATTAACATATTTCTGTTTGCCCTTGGAGTAATATGCACAGGCTGCTACAGAAAAATTTTCCATCTTGCTTTTTTGAAGCCAGTTTGTGTCCAGAAGAGAACTCCTCTGTGAACTGTTCCATTCTGCTGTGGTTCAGGTTAGGCCAGGGATTTATATTTTCTAGGCAAAATATGTAAGATGAATGAGCTCCTTTTTTTACTGGCTCTGACAGGAGATTTTATTTTTTGCAGAATTTTCTGAAGTTTGTGGTTTCTCCAGATTTTCCAGTGCTTTCTGTATCTAGTGGAAATTCGTTTAGGTGACCAAGAAATGAGTATCTAAAGTATTTGCTTCTGGTATTCTTTTGCTTTCACCTTTTGTTGTGAATATTTCTCATGCAAATCAATCTCTCCATTTGTGTTAATAATTTAGGGTTGGTTTGTGTTGTTGGTTTTTTTCTTTATTACTTTCACTCTCTTATTTGATTATTCATTGACTGCTGGCAGCTAATTATGCAGTTCTGATCTAGAAATGCATAAAATAGTAATACAATGGTAAATGAAAGTTGTGTTTTGGTTCACATGGGATGTGCTGTGTGGTCTCTCTGCTGGATTGGTTGAGTATGAAATGGACGAAGAGAACCAAGCATTGCTCCTCCCCCATATCCACACATGGGGAAAAAAAGATGGGGAGCAGCTCTTGATGTTGGAGGATTCCAGCCCAGTGAATTTTGATTTTCTCCAAGTCTGTCTGGTGCTGTTTGGAGGGCTTTGCACACTCAGCTGTGTTGGTGGCAGCAGTATTGGGAAAGTCACTCACTGAGAGTCAGGAGGTGACAAAATTTCATCTGCTGAGGTCACCGAGTGTGGGAATTCCAGGCTGCAGAACAAATTCGAATCCATGGCCACCTGGGAGCCCCAGAGCAAAGCTTTGCACAGTGGGGATGACTCAGCTGAGCCTTTGGTACAGAGGCAGCTGTGTCAGCAGGGGAGTATCCTTGCTGCAGTGCCTTCCAGTATCCCTCCCAGAGAAATCAGTGGTGCCTGCAAAAGCTACAGAATTCCTGGGGTCTAAGTGGCACAAGGCTTTTCCAGAATACAAATATGTAATTATAGAGTCCCCACAGCCCTGGCAGTTTGTTTCTCAAGCTGCAGACCAATAACACATTTACCTTGGAGAGAGTGGGGATCATACACCAGTGGTTGAAATGCAGTTTATAAAAAGGGTCACTGAAGGGCTCTGGAAACTGAGAGATGCTGATGCATCTTTGGATGCTTTCACACAGATTTGGGCACAGTGAGAGTGCAGGAAGATCCTGGAAACTGGATTGCTGCCCGATGTAAATTCCAGTCACTCTGCTAATGTGTATCAGACTATATCTAGTCTGGGCTAAACAAGTGTGGGTGTTACCTTATTTTTCATTGTGAATGCTGATAAAGGATTTAGAGATCCCACTGGACTGAGAGATAAGCCTAACAGGAATTTTCCTGATTACTCATTACTCTTTTGACACTAACTAAATTGGAAGGGGGAGGGTGGAAAGACATGGTTCTAATGGTTTTTAGTTTTGATTGCTTTAGAGGGGTTGTGGAGGTGCATTTCTCCTAATTCAGAAATTGTTGTTTAGGACTTGAGGTAATGGATTTTTTCTGTGTATGAAATACACAGAAGCAATTTGGAGGCAAATTGATTTATGGACAAATTAAATGTATTTTCACAGGTGGAAAAGTTGCTTTCAGAAGTTCCGGTCCTGGCAAATTCCCAGCCATGGTGGTAACCCCACACCTCATCCCCCAGCACCCTCCCAGGGGCTGCTGTGGTCCCTTGGGGCAGTGTTACAAGTGGGTCATCACTATGACAGTGTGTTTTGGGGATTTGTGTGTATTTTTTCTCCTTAAAGAAACAGCACTAGAGAAAATATAATTGTGTAATGCCAGGCTGTACCCTTCGCTGCATGAGCTCCCATGGGGTCTCTGATAACAGTATTTGGTGGAGTGTAGGTTGTGAAGATGAAGCAATCATCCAGTACTGCACAGAACATGCTGATTGAGGAGGTTCAGGTGACAGGAGGTGTTCAGGAGTGATGCTTTGGAGCCTGAGAATAAAGGAGTGCAAGCATTTGCAGTGGTGATAGCCCTGCCTTCCCAGGAGCAGCTTTCCCCCACAGGTGTGTGCTCTGTGTCCAGGTGCTGTCTGTGGGTTTTTCCTGCTGGATATTTCCAGAAGCTCCTGAAGTACACAGCTGCCTGTGGAGTTTTCCAACCTGTTTTTCCAGCCTGCAGTCTGCATCCAGCCCTCGTGGAAGGGAATGATGGATGTTAGAGGGGAGTGAGGATGGCTGGCCATTTTATTCTTATTCCCAGCATTTTGCTGCTGCAATTCACAAAAGGCATAGCAACAGTTTACCTTGTAATTTATTCTTTCTTTCGCTGTAGATTGCTTAATAAACACATGGGTTCTTTCTTCTCGGGTTGTATATCCCTGGCAGTAAAATGGAGGTAGCAAAGCTACATGTGGTGAACTCTGTTCAAAACTTCCATTTTTAAGACCCTGCTTTCTGTTGGCCTAGTTTAGCTGTCTGAACCCAAATATACTCTACTTTTGCTTCAGGCAGGTTTTGTTGATAAAGCAAAAGATAAGCTATTTATCAGAGAGACAGAAGGAAAATAGTCTCACTTATGTGTGTGTATTTGGTCTTCACCGAAGAACTTGAGTCATTAAAAGCTTGAAATCTGTCATGGCTTTGCCTTTGTGTTGAGGATGTGCTTTTAAAAGCCCCATTAAAATTCAGCTGGGCATGAAGCTTTGTGCAAATCTCTGTAGATTCATGTTTAGCTTCCATCCTGGCACTGTAATTTTTCTTTCCAATTTTTTCTTTCCAAAACCTGAGAATAATCTTCAAGGATTTCTATTAAAAGAACATTGAAGGCATAGTCAAGCACTCAAAAATTTGATATTGTCAGAATTGACAATAGGAGCTGTTTTTTGTAACCTCTAATACTATTTTAATCTAACTCTTTATCTACACATTAAATATGATAAATGTAATTTGAACTTGGAGACATAGAGTCCCACAGTTTCTGGTTCCTTAAAAGGAATTGTACTTTGCTAGAATAGATAAATTATGACAGATGATTTAGGGGAGAAAAAATAGACAGGCAGTTAGAAATTTTGGGCAACATTTACTTAAATGACTACACTTTAAAAGGAAGCATCTCTAGCTTGTGGTAGCACATGGTGGGAACAAGCAAGGACCTCATGCTTCTAGCCCGCTGATGCCGTAAGTTCAGAGTCCAGAATTTTGTCAGTGGGTCCAGGTTGTAAAGAAACATGAGCAATTCAGTAAACATCTTTGCTTTTTTAATAATGGATGATGTTATTTAAAAACTCAAATAGAGAAAACAAGGAGCATCACCTTCATATAATTTGGATTGGTAATTGTCAATGCCAAAATAAGGCTGCTGTTACTGTTGAGATGTCTAAACAAGACTACTTTGTGGGGTTTTATTTTTCTTCTTTTTAAAGTGCAATATCTGTTTTCTGTTTGAGCAGCCCTGAGCTATTCATAAGATTTTCTGCAGCACCTGCTCGAGGGTATCATTTACTACCAGTGGAAGTGAGTGTTTGCTGTACCTTCCATTGGAAGTGGAGGGGCTGCCACAAATCCTGAAGCAAAATAAGTCAGAGCACAGCAGATGCTGTTCCCATTGATTCACAGGTAGTACAAATTTGATTTTGTTATGAACACATTTTTCTTGCAGTGGGATTACTCTCACTCCAATGTAACTTTTTATATCACAGTAGTTGAGAACAAAATTAGGCCCCCTGTGTTTACTGAGGAAATAATGGTTCTAGAATACAGCTTTCTAGCTCTGCTGGAATTCCCACAGTTACCCATATTCTAGTTGTTTAGGGATCCCCATGGATTGTGTTTCTGTGCTTCCCCTGTTGTAGCTGTGCTGTGGCACTGAACTGCACCAAAATCCACTTTACAGCTGCATCTGCCCTGGCTGCACACCTCTGTCACATGATGAGGATTTCTCACCTCATGTTAAATTCTTATTAAGTGACTCCAGCTGTTTTTGATGCATGTTTCAATGCCAGATGTGGCTGCCAACAGCTATTGGCTCTGACCTTTTCAGTTCTAATGTCAGCACCAGGTTGTGTATCCTATACCTACTATTGTTATTATTGACTTGTTCCACACTATATTTAATTTTCACCTGGGATACTAGAAGTAATTAATGATACTAAAATAAGCATTTCTACAGCACTTGTGCTGAGGCAGTGGGTCCAAATCAGACTGCAGAGGCATTTTTTTAGCCCTGAGACTGTCCAGAAATTCTGCTGTGTTCTGAGGTAGCAGGGGAGAAATTTCCTTCAGTGAATGATGGCTGGTCACACAGCTTGACTCCTGAGGTGGATTGTGTTTGTGCTCTGCAGCGTGCTGGGTCAGATGATTTGGATTTGGGTTTGGGAAAGCAGCTTAAGCGCTGACTTGCACTGTGAGTCAGGGATCACACGGCTGGGCTGGGTTTGGGCTGCTGGAAGCGCGTGGTACGGGAGGGACTCGGATCCACTCGTGGAATGGAGAATGCAGCGTAGGCAGGTGGAAGGGAGAACTCTGCCAGTGCAGGAACAGCCAAAGAAACCTTGCCAGGAACAGACAGAATGACTACAGATCACGTAACCCAGGTGGTATCAAAGATAATGCTCTAGAAGGTGAGGAGGAGAGAAAGGGTTGAGATTCTGCCTCCCCGTTGAGCAGGACTGTGGAGGCCTTAGAGAACTGGAGGGGAGCAATAGCAGTGATGGGGACATGGGGTCAAAATGGATCACTGTGATATGCAGAAGAGAGAGGCACAGATTTTGCAGGTTGAGGGGCTTTGTGAAAGAACAGGAAGTAAAAAACAACTTTAAAAGGAATGGTAATTTTTTGAACAGTGAAATTTGAATTTTTTGCATGGCTGTTCAGATATTTCACTTTTATTGTCTTGTTATATGGAGAATAGGTGAATTTTGCTTTCCTTTCCTCACCTCTTGGAGCAGAGGACAGCTGGATGTTCCCCTGTAGCTGGAATTTGAAATGTGCACCTTTATTTATGTGAAATGACTTGATAACAGCAAACCCCAAGTACCACAAGAAGCATATGAGCATTCCTCCTCTAAGCAGAGACTCATGGGACTGAGTGGCAATTCTGTTGCTGCTTTAGGTATCATCCAGACTTCATAAAATTGTATCATGGAAGTGTTCATAAGGCAGAAATTGTCAGCTTGCTGTGAAGTTTCACTGAAACTAGAAATAATAGGGTAAAAATGTATTATTAATACTGAGAATTCTGGATACAAACGGAAACCATTTGACAGATTTCAAGTGTGCTGTGGTTTTCAGGTAGAGATAAAGAGAAGAAACCTGCCAGGGAGGGAAATGGGAGAGAGATATATGTATCAAGGAGATATCACAGGTTGTGGTGTTTGCTGTGAGTCAGAATTAAAGATGTGCTCTTTGCTTTGGGCAACAAAGTGGGAGATTGGGGCTGATGTATTACAGGCTCTTGTGACACAGGCAGTGACCTCTGCCTCCTCCTGCCTGGGGAGGGACAACACCAGCGCCCAGCAGGCTGATCCCAGGGAAAGGGATGCAGGTGAGATGGAAGGGCAGACACAACATGCTGGGAGAGGGGGGCACGAGCCTAATAAAGATAATAAAAGGTCTCCATATGAAGAACAAATCTACATCATTCCACAAAGGTTTGTTGCCTCCCCAGCACCTTCTGTTTGGAGTTCATGCTCAGGAGAAGCCCATGGAATACATAAATGACTGACAGTTACCAATGCTGTGTGCAGAGAGGAGGGTGGAGGCTTGATACTGGCATTGTCCCACAGAACCTGCAGCAAATGCTCTCCTTGTCATGGCAATTCTACCTGTTAAAAGTCTTTAAGACCCCCCTGAAAGTGCCAAGTTCCCAATGAAAGTTCATTGCTGTGATGTGGAATGCCAACAGCTCTCCTGAGTCCCCTCTACCTGGTTCGCATGTTCCCCCTCTTGGCTTCTGCTTTTGCTTCTTGCTCTAAGTGTTGATCTGATAAAATCCAATATGAAGGGAAGACCAAACTCCTGGATGACTGAGTTCAACTTTCATTTTAAGATTGGAGCTGGCTCCAGTGAGTGCTGAGTACCCCTAGAAACTGATTGCTCTGGGCTGTTGCAATTGTCTGCACTGGAGCTCGTTCCTGATTTGCCCTGCAGCGAGGGAGGGCAGCCCACAGCCAGGAGAGACAGCAGAGTGAGCACACAGCAAGAGAGAAACCCTGAGAGAAAAATGCTAATTACATATTTTGACCTTGTTGCATTAGAGATGGCATCACCCACATTAGCCACTACACAAGATTGTTCCCCAGGGCCTGAATTGCTTCTGGACAAGGAGAGATGTCTGGGGCTTTTATTGTGGCTGCCTGGTTAAGTTTCAAAATGAAATATATACCATGTAATGCTTTTGGACAAATTCAGCGGTTCTAAGCTGCTTTTTTTCCTGTCATTTGTATTGTGTAGCTGTAAGTAGCTTCTGTAGCAGACAACAATTACAAGACCAAAATAAAATGCTGGGCAAAGGGTGGGATTGAGCTGCCCGAAGAGGGGAGGGGTGGAGCACAGTGTTCCCTTTGTGGAGGAGGAGGGAAATTGGTCAGTAAATTAACAAAGAAATTTGTTCTACATGTTTGCTTTAAATATTGGCAGGTGGCTCAGTTGTTTGTGTGCATAACTGGGGGCCAGAATTTCTGTTACAATGTTGTCCTGCTCAGTCATGCTTTTAAAATGTTCTTGCTCCTGGTACCTTGTACAATGCAAGATTTCTCCCAGAAGAGAATTGCTAAGGGAGCGAGTTAAGTCTGCTCGTGATCCAAGGGTAGGATGGGAGTGGGCAGAGCAAGTGGGAAAGAGACACTCAGTGAAGAAAGGAGAGAACAAGTTATTTTCTGTAAATCTTCTTAGCTTAAATCAGTGCTGTGTTGGAGAGAGGTAGAAGGACTTGGTGGCTAGAGGGGGGAACATAACTGGCATCCTCTGACTGACTCAGTATGCACTGCAGCTTCCCTTTGTGGGAGAAGTGGCCTGCTGCCTACTCTGAATCTGGATAGAATTAGGTCCAGTTTGTCACAAGGTGTGTTCAGCTGCCTACCCTCATGTTCCTGTAAAAACAAGACTTGCATACACTTGGTCTTGGCATATAGGTGTCTGGCTTCTTTTACTTGTAAACTGATTTTAATGGCATTTGAATGAAGGATGGAGGTCTCAAAGCTGTAAGGAAGGAGGTCTCCTGCCTCCATCTTTTGAGTTACTTTCTTTTTGTGGGACTGGAGAAGTTGGTCTTTGTGTAAGTATATAAGACACTGCAGAATTTGCACAGAGGAGTCATGTTCTGGTCCCAAAACCACTTAATTAATCTCTTTTAACATCTTTTACAATAAATCCATTGAAAATTGAGCTTTAGAATGGTGCAAAATTAATTTGCTTCCCCTGAATGAACACTGTTCCATGTCCTGGCCGTGGGCAGTTGGCTTTACCCTAGTCAGACACCTGCTCATTTTGCAGTAAGGAATGACAAGATTCACCATGGTGGTCAGTCCTTCAACTCTGCCTCCACAAACTGAATAATCAGAACAGGTACTAATGCACACTGTGGGATGCTGGCCTTCCTTTGGGATCGCCTGAGCTTTCAAAACTGTGGGAAAAAACCCCATACATACAATAAAAATTTTAAATCTGCGTAAAACTCTGGCTATATAGACTAGAGCTGCCTTCATCTTTTTGTGTTACTCTTTCCTGTGAAAAACCTGTTTAATTGTCATGCAGTAAGTGCATTATCCATCTCTGCATCCTGTCCTGGTGTAGCCTTCAGTAAAGGTACTGATACCTTCCTTCCTGGCATAGAACAGTTGCCTCACGCTCTCATCTTATTTGTCATCAGTTCATCTCATTTTATAAGACTCTATTTTATATTGCATTGGCTTCAAACCTGGACAAAGCACAGGCATAGTCTAAGTTATTGCCTCATTTTTATTTATTCAAGTCCCATGCTGCCAAGTTGACCCATTTTTTTCATTCTACCGACTGTTCAAATCTTGCAAATTAGTCAAGGAAGGCACAGCTGATCCTGGAGCAAAATTCATCCCCACACATTCCTGGCTTTTCCCCCATTCTGGGATGTAAAGTGTCAGTATTGCACTGCTCTGTAATAGACCTCAGTAGCCATTATCATTAGCAGTGGGTACCAGCTTACAAACCCAGTCATCAAAGAACAAAAATGCTGGCAGCTAAATGGAGAAATCCAGCCAGGAGGAAAACAACCCAGAGCATCAGCCAGACAGCTGCTATTCCCTGGACAGAAGAGGAGGACTGTGCAGGACAAGTTGGAAAAATGCTGTCTGACATTTAAAAACAACTGTTCTGTTGTTTTTGAGAATGTTGTTAAGAAACCTCAGCCCAATGCAAATTGCCCTCAGCACACCTCAGATTGACCACTAACAGGCTGAACCCCCTTTCCTTTGTGTGTGTGTTACAGAGCCAGGCAATTATCTCTTGCATTCTGAGGGGCCATGTCCCTCATTTATTAGAGTCCTGGGATGTCTTTAAGCTTGCTTGCTCAAACCTTGGCAAATGCTGTTACACCTGAGAGCCTCATTTGTGTTCACGTCCTACTGAATTTAGTTTTCTCCTCCACCCTCCCCCCCCCCCCTTTTTTTTTTCTTCGAAAATGTTATTAACTGGAGCATTAAATGCTGGCCTCCAGCAGGGCCTTCTCCATATGTTTACAACAAATGTTTCCTCCATAGACTGAGGATGTATGTGTGTGAGAGAGCATGCAGATATAATGGGGCAGCTCCCAAATCCAGTCTCCCTGGGAGGCGAAACTCAGGCACTTGAAAATGCTTATGAGCTCCAGCAATTGAGATGGAAACAGATTGTAACATCTCCCGTGCACCTTTCACCCAGGGTGAGGAGGGGCTGCAGGCACCACGAGCAGATCTCCCTCCCCTGTGGTGCCTGAAGGTTGGCCCAGCTCCTGGCGGAGCCCAGGCTGGTTTCAGCGTGGCGGGTTGGACTTCAAAGCGGGTCAGACTGGCTTCTCTCTCTCCACTCTTCTCTCAACCCAAGCTCTGTGCACAAAACATGTTTCTTACCAAGCCAGGACTTACATCCCCATGAGCAGTTGGGAGGATGTAGAACTTCTGCCTTCAGCATTCTTGAGCATCTCTGTGTGGAGGCTGTGATGTTTGTGGTGCCATGAGCTGCAGTTCCCAGAGCACAGCCCTGTGCAGGGAGAGCCAGGGTTAGAGACTGGTGAATGCAATTCCAGTTACCAGCTGGAGCTGGGCATCGCTGCGTTGTTCCCTGGTGTCAGCACTGCCTAGTTTGACTGTTGAGGTAACAGCAAAGGCAGAGTTAATTGCAGCTGTTTTGAACTGGAAATACCCGGTAATATTCATCAGTCAGATCCCTCTTTCAGTTTGTAATTAATTCATGTGCTGACCCCTATTTTATACAAAAGTGTGGTCCTCACAGTGATGTACTTTGAAGGACTTAACTTTTGTGTATGCTCATCAGCTGCTCCACCTTCATAATTTGTTTTACTGTGGCTGTTGCCCAACAGTGAAGGTTTTGTTTCTGCTTCTTGCTCAGCAATTGAAATTTAAATGGGGAGAAGCAAATAGAGTTACAAATAATATGCTTTGTACACATTTTCATGAGGAATAATTGTTTGAACTAAAAGCTTTCAAGATTCATTAAACACTGGGCGTTTGTGGAAAAGCTATCAGAGCATTTATGAATAATGGAACACGAGTAACTATTGCACAGTGAACTCTGCCCTTTTAGATTATGCATATATTTGTGACCCTAATTGTGTACTAGCATAACATCTCCTGAATCAGCTCCTTACTACTGCAAGGAGAGGAGTGAAAGCAAGAAAATCTGACTTCCTTAATTATGTTGGTTCCTAAGTAGTTGTAAAAACCCATAAAACATTTGTTAAAATTGAATGCTAAATTAAAACATTAAAAACATCTTTTTAAACTGGGAGAACCACACTTCCTCTGACTTGAGACTGATATATTTATGTTGTCTAACTTCACGGTGATGGAACAAAATGTACAGCCTGTGCTATAGACCATATGTAGGACACTGCAGTTGAAATTATTTGTTTGGCAAAAGTTGTTAAGGATGGAAAGCCCAACCCATGATACCTGCACTGCACCTGATGTAACATCAAGGGTGTATCAGCATACCTTTGGGAAAGCTATAATTTGGGAAAGCTACATTAGCCATAAGCTATGTAGGCCATTTCAATCAAGTTCAAGTAAAAATAACCCCACACTGTAAGATACCCACTTGTGTTCACAGGTTTTATATACATTACAAACTGCCTTAATGTTCCAAACACATTGAAAAATGAGGCAAAATGTAGCACAAAGCTTCAAACATGGCTTTGGCTGTATCTGAGCACTAGTGATACCTATAGATAGTTTTATTTAAGCTCTCTCCAGAAATTCTTCAGTTTTGCCTGACTGTAGTTTACAAAGGCTGTCTGGTCTCTATTCTGGAGCTGTGTGGCCTGGTTCTACCAAACCCCCCCAAATTCTGCTAGGATTAGTGCTTGAGGATGGTGTGCAGCAGACCTGGTGCATTCAGGAGGGATTTGAGTAGTTTGAAGCTGGAAGGGGGGTAGTGGAGCAGCTGGGAGGTTTTATAATGGTGATACCTTTATAAAAGGGTACACGCCTTTGCTTGTGTCCAACCCAAAGACATTATTGCTATTGTGTCTGTATGTAGGCAGAATCTCTGCTGGTGACTGGGATCCTTTGCCCAAGAGATCAACAGCAAATGCTCTGGTGACTGCAGTGGAAGCAAAATTGGGCCAGTCCTCTGGAAACTTGTGTTCTTGAAGGGTAATTCTTCAAGCATAAGCAAACTAATTGCAGCACCTCTTGAATTACTGTCAGATGTTAGCATTTGAATATTTTCTTTATATGAACAGCATCTTCCACTTGTTTTCCCAAAGCAGTCCCTGCCGGCTGCCCTTACGTTGGCCTGCAGGCTCCTGAGGGGATTTCACTGCCCTGGGGATGCCTTTGGACCCTGACTCACACCTGGGTTTGAGTTCGTGCTCTGTGTCCTGCCCTGCCCAGCACGGCAGGAGAGGAGCTGCCCTGGAGGAGCACTGTCACCTCGTCATTTCCCACCTCATGGTTCCTTCTGATGTGACAGAGCCAGCCGGTCCCTGCTCCATGTAACCAAGGCCCAGGCTAAGCTGTTGGTTAGTTTATTTTGCCGTGATCCTTTCATGAGTGTTTTAAGCAACACCTCATTACATCCCAGTATTTAATGGTTTATGAAGCACATGAAATTATGGAACAACTTCAGGACTCATTTTCATAATATCAATTTGCAGTACCTAGATAAGTGTTCGTTTTCATTTTATTGCTTTAATAGCTATTCTGGAAGGGTGATCTCAGTGGTGCATTAGCATCTGTTTCCCTGTGAACACGTCCCCTTCTCTCTGTGGGGGCCTTGCCCTGAGTCTGTGCATGAGGGGCCCATGGAGGAGCCCACGTGGAAGGATAAATCTTTCTTGAATGTTGATTCTCATGTTTTGAAATGGGCAGAGCAGGGAGCAGAGCTCTCATCTGCGTGATTGTCCAGGATTTGCTCTTTGCTTTGCAGACAGGTAATTCCCTTTTTTCTTCTTCCTTTCATCCTTTCAAAGACTCAAATTTTAATTTAGCAGCTTATTGCTGCAGAACCAGCACTGGGCTCTGCAGTGCTGTCCTGAGAGATTTACTGGCTCCTGGAAATGATGTAACACTGCTAGTCTGAGCTTCCCTTCAACCTAAAGTCACTGGAGCACAGTAGAGTTGCCAGCTCCACTAAATGAATCTTCTAATGCCCCCTTTTTGTTTGCCAGGTAGGTGCTCCCAGCCAGTAATGAAATTACTCTTCCCATCTGCTTTGATAAGCTACAAACCCTGTTATTTCTGCAAGGCTCATAGCACACCAAGTAAAACAACTGGTTAGCCTGACAGGATCTCATTTTATAAACTGCTGTTGGTTGTCCTAAAATTAAAGACAAATGTAATTCACTGCCTTAGCTTAACTAGAACAGGTATTAGGTTGACAGGTCGATAAACACTTATTCATTGTATTTAAATTCTGACATAACATTAGCTTTATTTGAGTCTGCTGGAATGACATAGGTATTCTAAGATTTAATGAAAATAACCAGTATTTTTGTTGCCACCCCTCACCTCGCTGTTTTAAACTCTTGAATGCAGCTTACTTGCCTTAAAATGTCAAAATTTAATAAGTGCTGTGGAACAGCCTTGTGTTACTCAGTAAAATTGAAGCATTTTGTTATCTTCTGTTGTGGAATGGAAGCTATTTTTGAGCACTTTCTACATTATTTCTGTCACTTTTAGTGTTTTTAAAAATGTCTTTAGTCTTTAATTTTGCTGCCTGAAAAATGTCTTCTTGTATCACCTTGCTTGAGTGCTGCTTTCAAGTATTCCTGCCCTGCATTTTTTGCATTAATTTGCTTTTTGACTTTTCTCTCTTATTTATGGGGTCTTTTTGTTAAAAAAATTAGTCTGCATTTTCACTGGCTGTGGAATGAACTTCAGGTGGAGTATGTGATCCTGTAAGTGTGAGGCCAAGATTTCAGTCCATCTTGGTTTGTAAATTCTTTACAAGCAGAGTGTCCTGTGTATTCTGAAGCAAGTTAATGTGAATTTGCTGACTTAGCTGGCACAGGCTGAAGAGGCACTTGAATATCAAAAACATGCTAAGAAGAAATGCATATATGTCCAAGAGACGCTAGTAACTGTTCCATTATTATTCATTTTCCAGTGAAGTGATTTAGTAATGGACCTTCACCGCAAAGATAATTTAGCTGCTAAATTATATCTGAATTACATGGGCACTTCCACTCTGTACACAGCCTGTTGGCACTTCTGTTGAAAACAGATAAAGTTTGAATACATTTAGTAAAGGAAAGCGCATTAGAGAATAGAAATTAGTTTAGTTCTGCTAAGCCCACCAACCTTTTAAACATTTTCATATCTTTTTTCTTGTTCTTTCCTTTTTCTTTTTTAATTGTTTTTTGGCTGTCTGGCTTCATGCAGCTTTCCCCCATCACGTCACCTGAACCCGCAGGGCTGTTGCTGGTTCATCTGTTCTTTGTGGGAGAGTTTCTTTGTGCCATCCATGGCTATGGATTAAGAGCTTTCAGTGCATTACTGACAGTGCAATGTTGCTGAACTTAGCAACAAGCTTTTTCTCTCAAGTGTTTTTAATGAAACAGAAGTTTCTTGTTGCCATCTAATAGGTTTAAATGCTACTAAAAAGAAATCCCCTCTATTGCTGTTAATCAGATTTTGTTTGCTCCCCGTGATAACATAAGCTTGCTAGTTCTGACACGTTGAGGGAGATGAGACCTGAATGTTTAATTCTAACAAAAAAGGCAGGGAAAAAAAATGGGGTTTGTGTGGGAAAACTTCCCTTGCAGTTCATAAAATCAAGAAGGGGGAGAAAAGAGGGTGCAGTAATAAATTTTCTTTCATTTACAGCTCGTCTTAGAGCAGAATGCATAAAAAAGACTTGCAAATTTATACACAGTAATGTGATTATATTTTCACAACAGTATAATTTTACTTCAAAATTAATATCAGAAATTTGCTTTCTTTTTTTCTAAGACCTATAGCAAGAGTAATGTTTGCCAAACACTCCTGTTTTTAACTACTTCCCTAAAGAGCAGCTTGGGAACTCTCCAAGGATTACCATACTGCTGACTTCAGAAAAAATTAGAGAGCACAGAAAGAAATTTATTTGCAACCCAGGCAGCAAGGGAAGAACAAATCCCAAGTGCTCGTAGGAACTGCTGACACCGAATTGCCTGGAAAGGACGCGTTTGGTGCATTTTGGGATTGCTGTAGTGTGACACAGAGAGGCCCCTGGGTTGGAGTGAGCCAGGGGGCACCTGCAGCAGAAGCTGAAATTGTCTCTGCCTTGAATGATTAAGAGCTTGATTCTCACAGTTTATCATTTCTAAAAATTACACATAGCTGGTAGTAATTGTATAGCAAGGGCTCATCTGACACTTCAGATTTATCTGACAAGCTTTTCCACGTTTTATCATTTGCCAGTCTGTGACCTTTTCATCTGGCCTCTTCTGAGTGCAGTTGATGGAGGGTATTTTATTACTTATTTACTACATTTGCATTTTTGGTGAAAATTAGTTAGGACTGTTGGGAGAGCAATATAAAATGTCAGAAGGGAATTGCCAGCTTTGCATTAGGTGGAAAGACTGGATAATGTTTGCTGAAGATCCAATAACCAGGTGTAGTATTAAGATGAAGAGCAATATTCCCTCCCTCCCTGCAACTCTGTGCTCTACAAATGAGGCTCAGATGGTAGGGAAAGAAAATAGCCCAGGAATATATAAGTCTATTATGCTGTAAATACACAAGGGAGCTCAATTAAGGTTGTTCAGGAAATCTTGCTTGACAGTTTGCTTTGAATGTGTGATTTTATAAACTTAATGCTCTTTTAGAGCAGTAGTTTCTAAACTACTGTGTGTTTTCTAAAGAAGTGTGTAATATACTTGCTTCAGGGGGAACCTGCAAGCAAGAACTGTGAGATGCATTCAGCTCACACAAGAACTGCTCTCACAAGAAGCTGATCTTGCTACCAGTGGTGCTGAGGCCGGTGTGTGATGCCAGCTGAGTGTGTTTGGGTTCCTGGCTCTTGGGAGAGGACCCATCATGTGCTCCTTGATCATACCTGATCCCTGCTGAGCAGAGAAATCCCAGCACTAAAGTTAGGGGTGGTTCTTGTTCATACAAGCCTGTGTTTTGTAGGCAGTGTTGGGAGGGGAAGGTGGGTGTGAAGGGAATTGCTGTGCGGACCTTCAGGGATGGCAGCAGTGAAGTGTTGAGCTTTGTCCAGCCGCTGCTGCTCCATCTGGGAGAAGTTTAAAACCTTGTGTGGGTGAAGGATGGAGGCCTGGGTTATCCCTCCCCACATGAAGGCAGCAGTTTAAGGCATTGTTAATGTCACAGACTCCAGCTCCCCACAGCAGCATCCCTAGGCCGTGAATGAGGGCTGGTTTGGTTCCCAAGGCTCTGCAGGGACAGGTTTGTGGGCTGTGTCTGTGGTACCTGTGACTCTGGGGCTTGTTTAAAGGTCACCCTGTTGTCCCTTTGTAGCTTTCCTTCCTCTGCTACCTGGAAGAGGAGTGAGGGGTGATGTCCTTCAAATCATTGAATTGAACACAGTTCTGTCACCATAGAATGCTATTGAATAACAAAGAAGTATTGCACCACCACGTACTGTGCTGTTGTGCCTCTTGAACACGGGACTAGTGAATTGTCCAGGTTTCTGACTTTTGTACTTGGTCCCTGAGGTCTCATAGGTCGTGCCCACAAAGGGGAAGTACAAACATGTGTGGGTACTTACATGTTTACACATATATGTTTGAAAAAGTAGGTGGCTGCTTCTCTTAAATCCAGTAGTGTCTTTCTCTTCTATTTCTGCAAAGAAAGTCATTTGCTTGTGATGCAGTAATGTGCAATGTAGTCCTTTAAATGGTTGATTTCTTTATTCTTATTTTGGTTTGTGTTTTTACACTGGCATTTTCAAAGTGGGTGCCAGTTGGCATTCTGTATAGGGGAACAGAATCAGCTGCTTTGTCAATATTTTACCCTGATGTATCTTGTTCAATGCAAGTTGAAATTAATTGCCTTTTTTCTTTCTTCCACAGAACCAATTACAATTCTGTCATCTATTTAGGATTAATACTGCTAAATGTATCCCTTTTTCAAGATAAATATTCCACTTAGTACACAGGTATTCTACTTACCAGAGGTTTGTGTGTAGGCAGAAGTTTCATCAATTTCAATTAAATTCCTCTTGCCTATTGTTAGAGAATTTTGTGTTTGTGTCCTTCACTTGAGTTAAATGTGACTTACATTGATGGAGTTTAAGTAATTTCAACACTTAACATAATTACTGTTGCAAAATGAAGATTACAAATGTCCAGGTGAGTGGTTGGGGTCCCCCACCCATGAGTTCTACACTGTGACACTGGTACTAGGTATATTTAAACATTTGAAACGTGTTAGGACAGTGAAAGAATGAGAAGCTTTGGTGAAACTCAAGATGATGGGAGAAAGGATCAGGATTTCACTTATGCAAAGAAAGACCTTTCCATACCAGATCCTATTTGAATACTTTGGGTGTTGTGAGTGGACTGACTTTACTGAGGGTGGGAAGGACAGATTGACTATATGATTTTACTGGTTTTTCCTCTCTCCCTAACTTTGGCATTGGCTGTATTTTAGGAGGAATGGACTGATGAGAAAGTAAAGTTAAGCATTGGCTATTGAAATCAGGATTTCAAATGTCCTCAAATCTGAGGATGCTTGGTTTTTCTTAATAATATAGGATATGTATAAAAGTCCTAGGATTTATCACTTTTAAAGGTATTACAGCTTGTCAGAACTGCCACTAATTGTTGTCCCTTTGTGCCCTTGCCAGCTGTACTGTCTCACCCTAGGACCTCTCCAGGCCCTGGGGGACACATGGAGCACTAAGCAGGAATTGGTCCTGATTATGTGGTATTGATCCATACAAGCAGGTGAAAAGGAAAATATTGAAGGCTTTTGCAAGGACCTACATCTGTCAGACTCTGCAGGTTTCTGGGATTCCTTTTGTTCTCATTTTGTCTGAGTTTGCTTTTTTAATTTTGAGTTAACTAAATCCAAGACTTGGCACTCAGCCCTGAGTATTGTCCATGCAGGTGGTTTTTACAGGACTGTGATGTGAACTTCCCAGTAATTGGTCTCACCAGTATGGAAGTTTCCTCCCCACACACCCCCCATGCTTAGAATATCAGCTCTGGAGAGTTTGCTTTTATTTTTTTAGTGAGGTTAAACAAGATGCAAGCATAGTTTGCATGGAAATAGCTATATATAAATTAGTCATCTGCTTCTAAAGTGATAAAAAGTGATCTAAATACTGCTGGGAGAGAAAAAAAAAGTGTTCTCTAATCTATATACACATTGAAAAATACTTTTGTTTGGCTCAGGAAAGGACTCAGCATGAATTCCCTCCTACCCAAGTACTCCAAGAGCTGATGTTACAGTGAACCAGTCATGTGGCAAATTAAAAAGTCTGGTGGACGGATGATATGGTTCCAAGAACTCAATAAAACTTATTACCTACAAGACTGATCTTTCTATTCCAGTGACATGTGTGCTGGTACTTCTGCAACAACAGGAATAATTAAGGAAAAAAAAATACTGGTTTAGTATTTTGGGGCTTCATTTTAATGGAACAAAAGAACTAATTTTTACCACGGTATATACAGGATTAAGTGGAAATCTCCCCTCCGTTGCTTTCCCAAAAAGATGTAAATTTCCTAGCTGAAGTCATGCTTGTTAAGCTCAAGTGATGATGGAGGCGTGAGTATATTAAGGGAAAACCTGAGAGGCTGAAGTAGACAGGAATGATTTCCTCATCAGGGATGTGAATGTATCAGTTTAACCTGGAAAAAAGGCTCGTTGCGCTTAGGCCTGGTGGCAGCTGAGAAACACACAGTTGGTCTTCCCTGTGAATCAGCTGATCTTAGAAAACTTCCAGATGAGTTCGTTTAGAAACAGAGCAAGTTCTGTCATGCATCTCTGGTCCATGAACTGATTGGTGTTGGTGTGTGATTATCCAGGACAGGAAACAATAAGGAAAACAATCCAATCCCAGCACCCCAAGTCAGGCAGACCCCTGAGGAAGAGTTGTTGTGAACACTGAGGTAAATGTGATGAGCAGCAGTGTAGGCTCCTCTGCCACCCCAGGGGTGCCAGTGGGAGCTGCACAAGTGATGCCCACTCTGCCATTTTGAGGTGTATTTGGAAGTTCAGCCTGGAGCAGGAGCACTGACTTTACACTGCAAACAGGCTCTGGTGCCTGCTTGGTCAACCCTGTGAGTGTAAGGAGGTGTGGAGGGAGGCACTGAAACCCTGTCTTGCTTTCTGCAGTCTTTTCACAGGAGAATGCCGGAGAACTCCTTGAAGTTGAACTTGCAGGCTGTGTGCAGAGGGAACCTGCATGGCCAGCTGGCAGCATTACAAGTGTTAGAGGCACCCTCCTGTTGCTGGGATAATAGAAATCATTTTAGCTCCATCTTTTTTTAATTTGGGGGTGTCAGGAGGAGCTACATCCTGAGTGCTCTGAATATAGATCCTACTGGACAATCATGAAAGTTGGAAAAGATCTCTAAGATCACCAGGTCCAGCTGTTAACCCACCACCACTGTAAACCACGTCCCCAAGTACCACATTCACACACTTTGAACACTTCCAGGGATGAGGATTCCAGCACTTCCCTAAGCAACCTATTTCAGTGCCTAAATCCTATAATTGTGTATGGGAATTGCAGTATATTTTTAGAACTTAGGAAAAACAGCTGGGTTTTGTCCATATTGACATGGGCTTAGGCTTCTACTGGAGCATCTATTTCTGTATAAGTCATTCAAAACCATTGTCATCATTTGATATAGGCCTTAAAATTGTTAGGTAATTCTGACTCTAGGCACAATTATTTTTATTTTCATTTCTACTTGCAGCAGCTTTGTGTAAACCAAGAGACATTCTTGTTACACACTGCTTTTATTTCAGTGTTTTGATGCCAGTAGTGCAACTTTGTGTCCTTGATCTTCTCTTTCTTGCTCTAAGCCAAATAACTTCAAGAAACATTCTCAGCTAATGATGACCATGCAGCAAAAGTGACTCTGCAGTTCTGAGAGCTCTCAATTATACCCATAAAATCAGGAGCTTGACTGTAAGAAGTATTTTGGGATGTTCCTTTTGTTCTGTTCCCTTGACTTTCTCCCCTCATTTGCTTATATTGTCTTTGGAAGGATGTATTTCCTTCATTTGACTAGCAGGGAGGGTTTGCATTGCAGGATTCTTTTATCATCAGTTCTGCTCTTCAGCAGAGTTTGCAGATGGAGTAATTGCTGTGCTCGCAGCACCAGCTCCCTTTGTTCCTGCCCTGACAGGTTGCTTTTCGCTTGACTTGACTTTGAAGTTCTGAGCTCCCATTTCTTAGAAATTTGTTGTGGTTTTTTGACGTTATTTCTTGTGTGTTTACGAAGCTTTCCATTCACATTCCCTTCTTGTCACTGCCTTTGCACTGGCTGCTTACGAGAGAGATTTGGGTGTTACAAATAATGAAGCAGAATGAGGCAGTGCAGTTCAGGAAGGCTCTGGGGAAGCAGCTCTGTTATTAACACTCCTCCTCTCTTGCTGGTGACACGATGGACACGCATGGCTGAGGGGATGCCATTGTGGCCTCTGCATGGGCTTTGTCTCAGGCTGTGTTTGTGTTGGACAGAGACTGGCTTGGGTTGTTCAGCTCTTACACAGGATCATTGTGGAAGCAGTTCATGTCTGTTAGCTGTGAACAGATGGTAATGCATTATTTTTGGCATGGGGAAGGAAAAGGAGACCTCACGTTGCATATGAATAGACATCTCTGGGGCTTGTCCTACCAAAGTGAGGATGCAGAAGTAAAAGGAGAGCAAAGCTTAGCTGGCCCTTTGTGCCCTGCTGTGCCCTTCATTCACTCCTGGCTTTATCTGTTGCTTCTGGAAATTCTTTATGTGGATACAAACACAGTAGGATTGGTGAGCATATTTATTCTAGCTTGTCAAAAAGATACTGTTTGCAATTTTTGGGATAGAAATAGAGATGGGTTGGTAGATAGGCCTGCAAGTTGGGGGAGAAATGTAAGGACTAGACTGACTATAATAACATAATGTCATTTGGGCTTTTTTTATCAGTGTGATTGGGACTGTGTTGTGTACTGGCCATTGTGTTAGCATAGGCAAAAAGACCATTTCTCACAGAGAGGTTTTGCACTCTATGCGTGGGCAAGCAGGGGAAGCTGCTGTGCTGAGGCCAATGTAATAACTGCTAGAAAAAGCCCATGACAAGCTCACCTGTGTTTGGTGACTGACTGATTGAGAACAGAGGTTGTGGGAGTTGGGAGGAGAGGTGATATTTTGGTTTAGACATACAGACTCCATGATGAGAACCTGAACATTTGCAAGGAGCCAAGAAACAGGCTGGTCCTTCACCATAGGAAGCTTCTCAGTTCCTCCCTCCCCACACACCTCCCTTGCTCTGTTTCCTGCTATATTCACTCACTATTGAGCTTTCAGTCCAGCTCTTGGGATGTGTGGGCTGTGACACAGGTTCCTTGTGGCCTCCACAATAAACCCCACAAAGCTCCATGGTGGGGAGCAAACCCAGGGGATGCAGACCGAAACCAGGGAACTTGGAATTGGGGTTGTTTAGTTGTTAAGATGAATCTTTGAAGGTGAGTGCAGTCAACAGATGGGGGAAAATCTGAGGAGCTGAGAAACTTCAGGAGTTAATGCATGCTGGGTGAGATGTGGCACTAGAGGTTCATCATTTAAGCTCCCAACAGCATTTTCCAGATTGAGGAAGTAACGATTCGGGCTGGGGAAGTGGAAAGCTCTTTATATTCTGCGCAGAGTCCAGCCTGGGCTTTCAGGGCTGAGGGATTGCTCTCCAGCACAAAGCCTGGGAGATTCTGAGATGCATGTGCTGCCTGGCTCCCTGTAGTTTCTTAGTTGTCTGTCTTTTAGTTTGTTTAAATAAAACTTGACTTGTAGCATGAGAGAATTTTTTCTTGGATGCATTTTTAATGAGCTCTTCTACAGTTGGTAGTACCCAGAGGTAGTTCCACATCTTCTGCTCAGTGCTGCTGATGCTTGTCAGAAATTAGTATTTGACAACACTTCATGATTTCAAAAGCCACTGAAACACTGATTATATATTTTATTTTTAATTCTGAATGTTTTACAGTGGTAGGTTGGTTTCCTTTGAGCTGTCGCCTCTTTTAGATGTGAGTTCTGTGGTCACAAATGTTTTCAGGTCAGCTCAGAATAATGAAATGCTAAGGCACAATTGTACGTGAGTGTTTTTGAAGGCCAGCTCTGAGGTTTGCCTTCAGCCTTGTCCTGAGGGAGTCATTGTATCATATATCACACGTTGAGCCAAAGGGTGCTGCTGTTACCAAGCCTGGTCAAATTAATCACACTGTACTGTGCAGAAGTGCAAAAATGCAGATTTGTGTATTAGCTTTTGACACTAGTATGCTATTGCCTTCTAATTAATTCTCTTGGCCTTAATATAATGACCATGTAAGGCATTAATATGCTAAGATGGTAAAAAAAGATGCTTTTATGTTTTTACTATAGTGTGAATAAGAAAGCGAAAGTTACCAGTTTATAGCATTTTAATTGTTTTTATAAATAACAAAAACTATGCACTCAAAAAAAAAAATCAAAATTATGGCACTAAATGTACAGGGACAAGACCTAGGCATGTGTTTTAACCCTTTGATGAAGACACCTTGCAGTTTAGTTTGGATCTAAGTGATTTAAAAGCTGAAATATAGATTTGAATTTTGTTCATGTCTTTGTAGCCAGTGTAAATTGATTTGATCTTAAAGATAAAGGGACAGGGGATGTTCAGTCATGGGCAAAATGATTTTTGGACCAGAAAGAACCACCTTTGGTTTCAGAATGGCCTATGAGGACTTTCTGGCAGTCAGTGGGGCTAAAAACCACCAACCTCTCTAAGCAGCAATTGAAATACTTTTGCACATCAGATTGGGTGTGTCTTTAATACCTGCTGTTGCTTCTGACAGGCTTGTTTCTCCCCTCCCTTCTAAACAACACATGATCAAGAGAGAAAGACTCCATGGTGATGGTTTCTAATGGTTCTGTTTCTCTGAGAGAAACTGTAAACCTCTGGGGTGCTCTAGTGTAAATAAACACTGTCCCTCCCTAGCTGTGATAAATTTCTGAACCTGATGTCTTTGTGAATTCTGTCTGAAAAATGATGATTATTTGCCTAAATGAGCTCTATAAATAAGCATTCTATATTTTAACAGGTGTGGTTGCCACTGCAGTACAGCTGCTGTGCTTGGGGAGAAAAAGGTATTCTATTTTAATGGAGCAGCAGAAAGACTTTGCATGTCTTTGCTTGAATTCAGTGCATAATTTAGAACACATAGGAAGTTTTTTTTGTAGTGTATATACTCCATAATATTTAGCAGTAAGTAGGTATCACACATTATCTTTGTTGAGCAAGTATGAGGAAACAGAGCATGCTCCCAGCAGCAATGGATCTGGCAAAGCTTGTGGGTTTGGTGATAAAATTTCCAATTTCACAGTTATTCTCAAGTCAAAAGAGAGGAGATAGCTGAAATGTCTCTGAGGGGATCAACCCCAAACCTCTCAAAGTTTAAGAGGGCTCTGTGACTGATTGCTAAGTGCAGGGTGGATTTACACTGACACATACTGCTTTCACAAAACATTTAAAGTTGCAAAGCAGTATCAGTTCCAAGCAGATTTTGTCCACCTACTTTGGATCTGCATATGGCCAAGGTGTGAATTTTGTACAAAATGTTGCTGATGTTTTATGTATTGAGTTAAACACGTGGTTCTACAGCTGTCACTGGTGCTCTCTGGGCAGAGGTGTGTGGTTGTGTCTCATCCCTTCCCTCTATGATAAATGTGACACGTTGCTTTTCAGGGGGAATTTGGTTATTTTTAAGAACAAATTCAGCTCATTAGGTTCACTGGCAATGTCATGAGAGCCAAGGTGCATAAATCTCTGTCTCACAGGCTCAGGAGCAGAAGCTCTGCACTTTGTTTTACTGTTAGGCAGAGTCAGATTCTCACCTGGTGTGTGTTGACACAGGCGCTGAAGTCAGTGAACCTTTCCAGTGCTCTCTGGACACAGATGGTGGTCATTACTTCCAGAGGCCACCATACCTAAGCTCATCAAAGAGTGGAGTGATAAAGCTGGTTCTTGATCTCTGCCTCCTAAAGATTGACAGGAGTAATGACTGGACCCCCCATGACAGCTCTGGCCTGCAAAAATTCCCTTGTGGCCTTGCGCTTGCACCAGCCAAATCGGGTGCAATTATTTCTTTAGGTAGCAAGAAAGACACTGAGATCTTTCCTCTCCAAGTCTGGAAGCAGCAGCTTTGAGTTCCTGCCCCGCCTGTAGACCAGCCATGACTTGCTGTGCCTTGCAGGGTGCTTTGTTTACCCTGTAGGAGACCTTCTGGAAGAGGACTGGAAGGAATTGTTGTGCATGGGGTTTTCAGGAGATGTTTTCATTGATCAAAAGTCTCCAACTGTGTTGCAGAGGTGACTTTCTGAAGGCAGCTGGAGAAACAGATCCATGAGTAGTGACTGCCATGGAACTAATGCAAGTCAGCTCCTGTCAGTGCTCTCAGCTGTAGGTGCAGGGCAATGCTTGCAAAAATCTCTGCAGCATCACTTGGCAGGTTCATGTGCTGCCTCTGAGTACCTCTGTTCTCACTGAGCCTGGACAGACAGTTCCAGCTATTATTTTAATGCTGTGCAAATAGTCTTTGTATTTGTGGGGTTTAGATTTTAACAACAGCTCTTTTCTGCAAGAGCTGATATTTCTGTGTTCTTACAGCATTCAAAATGTCAGGGCCCTTGGGAAATATCAGGCCTAATGTACAGTGGTCAGTGCTAATGAAACTTCTAAATATTTCCTCCTGTGTCAGGATGTTGAAAATTCTTTGCTTTTGTTTAACTTGCTTTGTGATTTCCATGCTCTGATTATTTTTTTTTCCCACCCAGGTTGCTTAATGCATGCCATAACCAGAACACTTGTTTCTCTGTGTGGAAAACATACTGTTTCTGGGGGGAGAAATGCAGAACTTATAACCAAAATGCTCACCTCTTCCTAATTATACTTGGTTTTTATTTTAACTGTTGATGTCTCTGCTGATAATTGTCAGGTGGTCTCAAAACTCGCTTCTTGAAGAGTGAGCTTCTGAGTGTTGTTAGGGAGGGTTGCTTAACCCAAACAGAAAAGTAGTTCTTTGGAACCCACTGTTAGCTCTGAGTCAGTTTGTGCTTGTGGAACTGCCAGATTGACTTAAAGCTTTCTATTGCTTCTTTTGGCACGGAACACGTGTGGCACGCTGGGCACCCTGTCCTTCCTGTACAGGAGGCTGATCTTCCTGAGAAATAGACCATGTTCTGTTCTTCTCTACAGCTGCTCTCTGCCTGACTTGAACTTTCAGAGACTCTTTCACAGACCTGCTCCCGTTACCCAGAGCCAGCAGCATGGGGGGTAAAGTCACCCTGGGTAGCCACTCCATGTCCCTCTGTTTGGGAGTGCTGCTGCTTTCCATGCCTGGGATTCCCACAAGGATTTTGAGGATGGACAAAATTCCTTGTTATTCCAGAAAGGTGCAAATACCAGAGACTGGCCACATTTGTGTCTTTTTGGAGACTTCCAGGATTCAAGGGTCCAAATGTGTCACTGGTGTTGCCAAGGCATGTGTCAGTGCTGTGGGATGACCCCTGGCATGGGAACCCCTGCTCTGCAACAAATACAAAATAAAAGATGGGCTGTGGTGTCAGTGAAGAGCCCTGAGCACTCACACTGAATGTTGGTACCTTTGGGCAGCTGCTGTGTGTGCCAGCTGGAGCAACGTGAGGTGTTATTTTCATGTGGATCTTGGAATGGTTTCCTGAAGTTGGGTTTCTTAACCCAACTCCATTTCAAACAAGACTCTTTTGGTGATGGGGAGGAAAAGCAATCCTAAGTTTTGAAGTTGTGAAGTTCAGACTCACAAAGGATGTCTGAACTGGGTCAGTCATGACCCAGCACAAACAGCAACAGCATCATGGCTTCTTTAGTACTTCTGGAATTAGTCCTCAAAACTCGTGAAGCCATGATTACTAAAGGAAGCTTTTCTGGGCCCTTTTATGCACATGACTTAAATCACTTTATATATCAGTTCAAAAGTGTGGAAAACAAATACACAAATAGTGTGGGGCCCTACAGAATCTTTTTAGAGAGAGGGATATATTTGAGTATAGAAGCTTAACTGTTCTTTTAAGTCCCTGAACAGCTCCTAGAATATTTGTCACTGCCACCTCTTTGAATTGGAAGAGAACGATCTGCGTTTTCTGAGACAGAGTAAATCTAGACTGGCACTCTTCTTTCTTTGTATCAGGAAAATATTCCAACACTATTCCAAGCATGATGAGCACTGCAGGCAAAGCCTCATCAGGATCCCAGTGAAAGCCAGTCATGAACAACCTCAGGATCTCTATTACCATTGTGTTTGCACACTGCTTATTTCTCTATGCTGAAGGACAGCAAGTAGGGAAAAACCCCTTTGGTTTAAGACTGAGTCTGCAGGCAGCATTACTCTGGTAGGAGGTATTTCTGTCCCCATTCCTTTCCATTTCACTGTTCTGTGTGTGACCCTTTGACATTTGCTCATGGCAGGAGTCAGAGACAAGATGGTGAAGGATTTGCCTGAAGGAAACTAGACTCTGCTAAGAAAAGGAGACTCTCAACCTGGGTTATGTGCACACAGTCTCAGGGGTGAGGCTGGCTGACTCTAGATATTATTAGTGTGACACAAAAATGATGGTCTCTGGCTCATGGCAGAGACAATGGTCCCTGAAAAACTGGGAGATCTGTGGCACAGGGAAGAGTTTGTGCAGAAGCAAAATCTTCTGTGTGAAAATGAGGTGTTTGAGACAGTAAACAGCATTGTTCCCATGGCAGTTTCTAGCTGTCACTCCTAGAAATACACATGTTCCTTGGATAATTTTTTCATCTTGCTTCTTTCATGGGATATGATGATACCCCAGATGTTAGACTTGCTCAGGTAGAGGCTCAGTGCCTCTGTAATTGTATTCCTTCAGATATCTCAGAAAACATCCTTGAAATGTTACTCTGTTGATGTCTCCCTGGACTTGCTGAAGTCTCAGGAACCATTTTCTCAGCTCTGAGTCAGAAGTGCCACTCTCTAACTTTTGATCTTTGGCACTTCTTTCTTAAAATAAACTCTAAGCCATAGAATTTAACATTTCCTGCAAGAAAGACTTCATGACATCGCTAGGGTTCACTTAGGTGCAAAGTGACACTATATATTATTAGGAGAAAGAATGGCAAAAAGAATAACTGGCATGTTTGCACTGCCTGATCTTTTGTCTTAGTTCTGCCTGGAGAAATAGAAATGTCTCTGCAAACAACAAAATCAGGAAATGTTTTTCTTAGTCCTTCTTTCTGATGTGTGTGTGCTAATACACCTGGGATCTAAGAGCCTAATAGATTTATTGGTAATCAATATTTGTTGTGAGCCTACCAGAGTAATTTTTATGTTGCTGTTACTGAGGGCTTTAAAAATAATCGAGACTTTGCTGATTTTCAGCCTTCTGTGTAAGGGAGGCAGCTGGGAAGATGCAGCCAGTGGCCAGATTCCTTGTTTGGAATCCCTGGCTGGGTGGTTCCCTCATGGAACCTGCCCTGGCTGTTGTTTCCAAGGCCAGCTCTTCCCCTTCACCCCCAGATGCAGCTGCTTTTGGGACCCCTTAGGCACTGCTGTATTATACTAATGCAAGGTTTCTCCTTCTCCATAGTATCCCTATTAAATAATATCACCATCCATCAAAGTGGTGGTGGAAAGAAGCAGAATTCTCAGGTTTGGTGCAGAAACATAGTTTAACATAGATTTAGACCATCTATTTTTTCCTTAAATTGTGTATTGCTAACCAATGCTGTAACTTCTACAATAATCATTAAAGCAAAACCACAGGTTAAACTATTCCAACCATTTAATGAACCAACCAGTTCAAGGAGTATTTTCCAGAACCTTATAGTATATTAGGAAGGGCTTTGAAGTGATGATGGAGTGCTGCATATTTGAGAGAATGTACTTGCCTTGCATCAGGGCTGCGTCCCTGATGGGATTTCTTGACATGGGTATGAGCACAGGACTGCTACAGGGGAGCACAGCTCATCTTACATTTGTAGAAGTGCACCTGCCAGAGGGGATTTGATCCATTACAACTCCTCAAATGTTCTTTTCTTTGTTTCTCACCCAAACTGTTCTTGAGTGGCATTCAGGGCTGCACCAGGTACCTCGTTATTGTCCTAGAAGCATAGCTGCTTCTCAAAAGTGTTTTTTTCTTAGTCTTGGAAGAGACTCTGACATCTAGACTGAAGTTCACTTATTTTCTTCCTCTTTTCTTCTGGAGAGTAGTGAATTTTGCTTGGAATTTTCCTTTTTTTCAACTAGCCCAAGCAGGACTTCCTGAATCAGGGGAGACTCCACAGAGCAGAGAAGTAGGAAGCCACTCTTTGAGAGGAGAGCTGTGATTTATGTTCTCTTTCCTTCTGAACAGTTTTAGGGATAAAAGAGCTGGATCCTAAAATGACATTCTCTGCTTGGAGTTATTCCACAGCTCCATGGAATTTTGAGAGTGAGTTAAATCCTTGTGCTGACACTTGGTATCTTCTTGTAGCCTTGGATGTGGCACTGCTGTGATAGTGCAGGAAATGTCAAACCAGAGATCTGTGGAAAGGGGAAGAATTCAAGGCTTTGTTTTTACTGTCTCATTTCTCACATATTTGATTTAAGCATGAAAAATAGATTCCTTTTTGCTTTAAAGGTCCTCCTACAAAGCTGCAAGTCCATGAAGAAGCTTGAGCACTTTGGCTGATAAATCAGTGAACCTCTCTGGGACTTGAGATAGAGCACAAGGCCTGAGAACTGTCAGGAAGAGGTGCCCAGGCTGGTGTCCATGAGATGTGCAGGTACCTGCCTGTGGAAAATGGTGCCTTAAAAGGAAAAGTTACCCAGCTGGAGCCAGAGGCTGAAATGGCTGCTAAGGTAGAGGAAAAATGCATTGGGGGGAAAAAGGAAGGAGTGTTAGGGGCAAGACCACTGAAGGAGACTGAACTTCCCCAGGGGTGTGAGAGCAGGTCAGGTTACCAGATATGAAATTGGCTTCTCTGGTAAACTTGCCCTACTGTGACTACTGCCATTGCTGAGCTGTGGGGGTTTTAAAAATACACCTGGTAACAGCACATATAATGCATGTGTTCATTGTTTATAATCTGGCAAAGCTTCTGCTTGAATGGTGTTGGATGATGATTGTGTTGGAGGCTTCTGTGATGATGATTTTAAAGCTTGTACAGCAATAAACACAAATCCTGCAGTGCTGTGTGTTTTAAACTCCCTATTCTCAAACTGATCTGCCGTTAAAGGACTGAATGTAAACAGCTGTGCAGACTTCTGTAAAGCTACACTGGTTTACATCAACAACAGTTGTGGCCTAAAATACTTGGGTATGTTTAGCACAGTGCATTTGTCCAAAGATATGATGAAAAGTCTCTTTGCAGTGCCAAGAAAATTGTCCCACAAGCAGCGGAGCACACTCAGTCCATCATTGCCAGTTCGGTCAAGGCTGAATAGCAGCCCACAAGCCCCAGAACTGGGTAAATGCCTCTGTAATTTGTCTTCTGACACTGCACTGCCTGCAGCTCTGCCAAGGAAATGGAAAAATGTGGAGCGAGCCCTGAGCAACCCGTCACAACACAATGAATCCAGCTTCCAGAACTATTGTAACTGGGATGCTGCTCTCCTCGCACATGCCAGCAGCTACAACAAACTGAACAAAACAAAACAAAAGCAACAACCCTCCTCTTTGAGAGAAACAAGGCAGGGGGAAATCACATGATTTGCTATTTTGTGAAAACAGCATAAACATGGCAGTTTGTGCAGCAGGATTGGGAAACAAGAGGCAAGTCTAGATCCATGTGGGCTCCTTGCTTTAGGTCCCAGTTTTCATACCACTCTGACCAGGAAGAACTCAAGGAGCACAGAAGATTTTCCTTTTGGTCATGCTCTGCAACATGAGCTTTATTGTGACCGTACATCCTGACACAGCTTGGGTGAAATGGAGCAGGAGCTGCTCATGCAGACAGAAAATCTCCATTGGCACCAGTAGGTGAGGTGCTGACTTCACAGAGAATGGTCTACTCTGTGTTATTGTCAGAAGTATGAAGTGAGGAGAACTCAGCAAGAGGCTGTTCTTGAAGCTGAGGACCCTCAGTTTGGATGCAGTACAATTACTTGCTTTGCTCTGTGTCATGGACACGTAGGGTCACGCCAGGGATCTCCTGAATCTCCAGGGTGCTTTCAGAGACAATGCAGCTTTCTGATCGTGCCAATATATAATGTCCAAAATCTTTTCCTGTTTGTGCCATGTTTCCTCTTTATTTTTAACTTTTTTTTTCAGATATGTTATTAAATACAGTACTTTTTATTCATATAAAGTAGATTTTTTCTTCCGATAAATACATTCTTCAAACAGAACTTAATGGCAGAAATTTCCTGAGCAAAAATAAACCACATCTCTGGGTTGAAGCTGTGCTAGTGAGAAAACATAGCTCTTTTCATCTTCAAAGCACTGTGCAAACTTGAAATAATGGATTTATTTTTTTTTTTTTAATCAGGCCTGTGAAGTACGTATTAATGTTCCAGATGAAAGATGGGAACCAAAAAGAGAGGTTAAGTTAAAGTTGTTGGGATCAGAGCCAGTTTTGCATACTCTCTGGGCTGCTTGGACCTATAGAATATGAGATTCATGCTTATTGACACTTCTGCTGGTCCATAGAATATCCTGGGTTAGAAGGGATCGTCAGTCCAGCTCTGCACAGACACCCCAACAATCCCACCCTGTGCCTGGGAGCACAAACATTGTCCAAATGCTCCTGGAGCTCTGGCAGCTTTGGGGCTGTGCCCATCCCCTGGGGAGCCTGTCAGTGCCCCACCACCCTCTGGGGGAAGAAACTTTTCCTGATACCCAACGAAACCTCTCCTGACACAGCTTTGTGTCATTCCCCCAGCTCCTGTCCCTGGGCACAGGGGAGGAGAGATCAGTGTCTGCCCCTCCACTTCTCCCCATGAGGAAGCTGTAGACATTATTTGGATGTTAATAAAGTTAATAAAACTTACAGGGTGGAGATTCACTGGGAATAAATTTGTTTAGCCTTTTTCAGGTGCCAGTGAGCAGCACCACTGAGCAAACAGTCCTCATTTATTACCTACTTTTGAATAATTAAGATGAAAAACTTTCTACCTATTGGAAAGAAAGTAAACCACAGAGTTTCAGTGTGCTTCATGCTGCAGCCCAATCTGCACACTCACCCAGAATTTCATTGTGGGATTTTTCTTTTTTTGTTGTTGTTTCACTGGGGAATGTTTTTATTGCTTTAGTGTGAGATGCTGTGCTGTCCTTCTCTAGAGCACAGATATGAATGTGGCCTTGGTGCTGCACTAATGACCAATTTGCTGGTTTACAAGCACAGACCAGAGAACATGATCTGTTGTAAGGGTACAAGAACTCGTAATTGATATTAGTACTTGGCAGAACATGGAAGTGCAAACATCCCTCATTTCAGTCCCACAGCCACTGCTGTCCCTTCATTGCTCCCAGGCTCCTGTGAGTTAGCAGGAGCAGTTCAGAAAATGTTTTCAATGAATGTGTTGAACAGCTGAGAATGTTCTTGGGAGTGGATTAAACCTGTTTGGCTTTGCCATTGGTATTAACTGATCACAGGAAGTGTTTCCAGGTCAAGGACCTCTTATGGGTGTTAAAAAATAAAGTGTATTTGGAGTTTTCAGGCTCTGGAGAAATCTTAGCAATACCTGTAGGAATGGATGTGTGATACTGCAGTGTGGTGAGTTTTTGACATCCTGGCAGCTGTTAGGGTGGCACAGCATGTTGTGATGATAAAGTTTGTTTATTCTAAGTGTGGTAACACAAGCAGCATTGTAACTTAACAATTTAATTTGTTTCCTAACTCATTGGTGCATATGTTACAAGACAAATAAGAAGGAAATAGAAAATTGGGATAAGATCTGGGATCTCTGAAGTGAACGATTTTGAGTCCAAAGTGTTATGCAGATGCCAGGCAAGTACACTTGAACCAAATGAAAGAAATAAAAGTTGATTTATAGAAGCAACTGTTGTTTATACACAGGTCACCAAAGGAGCATGTTATGGAAATTGGCAATAAATTAAGATGAACTGAAGGCAGGAGATGGGATGAAAGAATGAGCCTACCAGAGTAATTCAAGCACAGCCCAGTTGAAAGGTCAGGTTATTGAGTGGTAGCTACTGTTCCCATGAGATCAGGGTAGGGGAAGGCAGCCAGATGCTTCCCAGATCCTGTTTTATTGTCAGGAAGACTTTACTTACTAAGAAGCAGGATTTCCATCTGCAATTTCAAATGGATGTCAGGGGGTTCAAAATGCAACCCATGGTGTGAAGCTGCATTCAGACATTCCCTGTTTTCATACAGCACTGCAGCTGGGCTTGGCAGTCCTTGCCCTCAGAGCTGGACCAGGAGCATCTGCTGACAGGAGCAAGGCAAGAGGAAGCACTGCCCTCCCTCCCCTGGGCTCCCCAGGTTTCCAGGGCAGTCTGGTTTCTTTGGCTCTGGAATAGCTGCTGCCATTTGCAGTGGGCTGAGGCTCAGGGCAGCTCTTTGGGGAAGTGAGCTCTGGAATAGTTATGTCCCCCTTGGGTTCAGCTGTGCTGTTCAAACCTGGCAGTTCTCTGCCTCTGAGACCTCAGCAAAGCTTCTCATGGTGTGTAAGGATCACTGAGGTTCCTGCCTGTTCAGTCCTGCCTTGTGTTGTGTTTGGAGTGAGTTTGGAGAGCTCCAGGAGGAGCCCAGGTTTCCATTCTTCAGAGCAGGACACTGTAGAAGCGGTGGGAGAGTGTTGCAAGGCGTGGGAGCTGTGGGATGGCAGGGAGGCTCCCACAGAGCATTTCTTGTGCATCCTTAGGTAAGATTGCACTTGTGTCCACTCAGTCTTTGAATTAATAAGCAGTAACAGGTACTTGAGCATTATAAACAGTGCCCACATTTGGATAAGACATTGTCTGGAAAGAGTAATCTTTTCTGTTTGTTTTGCTTAAACTCAGCATCTGATTTGCCATGCTGCTTTCTGCTGTGTTTTGAATTATATCTTTCAGACTTACCAGGAACGAACTAGTTGCTAATCTTCAAAGGAAGTCTTTAAAAAAATAAATTGCTTTAGGAAATGCTGTTAAACATTGTTTACGTACCTCTGCTTTTCTCATCTTTTCCCCTGGACAAAAATCAATATTCCTTCCTACTGGTAAGAGGATCTAAAGCTACAGCAGGTGTTGGCTCTCCAGCACATAGAGATGAAGAAGGAAAAAGGACTGACTATGTGGGATTGTTCTTTTCTCAGATTTTCAGAGGAATGTGGTGTTATTCTATATTCATAGGTTGTTTGGTGCTTTGTCCTCCCATGAATAGACTAGAAGCAGCTGAATTTCTAGTGCAGGTAGATTGGCTTGGTTTCTTTTTTTTGCTTGCTCCTTAGATTTCATGTGGAAAGGTTTGTAGAGCATCTTACTACTTTTGGATAAAGGGGGTGTGTGTTCAAATGAGAGAGTCCAGTGTTGTGTAATGCACACATATTTAAGCATCACCAGTTATTTTAGAACTAAATTAGAAATATTGAGACATTGCCTTATTTAGCATATTTCTCTTCTGTGTCTGACTTTGAACTGTTGTCCTTGACATGGAATATATAACAATTCCCTGGCTTGCATGCCCTGGCTGCCCAGCACTGTGGGAGGGCCTGGAGCAAGAGGGTGATCCCTGAAAGGTTTTAATAAAGTATGAATGGAATTAAAGTAAATGCAGGTAAAATTCTGACCTTTTAAATCTGAAAGATTACAAACAGAGGCATCCTGGGAGAGGGGTTTGATATATAGGTGCCCTGGGGGCAGCGAGAGAGCACTGTCACTGTGTGGGTGTCATGTTACCATGCTTGACTTACTGCCTGGTCACAAGAGAGCCTGGAGAGCCCCACGGTGTGGGGATGGCAGCTCTCCTGCCCTGGGTGGGGATGGCAGCTCTCCTGCTCCTGAATGGGAATGGCAGCTCTCCCGCTCCTGAATGGGAATGGCAGCTCTCCTGCTCCTGAATGGGAATGGCAGCTCTCCTGCTCCTCTCTGGGAATGGCAGCTCTCCTGCTCCTGAATGGGAATGGCAGCTCTCCTGCTCCTGAATGGGAATGGCAGCTCTCCTGCCCTGGGTGGGAATGGCAGCTCTCCTGCTCCTGAATGGGAATGGCAGCTCTCCTGCTCCTCTCTGGGAATGGCAGCTCTCCTGCCCTGGGTGGGAATGGCAGCTCTCCTGCTCCTGAATGGGGATGGCAGCTCTCCTGCTCCTGAATGGGAATGGCAGCTCTCCTGCTCCTGAATGGGAATGGCAGCTCTCCTGCTCTGGGTGGGAATGGCAGCTCTCCTGCTCCTCTCTGGGGATGGCAGCTCTCCTGCTCCTGGGTGGGGATGGCAGCTCTCCTGCTCCTGAATGGGGATGGCAGCTCTCCTGCTCCTCTCTGGGAATGGCAGCTCTCCTGCTCTTCTCTGGGAATGGCAGCTCTCCTGCTCCTCTCTGGGAATGGCAGCTCTCCTGCTCCTCTCTGGGAATGGCAGCTCTCCTGCCCTGAATGGGGATGGCAGCTCTCCTGCTCCTCTCTGGGAATGGCAGCTCTCCTGCCCTGGGTGGGAATGGCAGCTCTCCTGCCCTGGGTGGGAATGGCAGCTCTCCTGCCCTGGGTGGGAATGGCAGCTCTCCTGCCCTGGATGGGAATGGCAGCTCTCCTGCTCCTGGGTGGGAATGGCAGCTCTCCTGCTCTTCTCTGGGAATGGCAGCTCTCCTGCCCTGAATGGGAATGGCAGCTCTCCTGCTCCTGAATGGGGATGGCAGCTCTCCTGCTCCTGAATGGGAATGGCAGCTCTCCTGCCCTGGGTGGGAATGGCAGCTCTCCTGCCCTGGGTGGGAATGGCAGCTCTCCTGCTCCTGAATGGGGATGGCAGCTCTCCTGCTCCTGAATGGGAATGGCAGCTCTCCTGCCCTGAATGGGAATGGCAGCTCTCCTGCTCCTGAATGGGAATGGCAGCTCTCCTGCCCTGGGTGGGAATGGCAGCTCTCCTGCTCCTGAATGGGAATGGCAGCTCTCCTGCTCCTGGGTGGGAATGGCAGCTCTCCTGCTCCTGAATGGGAATGGCAGCTCTCCTGCTCCTCTCTGGGAATGGCAGCTCTCCTGCTCCTCTCTGGGAATGGCAGTTCTCCTGCTCCTGAATGGGAATGGCAGCTCTCCTGCTCCTGAATGGGAATGGCAGCTCTCCTGCTCCTGAATGGGAATGGCAGCTCTCCTGCTCCTCTCTGGGAATGGCAGCTCTCCTGCTCCTGTGCAGCACCACAGAGCCTTTGGTTGGCACGTGGGGGCTGCCCAGAGTGGCTGTGGCTGCTGGCAGAAGGAGCAGCTTGGAGACCTCTGCGATGTGGCTGCTCCAGAGGAGGTTTGTCCCTGCAGAGAGAGGATTTTCTATCCTGCAAGTTACACGTGAGCCCTGGCAAGGGAGGGTGTGGGAGGAATGAGGAGACTGGTGTGACTCCTCCTCCTCTCCCCGCTTCCTTTGGAGCTGGCAGCACGCTGCTGCAGAGGAGCAGGGGTTGTGGGCTGCTCTCTGTGTGTGTGTTCCCAAGTTTGTCCTACTCTGCTGGGGTTTCTTCCTGGGGACACCTGGGATCCACCATGAGCAAGGCAGCCACAGAATGGGGGTTTGGATGAATGGGATGCATCCCAGATGTCACTGAGTTACAGAATCACAAGGTTGGAAGAGACCTTCAAGATCATCGAGTCCAACCCATTTCCTGACACCTCAGCTAAACCACGGCACTGAGTGCCACATCCAGGCTTTGTTAAACAAATCCAGGGATGGTGACTCCATCATTTAGGGCTCTGCTGTGCCCTTGGAAGGTTAGAGGGTGGTTTTCATTTTTTATTTCTTTTTTTTTCCCCTTCTCTTTCATGGTTCTAAAATACTTTATTGACTTTATAAAAGATGATCACAAAATTTTAGGCTAATAAAAAAGACTAAGCCATAATCTAAAGCTTCATCCTGGCAGACTCTTTGCTGCATGAATAAAGCCTCTGCAGTGTGGCAAGTTGTACAGTAAAATCACACTAAGAAATAGCAATGAAAACAACTAATAAAAACTGATACAAACCTCTCGTTTTAAGAATTCATTCAAATAGAGCAGAAAGCAATACGTAATTTTCAAGGTGGTGATTGGACAGGGGTGGAAATATCCCTGCAAACTTATAATTTTGTGTTCACATAAATCAAATTTAAGTAGTCTCCTATTGCTGACTATGAAAAAACTATTCCAAATTGTAATTTTGTTACATGTGTTTCTTGTGGATGGTTTTATTAGTTTTTAGATAATATTAAATCTCTAAGGACAAGCCTGAAGCTGAAATAATTGTAGATTTTCTCTTGCTCTGCTATTTAAAACTTGTTAACCATTCTCATCTCAAAAGCAGAAATGCTGGTCCAGATAAAAATGGTCTTTGACTACAAGAACCACAGCAGGGGTCTTATGGCTGTCTGCTTTGCTTCTTGTTTCACTGCAGCTAAAACACAGAAGAGACCAGATTTGTTCTCCACTTGAGTTTACATAAATTCAGATTAACCCCTGAGGAAAGCTCTTCAGGCTGTGTTTGGAGGCACAGCAGGACTTGGGGAAGCAGGAGGTTTTTGGCTTCTGGCTTGGCTTTTGATCAGTGAGGATTTCCTGAAAGGAAATAATATTGAACAGTGGTCTCCAAGCAGCCAGTAGCCATCATAAGTTATGTTTTAAATATTAGTGACTGGACTTCATTTAGCCTTGGAGGGCTTGTGGAGAGGACAGTGAGGGCTTGATCTCAGTCACGAGCCTGTGATTGAATTGAGTTAGCAAAGGACTTGATGTTTTCACAGAAAACTTGCATAAGCCTGAAAGCTTCTTAGCAACTATTTATAAATTCATCTGTCTCCAAAGTAACTTTGTACCCTTGTACACAGTGCATCTGGCTTTAGGGGAGAGTCACATTTAGTCTTCAGGAGACTGCAGGCAAACCAGTTCATCTTTGCTGTAGGGGACAGGTCAGTGCTGGCAGTCCTTCCTTTGGGTTTGGGCACTTTGAGTGTTGTAGCCTTAGCCTGTGCCTTGGCTCTGCTTTCTGTGCCTCCTGCTAGGCACTGAGGAGCCCCTGTGAGGGGCTGACCTGGCTGCAGGACCCAGAGCTGTGATTCTCTGCAGTGCTCCCAGGCTTTATGGGCATTTGCCATGTTTCTCCTTGACAAACACTCTTCCAGTGTCAGCAGGCCTTGACAGAGTTACTTCCATGGCAGGGAGGAAAAAATATCAGTGTAAGGCAGCTCCATTACATAACAAAGGTTATCTGGAGACACAGATACTCTGAAAGTCCCCTCTGTTCTTTTCTATTTCCAGGGACAATCAGCTTATTCTCATTTTAGGAGCTTACTATCAGTTCTGACCCATTTAAAATTCACCTGCCAATTGAATTGTATGACAGGACCTGGCTGACCCAGGCACAAAGGGAAATGTTCATATCTTTTAATGAACTGCCACAGACCGAGAGCTGAGAAGAAAAAAAGGGAAAGAATAGAGTCAGCTCTACAAGAAACAAAACTTTATTTCACAAGGCAGGGAATAGGAGCTTTCTTACTAAAATATTGTAAGTGGCTTTGCTCTATTATCTGTTAGCAGCTTCGCATCCTTGAATCATTTATTCTTTCACAAGAAAGGAAGTTTGCAAGTGGGTGTTTCTCTGTGCCTAGGCTCCATCCCTTTTCTAATGATTATTCTGCCAGCCTGCTCCTCCCTCCCATCCTCTCCCAACAGAGAGCTGAGGCCAGAGGATGGTCAGTCTGTGTCTCAGCTGCTTCTGCAGGACACAGGAGTGACTCTGGCACCAGCAGGGAAGTGCTGCTCAGTGGCTGTAGTTCCAAGGATCAGGAGTGTTACATGGATGGCTCTTTGGGGAAACAGCTGCTGTCTAAATTCCATGCCTGCATTTTCCCCATGTTTAATGTTGGTTTGGTTTTTTGTTTGCTTTTTGAGGTGATGGTGGTTGGTTTTAGACATCTGTACTTATTAATAATTAATTCCATTATAATTGCTACATGCATGTCCAGGATACCTGTTAGGTGATTATCTGACCTGGGACTGAGCTGCTGGGGACCTGGCAATGGGTTTAACTTCATTATTTTGCCTACAACAGCCAAAGAAAAGTGAACACCATCAAAGCCAGTGTGCAGTTATTCCCCCATCACTCCCAGTGCAGGTGGACTGTTCCCTCTGTGTTCCTTTACCAATTCCCTTTCCTTTCCTAGAGGCAACTAATGGAAAAAATGTGCACAGAGACAGCAAAGGGAAAAGTGATACCACTGAAAAAAGATACTGGGATAGAAGTTCCCAATGCCAAGCACTGTAGGACAGAGTCATTAGAACAACATCATTTCTGACAGCAGTAATTTGAGGTTCTTTGCTTCTTTAGGCTTCCTAAGGGATTGGGGTCTTTTAATTCCCATTTTCTGCTTTTGGAGAGACAAGCAATTGGTGATGGATGGATGAGATGAACCAGATCACACAACTTCTCCTTAAGAGCTGTTGATTGCAGCTGTCACGTGGTAGGGGATGGTGAAGAACTTTCTATGCCCTTTTTAATTTTTTTTTTCAGAATGAAGATTTTAATTGATTCTGTTAAATCTCACCATTACTTACCATTTTGATAGGTTTGCACATCAATTCTAATTGGTACTGAAGTTGATCATGTTCTTGCCACTGGCTTACAAGCAGGACCAATCACAGCTCTCCCCACTTCCAGGGGACTTAAAAGTGCCTTTGGTTTGTGCACATGCAGCATCTTCCTCCCAAGGTGTGAAACAGGATGTCCTGGACCAATCCTGCTTTCTCCCATCTCAAAACAATCAGAGCATCCTTTAGGGAATGGCTGGTGAGCAGGGAGGGTTTTTAATGCACAGGCATGAAGAGGGTTCTCTTGATTTTTTTAAAATAAGCTCTTCTTGGATTTCATCAGTTGCTCCTGGCTGGGCAAGGAAGGGTCTGGTAATGGGAGGTTTTATCCCATGTCATCTTCTGGGGATGATCAGTGTCTGAAGTGATTGTGGCTGCACAGAGTCCCACTGGGCAAACTCTCATACTCTAACAGAGGCTCCTGCCTGGTCATACAGATTTTCTAACAGTAATTTTACCTGATAGGAGAATGAGAATTTTTATTTACAAGATGCACTTTATTAATCTGGCAGGAAGGACTTCACCTTAGCAAAAGGAAGGATGGAATAAAGTGGTCAGGCTCACGTTTCCTTGCTTTTGGCTCTGTGCAGTTGAGCTGTTGGGCTTGATACCTTAATCAGCAAATCTTCTTGTAGCCAAGCACTTGATAATAAAGTGTCACTGTGAGAGGGAAAATAAGGGGTGTGAACACTTCAGCAATTTCCTGTCATGTGAGTTATGGACAGCAGGACTTCCCTGCTGGCTTTCATTTGTGTAGGAGATCTGCAAAACTGCCTGAGGGTCCAGACCTCCTGTCAGGGATCTTTCAAGAGTCTTGCTGGAGGAATATGGAGCGTAATAATACATTTTGAATTTTTCATATATCTAACATAACAAATAAGAACTTAAGTGGCTGTTAATGCTGTGGTAGCTGAGTGGTTTATTTCACTTTCTGTCGTTTTCATTGTCCCTCTGCTTGCTCTCAAGGGATCCAGTTTAAGGTGCTGCCCTCAAAATGCAGGGCTTTGGGGGTTTTGTTGTGATTTTTTTTGTTGAAGTCTGCATGAAGATAGGAGAGCTGGGGAGGAAGGAATTTGGCTGGAATGCTCCTGGCTCTTGCCAGGTGAAGTTAACTCCTAATGGAAGTGTAAAACCAAGGGCACCACAGGTTTCCTCCTGAAGAACTGGCTCTGACTGTCCTGGATGAAAAGTGTTTGGGACCTTCCAGTGAAAAATGTTCTGAAAGGATAAAAATACTACTACTGTATGTTACACAGCTTTAATGGGGGCTGCAGCTTTTGGTGTTTCCCACCCCTCCCTTGTTCTCAGGTTTCAGTCTCTGAGCTTGTCACACATACAAAATTCTTAGTTCTGTTGCCTATATTCTTACAGTTACTGTTGCTGAAGCTATTTGCTGATGTAATTTTTCAGGGCAGTAACATAAGTATTGCTGTGCTCAGTTTATCAGCATTTTTTCAAAACAATTTGTACATCCAGAGCATTTCTTTAACACTAAGTTGTAAAGATGCCTCACACATCAGTGCCAAAGGCAAAAGAAGGTATATTTCTTTCTCTTTTTTTATTTTTTCCCTTTTTTTTAATGCAGCTGTTGGCAATAAAGAAATTGCAGTGCACAGCTCCAGGGTTGTTTATAACTGGCGTCTCTTGGCACCCAAAGCTGCCTGGCTTTCTTACATGTAAAGTTTCGCCCCAACATCAGGCCTAATTTATAGCTGATATCCAGGACAAGGAGAAGTCAAAGAAAAAGTGATGTTTCCTAGGGAATGAGAAGCCCTTGCCTGGCACTCATGAATTACAAGGCTGAACTTTTTAATGTGTCTCTCCTCCTCCTTTTGGTCGGTTTTGTTGCTGCCTCCAGTAACATTTTTCCTGACTATAGTACCATTGACTCCTGTGATAGTTTAATAGTTTCTGCTGTTTACACAGTTGTCAGTGAAATTGTTGTGATTTAAATTTGCATGCAGAGTTGGTAAGTGCTCAGAGTTGATGGTGCTACCCCAAAGGTAATTTGTATTCTGGGTGCTGGAGTTGTCCTGGTAACACTTAGGTGACTGGAAACCATTTGCAGAGGGGAAGTTTAATTTCTGATATTGCTCACTGGTCCCAGTCCTGGGGATCCAATCCAGGTTGGCTGATGTTTGGTAGTGACAAAACTTTCTAATTTTACCTTGTGACCAGGGCCTTCATAGGGTCTTACCTGTGCTTCTGTTTAGAGAAGGCTTTTTAGGAACACATGTAAATTATTCCTCTACTTGTACCTTCATTTCTGACATACAGAGCTGAAGGATACTGTTCCTTCTGCTGGAGGCTGAATTCTTATCTCTGAAACTCAGTTTTCAGTTCTGATGCTACTTTTGGATTTCTGGAGGGTACTGATTAGCAGGGGCTGCAGGTCACTTGCTGCACTGCCAGTATCTATGATGTGACAGACTTAAAAGATAAAAAATTAATTTAAAAAACTGGCCTATTGCTTTAAAGTTGTACACACAGGTTAATGTTTTTAGTGTATGTTAATGCTGGGGACCCAGAAAATTACTGGAGTATTTCAAGTTTAGCATTCCATACTCTAGTAGCCAGGCATTTACAGACTCCTGTTTTGACTGGTCTGAATCGTACTGCTAATTTTTTTATTGCTGAAAGGTGTCTGGTATTTCATTCTGGCTGCCCTGGAGAGAAAGAAATGGTATTTTTATCACCTACAGGGACCCAGTAGAGAAAGGCAAGAAAGCATAATAAAACAGTCATCTGAGAGACATTTTCATGGTCACTATCTCCTATAAATCCATTCATAGCTCTTTTTATGAAAATGACAGTGACAAAAGACTTAATCAGAAGACAAATGTTGATACAATGTCTTGAGTTTCTGGGTTTTCTTCAGTAAAAAAAATATCTTCTGTACTACATGTAAATCTGGACTTAAATAATACCAGTGCATTCCTGCAATACATCTTGGTGAAAGAGGCTTTTAGAGCTAATCTGAATTGGAGTAGCTGCAGTGACTTCAGAGCAGACAAGCAATTTCTCACACCAGCTGAGGGCATGGTGCACTTTGGGTATTTGGAATTACAGACTGAAATCTGCAGAGCTGTTTCTACATTGTGCAAGGAATGCTTTCTCCACATCTTGCTTTCCTTCCTTTTGTGAATGAACCACAGGAGAATAAAGTCAAAATCCACTTTTGTATTGCTGGAAGAAAGATTAAGGCTTTGGTCTTGACTTACTTTAATAGAGTCTTCTCCTTTTTGTATTTCTGGGTGGTTTCCATAGGTTTTACATAGATTAATCATTGGCCTCATGGAAAAAAAGTAAGAAACCAAATGGGGTGGGGGGGAAGTAATAATCATTGGGATAATTATATCTGTGGATGTCTTTGGCTTATGGTACTTGATCTTTCAGCAGTGTTCATGTGGGACTTCATAAGCAGTAAAAAGTTCACAGTTCCATAAAAATTTATGTTCCCTTTATTCTCATAAAACACAAGTAATCACAGAATAGTTTGGGTTGAAAGAGACCTTTAAAGGTCATCTAGTCCAACCCCCTGCCACGGGCAAGGATGTTTTCAACTAGATTAGGTTGCTCAGATTCCTGTCCAACCTGACTTTGAATGTTTCCGGGGTTGGGGCGTTTACCACCTCTCTGGGCAACCTGTAGCAGTGTTTTGCAATGATGTAAAAAAATATCTTCTTTATATCCTTCTCTATTCCTTATATACTATACAAAATTTCTTATTTTTTAGACTGGTATCTAAGTGCACACTCCTTTGGATGCGGCCCAGGACAGGTTTGGTTTCTGGGCTGTGAGTGCACATCTCCAGGTTGTGTCTGACCCCACATCCACCAGCACCCCCAAATCCTTGACAGGGCTGCTCTCAATCCTTCTCAAATACCTTTGGGAATCAGTTCAAAGGCGCACTTCATTATGCTCGTCAGTCATACTTGGTAAGGTTATGTTTTAAGATGCTTTTTTCTTGCAGAGTCACGGGAATTGCTGATGAGTGTGATTGCTTAATAATGGAGTAAAAGGAAAAACTCCTTCTGAAAGCAGAGAAATTTGTCTGCAGCTGGTGCTGTGGTACAGTGACACAGGGATTGCTTATTAAATTACACCTTCTCTGGGTTTGCTTTGGGATCATTTCCCCACAGAGCACTAACGGATGGAATGCTGCATGGGGCCGAAGGCAGGATGCTCCGTCCACATGGCTTTGTTGCATTTGGCTGGAAGGGGCTTGGTTTCTTAAATCAGGGCAAAACTCAATTCATCAACATCTCCTTGCACAAAGGGGGAGGGCTATTTGTGTTTAAACTCAGCAGGCAAATTGGTTTTTCTTTGTCTTGGCCTTCCTGTGCTATTGCCTTGCTACTCCTCCATCTCCAGTGAGACTCACAGGTCCTTTGTTGCCTCCTGCCCATTTCCATGGCAGCCGGTCCCGGCGTGGCAGCCCAGGCCAAACAGCCCCGCGTGGATGAGCCCAGTGTGGGAGCAGGGGAGGGCAGGAGCAAGAATGGAGCCTGTCACTAGGACTGGCTGTACGTAATTGCATAAATTCCATCAAGTGCATCCCATGGTTTCAAGCCCCTGGAAGCTGTAAATAATGTGTTTTAATTAATGGGTTGCCAGGAGCTTTAAAGGAAATCCGATTGGACCGAGGGCTGCAGAATTCGGCAGCTGTGGTGGCTGGAGCATACGAGCACTTTGACTAACTGCTGGTTGTTCATTTCATTTTAATTAAATGGCTTGCAGAGCTGAAAGCTCCTGCCATCCTCACCTGGGTGCTGTTGAAATCCATGATGTGTGGAGCTGGGGAACTGGGCAAAACTGGTTGGCAATAGCAGGGGAGAGACTTTGAAGACTGTGCAGAGCTGTTAACTTCAAAGCCATGCAAACCACAGTGCTTCCTGTGTTGCATTTCTTTTTGTGATCCTTGTGGTTTGGATTTTAGGTTTTCTGTGGATTGGTGGTGACCAGGAAGCCTCTCATTTCCATCCCGTGTTAGCCAAGCTTTTGGGCTGGCAGTGAGAAAGGAGCAGTTGCTCTTTGCAGACGTGTCAAGTCCTGCGGAATGACGTGTGCTGTACGTGTGATTCATGTAGCATTTGGTAACACACTGAGCTGCAGAAATGAGCAGAATGAGCGGTGTAAGGGCCACTGAAGGGGAGTTCTTAATGCCTTTTTCTGTCAGTATCTCCCAGCACAACCAGGGTTAGGGACTGACTGTCTCTGCCTCATTTTCTCTCAGTGTGCTCTGAGGTTGTTAATGGTGCTACCCTGTGGTGTGGGGATGCGGTGGAGAGGAGGTGTCAAAGATGGAGCTGTGCTGGTAGAAGTGGGAGCACAGGGTACCTCAGATGGATAGATAAAAGGGGATTGTCAGTCCCTGGTGGGGTCCAGCTTTACCAACAATCTGCCTGCTGCTCCGCCGACCTCGGATCACAGCAACTGGAGAGTAAGGGGAAATGTGCCCACTAAAAATGTTGACATGGTTCCACCATCTGCTTCTACTGTATTAGCTTTCCTGACTAATTGCATGTGTGATGCTGTGCCACATGGTAGCTTTGTTCTTTACATCAAAAGACAAAGCTGCTTTGTGTTTCCTGTGGACCTTTGAACCACATTTGCCATTGAAGGCCTTGTCAGTGTGACATAGTAGCTGTTGATGTCTTCTTGCCTTGATGATGAGAGGGCTCCAAATAAGTGATCTTGGTCATACTTGTTAATAGGTTAAAGGCTATGGTTGCATGCATCATAATTTCCATGTTGTGCCTATTCAATTCCCATCCCCAGGGTACAAGTATTTAATATTGCAATGCACAAAAGCATTTGACATCACATGGTGATGGGTGAAGAGGTTTGTGCTTGAATGGGGAGCTGCGTGACCGATGCCCAGCTCTTAACCTGAGCACTTGCCTTGGTGCCGTGCAGGAGCCCCTCTGCTCGTGCTTGCTGGCAGAATATTAACAGACATTTGTTTGGCGCTGTTCCGCCGCAACAGACTTGGATCAGAGGATGAACCTGCTGTTCAGTCTGAAACGATGCTGCCTTTGGAGACAGGCTTGAAAATGCTTTTGTGTGTGATCCCTCCCAATTCCCAGGGCTCTGATTCAGTGGTCTTAAAAAGCAAGATTCTGGCCAATTAGTCGTTGGATACAATGAACGTCGTCTTTATAGAGCTATAGAAAAGGTGTCTTCACAGGTGCATGCACAGGGACATCTGTGGCACTGGTCTGTCTAAAGATCATTAACAACCAGGCTCTAATTTATTTTCTTTAACTATCTTGAACATTCCCAATTGTTTCTGCCCAGTTAATTTACTTTATGTTCTTCTACTACAGCTATTGGTATAAGAAAGCTTTCAGTAGTGTTTGTTATGGCATAATGAGTTTCTGTGTGTATTTTTTGGTTTTGCGGCATTCCAATTGTTACTTTCCATTTTCCATTTCTGTTTTTGGTGTTTGAAGGATACATGCTTCAGGACTAGAGAAACTTTCTAAAATAACTCTAGGGAAATTTTTTACTTCAAAAGTGCTACCATTTTGTTAGTAACTAAGTAAATGGGAAAAGGGAATGAAGCTGAAAACACTAGATTTAAGTCTTTAGAAAAATCTCAGTTCCTTTTATTGTTATTGACTCTTCATTCTTCCAAGACACTACAGTGGGTATTTTAATTGTAGTATTTTAGCCTCCCAGAAAGTAAACCATGGCACATGTGTTTTTTTCTTAAATGTAGAGAGCATTTCTTGCATGTTTTACCCTGCAACTTATTGATTAAAGAAGGACCAGAAGAAAAAGATCAAATATTGATCCAATGTTAAGTAACTGGACCATGTATAAATTGACATAAAATGCTGTGCTGCTTCTAATAAAACATGCATAAATGCAGCAGAGCCAAGCAAAATAACAGCTTCATTCCCCCTGCAGTTGGCTGCCAAACAGAATGCTCAGGTGTGTTGTTGCCCATGTAATTCCCTAATTGAGAGCACAAACCCTCATTGCCTTTCCCTACTGTCCACCCACATGGATTTGTGCATTGAACCAGCAATACCTCCTCGGGCATCCCAGGTCTGTTACACTTCTTGTATCCCCTCTCTTTATTTCCTACCCACACAAGGCATCATCTTGCTATTGCATGGATTGAGTCTTCAAATCTCTAATTTAGGCCGTTGATCCTGACTCTTGACAAGGCTTTGCTTTTTCTTGCTTTTTTTGCTTTTTTTCCCCTTTCTTTGTTTTCCTAGGAATTGGGAGTTTTGCATTTCTGTTGGGTTTCCACCATATCCTTAGTTTTGGATCATTTATATGACAGGACAGAGATACTTGTGCTGTTAGTCATTGCCACATTTTTTGGAAACACATAAAGCTCGTGCATAGGGATGTCCTGCACGTGTGTTTTACTGTGCTTACAAACACAGAGCTCGCAGGTGTAAATATCAGGTTACTGTTTTCCCACACAGTTGTAAGGAGCAGTATGCAGCCTGGACCCAGGCCAAGTCCTGCAAAACAGGGTTTAAATGGTGTTTGTTTCCCTTGCTGCTTTTAAGGCTGATTTGCAGAGGAAGTGACTTTGCCTGCAGTTCTGGGACCCCCAGTGTGTAATGGTGCTGCTCTGCTCTCAGTGGCAAAGGTGGCTGCTGAAATTGCTGCTGCTTCCCCGCAGATGTGTTGTGCTCTCACAGCCCATGTCAGCCAAGCGAGCTGAGCCACAGAGCTCACCCAGCTGTGGCAGGGCAGACCCTACAGAGCAGTGACAAATGTGCAGCCAGGGGCTGGGGCTTGCCAGAAATGCCTGATGCTGATCTGAACCCCAGATCACACAGCTGCAGTGAAAGCGTGCCAGGGAGTTCATTGTACCTGGCTCTGTGCAGGCGTTAGGGCCCCTGGGTTTATCTCCTGTGTGCAAACTTGGTGTGAAATTCTGCTGGAGGTGCCATGTCTTTAGTGCACTTTAACCTCACAAGTGTGTACACTAAATTCAGGCAACAGGAACTTAAATGCTGTGTCCAAGCTGTGAAAGGCAAATTCTGTGCCTGTAAACTCTGGTGTTGTAATGTCTCAATGTGACAGCATGAGCCAGGTAAGAAAAGGTGGCACATCAGGCTTCAGGGGTATTCTTTACTATCCTCTCCACTGGTCTTGGAGATTTTCTTACCACCATCTATGAAAAAGGAATCATACTTAAAAACATCAAAGAGAGCAGAGAGCAGTGACTGTGTAGGGAGGCCTGTGTTTTCCTTACATCTCACTTGGTGAAAGATCTGCATTCACGTCTTTGTCTCTTTTCTTTGTCTGTGCTCACATGCCTTAGCCTCATTTCTCTAATTTTCTGAATTTTATCCATAAAGTATGGCTGTTCTCTTTCCCTGGTACCTGTCTGATAAGCTATGGGCATATGTGTAGGTGGGAACCAAAATTGCCTCATCAACTCAATCACTTCTGCTTTTCTGTCTTACTGTATTTGTTCTCAGAAATGGCTTTCAATCTGTTTTTTCATTAGGGGTTTGACTCAGGGCACCAGGGACTTTAGTCATTGGGAGCTTTGACTTAGGCTGAGGGTTATAAAACCTGTACTGAAAACAGACATCATAGGGTGTCATAAAAACATCTGAGACCAATTTTGCAGAGACCACTGAGACCAGTAATTATTCATGGACTCTGGGGATGTTTCGTCAGTGTAGAATGTGTCCCCTAGGGTTCAATTCCCAGAAATAGAAAGACAGAGTAATATTAAGTGCCTCTTGAGGAATTTGTGGACATCCTTCATTGTGAAATAACATACATGTAGTTGCCACCCCCAAGAGCTTCTGTCTTGCAACAAGGTCTTGGTTGTTAAAAGAAGGCAAAACAAAACCCAAAGAGGCAGACAAAGCTGGCAATTCTGTCAGCAAAAGTCAGTGTGGATGAGCTTCAGTCAAAGAAATATTTAGAAACAAACTGGAAAGTCAGAGCATACCAAATCCTTTGAAAAGGTCATGACTGCAGCAATATGGAGTTCTGGAAGCACGTTCAGCTTCCACAGCAGAGCAATGGCTGCTCTTTTCTGCACAGGGGAAATCTCAACTTGAGCGTGGGATACGGCGCCCACGCCATCACACGTGGAGGAGAGACCTGGGCAGGCCCTTGGCTGTGCCACAGCTCTGCTGCACGAGCTCTGGTGTGTCATTTGATGCCTCTGTCTACCTGTAAGGGAGAATATGACTTGTGCATTTTCCAGTTCTCAGATCTCTTAAGGGGAGCAAGTTTTCTGATAGCCCTTCCATTTAGTGCTACCTGGTTGTTGTAAGAAAAAAATCCATTTACTGAAGGCAAACCTTGTCTGTGCCCTTGGCAGCCTTCTTGCCACTGTTGCTGCTGGATGTGGAAGAGCCTCAGTGAGATTTTATCAGTGGCATGTTTTGACACTGAGTGGTGGCTGGTTTTTCACACCTGCTGTGCAGTGTCACACAACAGTCAGGTTGGTTGGTTGCATCCAGAGGTGACTGCAGGCTGGACAGGGCTGTCAGACTGTTTCTGAGCAAAGCTGCAGTCTATTTCAGATGCTGGTAGGAAAATCTGTCCCTTCTTCCCCTTCCTCTGCTGAAGGACATGATTTTCCAATTCACAAATACAGTGAGGGGGAAGATAGTTGGTTTTCTTGTGGGGGTGTTTGTTGTTTTTGAAATTCTAGAGACTTGAACATTGAGGTAATAGAGGTTCCTGGAGAATAAAAATGAGGAAATTGTCAGAAAACCTAGGTTTGTACAGCTTAAAAAATGACTTATGATTTATGAGTGGATTTTAAGAAACTGGAGGGAGCAGATGTTGGAGGGAGCCTTGCCTGAAGGAGTATGGGGCATGTTCCTCTGAAGGGAGTGAGGCAGCACTTGAGCTTTCTGCCTGGACTGTTCCCAGCTGCAGAGCTCCCTAGGACAAAGCCCCAGAGCCCCAGCTAAGCCTTCAAACTTGCAAGGAGAAGTTGTCCTGAATACCAAAGAAGTATGTTTGACAGACCTCTGATGCCCTCCAAAGAGCACACCAGTCCAAATGGACTTTCGTGTTGGATTTCTCTTCCGGGAAGAAGAGGAATCCTGCTTTTCCTATTGGTGAAACCTGGTTTGTAGGGACAAATCATTAGACCAATGTATATATTTGGTAAAAAACAGAGCGACCTTTGAGCATACAGCTCCTTCTTAAAAGACTGAAATGACAACAGCAACCTGAGGATAGGTTGGGGAAAAATATTGTTCAGTTTTACCTGATTTATGTGAGTAAATTTAGGAAGAAGGGCCTGTATTTGTAAGTTGAAGTCACTTTAATTTCATACATGAGAACAGTTTCAGCATTCTGCTTTTCATAGGTTTCAATTAGGTTCTGCCATTTTCCTTACATTAAATTCAATATTAAACGTGAAAACTGATTTAAATAATTCTAAATAGCAGGCTTATACATATTACCATTTTAAATGCTCAAAAGTGGATACCTTTGATACTAATGAAAAATCACAGGTGACATCTCTTTTTCTTCTTTTAAAGTCATTGGTTTGATTTGATTGATCTGAGGGGCTTCAGGCTCTGCAGCTGCATGTTTTGGTTACTTGAGCAGCAGCTTCAGGCAGCCCTAGAGCCTCTGACTGGGCTTCTGTCAATGGGGCATTGTTTTCTGGGGCTGTTTCAGGGGGTCTTGGGGAGAAGTTTCTTTAGAATGTGTTTCATGTGGAGTATCAAAGGGACCATGGTCTGTGCCCGAGCAGTGGCTCTTTGAGGGGATCTGATTAATCTTGCTTTATAAAAGTAATTGCCTGCTGAGATGGCAGCGTCAAAAGAAGTGGCCAGATTCAGAGAATGGTTAAATATTCCCTTTCATTACTTCAAGGTAACCTGAGTTGTATGAAAATTAAAGGACTTGACAATCCACATCCACTAGGATTTCCTGATATTTTGACTCTGGAATCTTCTGTGTTGCCATTTTATACTGCAAACCAGCGCATTCCTGGGATTCCCATGCCAAGGATTTGGCAGAGGTGCTGTGAGGGGTCAGGCTCCCAGCACAAGGTGTTTGGATGCCTGAAGCATGGAATGCAGCACCTGCTGGGAGCAGGAAACCACTCCAGGGTGGGTTGTCCACATTCCCTGGGACACTTCCTCCTTTGCAAAATCAGCAGCAGCAGCTGGGAGGACTCAGGCTGCAGATGTAAGTTGGGATTTTCAGATCACCTTAAGGACAGCTAAGACATCCTTGGGGTATAAAACCTGATCAAGGGATCGGGGACCAATAGCACAGATTCTTTTTGAAGGGCAGGGATGCTGTCAAAGTCTGTGGTTAAGGCTCAGTCTCCTGCTCCAAGTGTTTTCTGAGTTTGGGAGTATGTATCAAGTTTGTGGTGAGCATAACTTTGAATTAAATTTTTGTTAATTGTTTTCTTCTGCTGCTGGGAATTTCTGTTTGGGAGTGGCATTTGCAATGTCCTGGTGGCTGTTTGTGATTCAGGAACTGACTGAGGTTCTAAACTGAAAACAACTGTTTGCTGTTGAGTTTTGTGTAGCCCAGAAGCTTTCTCGAGCTGAATCATGAGCACAGCCCTCACCTTTCTCTGGGGAGCAGAAAGTCTCGTTGGGCCAAGCCAGTGATTGAGCTGGGGTATGTTTGGCTCACTCTGAGACTGAATTGATGGAGGTCCTTAGGAGGTGCAGAGTGACCCATAATAATGATGTATTTTGTTCTGGGAGGAGCTGGCTCCTGTCCCATTACCCACCGAGGTGCTTGGCTCCTCTCAGGGCAGAGTGCTGCTGATGGGCTCTGTTTAAACTCCTCAACTCCTGCAATGCTGCTTCTCTTCTTCTCATATGGAGCCTTGTCAGGGGCTCTGATAAACCACTGATCAAAGCTGCCACTGAAGTTCCCCAGCATGAAATAAAACCCTGTTTTGTGAATTTCAGTGTCTCTGGCCTACCATCGTCTCCCATTATCACGTCCTATTTCATTGCTGCAGAAGGATCACAGCAAAACTTTCATTGTATGGTTCTTTACTATATTTTGTTACATTTTTACCGCAGCTCGGGTGAAACTGTTTTCTGCTAGAAGACTGAATATTGGCTGCAAATGAGAGCAGATACACAGTTTGATGAGAAGTCTGGTGTTGATGGAGAAATTAAAATAGGAGCAGGATCTACATAAAGGAACGAGGGTAGTGGAACAAATTAAACCAGTTTGCAGTGAGTTTGGTGTCTGGGGTTTTTAATCCCTAATTGCCACCTTCCCTCTGCCATAAACCCACCTTGGGATGAGATGCAGAGTCTGGGCAGCCCTGGCTGACTGGCAGCCCATGGAGCAGATCAGCCCTCTAGCCCTTATCTCCTTCTGTGGAGCTGTGACTTTAATTATTTTCTATTCAGCTCCCAATTTTATGAAACTTTTGGTATTAACTTATTTTCCACATCTTTCCTGTCTTTTAGAATTGGTGGAAGTTGGCCAGGAGTTACTGAGGGGAGAAAATGGGGAGAGGGCAGGGTGCGCAGGGTCTTTGAGGGTTAACACTCAAGGACATTCTCATTGGCCTGGTTTTCTGTCTGGATACACAACCCAGAGTTTGAACAAAACCCTTTGTATAAAAATCCTGTGTTTAGATGTTAGAACTGTGTAGGGTTCATTGTCTCACATGGAAACAAACAAACCCTCATTTTAAAGTGTCCTTTACAGGCAAGTTGTAGTAAGAAAATATGCTTTTTTCTGTGCTTTTACATTACTGCTGCATTGAACTGTTGATAAAAGAGGAAATGTGTTCATTCTGCTTTTCAGCTGTTGGTTTGGGGAACTTGGGAATAGCAAGAAATGAAACTATTTTAGAGATGAGTATTGGTAATATTAAAGATGTGCAAAAAAGGAATAAACAAGGTGTGAATTGCAAATTGAATCATGGAGGGCCTGGTGTCTCATAAGGAGTAACTGGAAAGATGCACCTGCCTTGTAAAGCCTCTAAAACTGAGGCAAAAGTTGAGTGAGGTTAAATGAAGTGACTGAGGGCAGTGGGAGGATGTTGGCTTTTATTAGAAACAGGAAAAAGAAATAAGTCCTGGACTTTTCCATTAGATTCAGATACCTTGTTCAGGTAAGGGTCAGGGACTTGATCTTTCAGAAGTAGGTGTTTTTGCAAGTTGGAAGTCACATTTATGTCATCCGGTCCCTGCTCCTAGCCAGTACAAGGCTTGTTCCTTTCAGTGTATATTTATTCCCTCCAGTCTAATTAAACATGTCCCTTGTCACTGCTTTTTTATGAAATCACTCAGTAAATGTTCATGTTCTACACCACTCTCTCTGGGTTCTCTGCTTTTAATTTGCTGCAGGGATGACCCCTGAATCCTTGCTTGCAGTTCAGGATGAGAGATGTGAGTAATGGAACGGAAAAGGACATTTTGGAAAATGAGGGGCCATGTTGGGTTTGATGCAGTTTTATTTAAAATTCAGTGTGTTAGGGTATTTTTCTGTCACTGCTGGGTAAAATTGAAGCCATCTTTCCCTCTTCCCTTGCCTTTCTTGCTGGGAGGAGAGAAGCAGGAATGGCTGGCTTTAACTAAGGGCTCCTTTGGAGAGCTGCCCAAGGCAGGGCTCATTCCCAGTGGGAGCTGAGCCCGGGGTCACACAGGAGCCGGTGGAGCTGTGACAGATCTGTCCACCTGCACACGTGGGAAAGGAAAAGCAGCAACTGAAGGCAAATGGAGCAGGAGTTGGAGTCCAAAGAGGGGCAGGCAGCCTCTCTGGTGTCCCTGTGCAGCCGAGCAGGGCAGGGGATGAAAGGCTTCGGGAGCCTCTCTCTTCTCCTTCCAGGGATGGTTTGCCCCCCGAGGAGCCGAGGCTCAGGGATGCTGGGACTGCTCACTCTTGTTTGTTTATGTTCATCTGGAAGAGACGTGAGCAGAGCTGCCTGGGCTGCTTACGGCAAAGGAAATGGATCTCAGGGGGACAATTAATTTTGCTTGACTATTTCTGAGCCAGTGAAACTGTAAAATGAACCCCCGTCCTCCCCATTGTCTAAAAGGGATGTATTTATTTATTTTACATTTTAATGCACCACTGGCAATTTATGGTGTGAGTCTGAATGAATTATTGATAGAATGGAGGTGTATAACATGGGAGATTAATAAAAAGGGTTATCAGACTTCAAAAAGAAAAAGGAAGGAAAAAGCAGAGAGCTGATATTTTAATTAACTGCTCCCTGCCTGCATTGTGATCCCAGAGACATGGGGATTGAGCGCCAGAAGGTAAATCTGGTTGGAAATAAAGTCATTCCAGTCTTGTATTAGAGGTGAGAAATGAGACAGTGCTTCAGTATTCTTGCAGTTTGAATAATCTGGGTTGCTGTTTGCAACGGAAAGTGGAGTTACTGGAATTGAGACAGTCTGCAGAGCTCTCACCCCATGCTGGAGAGTAACAGTAGTAAAAAATAATTGCAAATAAAAGATAATATCTAAAATATAAATAACAAAAAGAAAACAAATTAAATAGCAGAAGTAAATATAAGAATCATAGAAAAGGTTTGAGCTCCCCCTCTCTTAATCCTGTTCCTTGAAGAGATTAGACAATTTAGATTCAAACAAAAACCAAACACTTTTGTATCCTGCTGATTTTTGTCATGGGACTGTCGAACCTTGAGGAGGATGTGGGGACACAGTGACACTTCTGCACTCGGCCACTGCTGCTGAGTGGTTGTGTCCAGCTTCATTCTGCCGAAGGGAGGAAGCACATTTTAAAAAATAGGTTTCTAATGTCTCCAGTATTACACTGGTCTCTCCTTTCTGGATGGAGCTGTGATGGTTTCATTTGTAGATGCCACAACCTTCCCCTAAGAGCAGACAGTAACATTTTACCCAGTGAGCTTCCCAGCCAGCAGGAGAGTGCTCTCACTTCAGCTATGCATGGCTATCCTATCAGTGTCAGCATTTCTGGCCATTAAACACACCAGATTCATTACAACTTGCATTAAATACCCCAGCAGTGATGTGCAATAGCCAGTTTCACAAGCTTTGGATTTCTGAAAGGAGTTATTCAGGAGAAAGTCTTTTCCCTCTGATAACAGATGTGCAATGTCTTTGGATGGTCCTTAGTATGACTGGTATCTTGTAAAATTCTTGGTTTTTATGGAAATGGTTTTTCTGTCCTATATTAGTCCATAATATGTTTCTGAATGGCTGAAGAGAAAATTGAAAATTGTCCATTTTTATTCCCCTCCTCATTCTCCAGAATCTGGTTCATTTAGCAGCAGAAGGGAAGTAAATGTATGTTCTCTTTAAAAAGTGCATCCTGAGAGATTGTACAGCTGCTTAGTGTTGCTTTGCAGTGTTTCCCTGCTGGGTGTCTGCTCAGGGAAGCTGCATGTTTTGTGTGCTAGAAAATGAAACTTCATTTCAGCCATGGAAGTCTCTCCAGCACCTCACACAGAAATGCTCCATGTCTCCTGTGTGGGCACGTGATATTTAACATGACTCCCTTACTGACAGCAGCTCATGTAGAAAAACAAGAAAGGAAAGTAAAAGATCAAACCCCAGAGGCTTATTTGTTGTGCTTAACACTTTGAAAATCTTTGCTGGAAGAAGTATTAATGTAGCAATGCGTATGCACATGACTTGTAAGAGAGAATGGCTTGGCAAGCCCAGGTCTCACTGTGATGTGAGCACAGCCAAGGTATGGAATAGGTTGCCCAGGGAGGTTGTGCTGGCTCCATCTTGGTTTTTTTTTCCTACCAGACTGGATAAAACACAGAACAGCCTGGTCTGACCTCAGAGCTGAGCCTGTCTTGAGCAGGAGTTTGGACTTGGTGACCTCCTGAGGTCCTTCATTACCTGAATATTCCTGTGATCCTATTAGGTTGTGAGCAGCTTTGCAGGGGGAAGAGACAAATCTCCCTGGCAGCACTTCTGTGTCAGTTGATGGCTACCAAAGGTAGATCCCAGTTAGCCAGAGAGCATTTCACTTCAGTGTGCTGGCATTGAGCCCCAGCCCTTGCTCAGGACTCAGCAGAAAAGCCACTGAAGTCACCACTGCTAAAGCAGTGAGTGAGTGATGTCACATCAACACTGAGGCCTCAGCCTGAAGGGACCCAACTGAAGTGGAATTTTCTCTTTCTGCCGCAGTGGGAAGATGCTGACTGGAATTGCAGAGCACATGGTGCTGCACCACTGGCACAGAGGAATAGACCAATTAATTGCTTGAGTTCATGTCTTGCATCTTTTTCAAGCCCTAGATTAATGCAAGCAAAGCAAAGAGCGTGGAGTGGTTGACATTTAATGAAATGAATGTTAGTGTTTGAAGGAGTGCTTTATGATCGTCTGCTGTGGTGACAGATGTACTAACAAGCCATGAATAGATGGCACAGGTAGAAACATTATTATTTAGATTATAGTACTAGAAAGGTGATACTTGTTTGTCTTGCCTGTCTGTAAATCATGCAGCATGCTTTCAGTTCCATGAAGGCAACATCTTTTTATAGTAAAAGCCTTAGAAAATTTTCTTGAAAAGGAACATCCCTGTTTTTTGAATGGCTGGAAAAAGACATGAAGGCGGAATCCTTGTCAAATAATGGAGGGGTAAGAGTTCTAGTGAGAAGAAACACCCATCTATGAGATATGTGGGACTGTGTCATGAAGAAGCAATGTTGAATGTGAAATAAATCCTCTTAGCACAGAGCAATCCATATTGTCCTTGGTGGGGTTTGGTGCAGTGGAGATCTTCTGCACTGTTTGTATTCATGCCAAGTACTTTCTTCTTTTCTTGCAGCAAAGAAAACTTGTGCTGAGTCAGATTTCACTTGTGACAATGGGCACTGCATCCCAGCCAGGTGGAAATGTGATGGGGAGGAAGAATGTCCCGACGGGTCGGATGAATCAGAAGCAGCATGCAGTGAGTAGCTCAAAGTGGTGTTTCCAGACATGTTCTGCTATCAAAGCACAGAGAAACTGAAGCTGTTATTCCCAGCACTTGCAGGATGATCTGTCAATTTATGCTTGAGCTAGAACAAAATTTACAGACACAAAAGATTCAGGTCATTCAAATCACACAGTTTACAAACTTTCAAATGTACCTGTTTTCCAGACTATGATACAGGCAGTGCTGTCTAGTCTGGATTTCTGTCTGCAAGGGAATTGTAAACATCTTGAGCTGCTTGCCAGGCTCATGATCAGCAGCAGTGGAGAAGTGTCACACTCACCTGGGATCAGGCTTTTTGGAAACTCAGATTTGGTGTTTTGCATGGTAACATATTGGGATTTATCATCACTGCAGATAGCACTTCTGTTATTTCAGAGGAGTTTTGCAATGTAACTGCATTGCTCAATCTTCATTTTTTATTTTTCCTTTGAGAACAAATGGAAAAAGCAGCAGATGAAAGATAAGGAGTGTAAAATAACTAAAGCTGAGAGTAAGTGTGACAGATGTTACTGCAGGTAACACCCTTTAAAAACCCAGTAAGTAAAAAGAATATTCTTGATTTTCATGTAGTGCATTTTATCATGGTCTTTTGAGGAGGCCCATTTGTGCACCATTTTTCTAGAGCTGTGAAAAGTTGTCTGATGTTGAGTTGAAGGGAATCCCAGGGATATTTTAATGAAAACACTAATATCTAGACTTTTATTTATGTGCTTACTTACATCTGCAGATCTGTTCTTGCCAGAGCGAGAAACTAGTACAGGCCATTCTATTGAATTTCCAGTCATGTACTTCACAAATATTCCCATGAGTCAGAAGCAGTGTTGGAGGAAGTATTTTATCAGATCTTGCCAGAATGGGGTACATAGAGGACTTCAAAATCAACCATACTTTTATTTTTAATCCTAGTACCAGTCCTACTTTCTACCCTAATTAAGGGAGATGAATGCACTTCTCTTGCATAAAATGAATTGAATCATTTTTGCAGCCGCATACAGGCTACAGAAAAAATTACCTCAATAAGTACATTAACATATTTATGTACTGTATTGGTTGGTCTTTCACCCTGCATCCTCCTTAGTTAAAAGCTGCCTCATTAATGCTACTTCCACTACCTGATTGTCTGGAGGGGGGATGAATAACTAAGCAGCTTCATTTGCTGCAGTCTCTGCCTGCAAATCTTGTGTCAGAGGCCACAGCACAGGCTGTGGATAGGCCAGGCAGCACTGAGATCCCTGATGGTTTCTGTTAATCATCTTCCATTCCTTTTCTACCCATTTCACCTTTCATTTTCCCCCGCTTATTTCATCCTCTAGGGAAATCAGCCTTAAATCTTAAGTATCACAAAAGAAACTTGACCCAAGCCTCAGATTGTTACCATACGCGACTGTTGTCCTCAGAGAAAAGTAATTTGTTCAGATTTTTGTGGGTTTTTTAAAATGTTTTTTCCTCCTACTTGAAACTTCCTAAGAGACCAAAGTCTGTGTTTCTCTGGTGGTTCTTCAGTTCAGAAAAATAGATAACCCATGAAACATCACCCTGCAACAAAGAAAGAGGTTTGTTCCTGTTCTATTAAAGAATGTTGGGCTTTCCTTGTCATTTGGCCCATTACTGTAAAAGGCCTGACACTTCATCTGTGTAAATGTTATTTAAGATAAGGCTGTAGTGACAGAAAATGTAATGACAGGCAGACTGTATAGATGGACATTCCTGTATGATACTTCTCTCCAGTCCCATTTTCTTTCTCCGGCATGAAACCAAGGCTGGACATTCTTCCTGTCTCAAGTGGTGACTGCAGGGCCTGTGATTTTCTCATTTTCCTGCTTAGAAATGCAGCACAGCCCTGTGGAGGGGCCTGCCCTGCAGAGCTTCCCTAGGGACAGGGCAGGTTGGGAAAGAAGAGATTTCTCGCCTCTGTTGAGATCAAACTGCTTTATAAAATCAATGGCTCTCAGGCCCATAATTGCCAGCACCTCTGCCAGGATCTGGGGTTATTCCTCAGTTAATGCAGCACTGGGACATTGTCCACAGTCCATTCAATCCAGAGAGTTTAAGAGCATTAATAATGCTGACTGTTGCATTTTAGGAGTACTTCCAGCTTAGAATGTGGTGAAAACAAGGCTGTTCCTCTCAGCATCTAGCCACCTGCTAAATGGCTTTTTATTTTCTGAATGCTTTTGTGGTGTGTTTTTAAATACAGTTTGTGCTCTCTTACTGGTAGTTAGAGATGTCGTGTCCCCATCTCTTATGCTTGGTTGAAGGTAACAGTTTATGGGGTTTGGTTTGGTTTTGTGGGGGCTTTTTTTGGGATTGGTTTTTTTACAGAACCAGCATTTGGTTTTTCTGTTTCCCTAATCACTGAAGTTCTCAGCTTTGTACCTGACAATATCCTCTCTAGGGCCATTAGCCATTCCCAGGTGTTCAGGACAGCATGACCTGTGTCCTGTTGGATAGGTGAGATGGCATCACAGCTGGCCTGATTTCTGCTGGACCTGTGATGTCTGCACTTTTTCTGCTATTCCTGCAATTATTATTTTTTGACTGTGTTCTTCAAGCCACTGAATATGTCTGGAAGGGGTGGCTGTAAGGGTATCTCATGAGTCCCACTGAATCCTCAGCTGATGAAATCTCTAGGACTTCTCCTGTTGTGGGTTCTGGTTCTAGCTGAAGGTTGATTAGTTTCTAGCATGGACTGATTTCAGAGGAGATGGTTATCCAAGCTTTTGTTTTGAAATGGCTCATTGTAAATAAGAAGCTGGTTATATTTCTTCATTTTTCTGCAAGACAGGTGTCTGGCAGAAGATTTTTGGTAGCTCACATGTACTCTGCATTAGAGAGCCCACCATATGCAGAGCCCTGGCCCTGTTTTTCATTACTGCCACTAAAAGCAGCCCAGCATGGCTTGGTGATGCCCTGGGGCTCTGGTGCAGCCTCTGCTGATATTCACAGGCTCTGCTTATGAGTATGGAAAGATTCCTCACCTTTTCCTTACCCAGCTTCTTGGAGCTGAGAGAGGGGGAAGGGAAGTAATTTTTCTGACTGAGCTAACAGAGACCTCCAGCAAAATGAATGTTATCCACCTAATGATGTTCCTGCACAGGTACTGAATCATTCTGGTTTTTATACAAGCAGGAAATTTTAAATTTCCCTCTGAAGAATTTGGGTTATTTAATCAGTGACATAGGCAAAAGAAAATTAAAATCTCAAGAGAAAAATAAAAACAAATGCTAACAATCAGTAACAGTGATGGGAACACAAAGGGATAGAGCAAGTGAAAATCTAAGCTGGCAAACTCTTGCCTTAGGACATTGTATATATAATGAGATCGAGGAATGCAGAGAGCATAAACTCACCATTTATTTCTTTTTCAGATATGTGACATTCTCCTGGTTAAGAGCAGAAATTCTTGTACAGAAAGGTACAGGGTGTTAGAGTGTAGGATGTTAAGAGGATGAAAAAGAGACTGGGAAACCTAATTCATATTGCATTTAATAGGGGAATGATTTAATAGGGCAGGTTTAATAAGCAGCAGTTCTGGAAATAGATTTTGAAATGGAAGTGGAATATAAAATCAAACCTTGAGTGCTGGTTTGAAATACAGCACCAGTTCAGGCACTTCTTTCTTATTTTGAAGTACATGTCATGAGTGCTTCAGGAAGATGTATCCAAACTTGACAGTTATATTTTTAATGGGTATTTTCCATGGTCCCAGGCACTCTGTGTGCTGCTGCTGTGTGTGCTGATCTCTCTCAGTGCTGGTCAGTTCTGCCCTCATTTCCTATTAAGTTGCCCAAATGTAAAATGCTGTTGTTGGTAGCATTGATGGTATTGTTCACCCCCAAATGCACAATCCTCTCCCAGCTCTCTGTTCAGCCCAAAGGATATTATGTCTCTATTATTCTTCTTTGATGCAGATCTCCTGCATGACTGAGTGGGTTTGGTGACATTACTGTGCTTTTGTGGAAAAGGACTTAATAAACTGTTCCCTGCCCTTGGAGAATTTTTCCTAGAGAAGGGTGGAGTGTTCCTTTCAGGGCATCACGAACACTGGGCCATTGAATTCAAGTAGCAAAAGAGAAAACTAGGCCAAATCAGCCAGGCACAGCCAGATACCCAGTTTTGGGACCTGGGGCAGTAAAGAAAGCTTTTTTTCCCCCCTTTTTAAAAATTTTTTTAAATTTTGTTTTTCTTTTTTTCCCCAAGGTTAAGAGCAGATCTGTTGGCATAAATGTGATAAGATGGTGGGGCATTGCAAATGCAGTGGAACATGTAAATTAAGGGCTGTTCTGTTGGAATGGTCTGTTAGAGATCATTTAGGGAATTGAATACGGTGATGTTCATGCCAGATGTACAGGTGTGCATTTTAACAACACTCCAACTGCACCAACTGGCCACAGCCAGCATGAAATCCAGCCCTGTCCCTCTGGCACTGTCCCTGCTGGGCCTTTGGGAGCACTGCTCAACTGCAGCAGCTGAGGACCCCATCTGTAAAGTAAATATAGGACAAGGTACTGGATGTGGAAACACTTCTAGAGCCACAGGATCCTCCCAGAGACAAGGCACAAAAGTGGCAGTCTCATTTTCCAGGTGCCCAGACTGCATTGTAGAGCTAGTGATGAAAGCTTTGATTTGTCGATGTGATGAAATTTATTGAGACAAAGTAAAATGAAAACCACCATGATCATCTCTCCATGAAGTCATGGAATAGTTTAAGACAGAGGTTCATAATTTGGGCCTTTGGGAGTCATCTAGTCCAATTCCTTGCTCAAACTGGACCCCTGTCCTCATGTCTGACCACCCCTATTAATGGAAAAAATCCCTTTATCTTGACAGACTTTCCTTTGTTGCAGCATGTGTCTGTCACCTCCCATCCTGTCACTGTGCACCTCGGAAAACAGTCTGGCTCCATCTTCACTATTCCCTCCCATTTTGGAGTTGAAGGCAGCAATGATATCTTCCTTTAACCTTCTCTTCTGTTGGCCAAACAAGTGCTGGTCCCCCAACCTCTCCTTGTTTGTGGTCTCTCATTTCAGATTATTTTGTCAGATAATTGGCAATGATGCAATTCTATAATCAAGGATACAGTTTTTGCCTTGTTCTTTCATCCCTTTATCACATCCAAAATGTAACTTGAACATTAATTCATTTCTCTGGTTTTAAGATGCCACTTAGCTCCCAGGTCTACTTTGCAGAGGGTTCCAGACTCCTGAGAACTCCTTTTCCATGGGAGTGTTTAACAGGAGAGGTGGACAAGACTTTTTGAGCTCTGTCAGCAGACCTGTAGTTCCCTGGCCGTGGTGGCTTACATTCCCTTCTATTCTAAAAGTAGGTGATCCTTCAAATTCTCACAAATGGACCTTTACCCCTGCTTGAACCCTCCCATCTCAGCCCAGTGCTTCCCAAGTGCCTCTGGATCTGCTGCCCCTGCCTGGGGTGCCTTCAGGTGTGTCCTGATGAGGAGCCTTAAGCCAACCTCAATATCCCAGAGGATCCGCAGGGCCCAACACGAGAAGTCTGTGACAGAATAAGGAACCAAATCCTGTTCTTCTGGCATCCTGTTCCTTTTCTTGGAGCGTGAAATTATTCTTTTTACATCAAAGGAAATTCAGCAAACTCAAAGCTGAGCAGTTTATCTCCACTAGTGGGATAACTTTGTCTGTGGCTTGTGGGCAATGAATTACATCTCCTTTTTGATGATGATTACATGGCTTTGGTGATCTCAGCATTTTACTTACCTAAAGATGTAAATGAATTTAGGATTTGTAATGATTGTGCTGCAATTCTACCAGTACTGAAAAGTTTTAAGTAATACCTACACAAAATGAGTTTTTCCTTTAAGGGAATGTGTTTAGATCTTGTCTCAGCAGTGACCTTTGCAGAGGGTTGACCAAGTTCTGTAGGAAAACCAACTGAAAAAACCTACTAGGTCTGGTCTGATGTGTGTCATGTTCTGTTCCTTAGCTGTTTTATCTTGTGAGGGAGTCACTTTTTCATGTAGCATTGTCTGCTTGGACATTTGCACTGTTTCCATCCCCCAGATTGATTTTGAGCTTTCGCTTGTTGTTGGCGGCTACAAAGTTTAAATACCAGCATTTAAACATTCTCCCTATTGGTCTAATGGGTTCATGCAGTTTATAGACAGGAGTGGTCATAAAAGAGTTGGATGCTGCCTTTTTATGGCTACAATTAATCTTGCAGTTATTTCAATAGGAGAGAATAGCAGGAAAATTAAAGTTGAGTGTATGAACCTCTTCTACGTGTAATTATTTAACAGGCTATAAATATTGAACTACTAAAAATGTAAAAGTTTTTCAGAAATCTCAAGTAGCTTTTCATTGCTTGGTGCTTTTGTCTTTTCCATTCTCTTGCTACCTGCTTTCTGAAATTCAGATTACCTGATTTTTATATTTATCCTTTTGTTGTTTATTGAGGGAAGGATGCAGGAATCACAGTTGTTTAACTGTTATGGCTGATGTGAAAAGGAAATAATTTCTGGGAAAAAGGCAAAGCATAATTTGCAAACTGAAATGTTTTAACTGAATGAAGTAGTATTGCAGTACAAGAGCACAGACAGCCCTTTTCACATCAGCCCTTTTTTAAATGGGTGAATGATGGTGTGAGGAAATTATGGTGTGAGGAAAATAAGCAAATATCAAATTACTTTATCTCAACGTTACTGACATTAAAATAGTTTCTGCATTTTAGTGTCATAATGAACTTTATATTGGAATGGTGGTTCTTTGTTCTACCACCTTTTCTTTGATGGGTATTTTTGCTCTCTCTCTCCATTCCTGCAGTTGTAGAATCCTGTTTTCATTCACTCACACTGAAATCTTTTGCAGTTTTAATAAGGGTCTCATGACACTCTATCCTGCTTCCTTTAGGATTAGGATCACGATTAAGACTGGTTTAATACGCAGTCTCTGCATGCTTTGGTAGGTAATTTCTGTAATTTAAGCCTTGCACTGGAGATTTTTAATGCCTGCAGAGCTTTCAGTGAGATTCTGCTCTGGGGTGAGGGTCAGAGCCAGCACTGCCTGCAAATGTGAGAGTGGTGTGGATCCTCCCTGTGCCTTTGTGGGATGCACTGAGAGCCAGAATCAAGGCTTGGCTTTAGCATTAGCTCCAGCCTCCTTTCTTGGGACACTGTGTTCATGACTATATTTGAAGTGACACATTTCAGCTGACCCGTTTTGTCTTGTATCTTAACCTACTAAAACACATTACAAATCCTTTGCATTCAAATGACCAGAACTGAGTGCTTTGTTAGAGCACATGTTTGGCTCATGCCAGTTCTTGCACTCGTTTTCTGGCCTGCACTCATCATCTTCCCCTGTCACTGGAGCTCTCTAAGTTGTATGAGACTGTGATTCTCTGTTCTGGCAGAGGTTGCAAACATAACCACACTTCTCTTTTTTTCCTGCACATGGGATTAACATGTGTGACATGTTTGACATTCGATTTCATTTCTAGCCATTGTGTGTGCAATGATACATGTGTGTTGAGAAATGCACACAGACACAGAGAAAAGAGCAATTGGTCATTCTAGTATTTCACCAGGTAGAGTGTGACTGAGAAATAGCAATTAACATACTGAATTCCACTGGAATTTGCATTGCTGCTTCACAATTCTTGCCTCTAGACATGCTGCAAGTATCAGCCTTGGAGCTAAGTTGTGAGAACCAGCGGGGATATTTGTAATGAAGTCAAGGTGTAGGTGGTTAGGGAAAGTCTTTTCTTCCCAGCCACAGGTCCACACATCAGTGTTCTTGTGCAACAGCCCGAACACATTCCATTAAAATTGCCATCTAAGCTGCCTGTTCCATCCTCTAAAAAAGAAAACAGGTGGGGGTTTCTTTGTATGTATATAAAAGATGAAATGTTCACTCTGAGGTAAGAAATACAATTATTTAATAGCACCAGAGCCTTTTCAGAATTACTTTCTTTCACATATAAAAGGGTGAGAACATACTAGAATTTATTAATTCTATGCTTATCTACAGAATCCTTTTTTTTCCCCTGAGTTCTTCATGTCCTCTTGGTCCCTTTTAGCAGCATTTCACTCATCAGTACCTTTAAAACCTCAGAAGAGTTGTCACTTTAGCGTGGAAAAACGAGCATCTCCCCTTGGTATGAGCCTGGACCTTGGTGCAGCAATGTCCTCACTGTGGCCATGCACAGGTGCTGCCAGGAATGCTGTGGGATGGTCTCCCTGCAGCTGCTGGAGCTGGGCTGGGACACTGCACTCAGATTTTCCTTTGTGGTATGAAGTTTTGGGAAGTCCTGAATGCTGTTTGTTTTATTCAGTCCTTTGACAGAACAGAGAGGAGATACTGTCCTGAAGAAATGAGGTGAAATACCAATGCTGCACCATCCTCAGGCAAGCTTTTAATTTTAATTTTAAAAGTACAGACTTCAGGAAGCAGGAAAAAGTGTTTTACAATGAAATCTGGTAGTGTCCTGGAGACCTGTATAATTTTTCTTTCTATGATTTTATCACTCATCTTGGCAGGTTTCATTATGTTTGCTCATCGAGGGACCTTTTGTGCCTTTATTTTCCCTCGTGACAAAAGGAGCACTTTTGCATCCATAATCTCTTTTACAAATAGGTCTCGTCTCAATGCTGCTCAACTCCTTTATCCTTTGTACACTTTTGTCCCCCTAGCGTTCTGTGGGGCTTTTTCCTCCCTGTTTTGATTGGAGTTGGAATAATCTCAGTGAACAAGAGAGAGAAAGTGAGCCTGGCAGGAAGGAGAGAAGGAGCAGCTGCCAACACCTTGTTTTAATGATATTTCAGCTTTTCAGAGGAGGAAATGAAAACTTTTTCTGCTTAGCAGTTACCTGTATGTGTAACTTCCACTGTTTGGAAGTTACACTTAGAAACAGCATCTTAAGCAAGTTGCTTTAGTTGAAAATTACTGGGAAGAAATCAAGATAAAAAGCTATTGGTAGGATTTTCTAATCTCTTAGATTTCTCAGAGTACACCAAGCTTTTGTATAGTGTATGTAAAATGAAAAAACCCACCCTGTAATAGTAGATTTAATTAAATGAATCTGTGAGGAAAAATTAAAGTGGGCTTTGGAAGAGATAATTCAAATACCCCAACTATTTTATCTCTAGTCAGATACAATGTTTTGGTTTTTACAAAGAAAAGCACATCCACGCTTCTTCTAGTTGGGCTTTTGATTATTTTAATCAATGGTTTCTTTCCAGCTTGCACAATATGTTTACTTCTAAGAAACAGCAATGCTGTGGAAGATCACAATAGAACTATCTATGTTTTTTCTCATAATTAAAGTTCTATTCTGTTTCCATAATTACCTGATGTGAAATCTGGAAAAATGGTTCCTGATTCATTATATTCAAGCCAGACAGTGAACTAAACAGCTCTTAAGGTATTAAAGAAACATTGTCACCCTTAAAATCACATTTTTAAAGTTCCTTTTTGCACATAACTACTCTACTACCAGCCCATTCTAAATTGTTCTTCTGTCCGATAACCAACGAGCACTTAAACCACCAACTTAAATCACAGTTTGTAATTTCAGCACCAAGAGGTGCTTCAGAAAAGGGGTCCTGTAATAGCAGTGCCAGTTTCCTTTGTAATTAAGTAATTGTGTTTGCCGTGTAATTAAGCAATTGAGTTTGCAGCAGGGCATTGCTGAAGCCAGTGGGGTTCTGCCCAGGCTGTGCAGCTGCCTTCTGGCACAGAGCTTATGGCTGTGCTGAGGTTACAGGGGGCTGGCAGAGGGATTTGGTATCAGAAGAGACTGGAGAGAAGCAAGAAGAGCAGTGAAACTGAGGAATAGCAGGAGGAGTGGAACAGATTAAAGTAATGTCAGAGGGTCCCTCATCTGACACCAGGTGTGGCTTGAGTGTTCCCCTTCATGTACAGAGATAATAGTATTAATTATAATTAATTAATTATAGTTACTACAGCCTCTGAAGGTGGGTTTGAAGAGGAAGAGCATGCCCAGGAATATGGGAGGATGCCCTGTGCAAAGGGCAGGGTGAGCAGCAGTGCAGGTAGGACGGTGAGGGGAAGGGCTGGGAGAAGCAGGAGTCTGTGCCAGTGGTGGAGCTCACCTGGTTCTGTGCTGTCCCCTGTGCTGAGGCAGTGGTAGGAAATGCAGATATCAGTGTGTGGTTCTCAGGGGACTTGCAGGACACCCTGCCATAAAGTCCTGGAGCTGCAGGTCTGGCAGTCAAGAGCCAGGTCTGGCTTTGTTTTGGCTCTGCTGCTGCCTTGTGGTGAGGCCATGGTGACTGAAGTGGTTAAAGGCATCACCATCTGCAAAAGAACTGGTGTCATTTTGTCAAGGCTGCTGCTGTGTTTTCACAACTGGGTGATTGGAGTATGTCTGATTAGATTCCTCTCTAATAGACACCAGCTAATAATAAGGCTATAAATTGTGATTGGTTTTTTCCATTGAGTTAAAAGCTTTTAACTGTGGTACTCTTGTTAGTCTAATTTCTTGCCAGGTTTTTTGTTAACTAAGTAAAAGTTGAGCACATGGGACATTTTAAGTTGACTGCTGCTCTTCCACAATCCCCTACTGAAATTTTTCATCCACAGCTCTTTAGTAAGATACTTTCTTAAGTCACTGTTCCCCAAGAAGTGTAGGTAAGGAGTAAAGCCTAGATGTTCACAAGTTCACTAGGAAATATCTATGGGATCCAGCCTGAGACTTTTGAAAGAGTTTTGTCAGTGTTTAAATGCACCCTTTGGGATGTTCAGTTAGGCAGCAGCTTCTGAGGTGAATGCTCTAAATTAGTGGATTCTGGGAGCAATTCCTTTTGCAGACTGTTTCTGTAGTGGTGGTTGGAAAGGGGGCATCTGGCCCTGCCTGTGCTTTGCTAACATGTGTACATGCATCAGTAGCTCACTGAAGGCAGTGAGGTGCACAGGCTCTGACAACAACTGAGCTTAAGCAACTTCTTCAAAACCATCCCTGGGAATGTTTATAAAAGAAGTGGGAGTTACGAATCTGTAGCCTTTAGGCACAGATCATCTCTTCCATATGTGCTCTCAGATTTTGCCTTTGCTGTTCTACTGCCTGCTGTAGCTGGATTTTATTGTCCTGAAATTTAAAGGTCACTGGTGTTACTTCCAGCTGCTGTTGGACTGGGAGCACGGATTTTTGGGTTTTGGAGAAGTCAGCCCATCAGTGCAGAATGACCTTGTCTCAGTCATGCTCCATTGCTTAGTGTGTCTTGAGCTATTCCTTGTTATGTTTTGTGAGCTGGAAATCTTGATTGAGAAGGTTTAAAGAGAAGTTTTTAGGCAGAAGTGTGTGCCAGGATTATGGAGAAAATTGAGAATTTTCATTGTTCTTTTTTTTGCTTCCTTTCATTGTTACACTGTGCGGGTGTAACCATTATACCTTGTTTTACTTGAAATGCAGAATTGTTCTTTGAAATGGTACTTGGAATGCAAACCAGAAGAATTAATAGATCTAAACTGCTGGTGGCCTCAGATTGGTGGTGGCCTGAATTCTGAGCACAGTTTGAGTCCTAATGCACAAGATTTCTGTTTATTTAACAGTGGCCTTTGCATTGTGCTTGTACATAACAACTCCTATCCACCCCTCTGAGTTCTGCTTTACAGTTTCTTTCCACAGAGTACTGAGCAAGGAATTTCCATGTGTTTCTGTTTCCTTTATGAGATTAGAGTCCATGATATTCTCAGCATATGGTATGAAATATTTATTATTGTTTTTAAAGGCTGATTTTAGGAGACAGTCTGTGATGTGACTGCATTTAGTAACATAAATGAAAGTCCTTTTCTTTCTGCATATATTTAAGAAGCTATGAGGAGTTAGTCATGGTGAGTTCTAAATACCAGGGAGACGACCACTGTGAAAACATTTCAAAAGGAAGTAGCTTGAAGCTATAGAGTGATGTTTGGAAAAGGCCAATTTAAACTAAATAAAAATGTAATCCCTGTTATGCATAATGAACGAAGAAATCTCTAAAATTGTGTAAAACAATTAAAATAAAAACATGTCTGGGATTCAAGTTCCTGCAAAAGTGTATTCAATGACTATGCAAAATCAGGCAGGAACTTCAGAACTGTGGGGTCACTTCTTTACTTTACATAGCCTAACAACAATTTTGCATATTCTTCTCCTTCACTTGGATTTTTTTCATTCATCTCCTATGGTTTTGGTTTGAAAAAGCAGTGTTTTTTTTCCAGAGTGTAAAGCAGCTGCCACTGGAAGCTGTCGTGTAACTTATGTTCCAGAAGGAGTGAATGTGTCCCTATCTGCTCATCAAATATTTTGAGAACAAGGGCTGATGTTTCTGGCTTTCAAGACACATTTTCTCTCCTCCTGAGCCAAATGAAAAATTTCCGTAGCTCAACACATGTGCTGACTTACTTCCTCTGTACTGTAATCACTTAAGCACTTTCCCAAACTCCAGAGACCTTGAGAGATCTAAACTGGCTGGATGGAGAGAGTGGGGAGGTTTGAGAGGGGAAGGGGGAACAGTAGCCTCGAGAGTGATGGTTCAGTGCATGGTTAATGCAGCCAAGGATGACACAAGCCAGTGCACACAACAGTGGATGCAGAAATCTGTCTTTAAAAGCACAATTACTACACCTGAAGCTCCAGCACATTGTGTAGAGTGCAGTGGTTGTCAGCTAAAACTAAATTAAGAACTGGACCTGCACTGCAGAGAGACTGGGCTGGCCAAGTCATATTGTTCTGTTGACTGAAAATCAGCAAGAGGCACCACATGTCCTCTTCTGTAACAGAGTCTGTTTGCTTTTCTCTAGAGCCTGGGTCATTGAGGCTGGGTACACGCTGGAATCTGGATGCTGGGCTTAATATTTTCTGTGGCCACACAACGTTACCTGTATTGAAAATGTAATCAAGCAATACATTTGAACATTGTTACCAGCACATTTCTCCAGGCAAGAGTCAATCAGGAATCAGTTTCAAACAGGAGGAAAGGAGTATTTTATTTTGATTATTTCACACGGCTACTCTTGTTTTGGATTGTGGTTTTTGTTGGTTTTGATTTTTTAACTTAACAGAACGAAGCACTCTTTAGGTATCCTGACATTTTTCATAGTAGTTGCTTTTTAGGGGTGAAGCAAGAGAATATTTCCTTATCATTCTGAAGGTTATATTGGTTCAGCTCAGCCTTTGTATTAATTCCAGCTGGGGATCATGAGAAATGTGTGTTGCTCCGGGACTGAACTGTAACTGTGACACGGATCAGAATCTCTGCCAGGCTGTTCTTTCCCTCTCCTAAAGCAGATTAGCAGCCTGGCATCTGTTTTATTTGGGGAGGATGGCAGAGATGCCCAGAGAGCCGAGGAGCTGCCTCACAGCTGCCCTTTGTGCCTTCAGCGAAGTGCCTGTGCCTGCCATCGTGCAGTGTCCCTGATGTTGGCAGGCAGGGCTGGTGGCTTTGGTGGCTTCTGGCTGCTCCTGGCTTTGGGCTGGAGCAGGGCTGGGCTGCTGCTTTGGGTCCTGGGGCAAAGCTCTTCAATCTGCCAGAGCCTTTCCCCTTGAGCTCCTTGTGCCTTCACTCCTGCAGCTGCCAGGTGGGAAAGACCTACATAAAGACAGCTCTGCCTCATTGTCAGAGGAGGTTTTGGAAAGGTTGGGCACTCTGAGTGCAGTTATTTAAAGTTCTGACATCAGAGTCCCTCAAGTCTTAGGTGGCTGTGTAGGAAATTATAGCTGACCTGCACAGGAAATGAGGTGTACTTTCAAACTGAATGTCATAAAAATTACTTTACCTAGACCAAGTGGAATCTTACCTACTATACAGGTAACAGAACTTGGTCTCAGAGATTATTCTGCTTCTTTTAGTTATGGTAGGTTGGAAAGAAAATCTTCCTGCTGATAGCATTAAAAACTCATGCAGCAGCCCTTAAGAACCATGTTACACTGTACTTCTGTGAGCTTTTCTCCTGCTTGCTCTGTGGGTGGGATTCCTGCAAAGTTCAATCATTGAGTTAGCAAATACGTCAGGTGAATTTGATTTCTCTTCCACCCCTGACTCCTGTTCCTTTATGTCTGGGCTTGATTGACTCTTTGGTGCATAAGAGAGTAAGAATTCCAATTAAAAGTTTTGTGCATGGATTGTCATCCGGTACAGGCTGGGCTTTTGATGCAGTCTTTTCTTCTGTCAGAACATTCTGCCCTGCCATGTATTTTCACTGAAGATATCAAATTTCCCCTCAGGATATCATATATTTTTGTTATTTTATTCAATTTGGCCACCACATTTGGTTATGAGGATAGAGAGGCAGATTACTGGGGGGAGGCATTAATTGTATTTGGAAACTTTGTAGGAAATTAGTGTAAGAATCCATAATATTGAGAGCTGAAATTATTACAGTCTAGGTACAGGGGGGAGTTAGGTAATAAATTCATTGAATAAGGAAAGCCAGAAGCAAGCTGGACCAGGTATAGGAAGGATTGTAAGGAATTCTTTAGCTGTAAGAAGAACAAATCCATATGGTGTGATATTGATCAATGAGTGGGCAAGTATAAGCTGCAGTGGCAGAAACTGAGTAAATACTGAAAGTATTTCTAATTTCTGTTTAGAAGAATTTAGAATCCATAAGGAAGAGGAAGAATTTGCATTTGCACATTTAATGACATTCAACAGCAGCTATTAAAGGTTTGGCATTTAAAGCAGAAGCACAGATAAACTCTCATTGAAGGACACAGCCAGTCAATTTTCTGATCTGTATTTCTATTTTTTTTTTCCTTAGAACTTGCATTACTGTTTTTTGTAGATATTGGAACTGGTGGAAGTTTCAGTAAGTTAGTAAAAGCTGTATTTTTAGGCTGGTTTAAGAGGTTAAACAGAACATAGTACAGAACCTGCTGTAGGAGGTCTGCAGCCCAAACCTGGAGTTCCTGACTGCTACAACAATAACAATTCAGCTCCAAAGCTGTGTGTGCTTAACTGGCTGTTGTTAGTTTTGGACAAAACCACAGAGAGCCTGATAATGGAACATAATACATCAAGATTAAAAAAAAAATCTGTGTCAACATGTTAGGGAAAACAAGAGTTGTGTCACTTCTCAGTAGTTCTTGATTGAATCATGACCTTGTTAATAAGATACTGTGAATTTTAATAAGCTACTGTGTGTATTTTGTGATATGTGATTTGACTTAAACATAAAGGTTAGAAAAATGTAGTTTACAGCATAATTAGAGGTTGTACTAAGCAAGTGCAAGAGCAGGTGGTTGAGAGGTGGTAAAAGACATGGGCAGCTGCTATAAAGTGGAAAGGTTATTAGACAGGGGGCTGTGAACAACCTTGCAAGGCTCACATGATTAGAGTTGAAAAATAAACCTTATTAGAAGGGTATTTGGTATTTGATTTATTGAAGAGAGGGTTGAGGGTTGCCTTTTATCAATTTACACCTGTCTCTTTGGTTTCATCACACAATTGTTTCTTTAGCTTAGCAAGAATCAGCCTGATCCAGGAAACTAGATAAGAGAAAGACAGATAAGATACAGCTCTTAACAGTAGTGGCAAATAAAGTGGACTCACTTGTACAGGATCCTTTCTGGCTGAAGTCTTTAAATCAAAATTGGTGCCTGTCTTAAAGATATGCTGTTGTTTAAATGAGTGTGAATGTAAAGTCAGCCTTTGCAAGCATTTCATGGTCCTGAGGTTTTTAAACATGGGAAGTGCTCTCAGCTGCTGCACACAGACAGCAGTGATGCTCACAGATTATAGGTGAGGGCATTTGGCCCAGCTGCTGCAAGGCACAGCAAGCTCTGGCCCTGGAAGAAACTCCACCTTGGAATCATGGAATGCTCCATCCAAATCACTGGGAAGGAATTTTCCGGGCAAAAATTGTATTGTTCAGTTAAGGGAGCTGCACAGGGAAGAACCACTCTCCTTTCTTCTCCCCAATCATGGGTCATTATTTGAAGGTCACAGAATCACAGATTTGTCAAGGTTGGAGATCATCCAGTCCAGTCCCCCTGCTGAGGCAGGGACACCTGGAGCAGGTGACACAGGAACATGTCCAGGTGGGTTGGGAATGTTTCCAGAGAGGGAAACTCCACAACCTCCCTGGGCAGCTGTTCCAGTGCTCTGCCACCCCCAGCATAAAGAAGTTCTGCAGAATGTCTCCAGAGAAAGTCATAGGTATCAATAAACTTTTTTTTTTTTCTGTTCTGTTATGCTTGGAGATGTGTTTTTCTCAACACATGGAAACCAGGAGAAATCTCTGAGAGGTGCCAGGTCACATGGATGGCAAACATAATTGGGGAGATTTTGCACATTGTAGTAGCTCATCACCTGAGTGGTGATTGATGGCAGAGTTTTCATGGAGTTAATGAGCAGAATGTTAACGAGGAGAAGTTACCAATATCCATCTATGCAGACTATATTATATGTACTATCTATATCTAAAATATCTACTTCTTTTCATCTCTGATGTGCACAGAATATGCCCAGAGATAACGAGACAGTGTGGTTCAGGTGGAGGAAGCTGTTTTGGCATGTTTTGCTGCTGAGCCGTTTGAAGTCGTTTGCAGCCTTTCAGGATTGGGAAGCGACAGTCGCCGTTCCAGCAGCCTCTGTTGTCTGAGCAAGCTCTGGCTCCTTCCCTTCTGATCAAAAGCACTTGGTGAAAGGTGCAGCTTGGATCCTTTAAAGCATCTCATTATGGGTTATATTTAGAAGTGTGAAGAATATATTATTAATTACAAGGATGCTCCAAAGCAAAGAAGCTGTTTTATCCATGCCCTTGATGAACAGAAAAGTTCCTGTGCTGAAGGAAGGTTATGCAATTAACAGTATATTCATTAGGAGTTCATCAGATAGCAAACTATGCTTATCTTCAGGCTGGTACTGGAATATCTGACAATTTCCTAGTTACTGCCTAAGTGATAAGGCAAGAGACAGTAACTGCCGGTTCCTGATATATAAATTTTTATAAATTTCTTGATTATATAAATTTTACTGCCAGTAAAATTTATATAATACAGTTTACATATCTGTTATATGCTAGTTTTATATATATATAAAATTTTACATCTCAATTTACAGGCCAAATTCTGTCGTGCTGCCTTGCTGGAAAGAACTGGGGGTGTAAATTGGCCCCACATATTTCTTGGTTGCTAAGTGAGCACAATGTATGGACACTGTGAGGATCATTACAGGTTTTTTTTCTCTCTTTGTTCCCACAAAACTCCTCTTACCAGGGTAGCTGTCCACTGGGTTCATCCAGGATCATTCTGGATGTTTGCTTCGACCTGCTCAGTACTCTCAAATCCAGTCTGTGCACTGGGCCTGTGAAACAGAGTCACCTTTGCAGGGACATTTCTCCAATTTAAGGGATTTTGTCATTATTTGCAGCACTTACAAAATACAATAATTTTTCTGTCTTCAAATTCAGACTGGCATCTGGTAATTGATTTTTGCTAGCTGAGTGGTGTAGCCAGGTGAATTTTTTTAAACTGTGCTTTAATTTTGAGTTGAGCATTAATTTGCTCCCAAAGAATTGGAGAAGTCAAGTGCCTAAATATGCCAGAATATGTATGAAATAAGCTGCCATCTGGAATTTGTTTCTGGATTTGCTGTAATAGAAATTGAGCATTCTGGGATGCATATTTTGGGGCTTTCTAGAAATTAATATATAGGAAGAAAAATGGATAAATCTGTCCTGGTGCTGTGCTTAGCTGCTTGCATAAAAATTTGACCAGGGTGATAATGCCTGGTAGGCTCGGACTAAGATGCTGCCTAAGTGGAGAGAATGGAGTGAGATATTGCCAGTGGAGAGAATGAATTATTTTTAGAAACTAATTTTTTAAACAGTTCAGGGTCATGTGCCAACAATTTGAAGAGAACCTAGAAAACTCTGTCACTTTTATCTATAAACCAAAGGCAGTCAATAACATTTGATTCAATAAAAAGTAAATTTATCCCTTATCTAAAAGTATGTGTGCAGAAATTGTTCCAAGATGCTTTCAAAGTGCTGAGTTACAAACCCATACAGGGAGGGATGATTGATTTATTGTGTGCTGCAATCTGGAGTATTTTATCACTGAATCTTTAGTGAAGAAAGTTGATGTTGTTAAAGCTGCGATGTATTTAGACCCAAAGGCTAGGAATAAAGCAGGAAGCATTATTGGATCAGTGCAGATCAGGAGATTGTGGTTATTACCTGTGTTTCTGTGGAGATCAGCTCTTCCCATGCTCTCTGCCACCCCAGACCAGGAGGGATGGGCTTTGTGCTTTGTATGAGGGGTGGGCTCTGGTGTGTGCCCGTGGGATGCCCAGGTCATGGGAATTAGGGAGTGGGAATTAGGCTGGCACCTGAATAGGTGACAAAAGACTTATAATGAGTCTGGGGGGAATCTGGGGGAAGGCTGAGGCTGTTCCCCACCTCTGGCACATCACTCCCAAGGGCTCTGTTCAGCAGCTCAGCACATCCATTTGTCACCTCAGCTCAGCACATCCATTTGTCACCTCAGTGGCTGCGTGAGAAAGTTTCAGGGCTCACAAATCTGTTTGCCCACAAGGCTCTGGAATCCCTGCTCCCGGGCAGGGAACAAGTTTTCCTTTCAGGAGTTGCATTTCTGGGGTTAATGAGCTGCCTTCCATTCATCCCAGCTTGTGCCGCTGTCACCTCCCGGCTCTCAGTTCTGCCCTGGCCCTCCCCTTCCTTCCCAGAGCGTGGCTGTGTTTGAGCTCTGCTCATCCCCAGCTCCCTGGCTACCCCTCTGGGCTGGCTCAGCTCTTACCCCTGGGTCTTGTATTCTCCTAAGGCCTGCCTCAATCAGAACTGCCTAAAAGGCACCACACATCACTAATCAAGGGGAAGCACAGTGGATCATGATAGATTTTAAAAGGTTGTTTGTAGCCAGACTTAGTTTTTCACAGTCGGTATCCCTGGAAAAAAACAGAGGTAGAGGATCTGTGTTGAGAAACAGAGCTCAGCTCTCAACCATGTCAAAGATTGGAGTTCCATTTGATTTCTGGGCTATGGGAAGGGCAAAATACTTCTATTTTTTTCTTTTTTCCCCCTTTTTTTCTTTTTTTCTCTTTTCTCCTCTGACCTCCCCCAATACTGTTAATACAGAAGGGAAGGCTGAACTGCATTGCAACTGGCAATGTGTACATAGATTGACAGATTAATTATTGATGTAGACAGTGGTGGGATGGGAGGTTTGACAGGACAATGTTGTACATCACTCTCTTTCAAACCAGCTCTAGAAACAATAGAGTCTAAAGACAATGTTATGTTCGGGGTAGAAAAAAGCAGAGTATTTTTCTGACCTTCTTAAAGTCATGTCATTGTTGAAGTTTTTTTTAAGCTTTACTTTTGATTGAGCGTGAAAAATGCCTCTCACAAAAGGGAATATTTAATAGCTTTTCTATTAGAAAACTATCTCTAAAGAAAATTTTGAGTCCTGGGTTTTGCTGGCAGGCCTGGGTGTTTGCGAACTACCAAAGTCAACTGTCAGTTTATTATGAAATTGTTTGAGATCAGCAGTGCACATTGCTGCTTTACTTCTGCCAGGAGCAGGTTCTTCTTCAGCTGTTCTGGTTTCTTACCATGATGTCTGGGATTTTCCCTGTGGTTTTTATTGGTATCTTCTTGCCTCTGTGCCAAGCTAAGGGCATGACCAACTGATCCTTGAGATGAGAGAAAACAACCAGTGAAGAGAAAATAAAATTTTAAGTTACAAAGTTATCTGAAGAAATCTGATGTAGAAACTCGGGTTTTCAGTAGCCAGAATTATGTCTTAGAGACATAACTCCTCTTGGAGGCAAGTTCTGCTCTAGTTTAGAGGAGGTGCAAAGAGAAAGGCAAGAGGATCTGGTGGTTTCACAAGGAGGGACATGTTATGGTTTTAAACAGCTCTCCATTTCAAGTCCAGGGTAAATTATGGATTTTCCTCTTCCATCAAGAAGACATGTAAAGGGTCAAAGTTGGTAGAAATAGAGGGGAAAGTTGGCAGATGGCCTCTGACTTGAGTTTATCAAAATCCCCTTTTTGTTCCTCTAAACAATGAGGGCTGTGCTTCACTGTCATTAAGCAAGGCTGTCACTACAGGGCTGTATTCATTTCTTCTCTGGATTAATCTGAGTGAATGTTTCTCATGACCATATGGCTGTGGTGTCAGGAAAGATGAGAAACTGGCATTCAGAGGTGGCACGTGGCTCCTGGGCTCTCCCATGGCTGCACACTGTGCAATCATTGCAGTCATGCTTTACTCAGCTGGAGCTGGACTGCACCACCTCATTCTGCTGCTCACATTTCTGCCTGGCCCCGTGGAGTGGAGCTCAGCCCTGCAGTAGGTCACACACAGCTGTGGTCCATGGTTCTTGTGTGTGTTGTGTTGTCCAGAACCTGTGGAAAGTGGGAGCAAGGAATGGAGCTGGAATCCCAGGGTTATCCTGTGTCTCATTCAAGTTTCTGAAAGGATTTGTGCATCCATGAGCAAAGCAGTGCCTTGAGGCATTGAGGCAGGGCCCTGCTGATCATGCAGAGAGGGCTGGGTGGAGAGCAGGGCCAAGGACTGGCCTTGAGGGATTGTGACAATATCTGTGCAACTGTTCCACTTGCCCTGCAAAGGCAGCTTTTGTCTCAAGGTGCTTGGGCATAAAAGCTGCTTTAGGGAATGAACTTCTGCAATGAATTCTCATGTGTGCAGTGGCAGGTAAGGAAATGTAGTTTGTTCAGGAGCAGAAAGCCCTCACTGTATCATGTGCATCTCTCTCATGCCTAATAACCTGTCATGGTCTCTTAGAAACTGGATTCTCTGTGCACAACCAGACTTGACAGTGGGGGAATGTCACAGTGTATTCTACAGACACCAGTTTAAAAACATTGTTGTTTTACAAGCACTAGATGGTTAAAAAATTGAATTTAATGAGGATCAGCACCCTATATCCTCTCTGCTGTTAAACATCTGATCTTTGTAAATTCTGAAATTTCAGAAGTTTGACCATGAGGAACAGTTTAAAGGCAATTAAAAAGCTTTCTGATTCCTACTGAAAGTATCACAATTTTCCTGCAGTTTGAGACCAAGGAGGATCATGTAATCAACGAGTTTGGCCTCCTGTTTGCCATGGGCCATTGACCTAGACTTGGATTTACCCAAAACAAGCCAACAGACTTGAAATTAAGGACTTCATTTCTCAGCAGCAGAGCCCGTTGGGCATATCAAGTAGAGAACAGAAGTGCCATCAGAACAGTATGTGGAGAAGCTCTGAGATGAATTAGGTGAGATGTGCTCAGATGACTGCAGCAAAAGAGCATTTGCTGTGTTTACAGGAATACAAAATTAGCTGAAGTCCTGCCAGTCAGACTCAGGGAAGGAAATGCTTTTTGTAGCCAAGTTTGATGTTAGATTTGATTTTTGAAGTGGATGAGTAAGACATAGCAATCAGGAATCGAAGATAAGGTGGTGCACTGGGAGCCCAAGAGCAGCAGTCCTTTCTGTGCAGCTCGCTGACCTGGGCTGGGACAGTATTCAGGATTCCAAAGGTGCCAGGATAGCTCTGAACCTGGGTTCTTCCTGACCCATGCAGGTGGCTCACATTGTGAGACATGGAGATTAGCTAAAACCTGGTGCCATTTGTCTGCAGCCTGCTAGAGAGATCTCTTACTCCTTGCACCATGTTGAAATACACTTTATATCACCTGTTACAACTATTGGCAGAGAATCATTTTCTTACTTGAGATTGGTTGTAGTGTCTGTGCTTTTGGAACACACTTATCCTATAAAAGTTACCTCCCTGTTATTCTCTCAGTGAGTCTCTATTTCATTAATTAGAATTAATCCTGGGATTGGAATTCCTGATTATTTCACTCTGATGTCAGAGGTGGTAATCACCAATGTGCTAATCTGCACAAAGTGAGGTACCTGCTACCTCTATGTCTTTTAGACAGGCTGAACCCTTTGTGTGCTAAGCTTATTTTCTCCCTCCAGTTTCAAGGTAGAGGAGTTGGAGGCTCATCAGAGACTCCTAATACAAGGAGGAGCCCTTCTTACCCGCACACAAGAATGGAGTTAATAGGGGCTATACTGTGCAGTGCAATGGAGGGCAATCTGTGCAAATCTTCTGTTCCCCTGGGAACTTATGAACATAAGTCATCATCAAACAAATCACACCACTGAATCTATTTATCAGGTCTATCAATTGTTAATACTGTTCCTGACATTTTACACTATAGTTCCTTAGTCACCTTTCCTAATCTGTCTTTTGAGCTGCTTAATTTATGTTGAAAGTGCCCATGAGTTAATTCTCTTTTTGTGCAGGACAAATAGATTTTTCACTGTTTCTGTGCCTTTGCATGCTGCCACAAAGGCTATGGCACATCAGCCTGTACTTACCCACTCACAAATGTAGAGTCAGGCAGCATCAGGAAGCTCCCAGCCCTTGGAATTGGTGCTGTCAGCATGCCCCAGTTTGACCAGAACTGAGTTTCCTGTGGGAGCAGATGGATGGGGCTGCTTCTGTCAACAGAGGCGTCATTGCTGGTGGCTTGGTCTCATTCCAGCTCTCACTGCTGTAATCTTAATTCACTTAAGCCACTAATCATGACATTTGTTTTGGCCTGGGCTGCTTTCAACTGAAATTGTAGAGTTGCCTGCATTTTCTCAGAGATCTCAAGTGCATGTGTAATACAGATATGGTGAGCAACCCAAGTGCTGCTGCTGGATTGGCTTTTGTAGAAGTCACAAGTTCATGTAAGTCTTGCTATCCCAGCAGGCTGATGCTTGTACTGTGCTGCTTTACATGACAGAAGGTTTGGTGCAGCTCCTGACCTTGGTGGGAACAATTCTTTGATCAGCATTCCCCAGTGTGTTCTGTCTCTGTATTGCTGATGCCCAGATCCAATCTCAAGCACCCAGCGAAGGCTGAGGGCTGGGCGAGTCCCTGTGTGCTCACAGGGCTCTGTGAGAAGCTGCCAGGACATGGGAATCACCCACCATGGATGTTGCTGTCCCCACACAAACACTGCTGATCACAACGTGTCACAAGGGAGGCATCAGGGAGATCAAGTGTATCAAATATGACATAACACACCTTAGAAAATCACACCCAGAATCTGATGTGTCTTGAAGAGTTGAGACTCTTAAAATAAAGTAAAGTAAACAACAGTGACCTGTCCTGAGCTGCAGGGTGAACTGTGGTGAATGGGGCAGAGGCCAGTGTTCCTCACAGCCACCCACAGCTGGGAGAAGGGCCAAAAGAAGGAAAGTACCAGTCAGATACAGCTTCAATATTATGTGACAATATTTTAACTCAGAAGATGGATTTTAACTGTGTTTCTTATGCACCTTAAATACTTCAATGGGAAACTTTGAGTTTTAAGTCAGTAGTAAGTGTAGATAGAGATATAAATTCATACATACACATACACACACACACACACATATATATAAAGAACAATATATGCAAACTTGTGACTGAGATTTTTTTCTGAATCACAAATTTTCAGTGATTGAGAACTCTGGGTTCTGAATTTCCTTAAGCAATCTCTGCCTGTCAGCTCCCCTCCTCTCTGCAGAACAGTTGCTCATTTACCAGTTTGGCTTGTTTTCTCTGGAAGCAAACTGGATTCTAGTCCTGTACTTGGGCAGGTATGAACACTTATTTTGTTCTTGGTACACCTCTGAGGCAGTTCTGCCAGTAGTGACTAAAGAAGATTTAAGGGCAGTGTTTGAGGAGGGGAGGTCCCTGTTAAAAAACATGCCTTAAAAAAAAAAAAAAAAAAAAAAAAAAAAAAAAAGCTGACAACTAAACCATTGCTGGACAAAAGAGCGAGGTAGAAATTTTTAATTCCATAATAAAAGTAGTGGAAATATTTGTGGGAACAGTTCATTGGCATGGCAGGAAATAATTAAACTATTTTAGTATTGAGTTTTCTCTGTTGTAGAAAAAAATGTTTTGGGTAGGAGCTTCTGAAGAACCTGGGAAAACCACAAGGGGCAGTCTGGAGAGGATGAGTTATTTCAGCAGAGATAGAGAAGCTGTTCAGACCTGTAAGATGATGCATTTCCACTAAGGGCGTTCTTTTCAGTCTGCTGATGAAAAGTCTTGTGGGTTTCCCACCAGCAGAAGCTGCTTAATTGCATTTTGTGTATGCTCTTAGAGTACCTGTTTGGTGAGAACCTGACAAATGGTCTTCTGAAAGTAAATCAATTTTGTTTTCTTGGGCTTTCTTGAATATACATGATGTCCGGAGCCTGAAAAGCACAGCAGTGGCACAAGAGGAAGCAAACAGTGGGGCGCCAGTCAGGCTCTGTGGTGCTCTGAAAGACTTTGTAGCCTCCTGTAAAGAGAAAGAAGAATGTGCCATTGGCGGTAGTGAGTAAATGGAACCTTCTTGTCTTCTTTGCTCTTGTCTCCTTATAAATAAACCATTGTTGTCCATCCTTGGCATTTGCAGTTCATTGTGATAAATTGGTCTTGATGTGTCTGACATTTCAACCAAGTTGTTTAATGGTGCTTTTCTGAAAAGGCAGATCTTGCTATAAGTTGTATTGGTCCAGAATGCATCCAGGGTAGGAGCACTCTCCATCACACACAGCCTAACCCTTTCCTTTCTGCCTGCACAAAGAGGGAAGGAGGAAGTAAAACATTTTGGTCACGTCAGCCCAAGGGGCCTGGGTTTGTGTAAGCCGTGCACAGAAACTGAAATGTTGAGTCTGGACTGCAGTTGCTGAAAGCCTCTTGAATAGTGTGGACAACAACATGGACCCCACTTGCATCTGCAGCCTCTGCGGCGAGAGGAGAGGAGAACACCCAACTTGCTGGAAATGCAGGTGTGATTGTGTCCACCAAAGGTTTGCTTTGAGTTTTGTGCAAGATCCCTTCTCTGTTAGCTGCCAGTGCTGACAGGTCATTGGTTTCCACTCAACGATTGCTTGGGTGCAGAAACCACTGGAACACAGAGATTTGATGAACTGTGACCAACAGCAGCTTCTATTGCTGCATCCCTGAAAGTTCAAGCTTTGATTTACATATTTTAAATGTCTGTCATTATTCTGTCAGGGAGATGACTAACACAGAGGTTGCTTTCTGTAAATAGGAGCCTTCTGTTCATACCTCTCCAAACCTTTCAGCTTCCCAAAACTATTAAGCATCTGCCCACAGCAGCCAAGCAAGAGTAATTCCCATACTTTAAACTGTGACCAGTAAATAACCTTTTTGCTGGTTAATGATCCCCCTGTGTGATGATACCATTTTATGATTATATTTTACCTTCTTCAAAATCAGTGCATGGAACATGTTCTTACCTGTCTTGACCCACTTGGTTCTCAGTGGAGATTTACAGTGAGGATGGAAGACCTGGTCCTACTTGGCATCAAAACAAATTCTCCTTTCCATCACCATTGCCAGAGCAAGAAGAACTAGAACAATTTTTGGGGGATGTGGACCAATAACCTGATTAACAAATGTCTCCGTGACATTTTGGTATCCCAGTTTTCCCAGTGTGCCAGTGCAATACAAAACTCAATGTAGCTGGGCAGTACAAAACTTGCAACTTAGAGGGGACACAGGACCTGGCCTGAGTTGGCAAATCGACTGATCGTGGTGAGATCTCGTGGGGAAGCCTTTCCAATGTTTTTTATTGCTAATTTGCTGGGAAAATAATCCCAAAGCCTAAGTAAGGATCCTTTTTTCCCTCCCCCTGTAATCATGCAACATTGATAAATGTTATTTAGGTATGCAGCAAGCAAATTTCAACAGAAATGCTGTCATGCCTCAGGGTTATAAAACTCCATTACATCTGTTATTAACTGTCTGTCTGTGGCAGGACCTAATTTTTCTTGATGTATTGGTTGCCCACAGCTTCTCAAAACTGCTTCTTCTAACACTTGAAGGCGCTAAGGCAGAAATGCAGGGATTAAATGGCACTGCTCTCCAAGTGGCTGATTGATGCTTTGGGGCTCTAGGATGCCCTTTCACAGCCTCCTTGTGTAGGTGGAAGGGGAGGTATAATTTTCATCCTCTCAGCACTTGGGAAGCTGGTTGACTTTGTGTAAATACCTTTACCAGGGCAGGGTAATGTGAAGGTTTTAATTTAGAATCTAGGTTCCCACCTGCTCAGTAGACCTGCAGCCATACACAGCATTATTATCATTAATAGCAATAGAAGAAATATTTGAATACATGTAATTTTTTGAAGAGAGAAATCAATCTGTTTAATAAGCAAATCCTGCCAAACTGGGTGATGATTCCAGAATGCTAAACAATTGTTTAAATTGTGGAACATTTTGCATTTCAGCAGTCTTGTCACAATAAATGCAGATCTGTTGCTCTCTACACTAGTATGAAGGGAAAAGAATTAGGAATTTTAGCAATGCAAACTAGTTATGAGAGAATGAGCTTCACAGCTTACTTGGTTCCAGATAAATCTGGCAGATTCTTTTTCATAGTTGTCTTCTTGCCTGTACTGGGGTTTTTGCTTCTGCAGGTCCTCCTATGTCTCCATGTCTGACATCATAGTTGACTCAATTTATGCAGTTACAGCTCAATTTGTTAAATATCTGAAAGTTCCTGCCTGTCCTTGCTGCTTTTTCCTCAGCTTTGCTGACCACAACCTGCCCAGATCATTATATTTAGAAATTGCCTTGCCAAACCTAGCCATACACCTTGTACTAAAGCGAGGGAATTGCTTTTCGCTGGCTTAGCTGGAGATGCTCTGTGCAGAGCTGCTGTGCTGTGTGCAGGGCTGAGCAGCTCCAGCTCAGTGTTGGGTAAGGAGGCAGAGCCTGGTGCTGCCCTGAGCATCCCTCCCTGCAACAACCAGCCCCAAGTTCCCAGCTGGAATCCCTGTTGGTCTGTGGGAACAACTCTCTCAGTTTGCTTTGGCTGAGAGGGGCAGGGAGGGCCTCATTCCCAGGGCAGCCTGGTTGAGGAGGCAGCAGGGTGACTTGGGAATTCATTCCAATATGCCTCAGGATGGAGCCATTCAAAGTCAAAGTAACTTTTAACAGCATAAACAATGTTAGAAATGTTTAGAAATATGTTTAACTTCTGTTTATTTCTTTGTTTTTTTCTTCCAGCCAAACAGGTGTGTCCATCTGAAAAAATCAGCTGTGGAGACTTAAGCAACAAGTGCATCCCGTTGTCCTGGAGGTGTGATGGGCAGAAGGACTGTGAAAGTGGAATTGATGAGGCTGGTTGCACTCCTGGTGAGTATGCAACATCTCCATCTAGGACTATAAAAGTCCTGGAGTGACTGTTACAAATGGCATGGAAAGGGATGGCTTTTCCTGCCAACAAACTTACTCACTCTGCTTTGCAGTGCTAAGTGGTGACTTCTAGAACCAGGGAGGAAAGAAGGATTCTCCAGTTGGGGCTGGCTGGAGAATGCATGAACTCTCTGAAGAATTAAGTATTATTGATAGGGTTAACACCCAGGTGATATGGAAAGGAGTTAAATAAGGTTCAGACCTTCCTGTGTGGTAGCTCAGCAGGTTCCTGCTGTGTCCTGTGCAGAGTGGGGACAGACTCAGGCTGGCTTCTGCTAGGGTAGAATAGATAGACCTGGACATTGATGGCTTGTTGGTTTCACTGGACAGAGAGAGAATGATGTACTCTGTACTCATAACTGTTTTAAATTCAGCCCCTAAATGGCTGTTGCCTTTTATTAGGCCTTTCTGTGCTGAATGAAAGAGCCCTTTAACAGAGTTTTCAGTCTGTGAAAACTCCTGCACTGTGTGGTCAAACTATTTCTCAGGCTGCCTTTTTGGTAGACCAAATATATTAGTTTTTTATGCTTCTTGATGTCAAATATTCTCTTTTGAATGAATGCTTGACCCATTCTTGCGGCTCCCTTTGGTATTCCAGTTGGTTTTCCAACTTTCTTTTTACACAGACCACCAGAAATTAGGGAGTATCAGTCTTGCCAGTCTGTGCAGAAGTAAAATCACCTTTCTGATTTCTAATACTGTTCTTATTAGATTCTTAGTGTGCAAATGATCCTGGGCTTTTAAGAAGCTTTCTAACTTCTGTGTATTCACCCATCCCTGAATATTTCTAGTGTTGCATGTGGTATCAGCAATGTCACTTTTACTTCCAGAGTACTGATGGAAGAATTAAATGGTTACATTCAAGCACAAATTGAAGTTTGTTCATTTGAAAGCTGGATTTTGGGCTCTAATTCCTGCCCAGTTCATAATCCACATTATGTCTTTTCTTTGAAGCTGTATAAGGAAATATGTTTTACATTAACATTTTGTGGCTCTTAGTGGAGTGCTGTGGACAAATTTATTTCTTTGCAGTCAGCTTTATCAAACAAATTATTATCAAATCTTTTACTTTGTGAACAACTTGTTCCACTATTTAGCTCTCTTTGTAGAAGTATTTTTTCTTAGTCCTTTTTTTTTCTTTTTCCTTTTATTGGTTTTCCATGTGAAACTCTTAAGTGTTTTCTCTTTAGCGTGTACATTTTTTTTTCTTTGAATGGGAGGCTTGAATTAGAGACAAATTCAGAAGATACTTGTAACTGCTATTTTCCTGATATGAGTTTGGGAAATTAGAACAATTTTTCACTGGTGGCTGCCTCCCCTGATTTAATGCTGCTGCTCATGCCAGTGGGAATGGTCTCACAGAGTCTTTTAGTTATAATAAAAATCTACTTGAAATTGCTTTGAACTTTTTTTTTCAAAGCCTTAGGTAACCCCCAAAATGCATGTAAATATGTTCTGAATGCCTCATAATTTCAGCATAATGATGCTATTAATGGATTTGGAAATAGCTGAGTGTTTCTGCTTTGGATGTTTCAGCATCTCTACTCATAGTTACCTTCCAGTTTCAGTGCATGTGCAGGTTCTTAAAAACCTTAAAAAAATTTAATCCAAGGACAAATTACCACATTTTGATGCTTGCTGGGTCACTGGAAATGAATTGGTGGCTTTCAACCACTTTGTAATGACTGAGCATTGTCCCCACACACTGGAAATCTCTGCTGAGTCTGGCTGTGGGATGGGCATGAGGGCAGGAAAAAGGCATTGAGAGGTAAACCTGGAGCATCCTGGGTGGGTGCAAACATCAAAACCTTTCAGTGCTAAGATCTCAACTCAGCATCTTTCAGAGGTCAAAACTCAATTTGAGAGGGAAACAGGAGGCACTGCTGAATGGCTGTGGTGGGAGCACTTTCAGGGAGGTTGCCTGTCAAATGAAGGTCTTTTCCTCATGGATGAGAACAATTGTGTGAGCTGTTTCAACAGGGAGCTTGTGGAGGATTGATAGCTATCCTCTCCTTATCCAAATCTGATAAACCTCACTAAGCCTATCCACTGATACTCTGTTAACATTCCCATTTTTTCTCTGGTTAGAATCCTCCTTTCTCTGTTTCCTCTTATCTCAGCAGCACACAGTATCCTGACCACTTCAGACCCCTTCTTCTCTTTGTTTTGTTAAATTAATCTCTGCACTCAGGTTTTTATTCTCATTTTATAAGAAGCTTCAGCACTGCCTGTCACCAGCAGCGCCTTGGAGCACAGCACCCTGTCACAGAGGCTGCACTCCTCACAGGGCTGACCAGCTTGTCTATAAATAACACATCTTGCTGGATAAATGTTTGGAAGGGGATTTATTTGTGCTCAGAATAATTTCTGTGGTGAGAGCCTGCATGTGCAATAAACAAGTGGGTGATGACTTGAAGATGGTGTAAGTGAGGGCATCCAGAAGAAAAACCCCTAAGCTCTTTCTAAATCCATGCTAATAAAGCTACTACTGCAACCTCATGTGACACTTCAAAAATATTTTAACTGTGTATACTCTTGCTTTTTGATAGGAATAATTGGCTCTTGGATTTATAATTCTTCAAGAGGATTTAATATGGAGTTTATGAACCTTATTTATGCCTGCATTTCTGCACTGGTAGTTTGTACCAGTTAGAAGATTGTGCTGGTATCCAGGAGCAGGGCTTGGTTGTGCTGAGGCTGTGCAAGAACCTGTCCCTGTGTCTGAATGTTCACAGCCCAAGCTAAGGGAGGATCTCCTGCAGGAGAGGACAGTGAAGATTATGGTGTACAATCATCCAAAATTGTAGGAATAGCGTAGGTGTGTTATGGTTCTTCCTCCTCCAGCACTTTCCTTTCCAGCTACTGCTCTGAACCTTCTAATTCTTGCTGGATTTTTCCTCTCAGGATGATATCACTGCTTTTTGAATCCGTGTGAAATGTTTCCAGTGCAGACACTGGGGGGACAAAGCAGCTGTTCAGAGACCTGGGGACAAAAGTAGAGAAGCTGCATGAGGAGACAATGGTGTGATTTTCACCCTGTGGAAGAGCTTGTCAAGGAAGCAATGGAAAAAGCCCCAGTGATCAGGGATCCAGATTTGTGTCTGCACAGGCTGTAGTTGCACCAGGGGTTAGTTGCAGGTATTAATCCTTGCACATAGGTAGTTAAGTGTCTGTCTGCCTAAATAATTGACTTCCAACAGACAGGCTTTAAGAACACTACTGATTTCCAGTGCCCAAACAATTTTTGAAAATGCAAATATCTGCCTTTTTAAAATAAGACTATATAAAAAGAAAAATCTTATTTTTTCAGTTTTTGCAGCAGAAGTAATTTCAGTCTTCACAGTATCAGGTGTGTTGTAGTCATAGGTCAGGATTAGTAGCTTTGAATTTCCTGGCTTGGAGGTGCTGGCAGCCTCCTTATTTCCCTGGTGAAGGTTTTCTGTTCCCAGTGCACCCAGCCTTTGTCACAATGGATTGGAGAAGCTGAGGACTGAGTTTAGGGAGCCTAAAAGAGAAATAGAATAGGAGAGGCTGTAATTAAAGCAACACAACTCAGGGTCCATCTGGACTTGGCTAACTACTGCAGAACTTGTTAAATCTCTGCTGAGGGAGACAGTAAGCAGTGTTTTGTCAGCTGCTCAGGAATGCAGAGAGCACTTGAGAGAGGCTTTGGAAGAGAGGAGCTGCCATCCTGTACCAGCTGAAACAGCACTGAACCCCTTTAGTGCACACAGGTCCCTCCTGAGAGGACTCTGGGATGCTCACAGAGAACAAGGCTCTGGCCCCATCTCTTTTGGCTGTGGCACTGCTTCTCACCTGAAACACTGCTTGCACTTCATATGGAAATTGTGTCTTGCAGATGAGCAGTTGGAAGTGCACCAGTTTCCCCTTTCACAGCAGTCAGATGCAGTGAAATGATGAATTCATTGACATATTGATAGCAGAATAAGCTATTTATCCATGGTTTAGCCTCCTAAACTATAGCACAGAGACAGTGACCATGGGGAGCTTTTGCAGGCAGTGGACATACTCACACTAACCTTGTGCAACTGGCTGAGGTGAGAGCCAGGAATTCCTGCAGGGGCCTCATCCCAGTGACAACCTTGTCACCCAGAGCATCTTCTTCTGGACCCTGGTCTTCAGGCTTTTCATTGCTGACCATGTATCTCAGAATTAGCTCTAGATTTTCAGCCTTATGATATGATGATATGCCAGATTAAAAGTGAACAGACTGGATAAAGGTTTTTTAAATTCTTAAGGGAAACCACAGTAAGCATAGGTGTGCTCAGCTGGAGCCCTGTGTCCTTGCCATGGCAGCTCACAGGCTTTCCCATGTAAACAGATCATTTACAGGATCCTCAGGTGGTGAACTTCCCACTTCTCCTGGCACGGCTCCAGGCTCATGTGTCACTCTCCAAAAAAGCAGCAGCCCCTCCAAGTGAGGGGTCCTTTTCTTGGAAGGTCCAAGTGCAGAAAAACTTTGAGTCAGCTCTTGCCCGTGCCCTGGTTAACAGCCCTCAGGTCAGCTGAGAACCACTGGCTGAAGGCAGAATTTAAAGCAGGCTAAAGCTCTTCATCCCTCCGGCTGATCCACCTGGTGATGAACCAGCTGAAGGAGGGAAACTGCAAAGCTGATTTAAAGTCACCTTCCCCCACTCTGCTCCTGCACCTGTGCTTACATGAAGTGACCTTTCTATTGACAGTTAAATTGTTTTATCATCTTTTATCATTGTCCTGTAACTATGAAGAGCATCATATTGTCCCAGCACTCTTTTGTGCAGTAGAAGGTATCTGTTTTTGCATGAGCCAAAGGTACCTGTATTTTGCATGAGCCACACTTCCAGTGCTCCCTACTGGGATTTGACCACACTAATCCAGATCTCCATTCCAGGTCTCCACTGATCCTACTAAGACCTTCTAACTTGGTGATAATGTAGCACTGATTTTATCTTTCATTACAGTTTGATTAATGTGTGCTTTTGTCAAAGTTAGTTCTGTTCACTGCCTGTTAATGAATTAACATTCATTATGTGCTGTCCCTCAGTCAGCTCAGAGGGACATCAAACCCAAAGGATCAGATTTTGCCATGCATTCTCCCTGAGGAACTCACCAATTTTTACAGGGTTAAAGGCCATAGCATCACAGTTATGCCTGTAAAAGAAATATTTATCCACTACCATTATTCATTATTTTAGTATGTGATGAAAAGAAACATTACTGGTCTGAAATTCCTGGCATTTTATAGAGGGTAGCTGTAGCTGCAGTGCACTTGCCATGGTGGAAGAATTTACCATTCTTTCCAAGAAGGAAAAAAAGAATTGCTAGATTTAACAAATGCAAGTCCTTCATAAATAAGATAAGGTAGCACAGCAATGATATCCTCTGGGCTTTACATGATGTTTAATTACTGGACAGCTGGAGGGATTAATGCTTGTGCATTATGCCGTGGCTCTCAGAAATTAAACATGTACAGCTGCCACTTTATCACTGCTTAAAGTATTAGAGCTCCTTCAAAAGCAGTAGTAATTTGCAGAAAAATCCCCATTGTTATTTAGGAAAAATCTCAGCCCATAATCATATTTGTCCTGAGTTCCTTCAGAACAAAATGGCAAGAAGGAAAAGAGATTGGGAGTTACTTTTAATTGCATGCTGACAAAAAAAAAGTGAAAGTAGCTGCATTTTTAATATATTGGATGCTCATTGTAATTGAACATAATTAAACAGTGTGTGAACTTAGGTTAGAGGTAAGACAGTCATAGTGTAAATCCAGAAATAAACCCAAGAGCCATGGCCCAAGCTGTGCCAGGCTCTACCTGCAGAGGATGAGGGCACAGAGGCTTTGCCTTCCCTGCTGCTGGCTCTTGAGCTGAGGTTTATAAAGGAGGATGTTTGGCACATCTGCAGATGGAGCTTCCAGCACCAAGTGGGGCTTTGGGGGTGGCCCTGTGCTGATCCTCCTCACAGAGAAATTGTCCCTATCAGTGTTCCATGAATAATTTATTCTCTAAAGCAGAGTGGATGAAAACACAATCTGAGAACAAGACAGTGCAGCAGTGGTACTCCTGCAGTGTTGCTCTGAAGGAGTGAGAGGGGAAAAGGGGGGATGCAAAGAGCAGCACAAGCACACTCACACCCCCACACAGACACATCCTTCACACCCCAAGGGATCATTGTTCACAGGGGCTGGGAGAGGGCTGTGAAACAGCTGCTTTTATACAAAGATTTGTGGGTATTTAAAACTAAAGCTTAATAGTGCTGGACTGCAGGATACCTGTGCACACCCACTCAAGCTGTGTCCTGCTGCTCTTTCTGCACTTTAGCTGGAGACATTGGCTCTGATTCTTCTTTCCAATCTCACATCATACTGGCAGAGAAGCAAGAATTGGCCTGTAATTATGTTTATCTTTTGGGTAGTCTGTCTTTCAACAGATAGAGCTCCTAGAGTTGAAAGAATCAAGGAATTACATCTCTTATTGCCAAATACATTTGTATTTCATGTCCCAGAAGTGCTTTCTTCATAAGAATGCAGCCATAATTTTGAGCCGATTCATCCAAAAAGCAAGAATCTGTTTAGTTTTATTCAGGGAAATCTTGCCAATGATGATGCTATGATGGCAGATATGTGGGTAGGAGTTGCATCCTGCAGTGGCCACCAGTACATATGTGTTACACTAATTAACAGTTCTGCTTCCTGAGCATATGATCTGAAGGCTAAATCAAAATCAGTAGCCTGAACTCAGCACAGTCCTACGCAGGAGAGGACCATGTCATGCTTGATGCAAGAGGGAAAAAAGTTGGTTTATGAGTCATATTAACAGATAAAACTAATCTGGAAGTCTAATCTTAGTGGCTGAAATATTCTTTTCGTAGAGGATGATATAAGGGTTGGATTAACTTTGCTTTTACACTGAAAAGAAATTTGTTCATTAGATAAAATGTAATGAGAAAGGTTTAGTTCACAATAAACACCACTTCATTACCCTTCTTTGTTCCAGTAACTTTAAATAATTGTTCATGTTGAGCATATGAGTCTTCATCTCAGCCCAAATCCAGGAAAGTGCTGATTTCTATTCCCAAATCATAGAAACTGCAAGGCAAATCCTACTGCCATGGAAATCTCATTGCTGTTAATGTGAGCTCAGTCAGCACACGACCCTCACAGGTTTAATTGCAGCGAGTGTCACTCAGTGATTAAATTTTCCATTTGAGTAGAAAATCTAATCCTGTTTTTTGAGAAGTGATTGTCATTCTTTGCTGGAATTGTGGGTACATAGGTGCATTGCCTACATCATGTAATAGCTGTGCCCCCTAATTATCACATAACTGAAAACAGTCAGGGGCTGGTTGTTTCCTGAGCAGTCTGCCAGTCTCTCCCCCTCCCAAAATCACCACAGGGGTCTTGTGTTTATGGACTTGGTCATTATAGGATGTGCTTACATTCATAACCTTGAATGGGGCTACACCAAATTCTGCCAATTGCCTTGTTGCATCCTCAGTGCTTCTGTTTTCAGGTACTTCTCCCTTCAGATCAGTTGTCTTGCAAACCATTTTATTTCAAAAGCATCTTTTAATTGTTATTGAACCTACATTCAAGCTCACTTTGGATCACTGTGTGACATGGCTGGGTAAACTGGGGAGTTGAGAAGCAAAGCTCTGAGCCTTGCCTGCTTTGTCTGTGCTCCAGAAGAGTTAATAGTGCATGTTCCAAATGCAGTGGATGTTTAACAGTGAAGCAAACTGCAATAAGCAATATCTCCTCTTACAGACAGTTCCCATCAAGCAAAATAAATTAGTGGAAATGGAAATTTTATGGGGCACTGACCTCACTGCTTGCAATGTGAGCTCTGCTTTGTCCCTCACTGCTCAGGTGAGTTCAAACCTGTGAGTCAGCAACCTCCAGGACTCCCTGCTTAGTTATGGCAGCAACTTAAAAATGACTTGACTGACTCTGGGGAAATGGCTCAGCTTTCCCACTGGTTAAACTGGAACTATCCCTGTGCTTAGAATGGGTAAGGGTGAAGAGAAAGTGGCAGGCCAGTGACATGGCTGTGGAGCCATGGGCTGGGGTTCCTTCCTTTTCCCCATTTCCTAAGAATAAAACCAATTGTGCTGCCATTTGCCCATGTGATTGGAGTGTAGCTTTTAGGATTCTGATGAAGTCTCTCCTGAGCTGAACATAAAGAAAACAGTGGGAAAAACAGGCAGGTCGTGTCTCTGTGTCAGCAGATGAGCAGGGAGTGGGAATCTGCCCAGTGGGTGGAAGGTGACATCCATGGATTGGCTCTTCCCAGCAAAGTGTCTGTGATTTAAACTGCACAATGGCAAAACTAAATTGTGGCTGTGCAGAAAAAGGCTGTGCACAGAAATCCTGTGCAGAAAATTCATAACCACAGGGAGTCCTGCTGAATCCAAGAGGTCTGTGTGTGCTGTAATGTGGGATTTGTGTGCGCTGTCCCAGGATGAAGCCCTGCTCAGGAATGCCCTGTTCTGCTTGCTGAACCTTCATATATTCCTCAGAAATACAGAATTTTGTGTGATAATATTAGAGCAGATGTTAGTTTAATGGCTGTTATCTGATGTTTCTAAGGGATTTGCCAAATTGGTATAATTTGTAAAATTGCCATTTTAATAAGCAAGTCATGTCTAAGGGAATAGGCGTGAGCTTGTCCTGTACAGGCTCCAATTTTCAAAGTCAGGAAAGAAATTCACTAGACACTTCACAGCACATTTGTTTTCCAGTTAAATTTTGGCTAGTACTGAACATCTCCAATCTGATTCAGCTGATTATATTCCAGTCAGAATATAAAAGAGTAATAATAATGTCTTTATCCTCATGAATCCCTGTGGGGTGTCTTGGATGGTTACAAAAGCAGGACAGTACTAACCTTTGGTATTCTGACCATCCATTTTTGTCTTTCAAGGTGCTTTATTTTACCCTTAAACCCTCTACACTGGATTCACTTGTTCTTATTTTGAGGTAATTTTCAGTCATTTAGCCAGGACATCTGATAAACTTCCTAACTCTTTCCTGGTTTGAAGGAAGATTGAGGAGACCGCAGGTAGGAGTTGCAATCTTATTGCACATACATAAAATTAATGACAGAGTGCAGAGTGTGCATAACTTTGTATATAAACTGCTTCTCTCTGTAAATTGGGGGTCATAATTAATTCTATTTCCAGATAATTAAACCACTTGGAGTGAATATATGTATCTCAGGAAATACATTCTAAATCACCAAATACATTTTTGAACCAACTATTATTTGTCAGCAGGGGCTTTGGCATCTGGTTGCTGGGTTATAATTAACTAATACTATGCAAATAGTGCTGCAGAGAATGGGAAAATGACTGATTTGTGTTTGAGGGCAGCGTGTGACAAAGGCAGCCAGCACATGCAAATATTAATTTGCAGGAGTGCGTGAGATGGCTCCTTAGCTCCATTAGTGCCTTGAACAATATCAGGAATTACTATTCCTGCTGCAGCCTCCATCTAGATGGGCTTTTCGGTATCAATCACCATGGCAACAACCACTGGTGGGAGTGAGGCTGCAATTCCGCTGCATTATTCCCTCCATGGGAGGCCTGTCATTTTTTCAGAGCAATGAGCTTCAAGGTCATCTTCATTTACCTCCATCTCTTTTGCTGTCCTTCCTGGAGGGCAGCTTTCCATGGGAAACCTGTCCTTCCAGGCACGAATCCATGCTTTAAAGACTGGCATTTGACAGAAGATCTGTATGAAATATTCAGGTATTTGGTAAGCAACTGACTGCAGGCAAAATAAATAATTTAGACAGAATTAAACCTGAAAATAAATACTAGTTAAGCAAAACTAACATGCTGACAGTGCTGGGAACTGGGACTTCCAACATAATCTACCCTGTCTGCACTCTGTGACCTCCTTATCCATGGCCCAGCTCAGAGATTGGTTCCTGTGGGCTGGGGGAGCTGGGCTTGCACTTGGGACACAAAACATGGGCAGATGGAGCTCAGGAATTCCACCCCTCAGCCCTGCAGAACTCAAGTCCTAAATCTCAGAGCTTGGGAGAGTTTCTCAAGGCCAGCAGCCTCCCCTGCCAGTGTTAAAGCAGCCATGAATCAGCAGCAGATCTCTCCCTCCCTGATGCACAAATCATCCTTTGCCTGCTTTGGAAGATCCATTATCAGATTTAAACAAACATAAATTTTCAGATGCATTTTTAAAGTTGCTTTGGGGACAGTGTCAGAAAAATACAGTGTAATAATTCATCTTATCTTCTTGTCTTCAGCATCAGTGGATAATTGCTGCTATCCACTTTACCACAAATTTTACCAAATAATTATCGTTATTTAAGCCATTCATGTAATTTCAAGTGGAAATGGCTCTTTTGGAGGAGAGATGAATTATACCTGAGTCTTACTGAAAAGCTATAAAATTTTTAATTAGAGATTAGCAATGACAGCAGTTATACTCCATTGTACATAATTCCCAGCTCTGGGTAATGATGGACATACCATTTATTTCATTTTTTCAATTTTATCTAGATTTGAGGATCCATGCTTGGTAGAGTTGTCCATTGTAGAAATGATATGTACAAATATATATATATATTTGAAATGACAATTTTTTAATGAGCACTTTGTATTTTTAGAGAATTCTACATCTTGAGAGCATTCTGCTTTTTTTTCTAAAAGCACTTGAAAAGCATGTGGCAGAATTATCTGAATTTTTTGGTGCCATGCCTGAGCTAAGGGTGTCCCTGCTGCACCAGACTCTCACTAAAGCCTCTGGCTAAATCCTGGCTCTGGGCAAAAGAGAACCAGCCAGCACTGAAACACTAACTCCACAACTGCAATCTCTCTGATCTTCTCTTATTTTATTATTTTGAATTTCCTCTATCCCAAGGCTGCTTCTGCTCTACTCTCCTCAAGAGAAGTGACAAGAGTGCAGCTGCAGGCTGTGAGGCAAAATCTGTGACAGTTGTGCTCTACAGACTGGCACACAGCACAGGGCAAAAATTAATGCAGAATACCTCTGGTATATTTTGTCTATAGGCAAAATCACCTCTACATAATCATTTATATGTGATATTTTACTTCCTGAAACTGTGAAGAGCCTTTTAACATTACAGTGCTCTACAGTAAACTGCTGTTATAGTTATGCTTTGAAGACTGATGGTTAAAGACATCTTTACAAACATTTCCAAGATTTCTACTGGGATCACTCATGTTTGAAATAGGTTTTGCACCTTAGAGTACAACATTTATTAATTTCTTCTGTGCTAAAGAAAGCAAATTATTATTGGATTCCTTGGTCTTAAGTGAATCAGCCTACAATAGGATAGGCAGCAAATTTGGAGAATGCAAACAAATTGCTCAAGTCAAAAAATACCCCAGTGATCATTTAATTACTGCTGGCATGTGTTCCACTGAAGTGATGAGACTGCAAGGTACCCTGACAGATTGATGGAAGGGGATGTGAAGTAAACTGTCCCTGGGGCTTTGCTGCCCCATGCCCATCTCTGCAGGTGCTGGGTAAGATAATTGTGATGTTTGTTTATGGGGCTCTCGGTGCCAGGCGGCGCCTCTGCCCGGGCACAGCTCAGCCCCAGCCCGAGCCTGCCGTGCCCTGAGGAGCTCAGCTGGCAGCCAGGGAGGGTGAGGGGAGGGTCAGGGGTCCTGGGACTCTCTCTGCCCTGCCATGGACAGGTGTGACCCAGGAGGAACTGCTCGATCCCGACAGGGGAGTTACCAACAGCCACCCTGCTCTGCTTGTTCGTGGAGAGAGAGCTTGTAGTCTCTGGTGCTGGCGTCACACCGACCTTAATTTTTAACAAGAAATAAAATAATCATGACCATGCAATTTTCTAGCTAGCAATTCTTAGGCTTCACTGAGGAAGTCCTCATGAGAGGTTACAAAAGCTGAACTGCTTCTGCTTCCCGGCTGTGATTATCAGTAATTTTCTATCTGTGCTGGGATTTCTGGGTGCAAAGGAGGAGCTTTTGGGCAAACTTCCATTGTCTGTATCCCACTTCTATGTTTATCAGTCGCTAATTTGCCAATGCAGCAGATTTCTGAAGGGAAACGTGTACAAACAGGAGGAGGGGTGGAGGTGGGACCAGGAAAACAATGAGGGGAAAAAGAGGGGCTCATTCCAATTGGTGGAAAGGAAATTTATGCACATTTGGAATGTGCAAATCATTACAATCTTGCCCAAACATTAAGGATCAAAGAACTATGCAAGATTTTGCTCTCTGATCTGTTTCTGAGATTCATCAAAATAATGCCAGAAAAGCAATTTCTTCTTCTCAGCCTTTATCTGTTACAGAAGCTGTACATAGCCATAGAAATATTCCTGTTTTCCCACTACCATTTTAAAATAGATTGGTAAGATTCTAACTGTTACCTTGAATTTCCACTTTATGGAGGAATGTTCCATATGCAGTTCCATGTAATGGCTCCTCTGAAGACAGTGTGAAGTTACAGAGCTGTGTACTCATCAGCAGGGCTAACAGATGATTTCTAGTCATGGGGTAAGGATAAAGAAACCTGCTGAAAGGAGATAAAGAGCAGAACTTGGGTAATATTTAGAGCATTTTAATGGTCTCAAGTTTGCCATGAAAAAGAGGAAGGTTTTTAGATGCTTTTCCACCAGACTGTGCTTCAGGTCCTTATGAGAAGGATTCGCCTCCTAGTATTAGTTCCTTCTGTTTGGAGAGGAGAAACTGTGGCTGTTCCAAGGTGCAGGTGCCTGTTGAGGGCATCTCAGTATCTAAAATCCTCTACCAAGTGCAGAAGGAGCTGAGCAGCTCCTTTGGTGCCTCTCTGTTGCATTCTGTGATTGATGTCAAGTGGGGCAGCTGAGATTAACTTTCTCCCTGCTGGAGAGAGCCTGGGTCCTGGCCAGTGCATGGCAGCATTGCAGCAAGGACAGCAGTCCTCTTTCTCTTCTGATTAGGTGGATTGCTGTGCTCTAACATCTGGAAAACCTGGGGCTAAATGGGACAGAGCACAGGGCAGGAGGGGAGAGGTGTGTATATATATAAATATGTGTGTGTGTATTCACATTCTGATGTAAAATGAGAGGCTGCTTAGGTTATCAGGCAGAGCCCAGCGAGTTTGCCAGACAGAATGTAATTAGGCATCTGTGCAAGTGGACATGTTCTTAAATGCTGGATAAATACAGCTTTATTCCCAGGTATAAATCAGACATAATATTGCACTAGAATCCCACTGGGTTCCTGTCACTAGCTGAAATCTGGGATATGACAGGTCTTTTAGAGGGATTCTGCTGCTTTCCAGATGAAATTGCCATTGCAGAGATTGGCACCATCTAAACTGTGTGGTCTAATGTAGGGGCTCTGCAGATATGGCAGTAAGTAGTTCTGCTTCTGAAGACAAAAAAAATCCCAAGTACAATGTAAAAAAAACTTACTGCAATTTATATGCATTTATATTTATTCTAATTTATCAAAACCATACTTCCCTGCACAGGGCTGAAACTGCAGAAGAAGAATTCTTTTGTAAGTAACTACCTCAAAGTACTTATGGAGAATTTCTTCCATGGTTTTGGTTCCCCTAGACCTTGATGGAATAAAGTGAGTGCGAACTGAAAGTTTAATTTGAGCAGGCATCTCTGGTTCAGCTGTCCATTAGGCTTGCAGAGGAGAGTGCTCCACTCAGCTTCTATCTGACAAGCGCCTCATTTGTATGTTAATGTTGAGTTGTGATTTCCAGGGAAGGCATTCAGCGTGTTGTAAAGGGCCTTACTGGCAGATTGCAGCTAAATTGATGCTCGACTCACTAAATATTTACCCTACACATCCCACTTAATATGTCCAAAACCAGGCATACTGTGAAATCCTGAAACCTGATTCTGTGCTTATGAAAGTCAGGAAGCTGGTAATGTCAGCGTGGAGCCAAGCGGAGCCCTGGTGCTGCCAGCACAGCCCCAGCCTCTCCCTGCAACCTTCCCATTCCCAGTCCCATTCCGTGCTGCTGCTCCTGCCTGGGGCTCACCCAGCTCCAGCCCCGGGGCTCCCCTGGCTGCTCTCAGTGCCAGGACAGCGCTGCCCCGTCTCTCCACCCGCAGTTCCCGCTGCTCTGCTGCCCCTCCTTCTCCAGGGCTGCCGTGGTCCCTAGAGGACGCTTCCTGATGCAGCTGAGGAGCGCTGTGGCCTCACGGGCTCCTTGCCACGTGTAACCGCTGGGAGAAATGTTTTGGGGTACGGCAGCCCTGGTAATGCCTTTGTGCCTGTGCCCTCAGACACCCCGAATGTGCTAAAGCTGGGCCAGTGGTGAGGGCTGGGTTGGAGACCTCCCAGCTCACCTGTTCGTTTTTATTCCCAAGCCTGTTCTCCCAACGAGTTCCAGTGCAGTAACAAGTCGTGCATCTCCATCATCTTCGTGTGCGACGGCGACAACGACTGCGGGGACGGCAGCGACGAAAGGAAGTGCTCCCCTCTGACCTGCAACCCCAACGAGTTCCAGTGCAACAACAGCGTGTGCATCCCGGAGCTGTGGGTGTGCGACAACCAGCCCGACTGCGAGGACCAGTCCGACGAGTCCATGGAGAAGTGCGGCTACGACGCCAAGGCCCTGAACACGTGCGCGGCCCACGAGTTCCAGTGCGGCAACGGAGAGTGCATCCACCTCAACTGGAAGTGTGACGGGGACGAGGACTGCAAGGACAAGTCTGATGAGCAGGACTGCCGTGAGTGTCTGCAGGGCAGGGCCAGGGCTCTCTAGGCTGGGGGGAAGGGCCAGGAGCTGCCTGGGCTGTGTTTGAAGGCAAAGCTTTGATGTCTGAGCAGCAGCTGTGCCACACAAGGAGCCCTTGTGTCCCACAGGACATGGCTGGGTGCCCAGCCCAGCAGGGTCAGGTGTATTCCACACTCCTTTTGTGCTTTTTCCTTGAGAATCCAGAGAGGAGGTGTAAGAGCTGTTGGATAGTACTGTGCCTCAAAAGAGTTCTGTTTCACTAGAAAGACAAGGAGTGAAAAGTGGAAAAAAATGTTCAAAGCCTTCAGGCTGCATGGTGGGGTCAGAGCCTGGAGGTTAGAAGCTGCTATGCGAAAGGGAATATATGATCAGCAGAAAAAAATAATTCATTTTCTGCCTCTGAAGTTGGAGTATACTGAACAAGGCAGTCAAGAGAAATACCTCTGAAGAATCCAGTTTGAAATGCATTTTGAGCTTAGCTTGATAAAGGCAGAGAGCTAATAAATAATGGATTTCTTTTCAGCTGGCTTTATGCATGTAACAAGCTGGTGGTATGTGTGGTATTTCGAATGTTTCATCCATTTTTAGCCACTAAACTGTTCAAGCTGGTCACTTACCTGAGGAGGGAGAGAGAAGAAAACAAGAGCAAAATGTTTCGCTAGAATATTCATATGACAAGATTGAAATTAAATATTTACATAGCTGTTTATATTTAGCAGCTCTGACATTGGGCCACCTCTGGGGAGGAAGGCAGCAACCAACTGCAAACCCAGGGATTTTTGCAAGGTATCTAAGAAAATGTATCACTTTTGCCAGCACCATCTTTTCATACCCATGACAACACCAAGGCCAGGCCAGTGAGCAGCAGTGTGGGAGAGCCCTTCAAGGAGCTGGGGATCAGACTTCCCTCTAAGCAGAGAAGCAGGTGTAGATTCAGTGGCTTCTTTAACAAGAAAAGGATGTGGTGAATCCTAGACACCACTGTTTGCACTGCAGGAGAGCAGAGACATGAGCCACAGGTTACCCCAGAGCTGCTGTGCCTTTAAAATTGTCAAGGACTCTTTTAAGAGAGGTAAGAGCTGAACAGGAGAAGCCAAAAATGTTTTGTTAGGAAGAGAGCAGCTCTGGCTGCTGGGTACCAGGCTGTCAGCCCCTCCCAAGGAGGGGTGGATTAGGTAGGCTGTCTTTTCCTTCATCTCCAAGAAGGTGGTGAAGTTGCTGACAGAGCTCTTGGGCAGCAGGTACCCAGGCAGTACTGCCAGGCTCTGAAGGACCACGGGGACTGTGGAGTCAGGAGACAAAGTTGGTTCCTGGCTCTGTTTTAGGAAGGCCATGCAGAAGCACAGCTGCTGGAGATGGGCACTGCTGCCTGGGTGGTTTGGTGCCTGTTTTCATCCTGAGCCCTCCCGTGGGCAGTCCTGTGCCTGTGTCCCCTCCAAATGAGGAGGCAGTGGCAAGGGCCCTGTTACAAACAAAGGTGCAGAACTGGTGTCTGGTACAGGGGACTCCAGCAGAACTGATCTCTGTCCTATGGGATGCATTCCCTGCAGTGGCAGCAACCTGAGAGGATGGCTGAGTTTGGACAGCCCAGGAGAGAAAAAGGTGAGCTCCCTTCTATTGCCAAGTGCAGAAAGAGAGGAGCAGCTCACTGATGGTGCTTTCTGATGAAATGCCTTTTAAATTTCAATCCCTCTTCAACTTGAAATGTTTTAAGTCTTTTACAGGCCCCATTTATTTTGACATTCTGTTGGGTGAGAGGAGTGAGACTGTGCCCATGTACCTGAGTAGAGGGCCCACTGCTCCCCAGCTTCTTTCCTTGGTGTGACAGGCACCAGCCATGCCAGACTGCTGAGCAGTGAGAGCCCAGCTCCAGCAGCCTCCCTGAGCTGCAGGGCAGCCTCAGCCAGCAGCACTTGCAGAGGCAGCTCCCAGGACACAGCTGGACACCGCTGCAGCACAGCACGGTGCTGACAACCAGTGGAGAAAGGGGGAAATGTGGCAGAAGAGACTTGAGAGAATTCTGAGCAGTGGAGATTTAGCACAACGAGGGTCTCTTTCCAGAAAGTCTCAGTCCCACACAATGTGCAGTTTATCTACCTGGGAGAAACAAGGATGTGAGCTGATTCTGCTTTCTTCAGTCCTGTGGATTGGGAAACAGAGGGATTCCAAGCCCCATTGTTTTAGCTACCTCTGCACAGTGGTTCTGGTGGCAGCCCAGTGCCCCAGCAGTGTGTGAGTCCACAGCCATCCACGCTGCATGGATGGGGTTCTCTGAGGCAGCAACCAAGAGAGGCCTTGCAGCACTGAGTGCTCGTGCAGATGATGTGTTGGCTGGGTCAGAGCCACAATTCATGTTGCTTCCCCATCCTAAATGCAGCTGTTGCTGGGGTGCACTTGCCTGCAGGAAGGGACATTTGGGAGCTCTGGAAACTCAGTCTCACTGCTCATCTGTTGGATTGAAGAGTTTAGGGACCTTTCTGATTATTTTCCTCTGCAGAAATTCTCTGTTTGAGATCAGAATGGTGGGACATGCAGAGAGTTACAGGTGTGTGACACAGCTCTGTCCCCTTAGCAACAGGGATGGCACATGGGCCCCTTGGCTGGACTTGATCAAAACTGCAGATCCCACCACTACATCTTCTCTTGCAAATGGGGATCATATGGGGTTTGTGCAGTATAAACAGAGGGATGGGAACTAATACTTTAAAAAAAAGTCAAGAGGCCATCAACCATCATTTGTTATAAACATTTTGGATTGGTAAATGAGTAGAGTAGAAATGAAGGGTGACAATTGGTGAACAGGTTTTGGCAGCAAGACAGCAAATAAATGGGAAGGAATGAGTCATTTCAGGAAAGCTGTGTGAGAACATTGGGTGGCTGGGGTTTTTTCCATAGCATATATATTCAAATATGTATATATGTATATTTATAAAATGAACATTGGGTTAGATTTATTAGTCTGCAAATCTGGAATGGTTATATTTTAAAATGTCCTTTGCAACTTGCATTAAGGCATCCAGGAGGGAGAATAAATAATGCTTACAACTGACAGCAAGAAAACAGACCCCTTAAGACCTGACCTCACACTTTCCTGCTTCTCTCTCCCCCTCTGTAAAATGGGATTGATGCATTTTGCAAATGTTGGGATTTTCTTTTTTGGGAAGGAAGGAAAAAAAAAACCCAGAAATCAGAAGAAACTGAGGCTCAGGTTTGGAGTCTGGAATAGACCTGCTGAATTTGAGTGATGCAGCTTTGTGCCCAGGATTTGTAAATGGGAAGTGTGTCTCTTTGAGGAGGCCTGTTAATCTAGCAGGGCTTTGGTAATTAGGGTTATATTTGATTTGCTGAGGAGATGGCTGTAAAACTACTGAGATTTCACTGACTTAAACCTTCCAAATTAGGCACAGCAATTTTCTGAATATCTTGTGCAAATAAACAGCACAGCTTTTCCTCTTGGGTTACTGCTTTTCCTTGGGAATGGCCTTAATGGGAACCTGCTGTCAGCTCTGCCAGTGGGGCTGAGATGGGTTAGTGCCTCAACTTCAGGATAATATGGAATTCTCCTCAAAAATGCAGCAAAAATTAGAAATGCCATACATGCATTTTAGCAGCGTTGTTATCAGTAAGAGCCATTGGTGTATCTGCCTTTTTAGATACACTAAAGATACACTGTTAAGAGGCTCAGGGGCTGCTCCTCAAAGGTCTGAACTTCCACAGCTCTGGTGGAGTGAGAACTGAGCCAGGAAACCCAGCCTGGTCTCCAAACTTCTGTCTCTTCTTGAAGCAAAGCTTTGTGCAGTGGAGTACAGCCCCACATCTGTGTTTTGCAGTCTCTGTAGCAACTGAGCTAAGAATTGTGCTGTCATTTTTCTCTCAGTCTTGTGGTGCTTCTGCAACATTGTCTTTGCAATTCCTACAAAATTCTCCTTAATTTTAATTCGTTTTAGGATGAGAAACTTTTTGTTCTTAGCATTTAGCTATAACTGCTTTTTAGAAGAGCTTTGAAGATTACAATTGAAGACAATTATAGGTTTTATAGCAGCTGTCTTCCAAATCTGTAGCTGTTGTCACACAGATTTACTTGATGAACTGGAGACCTGTTTCTGCTCCAGAAAAGACAAAACCCCATTGGCTTTAATTACATGTTACACTTTTGTGAGGGGGTATTTTGTGTATAAATGCACTAATATTTATAGTCAGAAATGGAGGACGATCCTATCCTACCTCCACACATAGAAGTTGCTAGAGAAAAGGTGAAGCAAACTGGTTTTCAAGTTAGGGGTGAAGACAAGAAATAATTATGGCAAAGGAATTTTCAGTGAGACAACTGAAAAGCCTTGCAGTGGCCAAGGTTTAGCTTGACAGAAGTCAGGGTTTCCTGTGGAGGAGGGAGGGTGCTGTCCCCATGCTCAGGGCTTCCCCAGGCAGGTGGCTGTAGATGCCAGGAACAGTTTAAGCAGAAGTGACTCTGCCTTCCTGCAGGAGTTCTTGATGCCACTTCCAGACCTGTGCTCTGTGAATCTCCCAGACCACAGCTTTGTTTCTTTCCCTCCTTCATTTTTCTGCATTTGGTAGAGCAGCAGATCCCATGTGCTTAGTTTGGAGCTGCTGTCCCAGATGTCCCCCTGGGTTTCCCATGCCTGTGCCTGGGTTTATTAGCTGAAACGTGGCAGCACAGCTGGTCCCATAACTGTGCTTATTGCTTGGGATTTTTTTCTCACTTTGCAGCTTTTTATGAATATAGTGCATATGGCTTTCCTCTCCAAGGAGCAGTGCTATTTCCAAACTTTCCTCATGTGAATACTGTGTATTTCTAATGACAGAGTTTCTCCCTTCCCCCTCCAGCCCTGCAGTTGTGGCTTTTCCTGTCTCTGGTGCCTTTTGCTGGCTGAAGATGCACTAGAACTAGTCCAGTGAAGCAGTCATGAACCTGGATCCTGCATCCTACATCACCAATAATGTGGAGTCTGTGCAACTGATACTTTTTGGTGTTGATGCGGGCTCACTTCATGTCTGCAGCTCTTCCTGGCTTATCTGAAATTACTCATTTTTATATTAGAACTAGTTTGTCAAATTGTCCAGGGCAGTCTGCAGACAGCTCTCACCTCCCATGTAGTAACAGCAGGGCTGGCCTCCCCTCAGTGCTCAGAAGCAGTGATTTTCTGTCAGCCCACACTAGGGCACAATTATGTGATGGAAAGGCTGGAATCAGGAACTCTCCAGGGTGTGCTGCCTTAATAGGATTTTAAGAACACATCCGATGGGCCCCTCAGAAGTAAGCTGCAAAACATGTCCAGGAATGAGGAGCCTGTTTTGCCAGGCTGCCTGTTTTGCCCTGTCAGCACAGGGCTGGTCCCAGCTAAGGGGGGTCTCTCATTCATGGTAATTTGGGAAGGGATATGTGACTGCCTTTAGCATGGTCTGTGCAGGAGTCTTGTTTATATTTTCTCCCAACCTTGCAGTTTATCAGATCTGGTTTGAGTCTGTTATAATCTGACCTGGACAAATGAATTTCAGGCATGGAAATTGGGCTGATATTGTGGAGGTGTTTAGGGCTGGAAACCCCAAGAAACATCACAGTGCAGTGGAGCTCTTCTGCCTTCCAGTGGGCTGTTGGTCATAGGCATTTGGTAACCTGATGATTGTGTCTCATTGCTGCCTTCATCCCTGCTGTGACCACACTGCTTTGGCAGAGTCACTGCAGGTCTCCTGCCTGGGCCTTAGCCCAAACACGTTTTGAAATGTATCTGAAATGTAATTTTTCTGAAGGAAGGAGAGCTGAGGAGTAGTTGCCTTTGCCTACCCAGTGTCACTGTATACTCCCAGCTGGGAAGCAGCCTGGCCTCACACAGACTGCAGCCCCAGAGCTGCCCCAGTGCTGGAGTTTTGCTGCCTGCTTGCTTTGTTCTGTGTCACCTGAGCAACTTCACTGCCAGCACTGGGTCTGTTTTGCCTGGGTGTTCTCATATGGGCTTTGATGCTGTTTTCCCAAGGATGTAGAGGGTGGTCTGGGACAGCAGAAGGGCACAGGAGAAGAGTGGCTGAGGCAGCTGCTGCCTCTGTTGCTTTGAAGGGAACAGCTGATACTCTGACATTTACTGATGGAGGATGCAACCCCAGCAGTGTCAGAGGGACATGGCTGATGGCTACCACACAAATGACTGAGTTCTGTGTGCCTCATGCTTGAATGTGTTGTCTTAAAGCTCTGGTGACCTGCCAGCCAGATGAATTTCAGTGTGGTGATGGGACCTGCATCCATGGAGCAAAGCAGTGTGACAAGGTGCCCGACTGTCCTGACAGCAGTGACGAGGCCGGCTGTGTTCAAGGTGGGTACAGGGGCTCCTCGTACTCCATGGGGTAAATCTGCCAGGGCTGGTGGCCTCTGGAAAGGGAAGAGGCCTGTGCTGCTCCTCTGGGCCATGCCAAGCTGCTTCCTGCACAGTTTTAAGCCATTTTTGCAGTGGGATTGCTTGGGAGAGATGCTTGTGCTGACCAGGCAGACTGCATGACTTGAAAAGTTCTTTGCATGATGCTTAGGCTCAATGTTCATTTGCTTAATCCCATCCCATTTCCGCTAATGATGCCCTCCTGAGCTTCATGTCAGCCTGTTTGTTGTCACGAGCCTCATCTAACTTAGATGCTTTCCTCTCTTGCCCAACATGACAGAGTCAGCATGTGAAAGTCCCAGCAAGTTTCAGTGTAAGAGTGGAGAGTGCATTGACGGAGGCAAAGTGTGCGATTCACATAGAGACTGCAGGGACTGGTCTGACGAGCCTCTGAAAGAATGTGGTACAGTACTTGCCTTCTACGTGTTGCTCCTGTTGTAACTGCTTCCCCTCTTCTCCATCTGCTGCTCACAGCTTTGAGTGTAACCACATGTAGCTGCTAATGCTATTTCTCACTCTGCTCCTCTTTCCTTGCCTTTATTCTCTCATCACCCTTCATATGAATATAATTAGTAGCTTAGTCTGATCATCTGTAAGTTTGAACTGTGCCCTTCTCCACTCAATTTTTATTCTTGGAGGGATGTATGAACTGAGCACGGGACTAGGAATGAGGAATTCCCCCTCTCCCCAAATACTGGTGTCCTCCACAACACACACCAGTTTATTTAGCCTCATTGCCTAAATTATCTTTGAATTCTAAGATGATGATAACACCTAAAAATACAGCGTTGGGAACATGCTTTGAAGGTGAAAACATGTAGAGTGGCAGCAACCCCTGAGAGAGGACTTCAGCCATTTCTGGGTTGTACATGTTGCTGCTGCTTCCCTCAGCAATGACAGCAGCTGCTCTCTGCAGCATCCTGCCAGCTCTGGGCTCTGGGAATGCCAGGACAGTCGCGGCTGTTGGAGCCAGGGGAACAGAGCCCAGGCCACAGAGCCGTGCCCTTCTCCATAGGACAGCCCTCTCTTGCCTTTCCCACCAGACATGGTGGGCACCAGCCCCAGTCTGCACCATTACTCAAACACATTTGTTGTTTTCCCCAGTGCAGAGATGTCTCCAACAGGCATCTCCTTCCATGACATCATGGAGCTCAGTGGCTGCCCCTTAAATAACTCCTGTTCAGGAAGAACTGTCAGTCTCTCCCTGTTTTAGACAAGGAAGAGTGTGTGCATGCCTAGTGAAGATGCTCCTACCTCATGCTTCCAGTGTGCCCTTGCTTTCTTCCACTAATCCACATCTCCCTGTTTCTCTGAGTGGGTGTTGCAGTGTCTGTCTGTGGAGGTCTCCCAGCAAAGCTGGCAGCCCAGTTTGTCATAGGAGGCTGGCAGTGAGGTGTTGTCTGAGTTGGGAAGCAGAGAAGAGCCCCCAGGGGAAGGTGTTTCTCAAAGGGCACAGTGCTGTGGGTTGCTGTGGCTGTAATGCCCACACACAGGTCATCCCCACAGGAGGCAGAGGTGCAGGACACATTCCCCAGCTCAGTGTGTCTGTCTGGCCGTGCTACACTCTGCAGTGCCCTCTGAGAGTCCCTCAGAAAAGCACTGCAGAAGGCAGGACAACACTTGGCTGTTTCAGTCAGGCAACTTGCTCCATTAATTATGTGTTGATATCTCTGTATGTCCCTGCTAGGAAGGTGAAAGCATCCCAGAGCTGAGTTGGATTCCTTCTGGCATGGTATTTTCCCTGTCTTACTGACTTAATTGGGTTGTGGTTGTTTCCATTTTCTTCCAAGAGCAGTGGTTTATTGGCTCTGCTGTGCTGCTCACCTGCAGTGTGCAAGGAAGCAAGAAGTAAAAGATAAATGAAAAATTTGCCTTTAAATTGCATTATAGACTGGAGCAAATCAGTTTTCCTTGTTCTGGTGAGTCCACTATCCCTGAAATCCCACAGCTCCTGTTCAGCAGTCTTCCTTAAGGAGAGAACTTTCTCTTCACCTTTTGTAGGTCAGTTACAACAAGAAGAAATGTTTTCTCTGACAGGAAACCAGCTTTTCCCAACCTCTCATTCAGTTCTACTTTTAAGAATCCATTTATTCTGTTTTTCATTTCAGCACTTGAGAGCAGGATCAGACAGGTGGCCTTGGATTAGAAAGGGCCTCAGGAGAGGATGGGGGCTGTTGCTTTGTAAATTGCACACTGGGGGTGTCAGCAAAGACGGTTGTGGGGGACGTGTTTGTGGGAGGACTGTATCTCAGTGCTAATGGAGTATCTCTGACAGACTGCACTTCGGTGTTTTCTGGAATTTTTCACACAGATCATTCCTTGGAGCTAGATGGGAAAATAGTAGAGTATTTCAAAACAGCTGGCCCCTGGGAGATGAGAGTCCCTCAGCATGAATTATTAAAGCTCAGAGAGACTGTTCAGAAAAGTCAACATGAACCAGCGCATGGGGAAGGAGGAGTATGCTGGTGAGAGCCCTTAGGTCCCTTGGAAGTTTCTCACATGTGGCAGAACAGCTCAAGCAGCAGCTCTCTGAAGGGATGAGATGCAGAGACTCACATACACTGTGTCCCCAGGGCTCCCCATTCATTCAGCCACTAGCTTTGAGTCCAAATGGTCCCCCAGCGTTGGTTTGGAATAATAAAGAGCAAGAAGGTGATACAGTGGAGGTTTCCTGTCTCTGAAGGCACTTGTGCTCTATGGGGCCTGTACCAAAACTGATAGAAAGGGGAAAATTTCTGAGGAAATCTCTTAATTTTATTCAATCTCACAAGTAAAAGCCCCCGTTTGTCATAGGTGATCTGTGTATCCCCTGCAGGTGTTAATGAATGCTCCATGAACAACGGTGGCTGCTCACACATATGCAAAGACTTGAAGATTGGGTACGAGTGCGAATGCCCGCCTGGATACAAGCTCCTGGATAAAAAAACGTGTGGAGGTAATTGACATGCAAACAGCAGTCCCTTGTGTTTCACCATAGAGAGACGTGATTATATTCACTTGAGCATTGCTCCATCACAGATGGTTTGATTTCAAGTTATTGATGGGTTTCAAACACTCCTTTCAGACATAGATGAATGTGAGAATCCAGACGCTTGTAGCCAGATCTGCATTAATTACAAGGGAGACTACAAATGTGAGTGCTACGAAGGATACGAGATGGACACCCTGTCCAAGAACTGCAAAGCTGTAGGTAAGACAGCGCCACAGGCACGAAAACTCTGCTTGCTCAACAGCACAGCTCCGCTAAGAAAACACACTCACAGGCTGAGGCAGGGGAATGGAAACAAAAGGAAACAGGCAAATCAAGCAAAGACGTTTCACTGTGAGCAGCACAGAGCTGCTGCAGCAATAGCAGATGCGTCTCTAGGCAAGAACTACTGATCATGCAGATCAGAATATTTTAACAGTGTACAGAGCAAGATTGCAGTCACTACTTGGCTGTTTGAAGCTGAAACTAGAAAAGAAAGTCTCTTGACAGGTGTTATTGAAAACAGTGCAGCAAAAACATTTTGTGGTAGTAGTGTTGAAAGAAAGAAAACATCCTGATTAAAACAGGGTATCTGAGCCAGCCCTCCACCCTCCCAGCTGTAAATCACCAAAATCTGGCTCAGGATTTTGTGCTGAATGAATTGAAGATGAGGCCATTCCCCAGAGGCTGTCCAATTGCCAGTGTGTGTCCAGGAACCACAGGGGTGCCTGCATGTGACAGCCCTGCCTCTGGAGCAAGTTTTCTCTTTCTTCCAGTGTGGTGTAAAGCTTTGGTACAAACACAGCTATCAGTGACTGATAATTCCATTGTTGTTTGAGAAATGAAAGCTGAATCCAGCCCTTGGGACAGCTGCTGAAGTGACAAATGTACTGATTTTCTGTGGTAGGCAAGAGCCCATACCTGATCTTCACCAATCGCCATGAAGTCCGTAAAATAGACCTGGTGAAAAGGGACTATTCCCGCATCATTCCCATGCTGAAGAACGTGGTGGCACTGGATGTGGAGGTGTCAACAAACAGAATATACTGGTGTGACTTGTTCTACCGAAAAATCTACAGGTAAGGGGCAAGAGAGGATGTGTGTGCTGGTCCCTTGCCAAAGCTGCATTCCATCTGTATCCCCTAAAGCAGTCCAGAGAACAGTGCAGGGTACAGGGCACCTGAGGCTTTTCTGCCCTGACAGGATAACCTGTTGTGGCCCAGACTTGGTAATCTTCTTTGGGAATTGATAAAGACATCAGAGTCTTATCAGTTATCTCTTTGATAATACAGGGTGACTTTTCATCAATGCCAGATCCTGCTGCACTCGAGCAGTTAAATGTAGGGCTCTTGTTTCCTGAGCCATGGATACTGCAAAGCAGGGCCAAGGCTGCTGCTGCGCTGTGATTGTTGTATGGGAGGCCACAAAGAACCTGGCATCTGGAAGCACAAAGCAGGCAAATGCTGGGAGCAAGGAGGCAGCAACACAGACACAAGCTGCTGCCCACTGTAGTCTCTGTTAGATTGGATTTAAATTCACAGCACCTGACCACAGTACACATTCTGTAACTCTCATTCTCACTCCTCCTTCAGCTGTTTTTATGGCATCCATCACAATTATTATGTGCTGGGGCTTAGCCAAAAAAGCATTTCACTTATGTGCTGAAAATCCCCTGGGTATATTCTGATTTGCACAGCTATTGCAGCTTCTGCAGTGGTTAGCTCTGGATTTCGGCTGATGATCAGGCACAGGCTGACTGGTGTCAGCACGTGGGAGCCAGGCCAGGGTTTCTACAGGCACTGGTAGCTCCCATGCCCTGCAGGGATATCTGCCCAGGCTGTGCTGGGCATTGACCACCAGCAGCTGGGCAGGTACCCTGAGGGGTCTGTGGGGCTCTGAAAGGGGGGGGGGGGATAGCTCAGAAGAAAGCTGTCAGCACTCAGTGGGTCTGTCTGGGCGAGGGCTGAGTTCATACACAGAGGATTATCCAAGACACTGCTCCTGCAGCTCTCCAACAGCAAATATGCTGGAGTCCCTGGGAACAAGCAGTCTGTGATTGAGAGGCTATTGCAAGGTGAAAACTGTGGTACCAGAGGTAATCACTGGCAAGAGATCCTGTCTTTCATAATGGTCACCTCACTTGCCTTTCCAGATCCTGTCCTGTTGGGGTGATGTCTCCTTCAGGGTGTCAGATCTTTTACAATATTTAGTTACTGGGAGAATTGAAAAGTCACCTGTACTTGATCCCTTCCACTGTGGAAGCTGCAGGAGCCTCTTTGCTTTCCCTCCTGTGCAGGCACAGTTGGGAAGCAGGGAACACAACTGTTCCACTGGCAAGGGATTACCTCGCCTGGAGCTGGGCACTGAGAGCACAGAGTGCTCATCACACTGGAATCCTGGAATCTTGGGAGCACTGTCAGATGCCCATAGAGCCCTGAGGTACCATCCCTGTGGTGCTGGGTCAGAGACAAACCAAAACCATTCTTGTAGGGAAGATGCAGCAATGTGCTGGTCATCCAGGCTGACTCTGCATGGCCATTCCAGCCCTGACTGCAGACTGTAAAAGTGTCAGGAATTCCTGGGTTTAGATATTTCAGTTCCAAGGTCTAATCTGATGTTGGAGAACTCAGCTCCCATACAATTCACCTTCTCATTCCATCAGCAAAGGCAGGATGGGCAGTGAAGAGGAAGCCTCTTATGATTCCAAATATTTGGGGTGAGGGGCAGAAACTTCTTCTGCTTTATAACTGTTCTAAGATGTATTAAGAGCCAGACTAAGCTTCTGCAAACACTGATGCAAACTCAGAGTAACTAATTTCAGTGCACTCAGCAGAATTGATATTGAGAGCAGAATCAGCCTGTGTGGTTGCAGGAGCAACATTCCAGTTATTTATGAAACATCCGTGTGGAGTCTGCTGCCTTTCATTATCGTTTTGAAAGATTTTGAGGCTGCCACTAATATTTAGTGAACATTTTGTTTGTATCTAGTGAAATCACTTGCCAAATTAATGCAGCTTCATGAATTCCTTTGATGAGTCATAATTAGCTACACAGCTCCTAATTCTGCGGTACATTTAAGCACATTTATTGCATGCTCTGTTCAACTCTGTTCAGCAGAGCTCTGGAGATTATATTTTTCATGTCCATAAATCCCACAGATCAGTGCTGTCGAAGTTAACATGCTGGAAGTCAAATGCTTTCCTGAATTGTGCAGTTATAGTAGGAAGCAGGTAGAATAATGAAATGCACAGTTCCCTACCTGGAGTGCTGCCATATGGGGATGGGGAAATAAGAGGCTGTAGGAGAAAGCAGAAGGTTGCAGGAGCACCATCAGGGTTCCTGTGTCAGCCATGCTGCCCCTGGGGCCCAGCTCTGGGAGCCGTGTGGGAGCCCTGTGACCTCCTGTCCCCGCAGCGCCTACATCGACAAAGCGAGTGACACGGCCGAGCAGGTGATCCTCATCGACAGCCAGCTCAACTCCCCCGAGGGACTGGCCATCGACTGGGTCCATAAGAACATCTACTGGACAGACTCTGGAAACAAGACCATCTCAGTGGCCACTGCAGATGGAAGCAAGAGGAGGACACTTTTCAACAGTGACCTCAGCGAGCCCAGAGCCATCGCTGTGGATCCCACACAGAGGTAGGGGTGCACATCCCAAACACCCCTTTGCCAACAGACACATTCCAGTCACAAACCTGGGGTGGTTCTCATCTCACCAGGACTTCAGATGCCCTTTAAGATGCACCCTGCAATGGGGCTGTGGAGATGCTTTAACTAGCCCTTGGCAAGGTCCTGCTGTTAAAGTGAGTTCAGGGCCAGTTCAGGTGCTCAATGTGCCTGAGCTGGTCCCAGCACAGAGGCTGTGCTGGGAAATGAAGTCAGTCTGACTTGTGTTTGGGCTGCTTGGATGAGTCAATGGCAGGTACTTAACAGGCACAGCTGGAGAGTTTTCAGGGGTTAGTTACTGGGGTGAGATGCTGCATTCTGGTGCAACTTCTGTGGCAGATTACCCAGTGGGAGAACTGCATGTGGTTCTACCAGAGGAATTATCTGCTATAATAAGGAGAGAAATTTTGGGCACCTCCTACTGCAATGAGCAGCGCAAGATTCTTAACTGGAGTCCAGCTTATTGCTTTCTTACCTCTGCCTCTGTCAGGTTCATGTACTGGTCTGACTGGGGAGACAAAGCCAAGATCGAGAAGGCCGGTCTGAACGGTGTGGGGCGGCGGGTGCTGGTCACCGACAACATCGAGTGGCCAAACGGCATCACCCTGGGTAAGTGCCCAGCTCAGAGCTGCAGCACCCACTGGGGCTGAGGGAAATCTGCTTTTAGTGTTAAGTGGGCAAACAAAATTGTAAATGCGTAAAGGCACCTGCACACACAAATCCTAAGCTGGTCAGTCAGTCACTGCTGCTCACAAACATGAGTTCCCTTATCTCAGTAGCACAGACAGGAAGTCTTGCTGTAGTCAGAACTTCATACTGCAGGAGCCTTGAGTTGCTTGTCATTGTGCCTTAAGGCAAAAGGAAATTTTGGGGAAGGATGCAGAGCTGTGACAACCCTTCAGGAGTCTGCAAAGCATTTGAATCCTTGGTGTTAAATGTCTCAGTACCTGGGCCTGTCTCAGGAGCAGTGTCAGGATTCTGCACTGGACTGAGGAATGGTGCACAGTGTCTCAGGGAGAGGGACAGGGCCTGCAGAGCCCATTCCCTGCCACCATTCCCTGCCTGCCCAGCTGCTCAGGGTGAATGGAGCCCATCAGAGGGCTGTGGTGGTTCTCACTGCCACACCAAGCAGCTGAGTGGGAAGGAGGTTTCATGGAGCAGCAGGGAACATCCTGCTCTGGACTGGGAGCTGTGTGTGTTTAACACCATGCAGATGTGAGGTTCTCTGCTTGGCTTTAAAAATGCTGGCTGTGGCAAGGATGGAGGAGGAAATCCTGCTGCCATTACATACTGCTGAAGTGCTACTGCTGTGAACAAATAATGTTATCATTTAGTAATTAAGAAATTAATTAATGACTTGTTTAATTATATAACTGGTTTTGTTGGCTCTCATCCACTTGCATTCTGTTCAGTGAATCCCATCCAAAATAAGTGAATTTGCTCCAGAAAGAGGAATGCAGTTCTTAGCATTCCAAATAACATTGGATCCTTTCCTCCCACTCTTACCTGCACCCTCCCCAAACCTGGCTGGTTGTGGTAGGATGTTCCCAGCAGCAGATTCCCCCAGCCTGCAGCATAAGAAGGGTTTCCTGCCTCAGGACTCTTCTTCAGTGAAAATGTGTGAATCTCACAGCTCCTTCAGAGAGGTGTTTCATTGGAATCTCAGTAGTTGTTCTCCAGCAAGAGGCTAAGGCCTGAACAACCTTGGGAGGGATGAAGCTTCTCATTCAGGCACTGATGGAGAGAATCTGGGAAGCCCAAACTGCTGCTTTCCTGCTGCTCTTGGTAACAAAAGAACCTCATTGTACAAGGCTGTCAGTCAGGCATTCCCCACACACGCAGAGCTGAATGTTCCTCCTTTTTAATCTTATTTATAGGGTCTTATCCCAGCATATCTGGGCACTGATTCAAAATCAGAACTAGTGTTAAAAAAAAGAGTCCAAATAATAAAGAGATTAGTCATGCTGCCAGCAGGAAAAACATGCTGGGCAAGAGCAAAAGAGTTGCAAGAGCTGTGTGTAATTTTGCTTCATTGTGTTTTATTTTCCAGATTTGCTGAATCAGCGTCTCTACTGGGTAGATTCCAAATTGCATTCACTGTCCTGCATTGATTTCAATGGCAGCAACAGAAAAGTTCTGATCTCCTCTGTGGATGATCTGAGCCATCCTTTTGGCTTGGCAGTGTTTGAGGTAAGAGTGGAAAACGGATGCAGAACAGACTGGAGCTTGCAAGAGGTCTCAGAGCTCTTCTTGATTAGAAGTTCTGCCTTTTGCACAGCACAGAGCTCAGTGAGGGCAGCTGCTGCTATAGAAACCGATTAACCTCGTGTGGGTTCAGCAGGAAAATTGGTTTTTAAAGCCCTTAATCAAGAGCAAAGTGTTATCTCATGCTTTTACCTAATGCAGCACCAATGCATTAAATGATCAGGGGAACAAAGGCTTCAACTTTGGCACTCACTGTAGCTAAGTCATAGCAGAGAAAGGTCCAGTTGGTTTCTGGCTCAGGAAAACCCTCAGCCTTAAATCCCTTATTCCTCCTATGTGAAGTGTGTGATATCTGGGCATTTAACTTTGGGCATAGGTTTCTCCAGGTTGTTGCTCTTTAGTGCTACCCCCATCAGCAGCATTTGGAAGGATCTCTTGGGTTATTTCACCTCTCTCCATCCTTCCTGGTATGAATGGCTGTGTAGAGTAACAGACAACTTTTGCTTTTGCTAAGCTGCCCTTGTCCATCAGTGTGGCTTTCCTTAAGGAAATACACAGGGGTTTAGGAGGCAGCAGCACACACAGATGACCAAGCAGTTAAACTGCTTGGTAATAATGTGATTCCTGGCTACCTCTTCCACCAGTAGTTCTGTATCTTCAGGCATAGTATGCCACGCAAAAGATAGTTATATAAAAGAGAAATAGGTGCTCTAGGCACTGGCCTCTTCACAGAGACCTGTTTAATGCAGATCTTACCTTAGGAAAGGAGTTAAAAATCAGCAAAGTAACAAATGTTTCTAGTACAGAGCGTGGCCCTTTGTTCATGATCTACCCCAGCTTACAAAGAAAAAGCAGTTCAGAAACAACACAGATGCAACTTGTTTGTACCTTACCAAATTTCTGCTCCCTCACCTCAGTCTCAGAGCTACTCAAAATTACACAGCAGGTTGTAAACTCATAGGAGTGCTGGGCTTTTGAACATTGTCCAAAATAGAAAAAAGCTGCAGACAGAAGTAGCATGAACAGAAGGTGCCCCAAGGTAGGAACATGGCACACTGACTCTGTGACTGCTGGAGTTTAATCCAACTGGAGTAGGATTTGAGCAGGCCAGGTCAGGAATCTGTGCATTCCCTGCAGGACAGAGTGTTCTGGACTGACCTGGAGAACGAGGCAATCTTCAGTGCAAACAGGCTCAATGGCTTGGACATCTCCATTCTGGCAGAGAATCTCAATAACCCTCATGACATCGTGGTGTTCCATGAATTAAAGCAGCCCAAAGGTAAGAGGTGTCCTCAGGATGTCATGGCCCTGAATCAGGTTTGTTTGAGCTGGCAAATGAAATGCTCTCTGATGGTTCTTGATGAGAGAGAATGCACAGGTAATAATGGGAAATCAATGCCTAATGTTTGAAGTTCCTGCATAATTAATTCAGCAGTAGCATTTATTGAAGAATCTGCAATTTGCTAATAGGTGTTTAATTAGCATCTTTGATAACAGTGAGTTACTCTTGTCACTGCAATGCTTCCCATTCATTATGCATTTGGGAAGTTTTTATAGTACTTTGTAAGGTTCCACTCTACCATACAAACTGTAAAGGTGCTTAAGCAGCCTGATAAATTGAGGTAGGGAGTGAGAGAAGGTCTTTTCTGAGGATCTGATATTTCCTTGCCAAGGGCAGGAAATAAATTATTAGAAAAATAACTTGCCTTTTCTTCCATTGAACAGCTCCAGATTCCTGTGAGCTCAGCCCCCAGCCAAACGGAGGCTGTGACTACTTGTGTCTTCCTGCACCTCAGATCTCGCCCCATTCCCCCAAGTACACGTGTGCCTGTCCTGACAATATGTGGCTGGGTCCTGACATGAAAAAATGCTACAAAGGTAAACACAATCACATCTCCATTTCACTGTCCCAGCAAAATCCTACTTACAGTGAATATATTTTCTGATGGTGAAAACACAAACACTACTTCTGTATTCCACTCTTTGCTGCCCTCTGAGCACAGCAGCACTGTGGTGTCCTTGTTGAAAGCTTGCTTATTTTGGAAAGCTTAACCAGAAAAATATACAGCAAAAAGGGGGAAAAAAGGCTAGAGGCCAGCACTAGAAGTGGGAATAGTCAAACAATTAAAATTGATTATTCATATATTGATATATTGATTATGTAATATATATATATTCAATGTGTACTTATATGTCTATTTAGGTATCTATATATCTATCTATAGATAGATACCAGGTCTGAAGAGGACACAGTTGTTGCTGATACATCCTGAAGAGACAAGTGGCTTCACTGTAGTTTCTCCTAACATGCAATGAGTTCCTGGTACATATTCAGAATCTTAGGATGTTCTCAAAACCCCCAAGTCTGTGAATTTCTTAGCTAACTTCAATACAGACTGTTTTTTTATTAGTATTAATTAATCAAGCTTGACTTCAGGAAATAATTTCTGTAGCTTTAGGCAGAGTACTGTCAATAGTTTTACTACCTGGGAAATGGAATTGGAATTTAGCTTCTCTTCATTAAACATAACAATCCTTTCTAGATTTATATCAACATTTGTGATTTGTTTGGTGTACTTGCTTTAACCAAATTTCATTGTTGCTCTTGGTTTTCAGATCTTCCAACCACTGCAACTCCTGTAGTGGTTTCCACAACCACAAAGTCCCATGCTGACGGCACCACGACCATCACTGCTGTACCTGGCAGTGCCAATGACACCACTGGAGTCGTCCCTAAAGCTGTACCAGAAGCTACAATCACCACCCCAAGCCTTCATTTACCTTCCACCACATCCATCCTGATAGACTCTGAGATGACCACTGGAAACAGCAATTTGTCCCAGCACTGTAAGAGAATGAGGTTCCTTTCCTTCTCCTATATCACAGCTCCTCATGCACTGGTGGGAGACCTGACCTAATGTCTGAATTCCAGAGGGGTCAGCTGCAGGCACACCCTGGGGCACAGCAGGAGACATCAGCTCCTCTCTCTGCAGGCACCTGGGCTGTGATGGCTGCTGTAATTCCAGTCACTTGGCATGTCAAAAGACTTATATCAGATTTTATCCAAGGCACATGAACAGCCCTGAGAGTTCACATCAGCCCTTGCCTTGTGCCCAGTACTGGCTCATCCCAGCTTCAGTGCTGCAGACAATAGAATGGATGATTCTTCAGGTGCTTCACCTATTTTAATTGTTTAATTATTAATCTGATCCAGCACAACAAGTTCTGGGTGAAAAATTCCCCCTGTGCATCTTTAGTGCTGCTGGACATGTGGAATCACTGCAGCCCAAGACAAGCTGCCTCTGGTTTGTGTGGCCGTGCTTGGCATGTTAATGTGGCCTCATCATGACACAGGTTTGAAGTTTTGCATTATTTATCAGAAGAGCATCCCAGTGGAGAACACTAATAGGCTCTCCTCAATGCAACACCAGCCTCAGTCTCAGAGCTAACAGGCAATCCCTCCAGGTCCAGCTGCCAAGGCAAAGCAGAAAGGCTGAAATGCTATTAAAAAAAAAAAAGAAAATTCTAGTCCAGAGAGAAGATTTTGCTCTGCAACCCCTCAAACAGACATGTATGCTTAAAACCAGTGAAATGCTGTTTTCCCCCGACTGTTTCACTGTTTCCTTTACATCTGGAAAGCAGCAATACACCACCCCTGTCTGTAGAACTGTGCTGCATGGGGAAAGCATAGTCCAATGGCTAAAATGTGTTCAGTTCTCTTTGTGCAAGTTTCTTTCAAATGCATTAATTACCTTTTTAATAAGCCATGGAAGCAAAGTGCTTTTATTGTCCACTTTGGAAATAGTGTGGTTTTTTTATTAAGTAAATAACTGTGTAATGGAACAGCCTGCCACAGGGAAGAATTTAAAAGTTGCATGAATTGGTGAATCAAAAGAAAAAGTGCAGTTAGTTCCTCCTCTTGCAACTCCTGATATTTTAGCAAAAGTAGATTTTCTCTACTGATTCCCTATATGAGAGCTCAGAGCAAACATTTTAAAGTATAGGACTTGAAAGGTTATATTGAATTTTTTTAAAATTGTATTTTCCTGTAATTGCTTTTTTCTAAGTACAGTATTGAGTTTTGGGACCATTCTTGCATGCTGGGGCAGGCTACAGCAATGAGGGATAGATGTGTTCACTAACTCCTTGGCTGTAAATAATAAAAAAGGAAAAAATTAAACAGAGAAGCTGTGTAGATGGCTTTGAACTACATTCTTTTTCTGACAGCTCAATAACTCATTCATTGTGTCAGTACTAGAAGGTGTTCTGTTGTGGATTTTTAGGAATGCTCTTCACCATCCCCTCATGTGTGCATGGCATTTCCATTAAATATCAGGTTTTTAAAACGGGCCTCCTTTTTTGTGCGTGAAAATCAGACGCCCAAGCACAGTCACCCATTTCTGGTCAGAGCTTCTCTTGACATCCTTGGAGCTTGGAGAGTGTCCCTTCAGTGGCCTGGAGCTCTGGGCTGTCCCTGTCCCCTGGTGAGGCAGCAGCACTGCAGGGACCTCGTTCCTCAGGAGAAGGAGCTCAGCTCTGCCCTGATCCCTGTGCGCTGCTCAGTGTCACCTGAATAATTTTATTAGAAAACTTTCTGTAAATTCTTTAATTGCAAAAGCTTTCTGATGGGCAGAACGGCACAGGTACTTACAGAAAACATTCTTTAAAAGCAGCAAACGAGTTAAATGATCAGAACACTTCTGTAATTACAGATGCAAATGATGATGAAGGCTTCGGTTCAACTGTGACAGCAGCTGTGATTGGAATTGTCATTCCTGTGGGTAAGCAGATTGGATTTAACCTTTGAAGTTCACCAAAATGCAATACCAAAATATTGTATTTACCACAGTAAATACACTTTTCCAGTTTTCATTGATGGGGTGGGAAAGAGTACAAGAACTGCTGAACTGGGGGACAGTACCCCAGCTGTGAGAAAATGTTCTGAGGATGGCTGCGAACACGGGAACATCCCAGCAGACCCATCCTGCCTAACAGCCCTTTCTGTCCCCTCTCCTCAGTGGTCATTGGCTTGCTGTGCATGGGGGGATACCTCATCTGGAGAAACTGGAAACGGAAGAATACCAAAAGCATGAACTTTGATAACCCAGTTTACAGGAAGACAACAGAAGAGGAAGATGAAGATGAAATCCACATTGGGCGAACTGCCCAAATTGGGCACGTGTACCCAGCAGTAAGTACCTGAGGAGATGGCTGCTGGAGAATATTAATGCTGTTGAGAGTTCCAGTAGAGAACTTGGATTAGTGTTATTTATTTGCCACATAATGACAAAAACCAGAACCTCTTTAGTATCATTGATTAGGCAGAAGCTTAAACTTCTGGCAGCCCCTGCAGTTGTCTTAGAATGCAATGCTGTGGATCAGATACTCAGTTCAAATGAAGAATTGTCCTAATCAAGGTACCAATCTGACAAATGTAAAGCTCCCTCAAGAGCTACCTCAGGATGGGACAGGTGATTCCTCATCCCCTACTGGATTCCATTTTATCTGTGCTTAGGCTGCTGCCACGTGTCCAAACTATCCTAAGGATAAATTCAGTTTCTCTACATACCAGGAAGAATATTTTCTCTATAGTAACAGTATAAAGAAAAGTCACACTCCTCTCAAGGAGAAATGAGTGAGGTTCTGTAAGAAGTTAAGGAAGAGGATCCTCCCTCACAGCAGCATCCCTGGGGAGAGGAGCACTGGCAGGTGTAAGTGCATTGTATTTTCAGCAGAGAGCAGGAAGATCCAGAGTAATGAGTGAAGGCAGTACAGCTCCTGCAGGCAGGCAGGTGGGTGGATAATGTCTCTATGATCTAAAGATTCCACACAAGATCACACTGGAGAAAGTGCCATCCCTTACAAGGCATTTTATCCAATATACATAGACAGGAAACTTCCCAGCACCTCTTTAGTAACACTTGAGCAAATGACCTCATTTGGAGAGGAAAAAAAATCCCTATCTAGAATAGACTTGTGACCAATACAGTAGGGACAGCCATGGGAGTTCTAACAAGAAACACAAGTTAGCACCAGTATCACAGTTCACAAGAGTGTGTTTTTCCCTCCCCAGCGTGTAGCACTAAGCTTAGAAGATGATGGGTTGCCATGAGGATGAAGATGCTGCTCCAATCATCTGAACGCTGAACAAATCTGCTTTGGATCACAGAACCTGCTTCTTCTTTTTGGTCATTATTTATGTTGCAGAAGGGTAACCACAAAGTTATAATGAACTGCAAACATCCAAAGGATGTGAGAGTTTTGTATGTATAATCTTTTATACACATTTTAACTTGTTGCACTACCCATTTGTGATAGTGAATAAGCAACAGCTGAGCTACTAACTCAATGTACATAACCAGCCAGGCTGAAGGTTCAGTAGCTATTGCTTTATTTTAAGACTATATTTATAGATATTTTGTAAATATGTTGAATATGCTTTGTGGCTATCCATCAACATAAGTAAAATAAATTCTGTACAGGCAGTTTAGAAATATTTATTAACAAAATCTGGATTATAAGATCTGTTCTGTAAATATAGTAGAGGGGTGAGAGTATTTATTTTTTGTATGTTTGGCTTGCTGTGCATAGATTATCTGTGTATATATCTATCTATGGATGAGATAGATATATAGGCATATAAATATATACATATATATAAATATATATACATATATTTTAAAACTACTAGCCTACATTTATGAAAATTAGGAATAATTGAATTTTTACAGGATGTTTGAGAAGTTTGCTTTGAAATCTAAAGACACTATGTAAGAAAGAGCAGTGTAAGATAGCTGACCAGTGAAGCACTCCTAACAAATATCTCCTGATTTCCATCCGGGTTTTTAAGGGCTGCTTATACATTTTCCAGTCTATCCATGAAGAATCCATGCAGTGCATTAAACTGGAGAGCTATTGCCTACAGCATTTGTCAGGAGAAACTTCTACAGCACCCAGGGGTTTTGTGCTGTATTGTTGCTTTTTTACAGCTTGGTACAAATCTGATTTGGTTTTTGTTTGTTTGTTTCTAAATGTAAATTTAAATGCTTTTCCACACTGGGGATCTTGCATCTCTTAAATCAGCTCAGAATTAACAAAGATTTAGCTATATATTTCCACACTCCCAAGTGAGCACCTCCCTGGTTCATCAGGAAAATAGCACAATAACAAAAGTCACTTCCTTCCCTCCATGCCCTTGTCCCCTGCTCATACTGATAAAAAACCCAATTTTAGGAGCTGCTGTGGCACACACAGAACTCTTCCCAAGTCCTGCCCATGGAACCAGCTGCCCTTTGGCTGGGTCATCCTGTACCTGGCAGGAAAAACTTGATTTTTCTCATCTCATTCTATAGGATTTCCTGAGAATTCGTGGGAAGTGAATACACTTACCTCCCATTGCATAATGGACTAGTACCTCCCTGAACTGTACCAAATCCTAGAGACATCTTCCTCATGTTTTTATGTCAATCCAAGCTTTTGTATTTGAGTGAGTAGAAGAAACTCAGGCTGAGTAGGTTTGGAGGTTTTTTTCCTTTTTTTTCCTTTCTTTTAGAATAAATTTACAGAGTAATGTGAACTGGATGATTATTCTTGATTAAGAGAAGAAAGAAAGTGTTTAAAGCCCTGGTATGCATTACAGACATAATACATACTCTCAAATGCCTCATAGCCTGCATAGACTCTACAGAAGTAATCAAGCATCCTTCTATTCCAAATTTTAGATTTTAAGGCAGTGACAACACCAGTGAGATATCCCATCATTGTTTTAAGGTATGAAGCTCTCTTTCTATAAATCCATGCACTATGTGCATGAAGGAAAAAAGCTGAGAAAGGCTGTATGTGATAACACTGTAACTAACAGACGAATGTAAATATATATGAAAGTTCTACAGTTTTGATACTTTTTTAAGAACACACAAACAAACCTGTACAAACCACGTGTAAAAGGCTGCAGGTTTTTTCAAACCATTGTAAATGAACTCAATGTGCAGTGCTGATTTCAACCTTTACAGATTTATAACTACTGAGAAGTCAAACACCAAATTTGTTTTTTAAGAAGTTAATTATTTTAAATAATGGTTCAGATTGGTAGGGTGATATTTAACATTGTAATCATTTCTGCTCTGTCTTGTCATACTGAAGTTCTGTTAGAGTAAGTTCTTGGCTTGGTGCCTTTTGTGTTTCAGTTCTTACCTTGCAGACAAAAGGCCCAGGGAGGGGCGGGGGGGGCTCTGTGTAACACTTGCTGTACTGGAAACCAAATGAACACATTTGTAAAACAGTGCACTGTTTCTATAGAAAGATTAAATTTTTTTATCTGGGATTACTGAACTAATTACTTCATGGTGTCTGAAATGGGACTGTATCTTACTTTGGTCTGAGTTTCCCCTAACTGCCCAAATCCAGAGTGGGATTTGGGAGCAGTGCTGTGTAATGCAGCTGTCCAGCTGCAGTGTCACAGCAGCAGCAAAGGGGACAGTTCATGTTCCACAACAGAGCACTTTGTTCTGAAGTGTCTTTTTATGCCACATTGGTTTTGGTCATCTGCAAATCACATGGCAAACAGCACCAGCTTCATTTCCTTGACTCAGTGATGTAACTCAGTAAAACCTCCCGTAGTACAAGTACTCCAGTCCTTACCCAGTGTGAGAAAATGTCCCAGAACTGAACAGTGCCCACAACACAACTGGTGCAGTTTTTCACCTGAACTCTTACATGCTGGACTATTCAACAACTAATTGCAAATGACTCAGTTTCTTCTTGGAGCTTTTGGTAAAATGCCTACACAAGCTGCAAAACTCCTTAGAGCCACACTTATGCCATCTTGGAAAAAAGACAGAAATACTGCTGTTCTTGGAATCTCAAGAGGCAACTTCTTTTCAACTTCAACTTCTTTTCTTTTAAACTTACAAACAGTCCCTCCAGTAAAGCTGGAAAAATGTTCACGTACTGGAAGCAGAACAACAGTTTTGGCCGGACACATAAGTGACTCAGAACTAAACACACTGTCAGCTTGCTCTCTCTTCCCTGTCTCCTGAAAAAATGAAATCCTGGATAATACAACACAATTCAACACTCCACTACCTTTCCCCACTGCATGTTGTTCAAAGCCCTTGGAAGCAGTGCCTTTATTGAAATTCTCTTTCAGTCAATTCTTAGTCCCAAAGGAAGCAGCCAAGCAGGTAAAACTTTTCAAGCACAAAAGAGTTATTACCAAACTAATATGGACTGATATACTAGTAAATATCAGTGGTTTAGTTTTCTGTCTAACTGAAAATAGGCTTTTTCTTACTTCAAAACATTCTTCCCTTTCAGTTAAGTATTTTAGGAAAGTAATATGGCAACAAATAGAAAAAGTGAAACAACAACAGAATTCTCTCCAGGCCTAAACAGCCAGGACAGCACAAAAGGAAATTGAAAGAGCCTCAGAAGAGAGTCCCAAACCTACCTGGGCATTAAACCTCCCAAAACAACTCCCTTTTAAAATTATTTCTGCTGTATTAGCAATAAAATTACATTTTTTGTTTCAGTTCTTACACATAGTAACTGTGCAGTCTGAGCTAATCTACACCAACTCCCATTAAGATGCTCTCTGGACTACAGGGACTCATCTCTGTCCCTCAGTGTTTATGCAACACTTGTAACTCGGTCACCTTTCTGCAGGAATATGTGTGCTCATTTCCCCTACACTGTTTGTTCTCCTTCAAACCAGCCCTTTAATTTTGGGAAACACTTTTAAGTCTGTCTTCCTAATTAGCATCCTTGCCTTGAAGCAGGGGCCTACGGCCATAGGCTGGGAGCTCTGTCACTGCTCCAGTGCAGGCATTTACAGAGTGGTGCCAGTTCCAGCTGTCCCCTGAATGCACACATTTCCTCTGCTGTCCCCTCCTGAGAATGGGAGTGACAGAAGGCCTTTGCTGGGCAAATGGCATCCAGGCAGGGTTCACCCACCAACCCCAGCAGAGAAAAATGGAGGGAATCACTTTCTACAGAGACCAAACTGTCTCTTCTCAGATTAAATGAGCCTGGCCGAGTTTGCCAGGCTCATTAACACCCCAGGGAATGAACTGAGCCCCCTTGTGTTACTTGTATGGCTTTGAGCACTGACTCCCATCCAAGACACCAATCTCAGAGTTCTATTTTACACAGATAAAGATGAAGTTGTGGCTTTTGCTATCACAGCAGCAGAGACCATGACACAAAGCATCAGCTTCAGAACAGATCACCTCCCAGAGTGTCCCCAGGAGATGGCCTGTGTGCCTCAGGCTGCTGAATGTGCACTTCTCATCCCAGCTTCCAGAAGAAGCCAATGAGCACCAGTCTAGGCTGAGTTCTTAGCTTTTATAGGAGGGCAGTAATGTTAACCTCTATTTGCACCTCTGCATCAGCAAGCAGAATGAGAATTAAAAGGCTTTAAAAAAATGATAACTCCTTTTGCAAATTATTTGCAGCATTTAAATCTCTCAATGTACCTCAGTGGGAGAACATTTCCTTATGGGATTAGCCACAGCTGCCTGCTAAATTCCCCACACTATCAAGGAAACAACTGTAATCTTGTCAGTGGTGATAAGGCAGTGCCTGAGCAGGGAGCAGAAGTTTTGTCAGTGAAACAAGCAAATCTCCCTGATAGTTTGATAGCCCCTGCCTGGCTCCAAGGACAATGTACACAGGATTACAGAAGGCTGGACTGATAATTTTGTCTTCACATCAGTTCAGTTCTTCAGCCCTTGCCTCAAGGCTACAAAAAAGAAGTGGAGAGGTTTTACCTGAAGTTCTCGGCCAGGTACAACTGAGGCCAAATAGCAAAGACATTCCACATTACCCTATTCAGGACTTTATCTGCTGAGTCTGCCAATCAAGGAATTAATTAGTTCCACCTACAGTAATTTATTTTCATGCATACATTTTCCCACTGGGGCTCAGCTAAAAGCACATACATTACTTTAATTCAAGCCATTACACATAAAAGATTATGGAAAGCCTTACAACCAAACATTCAAGAAAAATCCCTGAATCTACATATTTTACTAATAAGGCACAGACCTAAATAAGTTCTAAGCAAAGAGAGCACATTGAAATGATGCTTAGAAAATAAACAATAGTTGGAAGGTAACATTTAGGTCTAAGCTTCATTGACAGAAATTTTCTTACAAAGGCTGAAGTTGACTTCTAGACTTCCTGCAATGAAAAACTGACTCAAAATTATTGGAAATTGACATTATTTTTAGCAACATCTGAAATGGGTGTCACATTCAAAAGCCTTACCTTGTGAACTGACTTCATATTTCTTCATATTAAAGGCATGAGTGGCAATAAAAGTCATGAAGAAGTTAATAATAAAAACTTTCTCAATCAAATCAGTGGCTGTAGAGGAGCAGGTGAGGTTAACAGAATCTCTTGCTATAGAGGTCTTTGCAGGAAAAGCTAAATTAAAACCTTTTTTTGCCCTTTTGGAGTTCAGTTGACATGAGCTCCATCCCAGTGTGGTGAGCATGAACTCTCCAAATTACATCTCTCCTTGTGTCTTCCTTTTTTCTTTTTTTTAAAGGTGATTTAAGACCTATCCATACAGACTAATCATAAAAAACCTAGTTTCTCTCCTACAGACTAAGAGACAAAAACAAGGGCTTGGCTCACGATCCCCAAGGATTACAGTTACAGTTGTTCCCTTGCCTTGGCTATGGCTCTGCCCAGGACATAAATAAGCAGTGATGCTTTAATTATTACAATTTACACGCACAATCACCAAATACAGAACATTTTGGTGTTTTCTTCCATCATGTTATCAGTTTACAGAAGCTCACAGAGCTACAATATTTGCAGCATAGAGAGGTTGCAGCTTCTCCATCCCTGGAAGTGTTCAAGGCCAAGTTGGACTATCCTGCTGTGGTGGAAGGCCCATGGCAGGAGTTGGAGCTGGACGATCTTAAAGGTCCTTTCCAAGCCAAACCATTCTATGATTCCAGGAATATGGCACCAAAAGGATTAAACTAGAGAACATATGATATTCAAAGTATGATCACTGGCCTAGAATAGACTCTAAGTAATACAAATATACACAGCTAGGGATGCACCCCAAGCCTGATTTATACACAACCAAAGACATGGGCCATCTGCAGACCTAGATAAATTAATTGAGAAGCTGTGACAGGACCATATGATGATGATGTGTTGTTTTTAACACATTACTCTGGACTTTCAGCTACACTATGCCAGGAATTAGCTACAGTTACGGTTTCCCATAGCAACAGGATATATGGGACAAACTGCTCAGGAAAACCCAACTGAACAGGAGCTGTGCCTCCCCTGCTGAGCCAAGCCAGGTGTTGCCTTGCTTTTCAGGAAAGTGAAACCCAGCTCCTCCATGTGCACCTGAAATACTTCTCACATTTAGTCAAAATGTACCCCTTTCAAAGCAGCTGGGGTTTTACCACTCCCACACTGCTTCAGACTGTGCAGATGAGCATGGTCATCCCAAAGAACAATGGACAAAACCCACTAAACTTGCTGTCATTAATTCAGTAAGTCTTGTGCACAGGACGGTGCTTACAAAGTCCCTGTCACTCAGCTACTGTCCCTGCAGGGACCACACAGAGCAGCTCTGCACTGACCAGGCTTCAAATGTGACTGCCCAGCAGAGCACTGCAGGTGACACCAATGGCTGTGGGCAGATCTCTGACCCAATAATCCAGTGGCACACAGAAACAGCTTCCTCTTGGGCTCCAGAACACGGTGAGCTTTGATTTCATGTCTCCCTTTTAGAGCACACTCCACCTTCATAACAAGAACAAGGCCAAAGAGGAATAACCTTCAGGTGCTCCTGCAGATCAGGAGTCCACAGCCATACATTATTTTGATTACCATTCCCTCATTTGAGAAAAATCAACACAGTGCTATCAGAATATTTATGTCATCAGACCCAATGAATCTCCAACAAGATGTGAAATTATATTCATGAAGTATTAACTAGTGCATTTTTTAAACTCTAGAGAGGACTTCTTGTTTTCTGGGGCTACAGGGAATCCATATTTTCCAAATCAAGAAGTAACTTTGCTGGGTGACACTGGTCTTATGCAGTATCAGTTTTGCCTGCTTACCCCACCTCTGCAGGAGCAGGCCTCCAGAATCTCCTCTTCTCCACCAACATTTTTAAAAAGTAAATGCTGATCCAAGTTTGAAGTTTGCTTCCAGAGAGAGATGAACTGATAAGGAAGGAACATGAAATGGGAATGATCTGAGAGCAACAGCAGTGAGAAAGAAACAAAGGGTAACTGGGAACTGTGGGAGGGTGATGGCCCCAGCTGAGAGTTATTCCAGAAGATTTGATAATCCTCTAAGGAGGAATTTTAACCTCCAAGTGCATGCACACAGGTGCTGCTGGCAAGAAACAGAACAACTATAAAGAAAAAATAGAGGATAACTTTTCAGACACGAATTCATGTCAGCCTTTGGCACCTGATCATTAGTACCAGCACTGAGTATAAAGCAAAAATATTTGGCAGTTTGAAAATTGTGTTCACATGTAATTACTGTGCTGGCATTCACACATTCAACAAGAGGAGCAAAGAACTGCATGGTAATTTCTGATAAAAAGGCAACTCCACCAGCCCCTTCTTTACAGTGCTGTGACAACACAGGAAGACAAAGGTGATTACTTTCTTCTCTACCACTACCCGAAAATTAAACCTTTCCCCATTGACACTCATTTGGCTTAACACCTCTGATTTGATGAGCACATTGAAGTAATTTTTTTTTTCAGCTCTTCTCTGGCCATCTCAAAGACTGCTGGAGTAGAACTGAAGTAAGGCAAACAAGTCAGTGATGAGCTGGCTGTACAGAAAATACAATTTCCTTAGCAGAAGAGTCACATAATAAATTTCTCATCAGACCTCCATATTTTTTAATATTTTCATTTTTCTTTCTTCCTCTATGCAAAAAACTCAGTCACTACCTTCTACTGACACTTCCTTTTGAGACAGAATGCAATACACTCCCCTTCAAAAAATACTTGAGTGGGTATCCCCTCAAGCTCTTGAATAGTGAACAAAACCAGAAAAAAATCTCTATGAACCTAAATTGCTTATCAGGCTAGCACAGCCAAGTCATTCATTGTCATTCTATAACCCAAAAAAGACACATATAATCCCATGCAGGCACCTTTGATATACAGACTGCAGGACAAACTACCCAGCTGCAGCTGAGCTCACTAGGGACAAGTGAAGTTGTGGGGGAAATAAAGAGAGAAAAAAATGCAAGAAAAGAAATTCAGCTTCAGCAGAAATAATGCAGTTTTAATGGACCATGGAATATCAGACACCAGCAAGAAGATGACCTTTTCTCCAGTACTGAAATAACAAAGCAATAGAACACAAATGCTGATAAACCAACTTCAACTTTACAAAATCAATTTATGTGAGAATAAAAGAACAAAATCCATGACCTTTTCTTTACTATTAAATAAACCACATCCATCTACTGAAGTCTTCTTTTTGAACAAAAGTTATTGCCTGACCTTTCTTATTCCACTGCAGGATGCAAAGTGACTGGATGATTTAAGTGATTTGAGCTCTTTTTTTCTTCCTAAATCAGAGGTTTGTGTCACCACAGAGAGGAAACTGTGCACATCTTCCCCAAGACAGGAGCAGATTCTGTGGGCACCATCAGAGATCTGTGACATGGCAAAGACCCCACAGGCAGGGGCTGCAATAGGAGTGGATATTTGGGCTGGAATTTGGGTGTCCATCCAAGGCAGACCTGTGTCTCCACAGCATTCTGCAGCACACAAGTATCTGCTCAGGACCTGCACAATGAAGACTATTAAAAGTGATATATGTTCATGGAATATTTTATCTAGTATATCAACACCAAGGTTATATACAGAACACTGGCATCATTTTGTATGCTATTCTCAAAGAATGAGAAGCACCAAATACACTATCTGAAATTAACCTTTTCTGTGATGAGTTCTTGATAATTTACTGGATTCTCTACACAAACTGTTTTAGAAACACCATGAAATAAAAACATAATGTAAATGAATGGTAATTACATAATTAATGTAATGACAGTCTAAACATACTTTTACCTGTAATATTTCTCTTGTGGAAGCAATGCCCAAGTAATGTTCAACAGATGGATGCTGCTGCCTGGGATAATGGCAAAATAGGTTTATTAATTGAAAATAGAAATGTGTTCTTATTTCCAGTCCTTTTAATCCCAAGAGCCATCTGTGGGCAAGGCCTTTTATTTGACACAGGAAAAAACCAACCAAACATACGCAGGTGCATTTGCCTATGTGGAAATATATAAAAATATATACATGAATTCCTGAAGCTGGCATGCACCACTCTATGTTAAAGTGCTGGCAATAAGGAACTGCTTGTGCACCATCCCTGTGGTTTGACAGGATGGACTCAGAGTCAGGGTAATCCTGACTGACTGAAAATCAGGAATAATTCCTTGAGAGAGACAAATCACTTTATTTTGAGAAATAACTCCCTGGCTTCTGGAAGGAGATTAGTGTATTACAGCCAGTATCATCCTTTTCATCTTGGTTGGTTGGTTCTATTCCCTTATTTTTTTTACTTTTAAATCACTAAAAAACTGCCAGTGATATGAACATGGAACAGAACCAACCTGATGGCTCCTAGGGGCAGGAGAGCCATTATGCACAGCAAAACAGAATCTTGAAAAAGATGACCAAGAACTCTCTGAGATCAGGGGAAAAGGACAGGAGAACATCAGGACTGAGACTTGTGTCTCCTGGCTGTAAAATAATAATGCTGAAAGCCCAGAATCTGAGATTATATGGCCTCATGCAGTATGGAAGGGACAGTTTTCTGCCAAAAACCCCAGAGAAGAGGTGGAGAGGCTGAATGCTGGTACACTCAGAGCTGAAGAATAAAGAGCATTAATGAACAGCGAGGATCAGTGATGATGTTAATTTCAGGAGCTGCCCATCTCTTGCTTCTAAGAGCTGTGAGACCCCTGAACAAAAGCCATGGGGTACTGTGGAAAGGTACATTTACTGATAAAACAATCTTTCTCTGGATAAAGGAAAAAAAAAAAAGGGGGGGTTGCCATGGCAACCCCGAGTGAATTCAGCACATCACCTGTACATGAAGTCTGTCTGCAAGGGCTCTCTTGAAAGCTGAGGGTTTGCTTCTCACTTGGGATCCCTCACAATTTACAAGGTTTTTAAAAACAAGGATTGCCCAGGAAATGGATGGGACTCCTGCATCCACCAGATCAAAGCCTGCTCAAAGGCACAAATATCTATGTAAAAGGAAAGCAATGTAATTTTCTTGACAAAGTTTTCAGATTACTAAAGATTGGAGAGTCTGATGCATGCAGGAGACAAGCAAGGCTGGAAGTCTTCTGTGGGAAGGCAGATGTGCCTCAGCTGTTTCCCTTTTTTACTAATCAAGCCTGATGCTTGGATTTCCTCACTTACCACACAAGTTTCTTTCTTTATAGAATAAGGGAAAAGAAAAAAAACTCAAATATTGGAATTAAATACATTGGAAAAACTTGTGTGTTAGAGATGATGACAAGCCTGAGGGGAAAAAAGAATGAAATGCAAAATCAATTAAAAAGTACACAGGTAAAAATGTTAGAAATAAATGACATTCCATTTAACTTTTTGTCAAAGTGTAACAGAGCACACGAGGCCAACTTAGAGCAGCATAAGCAGGCCAAAAGGTAAAATCTAAATAAAAGTTTCTGTTATGAAAGCACTGCCCCAGGTCTCTCACCTCCGTAAAGCTGTGAAATTCTGGTGTGTCAGAAGGTTCTGTCAGTGCTTGGATTTAAAAAACAAACAAAACAAACAAACTTGGTAAAGCATTTCAACTAAAAGAAAAAAATAGAACAATGTTTATTGAAGGTAAAGCAAGGCCACATGGAAGCAAAGAGAAGTTTCTTTGTAGCAACTCAGCACAACCAGGATGTCCTTCCAATCGAGGAGGTAAAATGCCCAACACTCGTTTGCTTATTTCCACATTTATGGAGACATAGCCCACCTCTAGAGGAAGGTCATGGGCTGAAGGCTAAATAAACACCTTTAAAGAGTTTGGCAGATTTGTTTAAATAAAATCAGTTTACTCAGAAATACATGATGGGAATACAGCTCCTGGCTAATGTCGAAATGAAGAGCCTGGAACATGCAGTGGCATCAAATAATCAAACACCTCTTTCTTATGTAGTTCTTGGGAACTATTTAGAGGACAATTTACCAAGGCTAATTCCATTCTAAATGTGCAGATTCTTCCTCAGAAGTAACCACTGGAGAAGTCACTGGTTTTGAAGTGAGAATTAACACACATCTATTTTTAAATAAGAGCAGATCTATTTTGTGTAAGCTCAAGACACAGTCCTACCCTGAAAAACAAATAAACCATTTAAATAAGTCATATTTGTTTTTCTAAGTTATACGTGGCAATAAACTCTAAAGAGCTGGATTCACCAGAACTGAACCCCAGATTCTCTTCTCAGCTCTCACTCACCCCTGCACCCCAACTTCCAGCCTTGCCAAACCCTGCAGACTCAGGTGGGGGCTGAGTTTTTAAATGAGAAAGTCAATTACATTATAAACTTGCATTTGACACAAAAACGATCTGTAGAGAAAGCAGGGAATCAAAATCAATCAAAACCAAAAAGCTTCCTTAAAACTCCCACAAATATTCCCATGGGAGAGCTGATCTTGTCTGAGGGCAGGGGGCTGAACACAGCAACAATGACAGACCCTTCCAGTCCTGCTTTCAATTAATTCCCACACATCTTTCTCCTTTTCAGACACTCATTTACACCCAGGAGTCCATGCTAGGCTCAGGATTTGGTTCTTCTAACACAGAAGTCAATAGAGCCCATTTTTGTTTACTAAGTCATGGCCAGTGAGAGCTGCCTTGTGAGCAAACAGAGCCCTGCAGTCAATAACCAGCCCCAGCAGCAGGGCCCTGTGGGGACAGCCTCACCTCAGAGTAATGAGGTTGTTTTGCTTGGCACCAAAACAACAAATGCTCCTTCTCACAGAGGTGTATTTTTAACTGAGTAGATGAAACTTACCCGTGTTGCAATTTCAGAGTACAAACTCTGGTAAATAGTGCATCAAAGTGCAAAGCTTAGGGTTAACACAGCACCCCCAGTTTGTCTCAGCAGGCACAGCACACTGCTGACTCAGCTGGATTTTCATACTCATTATCTCTCACACAATGCAGAGGCAAAGGAATTAACATTCTTCAAACCCAGAACAAAATTCTCTTCACAGCAAGTAAAGAAGTAACACAGGCATAACAAGGATCTATGTGCAAAGTCAAGCTCCACAGCATGGAGCACATTAAATGCTATGGAACACATTTTAAAGAAGTATTTTAGGGATTTTTTAACTTTCAGAGATTATATTGTCATAACTTTCCTCAGCCAAAGCAGTTTCTTTGATAGAGGAATCAGTGAGAATTAAAGCCTCTGCAGACACAAGGAAAAAGAGTTGTATAAAATTCTCTATGTTTGGAACATGGTTTCACAAGTTACAGACATAGGAAAATATCAGAAAACAACCTGATTTATTTGCAATCTGTGAAAAAATTCTGTCACCCAGTTCTCCAAAGTGTTCAACATTTCTAGTGAAAAGAATACAATAGTAGAAATACAACTATTTTAAGAAACAATCACAAATCTTGCAATCTTAAAACCAACTTAAATTATGGATCCCCAAGTATGTTGATTCATTCAAGCCATCTGCTCTTTTATTGACATGAAAAAACCCCAAATAAATAGAAATATTCAGAGCATGTTTATCTGCTTTCTCCCACTTTTCCAAGTCCCACAGATACCTGCTCCCCATAGGTCAGAGGAGAAAATCATGTAGATTTTGCTCTTCTTCAAAAACAAACAAATAAAAACCCTAATTCAAACCCATTATAAACCAGTACCAGTATTAAGATTCCACATGCACACTGTTACATTACAGTCCTTCTATCATATGTAAAGTAATGCTAAAAATGTGTGTTTATAGAGATATTTTCTTCAGAGGCAGGAACAACCACTGTTTATACATGCTTTTAAGCAGAATGAAAAGAACTACAGCACACACATTTTGCCTTTCACAAACACATACTTAAGCCAATGCATTCAAGCAGAGCATGTTTGGGATTGTGGATGTGTCAAGATAACCCAAACAGCACTGGCAGCAATTCTTTACCCATTGTATTGCCATCAAACATGATAGTTATTTCACTCAGACAAAAAACATAATATACACACAGCAAAAAAACCATTTTTATCTCACCTATATATAGTATGCATTTATCATAAAACACTAGAATTAATATAGAGAACTCAATGACAGTTGACACCTCCAGAAGGAATTAAAATGCAGGTTCTTGGGATAACTCCTATGCCAGTTTGCTCTTCCTTCCAACACAGTAATTTAAATAAATTTACATTAAGCACTGATATTCCTGAAAAGGCTTATAAACAATTTAGACAATAACAGTGGAGTAATTCTCTCACAGAAAATCCCCAAACCAAACAAAACCAAACCTTTGAACTTGGGGATAAACCAGGCACTACATGGTATTACCTTTAGATTGGACAACCAAGTTTACAAAATGAGGGTAATAATTCTGCCAAAAATCCTTCAGTCCAGTATAAATAGAAATGTTACATTTTTTAAGGTTATGTTTTAATTTCTTTCCAGTACCTGCAGATGTTATAAAGCAAAAGGTTGGCTATTTTCTGTATCAGTAGGACTCTTCTACTGAAGAGACAACTTTTAAACATTTTATAGAATGGACATTCCTAAAGAACGTAGAATGCAACTGAGAGTATTCAAGCACAAAGCTGTGAAAAACAATGAATAAGAGTAAATATTCCCTGACTTAAACCTGCTATAACTCTAAGGAAAGCAGAGAGAACTCCATTAGCCCTGCAAAGGGATGTGAGGCAGCACCATCTAAATGAAATCATGTTCACCACTGCAAACCCATTTCCAACACCACCACGGTGCAAACCACCCTTCCCCATTCTGTGTCCTCAGTAAAAAAAAAAAATCCCATCTAGTGATGAGATACCTTGTTTCTGAATTTTCCTTGCAGAAGGAATATTTTACAAAAGAATGTGTCTCTGGCTATGTCCTTTCAGCAGTTCCCAAAGCAGGAGAGGGCAGGATTTACCCGCAGTGCATTTACTCCCACACCTCAGGCCACCTGTGGTGAGGGATCTCAACACGCCAGTCCCACTGCAGCACCAAACGGCTTCAGAAGACAGAAACTTGTCCCCTTGTAGCTCATTTTGCTTAAACTCATAAATGGACAGTGTTTGTTCCTTCTGTGCAGAAAAGAGATCAGGAAATGCCTCTGGGGTTAACTCACCACCAGCTCTGGGATCAGCGCAAATGGTGGAGCTCTGCCCCCTCCACTAGTCCAATGGGTAGTGGAGGGGCTGATCATGCCAACCTCGAAGGTTCGATCGTTGGGTTCGATCCTTGGCTAGCCACTTAATCAAAATAAAAACTTGATGGTTTTGGCTTGGCCCCTTCTAACTTGGAAGGAGTGCAGCATAACAAAATGTGACTCAAGTTCTTGTAGCAGCACTGAATGCAACCATCAGAGCTCATCACACACAAATGGCCACTTACACATCACCTCTATCTTTGGTATGACTAAGTATCACTAGAACGCTATCTTATGAGTAACAAGTGAACAACTGCTCCCCTCACGGGGCCCGCCGAGGGCTGGGACTCTGCCCTGGGAACAGCAGAGGTGCGGCGATGCCTCACCTGACACCGTCTCGTGTCGCTTTAGGCCGTGTCCCGGCTGCATTGGGCTGTGTCCCGCTTGGGTGGCTTTAGGCCGTGTCCCGGCTGCACTGGGCTGTGTCCCGCTCGGTGCCGGCTCCGTGCCGGTCAAGTCCCGCTGAGGGAACGGGCCCGCGCTCCCCCTCACGGAGCTGCTTCACCGCCGGCCCGCCAGGGGGCGGCCGCGGCCGCTGTGGGAAGGGTGCCGAGTGTCAGAACGTTGGCGCCGCTCCGCTTCCCTTTGATGACGCAGATCCTCTGTAGAGAGGCCATGGCGAGTGATTTCTACCTCCGCTACTACGTGGGGCACAAGGGGAAATTCGGACACGAGTTCCTCGAGTTCGAGTTCCGGCCCGACGGTGAGAGCGGGGCTGGGGGCCGGGGGAGGGGGGCCGCGCTCCCTGAGGGCGGGCTGCCGGGCCGCGGGCCCCCGGCGCGGGTTAATGCGAGGGTTAATGCGCGGGTTAATGCTCAGCCTCTCCCCGCAGGAAAGCTGCGCTACGCCAACAACAGCAACTACAAGAACGATGTGATGATCCGAAAGGAGGTGAGGGCAGCGCGGCTGAGGCGGTTGTGCCAGCGAAAGGCACTGTGGGCTGGGTCAGGGTTGATGGCGTTGCCGGGGCGCTGTGGGCGGGGCTGTATTTATTTGTCTGCCGAAATGTTGTGTCCAGGCTTATGTGCACAAGAGTGTGATGGAAGAGCTGAAGAGAATAATCGACGACAGTGAAATCACAAAAGAAGATGATGCTCTGTGGCCTCCTCCTGACAGAGTAGGCAGACAGGTACGGTGCATAGTGTCTCTTCTAATTCCTCCTTAATTTTCATATTTTAGCTCCTTGGAAGCATAAATAAACTTTTTCTTCAAGCCAGTATTTTTTCCAGCTGAAAGGGAAACAAAACCTGAGTAGTGCCTCAATGGCAGTGTAGTTGTGGAAGCTAATATGATCCACAGAGCTGCTGCATTTGATATCCTTGTAATAGAAATTTGTAATAAAAACCCTCACAGTACTGAAGTATTTCTGTAACTGATACCATGAAGCAGTAAGTTCCTATAACCTTTTATTTTTCAGGAGCTCGAGATAGTAATTGGTGATGAGCACATCTCCTTTACCACGTCAAAAATTGGTTCCCTCATAGATGTAAATCAGTCCAAGTACGTACTCTGCTTTTTATACTGCCATTGTTTCTATTTACCAATCTGTATGAGAACTTCCTGATTATTTAGTATGTGTATTTTATATCGTTTCAAAGTATGATTCAGCTCCTGGGGGCACCAGTGCTCTGTGCTGCAGCAGCATGTGCCAAATGCCTTTAAGCTGTGGTGTTACAGGCTGTGTTCTCAAACTCAGAGCAGACCCTGCTGTAGGAAGCCTGTTACACACATACAGTCTGAGCTGCCGTTGGCCTGTTTGTGCCAATTTCTTAGGGAGAATCAAGATACCTGTATTTCACCTAAGCTGAAAAGACTGACTGTTGTGGGGAATGGGAGGGTAAAATCCTAAGTCCTGTTGATACTTGTATTCGTGATAAAAATGCATATTTTGTAAAAACTTAAAATGTTCACAGTTGGAGTACAGAATATTTAATCAGTGTAGAATGAAACAAATCTAAGACAACATCTAAAAAGTCCCCATATAGGCTTTGGGTTTTTTAATATTTTATATTTTTTCCCCCTTTCTTCCTTCTGTTGTGAACTGCAGAGATCCAGAAGGCTTGAGAGTATTCTACTACCTGGTCCAGGACCTTAAATGTCTCGTCTTCAGTCTTATTGGACTCCACTTCAAGATTAAGCCAATTTAAATGAGACAAAATGAAGTTTGTATTGCAATGTTAGCAGTAAGGATGGGAAGGGAGGATCCTGTTCCAGTTCTTCATTGTTTCTGAAATTTTTTTGTACTTTAGATTATTTTTTTGATTGTTATTTTGTTGTTGTTACAAACTGTCAGTGACTCAATAAAAGGGTAAGATTTCTGTTTTTAATTTTTAAGCTGTGAGAGACTGACTTCTAATACTTGTTTTATAACGGTGCATTCAGAGTGCGTCACTTCACTTGTATCACCCACATACTGCACTTCTCTACACAGCAGTGGAAAAAGGAATGAAGCCTGGTTCTGTGAAACGAAACTTTTGCCAGTTGTCAAGGCAAACTTTTCTTACCATCCTGAGCTGGGTATTGTGTTGGCCAGCCAAGAACAACACCTGACTCTGCACAGGTAAATGGTTACAGCAGGCACACATCACCTTCGTCCCAGCCCGGGGTTACCTGCTTGCCTCCAGAGCAGAGACAAACAGCAGGGGACTGAGGAGCCAAACGGGATCTTCACTGACCGTCCCGTTCAGCTTCAGAGAAGCTGAAAAGCAACCTAGCATGTATTTAGTTTAGTTCTAGACTAGCACACCTGTTGTGCAGCATTCGTTAAAAGACTTTGAGGGGTCTCCCACAGGCCCTGAGGGCAGACCCCATGGCAGTGCTGTCAAACCGCGCTTTCGCTTTCTCTTAACATGTCTGGTCTCTAAGAAGACGCTGCGACTTAAAAAAAAAAAAAAAAGAAAAAAAAAGGAAAAAAAGTGATTCATTGATGTGTAATGTTGAAAACAGTGTCTCCCGCTTTCCCTCCCCACAGGCGCCTCCCGCTCCCCGCGCGCGGGGCGGTGGCGGCCGCCATCTTGGTTGAGGGCAGACGCGGCTTCGCGCCGGCCCAGCCGGGCAGGGAGCGTGGAGGCGCCATCTTGGCTGAGGGCACGGCCGCGGGAGCCGGGAATAGCCAGGAATCCGTGCGGCCATGGGGGTAGGTGAGAGCCTTGGCCGGAGCCCCGCGGGCCGTGGGGACAGGGGGAGCCTTGGCCGGAGCCCCGCGGGCCGTGGGGGCAGGGGGAGCCTTGGCCGGAGCCCCGCGGGCCGTGGGGGCAGGGGGAGCCTTGGCCGGGGCCCCGCGGGCCGTGGCGGCAGGGGGGAGCCGGGCCGGCCGGGGCTGACGCCGCTCCGTCGCTTGCCTTGCAGAGGATCGGGCTGCAGCTCCGCGCCACGCTGGAGAACATCACCCGGCTGCGGGCCGAGGGCGAGGACTTCCGATGGTACCTCAAGGTGCGGGGCCGGGGCCGGGAGCGTATCCCTGATTATTGACAGCTTTCAAACTTCGAGGGTATCCCTGATTATTGACAGCTTTCAAACTTCCGATTTGTGTTCCCCAGCTGAAATGTGGGAACTGCGGTGAAGTCTCCGAAAAGTGGCAGTACCTGCGGCTGATGGTGCGTGTGCCCCTCGGAACCTACCTCTGAGCAAAAATGAGAACACAAACCTGCCTCTTACATGCGTATCCGCATCAAGGATGTGACAGCTCACCCTCAAGATGAGATCAGTTTTTAACAGCTATATGCATTTAGAAAATTGTCGTGTTCCATATTAAAATAAATATTTGGAGAACGTTAATTGACGTGTGCCATTTGAATGGTGACCGTTGCTAACAAAGTATTACATCTGTTTTAAAAACAGATGTAAAAAAATCTGTAAATGCATTCCTATTCTGTATTCTATTCTGTAAATACATATTTCTCTGTAGCATATTTCTCTGATGCTGATGGAATCCTTTTGGAGAATGTTAGGTAAATCAAGATGACTTTAGCATGCTAAATCAGCATTTGGAAGCTGAGAAAGCAGGATAAAATTTGTCAGGGATACTTGTCTGTTCTTAGAAACAAAAATCCCTTTTTGTCACATAGAGCTGAATGGTAAGAATGTATTTTGAAGAATTAGTAGAGCATGCCTATATGGATAAGACACAAATATCTATTATTCCCTATTTAAAGTCTAGAATAGAATTATTCTTTGATAATCTCAACTTGTTGAATTATTAATCTCTGTAGTTAAGAAAAACTCTGCCTTGTTGCAGTATTTTAAAAAAGCTAAAGGTTGTTGTAAAAAGTACGTTACCTTTGCAGAGGTTTCCAGTGGCTCAGCTGAAGTGGTTAAAATGTCTCTCTTGTCATGGATTTTAGGACAGTGCTCCCCTGAAGGGCGGCCGAGGAAGCGCCACGATGGTGCAGAAGTGCAAGCTGTGCTCCAGGGAGAACTCCATCGGTACGTGCTGGGACATTGACCAGGCAGCATCCATTTCACAGTTTCTCTTTTAGTCCCCATTTTTGCTTGACACCGTTTGTAAAGAGCTTTCACCAGGGATTTCTGCCCTTGTGCACTGGTGCTTGAGTTCCCAGCAGGCACTTTCTGGACATCACATTCAGGGAGACAGCAAGGCCTCCTGGTGAGTCCAGCCTTCTGCACTGTTATTTTACAAAAGCATGCAAATCTTTTTGGCATTGGTACAGAAAAATGGTGCAGTGTAAACTTCTCAGGAGAAGGGAGAAAAATTGAATTCTACCCTTTGAAGACCAGCTGCAGGAAAACTTTGCATTTCTTGTGTTTCTTTTGCTTTGTATAAGGAAATTGCTGTGAAAGAAGAGCCTGGTGCTTGGTTTGTGCTGAATAAAACTGAAGACATAGTGCCACTCACTTGTATACTTTTTTTTGTTTTAGATATTTTAAGTCAGACAATCAAGCCTTACAATGTAAGTTTGTTTCCCCTTCTATGTGAAAGATAAACAAGCATTAACAGTATTTTGAATTTTGCTTTATCATCCTCCTTCAAGAACACAAAAAGCTGGTCTTGTCCTTGGACAGAAATTGTCTTGTAGACTCCTGTGCAGTCTCAATGTAATCTGTGTAATCTGATACATTTCAAAAGCCAGCAGAGAACTGTATCACCCAAATCAGAGGCCATTATATAATGCCCCTATAGGTTTCCTTTCAAAGACTTCCTCATGGCAGATAAAGAAATTCTAGTTAGTGACCACCTGTGAAATGAGCCCTAGGATTTTGCTGTCACCTGGGGCATAAGAGATGACAATGCTGCCTTTAAAGCAATCCATTCCTAGACCAATGCTTGTCACTGTCTCTATTAGATGGAAACTAATGGTTTTCTGACTCAATCACAGGCTGAAGACAGCGAGAAATTCAAAACAATTGTGGAGTTTGAGTGCCGAGGTCTGGAACCAGTTGACTTTCAACCACAGGTGAGTTCTTATTTGCGATTCGTTTCTGTCTTTAAAAGCACTTCTTCTAGAGTGATAAAGTACACACTATTTGAAATGGTTCTGGAACATCTTAGACCTTCCCAGATTCCCATCCTTCCACAGTTGCTTGTTTTACTTCATTTGACTCGAAAAAAAACAAAACCAAAGCAAAAACTTGCCAAGAGCTAACACAAACAACTGGTATTCTCTGTGCCAGTAAAATCTAAAGCACACCTTGGAGTCATACTTAAACTGCCTCACAGGTGACTCCGTGTTAATCTGAATTTGTCTGAGAGGTCTTCACTGTTCAGGTCATTGCAAAAGAGAGTCTTTCCCAAAGGCAAAGTGCAGCATTAGACAGAGCACCACTTGCCCCTTGTTGTGTTACAGAGCTCATCAAGCTCAGGTTATGAACACACCTCCGTGTGTGTCCTCTAAAAAACAAACAGATTTTCTGTGAGGTTGACATCACCAGAGCCACAGGAGATGAACACTGGCATTTTTCCATTTGCAGCTTGAGCAGACAAAGCTTGAAGATCGCTGGCAGTTACAGGCTGTGCAAAGCACACCTCAAGGTTCAGAGTTAAAGGATTCTTCAGGGCCAGTCTGCAATGACTCATCTCTTGTGCATGGTCATGCTCTATGCCACTTAACTCCCTGCTATTTTTAACCTATTATTCCAGTCGGATTAGGTGTAAATAGACTGACAAGTATAAATCTGTCTTATCCTTCTCTCAGACTGGGATGCTGTGCTAAGAAACAGCCCAAAAAAGCTGATCCTACAAAGAATTTGATATAAATAGAAACCCTGCTGCAGTGTGCTGGGGGAAGTCTTTATTTAAGTGAAGTCCATCTTTTTGATGAATGGTTATTCCTTTATTCCAGAATGGTTATTAGTTTATTCCTGCTTGAAAGCTTTGCAACCAGGCTTGAAGAAGAATCTATGGGAAAACTACGAAATGTAGGAGATGTTTATAGCTCTGCATCCTAGCTGTCAGTTTTAGTTACAGAACAAAGACTTCACAGCTGTAACAAAAGTTTTAATTTAATATTCTGAGTTTGGTGCACTTGAATCCCTGAAGAGGTATTTCAGTGAATTTTTGGATGCCTAAATCAGTAAATGACAGTTTCCTGTTGCTCAAGTGACTTCTGCAGTTCCGAACAATTTTGTCAACTGCTTTATATTTGGCATGATCCTAGCCAGCCTGCCTTCTGCACAACCCTAGATCTCACTTTTGGTTAGCACTAAACATGGCATGTGGCCATATAATCACTGTAATTTTTGGTACACATAATACAGCCACACCTGGAGTCAATTTGAAATGGCTTAATGCTTGCATGTCTTATTTAAATTATAGTAGTAATCATAAAAACCCAACAAACCCAACTACCACCATGAAACATTTGAGTGTTAGAGAGGAGAAAGTATCTCTGCTATAAACCTTAATTTTAGATCCCTTGCAGAAAACCAGGAAGAAGCTACCTTTGATTTTTAGCCTCTTGTTAATAAAATCCTGTAGTTAGAATTGACAATGTAGAAAACTTTCCCGCATTCTACAGAAGTGGCTGGGATTTTTTAAATGTACTTTTAAAATTAGTAAATCTTACTGTACAGCTTGGTAACTGTGAATCCTAAAGTGAGAGAGCTGTTCCTATGGGAGATAAAGCAGAGCACCTTCCTAGAGCTGTCCTTTCTCCACTCTTTAAAAACAGCAACAGTGATGGCAGTGAAGAACTGTCCCCTCTGAAATGCTTGTTTGGGATGCTAATCTGTTCACTCAGCCAGCTGATCCTCCTTACACATAAAGCTTGCTTGTCACTTGTGTGCCTAAATCCAATACAAGCTGCTCCTTCTCTGGCGTGTCTTGGATTCCAGTATTCAAGCCAGAATTATTCGCTTTCTTCCACATTTTCAATTACTTTCCTTGCGATGTATTATGAAGCTATTTTGCCTGTGTGGACTCTGAACACAAAGCTCTTAATAGTAATTGGATGCTGCTACATAAACTTAGGAACTAAGCTTTAACATTATCTAGAATTGTTGGAAATACTTTTTTTTTTTTTGCTGGGAAAAATAGAGGAGCAGTGTTCCCTCATTTTACTCTGGTTCCTGGGATTGAATTTTCCCAATGTACAAGCAGGGTCCCAACCTTATACTGACCCCTAACTAGGAAAGAGCTTGCCCATTCTTTCTGCCTAATTTAAAAGAAATACAATAAATTTTTGTGCTGAGCTACTTTCTTCAAATGTTTCAATGATCATATTTATTATTTTGTCAGTATAATGTTAATTAAAAACCTTCTGCAAATGTGTTTGCAGGCAGGGTTTGCTGCTGAAGGTGCAGAATCTGGCACACCTTTCACTGACATAAACTTGTTAGAAAAGGTATGTTGTTTTAGTTTCACTAGCAAAACTACTTACCTAGCCTGCTCTCCCCCACATCACTACTCCAGAATACACACCCTAGACTGGTTTTACTCTTCCTGTAGCCACAGGAAGGCCACAGAGAGAAACTGAATCAAGTATGAACAACTAGCATTACTAACAGTGTCCTTTTAGAAGTATGGATTTGTTAACTTAGCAGCTGACAAAGATTTAAGTCACTCAGGAATTCCAAAGACCAAGAATCTGGAATACTAAATGGCTGTCTAGGAAGATCCCTGCCCATTCTCCTGTGCACACAGAGGTTGAAAAGTAATACAGACACTGTCCTCCATAGCTCAGGATAATGGCACCTTGCAAATCTTCTTGGGTGTGAGCAGGAATCTCAAGGTCACATCTGTTCCCTGGTATCCTACTTGGCAGGGATCTGCTTGTCTGCTTACCCACCTGACTAGGGTATTGTAAGTGATGGATAATCCTTTCACCTGCCATGGCTGCTGCTTGTCCACTACAGGCTGGGGACTACATAAGAAAATAAACCCCAGCAAAAAATATATATATATAAACACTGAGACTGAAGCTCATTTAATTTCAGGTTACTGATCTTGCTACTCTCACCTGTTAAATTTTAACTTCCTACAGATATCTAAGACCCAAACTTTGAGTAACATTTAGTTCCAGTTTAAATTCCAGTCTCTGCGTTCTGTCCTTTGTGACTAACAGTGTGAAATCTTATTTCCTACAGGATTGGAATGACTATGATGAAAAAACAAAGGAATCTGTTGGAATCTATGAAGTTACCCATAAATTTGTAAAATGCTGAAGTTCATACCTGTGACAAATTACAACATGGTTATTGATGGAGGAGCTGTAAACATCAGATATGCAGCTTCCTTGGCATTACTTTTTTACATGGCTGCACTTGAGAAATGGAAACCCAAGTTCACAGAAACATTTAGGTTGGAAATGATCTCCAAGACTGAGTTCAACCTTTGACCGACATTGCTGAGTTGTACTTTCCATCCCCAGCATGCCCTAATAAAATATTTCCCATGGAGCACTTGGAGATGGCCTCAGTACAAACTGAAAATAGTACATATTGACTGAACTGTGCCATGGCCTTAATGCTGGGGGGTTTGGGAATTACATGGTTGTGGTGGGCTGTAGCTTAGCTAATGGATTGAGTAACTGCTTACACAACTTACAGCCCTAAAGGTTTTAGTAGCTGGTCACCAGGAAGTACCTACATTTGATTGTCTAACATAAGCAAATAAAGTCTTCCCACTCAGCACTCCTATCGTGAGGAAATGGCTGCAAGCAGTAGTAAAGGCACTGTGTTAACTCTTCAAGGGAACAGCTACTACACCTTTAAGCAACTTTCTGCCACTTCAGGTGAACATTGAGTTGAGTTTCCTGAGAACACTTACTAAGCTTGACTGCTGCTGACATTTACACAGTTACAGTCCTCTGAAAAGCAAGTTACCTTTCCAAGTATGTCATTAAGTAAACCTCATTTTTAGGTGAAGACAGACTTTGTACTCCTTGGCGAGTGCATTCACAATCCTGCCAGCTGTTCTCATATTTCAAAACAAAACAAAAAAAACCCCACCAAACAAACCCAAAAAGGGGGGGAAAAAAAGCCCAGCCAATCTTTAGTGAATTTTATTCAGACTTTTGGTCTGATTGTTTCCTGATACATTGTTTCCTGCATCTTCCCAAATTATCACCTTCCTTTCCTTGTTTAAATGAACAAAAACAATCATGCTGAGTTTAGAGTAAGTTTTAAAGTACTGCTTTTCAGCTGACAACTAGAACAGCACATTGTAAGAGCAAAGCCTTCAGGCTTACATATGAAAAGCTTTCCCCTGCTAGCACTTTTATTTCATACTTCCAGGACAGGGTATTGCTTACACTTACTGTGCTAAATTAAAAAGACCCTGGGAGAAGCTGGAAGCTGAGATACCCAAAGGAAGAGCAAAGGGAAGTAATTTCTGAGCCTCTGAACCTGATCTGTCCATCACAGAACTGTACACCACATCCAACCAACGTGCTCAGATTTTCCTGTTCTGCTGATACATTTGGTTGTCCCTGCCAGTGGGACACGAGCTGCATTAGTTGTACACAGATCACAGAAGCCAACACCACTGTGCAACTCAGCTCCATAGAAAGACTTGGCCTCCCAGAAGAAAAAGAGTGGAAAGCAAGAGGGTTAAAGGCAGGAATTCAAAATCTACATACCAGACAGAGTGCAGAATGCTTGCAGCAGTTTTCTTTCCAACCTTTGTAAGAAACACGAGCTATTGATAAAGGGTCTGTTCATGCTGTATTATTTAGATATGGCAATAAAAGAACTTTGTGGTTATTAATAGACAGCTTTATTAAAATACAGTCTTTTCCAGTCAGTTTAACAACCCAGTTGATGACTGCAGTTTCTTAAAGCCTCCCACTTCATTTTTTGTGTCTCTAAAAGCTGTTATAGTGAAAAGGCTTCAGGCAGTTGAGGCACAATCAGTTCTGATATAAATTCAAGTTTAAAGAGATAAGTTAGTAAGCAAGCTTACTGCAAGAGTGCAAATGGAACCACTCTTCCATGTTTAAAATTATTGCATGTATTTTTTTAAAACCAAACAGTTCAAGAGTGGTATCACAGTACTGTAGTCTGTCCAAACATTCATGGAACACAAGTTCATTAACTCAATAAAAATGCTTATTTTAGATTATGTGTTTTAAGAACACACAGATCTGTTACTTAATTTGATGTAGTTAATGGCTGTATTTCCTGAAATGCATTCAAGGTCTGTAATTGATTTCTTTGAAATAGATAGACACTTCCTAGTGAATTTAACAGTATTCAAGTTCAGTGATGATACATGAAGCCAATTAGGCTGGGCAGTCTCATCCATGCTGAACACTGATTAGGTATGTCAATTAGACATAATCTGCATTTTGTTCTGCAACTATAAAGTGTTCCAATGCCTTTATGTCTAACTACCAATTTTCTTACCCTTTAAAACATTAAAGATATCTTCTAGTGACTTGTGTATACACTGAAGGTATTCTTTACCATTCCTAGCCGGGTAAGAGGAAACATTACAACCTATCCAGTCATCTTGTACCTGATACCCTACTCCAAAGCCATCAGCCACCACGGGGCCAAAGCCTCCCAGCTGCACAGACGGGCTGACCAAGGTGCTGGTGGAAATGATGTTGTGGTTGAGGCGAGCGTAGGCCTGGTCCTGATAGAACTGCGGCAGAGGCAGCCCCTTGGACAAGGCCAGGTAGCGCAGGCTGAACAGGTGCCGGTCAAAGCCCTGGCCTGCAGGAAACAAATAACAGGTGTGAGAGAGGTGCCTCACTTCTGTGGGAAGTAAACTCACCTCAGCCACAAAAGAGGAGGTCTGTAGAACTGGAGTTTATTTTTGTACTGATAGGAAATATTTTTCAGACTTTTCATGCCCATGTCCTAGGAGAACAGGGCCTGCTTGTTTTACTGCAAGGCTCAACAGGAGCAGGAGTACAAAAGTGCAGTGTTAACAGACAATTTTAATAATACATCACATTCTTTGATTAACTATTTATCTGAACATAGCCAAGTTGTTTAATGCAGAAAAAGCCTTCCCTTTACTAAAATTTACTAATCTATAGAGGAAGAGCATCTTGCACCAACAAAACAAGGCAAATTTTAGACTCCATGGGATAATACGCAACAGTCAGTTTTATTGCTGTCAATTTTAATGGTTTTTGGGAAGGGCAGATCAAAAGAAAGCATTTACAAAAATGCCAGGAGTATGGCCAAAAGATGAGTTTGATTTGGAAATTGTTAAAGCCTTTATCCCCTGCAGAGATAAGACAGTACCTCTTCAGACTTAAGCCAAAGTTCTTGTTCAACATGCACACTAAGTAAATCTTCAAATAGTCCAACTGCTCTAAGGAAAAAAACTGAAGTATAAAAAATTCTCAACACATGAAAGGTGCTGTGGGAAGCACAGAGGCACTCCTCTCTATCAAGAAATGAGTGAGAATGAGCCTTCTGCTACCGGTTTTGTCAAGTTTACATTAGACATCCATCAGGATTAAAACATTGAGTTGTAAATACTTACAGCATCCTTATAGACATTTTAGTGCAAAAGGAGGAGTGTTTGATGCATTCCTACTCACCCATAGCAGCCTCCTTTGTCAAACGGCCGTGGTACTTGGAGCACTCCATTATCAGATTCTGCAGCTCCTCAGTGCTGTGTTTGGAGAGTCCCTTGACAAAGGCTTCAGAGCATTTCTTTGTGTGCACAGAGGCAGGCCGGATGGTTTCTGTACGGCCGTGCTTGAAAGCTGCAGTGCTGCAGGACTCGTACGTGGCCACAGTCTGGTCATACTGGCGAAGGAAAGCCATCTGGAAGGCCAGCTGAGCCACAGCATCTGGGCTCACCTTCTTCTGCTTTAGAAGCTCCTTGCCCCCTTCTTGGAACTGAACCATGTTAAGAGACAGTGATTCTACAGTGGCATCAAATGTCTGTTTGGCTTTGGTAATCCCTGCTTTTAAGGCATCGTTCAGCTTAAAGTCAAGTTTCTGCACTGCTCTGGAAGAGTCAACTGAAGCAGGCTGGGACTGGGGGCTGATGGCTGGTGTCGTGGTGCTATCTTTAAAAACCTCATTCTGGAACCTGAGCACAGCCACACCATCTCCCCAGGAATGTTCAAAATTAATTCCTGCAGTGCCATCCTTAGTTATGATAAGACTAAAGGATTTGTCATACCAGCGGTTTGCACCATCTCCGTGCAACATAGTGTGGGACAAGTGCACTAAGTCTTTAATGGGAAAATCATCTAAAGTTAAACAAAATATGGCAGAATCTACTTTTTTAAGAGCTTCTGCATTGCCATTGTCCAGCAGATTCTTCCTCAGAGATGCCCATGTATCTCGGTTTTCACTGGTGAGGTAGCCAAGAGGGAAGGCCGGGGCAGGACTGTTGTCACTAAGGATGTATTTCAAGTGTGCTTGTATTTCTGAGGGTTTCAGCATGTTTCCATCTCTATCAATGACATCAAACACATAAAAATTTCCATTTCTCAACACTAATAAGTGTTTTGCCTTTTCATCTGTATAAAGCTCATCTTTGTTGAGCTTAGGAATCCGTGTAGAATTGAAAAGCCTGAAGTACTGAGACATATCTAGGGGGTAAGCATTGACCATGTAGGCACCAAACCAAGAAACTGAAGAAGGCACAAATCGGATAATTTTTTTAAAGATCTCAGTGTCACTTTTTTCTGGATTGAGGTGAAAAACCTCTGGTTCAAGGTAACCAGCCCTGAAGGTCTTCATAAAACGTATGGCAGAAACAGTCATGTTCGTAGCTCGTATGAGCTGATCGTTGTATTCTGGTTTCGGATCAGGGTTAAAAGACATAAATGGATTAAAATTCAAAAGAATAGGCTCACGTGCTTTTAGGTACATGTCAAACCAGGGACCTGAAAATTGAGAGGTGAGAAAGAGATCAGAACATAAAATCAGCTTCCTCAGTCAGACAAGAGCATCATGTAGTCCAACAGTGATCACGAATCACACACACTAAAGTGCCTTAAACAAGACAAACATATGAAATAATTCACCCAAGGCTTCTCCAAACCTCCATTATGAAGAAGGATAGTGTTGGCTAATCACAAAAACACTGGGTTTGGAATAATCCATGTCAAGGGTGTCCATGTCATGAGCAACAAGGGCCAACTCCTTGTTTTCTTTATGGCTCAATGATAAACCTTAACTCCCAGGACATACAGTGCAGCTCCCCGGCTCTATTTTGGTGCACGCCTCACATTTGGAGTGGTTCATGCCTTTACCTATTCTTACACTATTAATTTCTGCAGCTCTCTGTCACTGAGTGCATCTTGCTGAGGTCAGAAGGCTGAACCTCCTACCTGGACTGTAAGAAGGGCAATGGGTAGTTCCAGGGGCTAAGTTACAACTTTAATTACAAGTTCTCACTGGTAAATAAGTAACACTCATCTACAGTTTTAAAACCACATCTGTCATCAACACGTAGCCTTTTAACTCCAGACTTGAAAGTCCAGGGTGGAGACAACTCTACATTCTTCCAGAAACCAATTTCAAGTGGAACAGGTTTTGTATGAGGCATAAAGAAGAAAAATAACTGAACAAAAAGCAATACAGACACCCCACCATTCATAGACAAAAAGCAGCATACTGATTAGCACTGATGAACAACATAAAGCCACCACTTAAAACCCAAGATGTTGTTTAAAGTGAATAGAAAGTAAAATACAACAAACCAAAGAGCAGTTTTTGTGAAATAATCTGGTATTCTCTACAGACTGAGAGGCACCTAACACCTTAACAGGCAGTCTGAACAGACAGCAAGGATGGAAGTGCATGCACATGGAAGCTTCTACTTCCATAGGTATTTGACTATTTCCACCTCTGCTGCTATCTAATGCTTTCATGAGCAGATACTTGTACTTGGAAGCAATAATAAAGCAGAATAATCAAAAGAAAAAATAATCTATACACATGCTCTCCCTCTCCTGATTTGTTTCTATTTATTCTCATTTTCCTATTTCTGTCACTCCTTCTCTTTGGCTCTTTAAAAGAATATAGTTTTGTAGTTTTAAGGGCTTTTAAGTCCCAACTACTGATCACTTCTGCCTCCCAAACTTATACTTTGTGACCCCTCCCCTCCCTCAAAGTTTACTTTTCTTACTAAATAACATGGAATTATTTGGAAATTATTGCTTCAGTTTCCTTGAGGGAAGTGCTAGATAAGCTCCTCTTTAACTTAAACCCTATAAACTCATGAAAAAATACCAGTGTTCCAGTATCTATCTACCCAGAATTCTGGCAGAATAGATGACATTAAATAATGAGCATTCTTCTTTCTACCAGCCTCTGAAATAGCTCAAATACAGCCACAGAGGGTGTTCACAGCAGGTTATTCCAAGTTTCTGGGCTACTTAAAGTTTCAGCCTACAATACTTATGGCATCATGAGCAATTATGATGACCTACAGACTTGTCCTACACCCAGCAGGCCAACAAACCTGTGATGTAACTTGTATGCTTGTTCTGATTGTCTTGAGCAACCAGTTGCTCATGCAGCTCTCTTCCAATCCCCTTTTCAAAGGCATGAGCAAGTTCTTCCGTTTTCCTACAACAATCAAGAAAAGAGTCAAAATGCTGTCACAAGTCCCATTTCTTATGTTAACACTTGGTTTTGAAGCAAAACATGACACTGCAATGTGTGTTTGTCCATACCTGAACTGCTCATCATTTAAAAGTGGTTTCTGGGCATTCAGGTATCTCTTAATTGTATCTTCTAGCTTGGGAACTGGTAGTCTGCAGGAAGTGGAACACAGAGATGTACACTTGATGAGCAAGGGTATGAATGAAGCCTGTGTTTTTCACACAGTCATCTCTCTTTGCCTCCTTTCCTCCATATCCTTCCTTATACTATTATATGTAATATACGTATAAATATGCATACACACACTATACTGTATATACTATTACATTATATATAAATTTGGGTAGTACTTATGCACATTATTCAAATGCCTCTCAAGTTTCTTGTGGAATAAGAGAAGCAAGGAATGATGGAAACCAGTCAGAACACCATAATATTCTTGGGAAATAAGGCAGAAAACCAAACTGACTGTCTTTTTACAAAGGTACTGCAGTGATGGGAGCTAATCCCTCACAGGAAATTCAGTGACAAGAACCGCTGCTAGGAGAGGCAGCTCTGTGGAAGGAACAGTTCGGTTGCCAGCCCGGGCCCCTCCTCACAGCTGGGTGCTGGACATCTCTTTCTCACAAATTTTCTATTCGGCATTTTTGTCAACTTTCTCTGAGCCTGAGTTTTGTTTCCTATAGCACAATCCCGTTACACTCAAGGGGTTTGTGAGCCAAGGGGCTGTATCAGTAGCAGGCTTACACTGACACTTTGAAAGCCGAACCCGCTTACACTGACACCTGGAAAGCCGAACCGGCTCCGCTGCAGACAGCCCGCACCGAGCGAGCCGCGCACCGCGGCGCCCAGGGCGGACGTTCCCTCTGCCCTCTCCTCACAGCGGACACCCCGGGCCGCCGCCGCAGCGACCTGTCCGCGTCCCCCCGGAGCAGCGGCCCCGCCGTACCTGGGCAGGCTCTTCTGGTAGTGCATGGTGGGCACGATGCTGCGGTGCAGGAACTCGGCGGCGCCCGCGCCGCTGTAGCCGCGCCGCCCCGGAGCCGCCCTCAGCAGCTGCCGCGCCGCCATGATGGCGTCAGGCTCGCGCCGCGCCCGGAGCCCCGCCCACCGCACTTCCCGGAGCCCCGCCCACCGCGCTTCCCGGAGCCCCGCCCACCGCGCCTCCCGGAGCCCCTCCCGCCGCGCCTCCCGGAGCCCCGGGAACGAACGGGAAAAGCGAAGCGTTTTTCTATTACTCCATTCCAAAAGTCAGTCGGATATGTGCCGCTAAGGTTGCAAAGTTACCACGGTGTTGGGGCGGTTCAGCATCAGTCCTCTTACATACACACTAATAAAACGTTCTGATTAATTAATAAAATTTTCTGCAATCCTCTTTTCTGCAATCCGCTTCTTTTTATGTTCGACATACGGACTCCACGTATTTTTTCTTTTATTTTCTCCCACCTTGCTTCTTTTTTTTTCTCTGTGTGTGTGTATCCATATGTCCTACCAACTGCACAGGATTGAGATCCTGCCCCCAAAAAGAACAGTTTAATCTCTCCTGAGGTTTCTTTCACTCATACATGAGCATGCAGCAACAAATACCTGATCACGGTATAAAATGTAATATTACAAACACACAACCTAGTTGTACCGTGGGGAAAATTTTCCATAAAAACATTGAATAATCTCAGAATATACCAAAAACTACAGAAATGCTTTCATAAGAAAGCATGGCATGTGAATGGTTATGGTGGTGTATTTTTATCAGACATTCACTAGCATAAAAATCAGCATTGGGATTGAATGCGGACACGGCAAAGGAAAGGAAAGCAATCCCTGTGGCTTAGTCTGATAATCCTCTGAAAGTAAATTGGCCCTACTCTAATCAACATAGTGGTTGGAAGAAAAGTGAAATCATTTCACTTCCAAGATAATAAATGCCCAGTGACAGAAGGTGTCCTTGCATGTTCCAGTCTGTGGCTATTTCCTGTTTGATGCGTGTCTCTCATGCTGCTCATTCAGCCTTTTTTTGGCAATGAAAACAAAAAAAAAAAAAAAACAAAACCAAGCCTGCTTTAATTAATGAAGTCCAATTTCACCTAGCTTGCCCTGCTGTGATAGTCCTGTCCAAAACGTTACCTGCTCTGCCCTTTGGGAAACCTGCTCTGTTCCCTGTTTGAATGCTGCCTTGCAGGGTTGCCTTTCTGGATTTGGGTGTCCAGACCCCAAACTGGGGAGACTGAGGAATGCACTGCCTTTCCCCCAGGAGTGTCACTTTGTTTTGAACTGGTCTTGTTTTAGAAATACTACTGCATTCTGTTCTAATTTTCCAGAGCCCCCTAATCTTCTTCCAGGCTCTTAATGATGTAGTTGATAATAGGATTGTTGGTATTAATTTGGAACAATAATGCCAGCTGCTTGCTTGGTGGCTATTGGCAGAGGGGTGACCTTGCGGGTCAGCTAAGCAGAACTGGAAGTGCTTTGATCTGATCTGTCCAGAGCCAGATCTGAGCACCCTAGCAAGAGGAGCGAGTGAATTCTCTCCCCATGGGATGCTGATTCTTCTCCAAAGAGCAGGCAGGACAGCATGGCGGTGGCCCTGGATGCAATCCTCGCTCGGATCAAGGATGTTTGTAAAAGGAACGGGCTGCTCATCCTCTCCGTGTTGTCCGTCACCATCGGCTGCCTCCTGGGATTCTTCCTGAGGACCAGGCGCCTCTCCCAGCAGGTAAGAGCAGCTCCCAGCAAGTCCCCGCAGAGGAAATGCCAGACTTACATAACAAAAGACATAATGCACCTTGGGGAACTGCAGGGTGGGCACTGGAAGGTAAAAGTCACCTGAATGTGTTTGGTAAAATTGTTTCATTTCTTCTGTTTGTCAGTCTATGCTGTTCTTTGGGTCTTTTCACACATTCTCAAACAATAGGTTAGCAAAGGGTTCTGGTCTCTCAGACTCCTGGGAAGTGTAGCAGGAGCACAGTAGAATGTTGCAGGTATGGATAATAATAGTGGACATTTAAGCTAGATGAAATGTAGCATTTCATACAGGCCTGCAGAAACTGGTAGTGCAATATATTGCATTTTATACTATTTTGGAACACATACAGCTTAAGAAAACACTGGGAATATTTTTCAGCATCAGATGCACAGAGGTGCAGATGTTTTTATTACACTAATAGTGTTTCATATTAATAAATTTGAGGTTTCCCATCATTAGCAGAACATGTTACTGAAGTCACTTGGGGAATTCTCCTGCGGCATACTTCAACTAAGCCCTTTGCTGGTGCTCATTTCTGCTGTATCAGTCAGACAGACTAGACAATAACACCCATTAATAAATGCACTGTTTGAGCACAAAATAGGAATCTCAGTTAAAAAATAAGGCATTTAGTAAATGCAACTCAATTTAACCAGTTCTGGCCTCTGCTACTGCAAACCACTGTCTGTCTGAACATCGTTTGTGTCCAAGCCATAGCTTCAAACACATCTAGGAAAACAGACAAAATGCAGAATGGAGAGATTATTCAGGGCAACTGGTTAACAGTAGTCTCCAAGAGATGGCACACTTCATTTTTGTCTTCCTTTGTAAAGGAACAAACAATGCAGTGTGTTTACTGAATAAGAACATTACATTATGTAATCTAATTAATTTTAAAATTACCTTTTAAGGCCTGCTATGTTTTCCACCTTGTCTTTGCACCAAAGGTGCAGATTCTAGCAATCTTATCTGATCCACAGCTCTAGCAACACTTGTTAAGACAGTAAGTCCTTAGCTTAAAACAATAAGCATCTCTTCATATATTTCCAGGAAATTAGTTACTTCCAGTTTCCTGGTGAGTTACTGATGAGGATGCTGAAAATGCTGATTCTCCCTCTGGTTGTCTCAAGGTAAGTGAAGACAATTATTATTCCAATAACTTTTGAAGTTTCCTAATTGAGATTTGTTATCACAATGGCTTAGTTGTGACTGAATTAGGTGACGGTGCCAGAGGCATCAGTGCTGCTGCACATTCACATTTATAGTAGAGCTATAAACATGTATTTTAGTTGATAGAATCCTTTCTGCCATACATCATTTCTGTCTCATATGGGTACTATTTGCTTTAAAATTAATGTGTTGGGGGTTTTTTAATTTGTTCACTTTTTCCCTTGTAATGGGGGGACTTTTTCCTTCAAGCTACTTAGAAGTTGAATGGAATAACATGGAATAAATAACGCACCTTATCAAAAAGCCTGCCTTAAACCTAAACAATTGAAATAATACACTGTATAAATACAATGAAAAAGCACAGTTAGCGCTTCGTAGTGTCCTGCAGTATTTTGAGGTGTGCTGTATGTGTTTATAGTATGATAAATATTGAAAAAACCCATGTCTCCAGTGAACTAATAATGTATAGCTGTCTTTGGCCAGAAGGGAAAGTGATTTCTTTGTTCATTAAAGACAGAACCTTTAGTGGTGGCACTTTATCAGTAGCAGAATTAATGATCTCAGTGCTGGAACTGACTGGTGCATGGCAGCTGCCTTTGCAGTGCAAGGGTGCAACTTAGGGCAGGCTTTTCCATAAGTTTGACTGCCTTCCCACTGACTGCAGTCCCAAAAAACAACCAGCTGGATGGCCAAAACCTCCCTCATGTGCCCAAGGATGGGAGGTTATTAAAGCGATGAAAAGTAACAAAGCTGACTTTACCAGAGCTGAGGGAAAATTACCGCAATATTTGGTTCCGGTTTTGGAACTTAATTCATTCACCAAGACCTCATCTTCCACTTTGAGAAAAAAACAAGCTTCTAGTCTTCAGATCATTGACAACTGCTGAAAATGAACACGATTAACAGCACTAATTTTATTTTTAAATCATCTACCCTGACATCTGCCTTCTCATGGTTTTTCACAGAACAAAGCTGAGTCATGGTGCTTTGTGCATGAAACTGGTTTTATAACCATAGACTCACACCAGGTCCTGGCCCATGCATCTAGAGAGCACCAAGACAAAACAAGTAAGGAGATTTTTTTTGAGAGGTGAAATGAAAGTTTTCTAAAGAAAACAAGAGTCTTACATGAGGAAGTGACATGGTAAGGAGGACAGAAAAGGGTTGGAGCAGATTTACATGTCCTTCCATAAAATGTGCAGTTCTTTAGATCCTCCAGTATATTCAGAGATGTTAGGAAGAGCAGCACAGTAGGAAAGAGCTGCTCTGGCACAGCCTGTGATGGCTCTGAGTTGCCTGGAGATGTGACAGCTCTGAGCCTCACTGTCACAGCATCTGCACTGTGTCCTCTGAGGTGGAAAAAGAGAAACTTTACAAACCTTCAAAGAGGTTCCATTCTCCTTGCAAGTGTGAGTCCATCTCCCTGTATAACAAACTAGCAGTGCCTGCTAGCACAAACTGAAATGGCAGGGTTTGCAAGAAAAAAACCACTCCAGATATAACAACATTCTGGCACAGTTTGGGCATTTTTGTCTGGTTGTCTTTTGGGTTTTTTAATAACAAGCACAGTGTTTTCCACACATGTATTTGATAAAATCAGTAAACCAGTACTGTATTTTTATCAATCTGCATGTACATTTAAACTACATTTCTTTGTGGATTTGGAATATCTTCAGTCTGTCCTGCCAGAGTACTGGTATTTAAATTATCTTTTAAATTACTCTCTATTATTGTTTACAAAAGCCAGGAGCACAGCACCATAAAAAGAACTCTAAATATTGCTCTCCTAGTTGAAATTAATGCAAGTTTTTCTTTGAACACGTAAGTTAAGAAATTACTTGTAAAGAAAAGGAGAGGTGAGAAAGGAAGATTAAAAGAGAGACTTAGGGCAAACTATCCTGTTTCCAAGTCCAGACCTTATTTTGAAGGGTTGCAGCAGAAGTAAAAGTGGCAACTGGATAGGTCAGAAGATTGACAACAGACTAGAAAATCTTGTACTTACAGACCACTGGCAGAAATTCAGCCTCAACCAGAAATGGCTGAAAATTTGTATTCCACCTCTTGACCTGATTGTTAGAGAGTTAAAACAGAACTTTGCAGATTTTATTCAATAGGAATGAGGAAATTATGATACAGTCAGGTATCTCTGAATGATGTTTATTTTAAAAGTTCCTTGGATGCAGAGGAAATCTGTCAAACAACAGGAGACCATTTCTTCAAAGTACAGTTTCTTGATTTCCTGCACTTTGTTGCTGCTCCTGAAACTGCTCTATCCCAGAGCTCCTGTACCTATTTCTGATGTCTCCTGTCATCTGTGGTCTTACTTCTTTCTTTTCCCACAGACAGAAAAATCTTGGAAAAGCAACCATTACCCACTAGCCTGTCAGTCTGAGCCCTGCACAAGCTTTTGTTTCTGTTGAGGCATGGACCTTCATTAAGGGTGGGGGTTGAAATTATTTCAGTTATCCGATTACATAAACAAGCTTCATAGCATCATAGAACAACTCTGAAATAAGTATATATTTACTGCACCCATCCTCTGCCTGAGATTTAGCCCTGCTCATACCTGTCAGTATCCCCCGAGTGTAGAGTTTGCTTTTCTCAGCAGCGAGAATAGGTACCCACACAACACTTCTGTTGGAAAGATAAAGAAAATTACAAATAGTTGACAGCTTGTGTCTACCCAAGGGATACTCAGTAATGGAACCTTACAAGACCAAATTTTAGAGCCTGTAGTTACTAGATGTAGACTGCTTACTTTATGTGTAAACATGGGATACTGCTGTTAGACCTGAGAATGCAAATATTAAGAGAGCTCGGAGAGAATAGGAGCCAAATCTGAATTTGTAGTTACACATTTAGACAATGTTCAAGCTCTTACTGCAGCTCGACAGGGAGATGTCCTCCACAAGCCTGAAAGATCAGCTGCAGAAGCTCTGATTCACTCTGGAACAGAGGCTTCGATCCTCATTTGACAGGGACAATGCGAACAGCGTATTTTCCTCCTTTTACGCAAAACGTTTCAGCTTTCAACAGATCTCAGGTTTTCCAGCAGGCAGGCGCACAGTTCCCTGTGCATCATGTCCTGAGAGTTGTGTTTATCAAACCCCTCAGGCAGATCCCGCTGCTCAGGTTTGTTCCACGCCCTTTCCTCGCCCCTCCGGCATTCCCGGCGCGGCCGGAGGCTCGGGATACCCCGCAATGCGTCCTGCGGCCACCGGGCGGCTCTGCCGGGACACCGAGCATCCGCGCCCGCTCCCCGCGCCGCTCCCTCCGCGCATCCCGGGGAGTGCCGGTACCGCTGCCCGGGCTCCCGCATCCCGGGGATTGCCGGTACCGCTGCCCGGGCTCCCGCATCCCGGGGATTGCCGGTACCACTGCCCGGGCTCCCGCATCCCGGGGATTGCCGGTACCGCTGCCCGGGCTCCCGCATCCCGGGGAGTGCCGGTACCGCTGCCCGGGCTCCCGCATCCCGGGGATTGCCGGTACCGCTGCCCGGGCTCCCACATCCCGGGGAGTGCCGGTACCGCTGCCCGGGCTCCCGCATCCCGGGGATTGCCGGTACCACTGACCGGGCTCCCGCATCCCGGGGATTGCCGGTACCACTGACCGGGCTCCCGCATCCCGGGGATTGCCGGTACCACTGACCGGGCTCCCGCATCCCGGGGATTGCCGGTACCGCTGCCCGGGCTCCCGCATCCCGGGGATTGCCGGTACCACTGACCGGGCTCCCGCATCCCGGGGATTGCCGGTACCGCTGCCCGGGCTCCCGCATCCCGGGGATTGCCGGTACCGCTGCCCGGGCTCCCGCATCCCGGGGATTGCCGGTACCATTCCCTATCCAGAAAACAATAAAACTTCCACTTTCTTTCCCCATGGTTAGTTATAAACTTCCATAGACACACACATAGGGGTTTCCTTCACCTGTTCCCAGGACAAGTCGATTGGCAGAGATACCTGTGGATCACTTGAGTTTCTCAGCTTCTTAAATGCTTGAAGTAATCAAATCTGATGTCCATGTTTTTGTGTTCAGCACGATACAAAAGACTGGGAGAGGAACAAAGGCTCAACTTTCCCCTTAATATTTTCTCACATTTGCTAAAGGCAATATAAACCCTCTGACCTGCTCTGGTCTGTGCTAGCTCCAGCACAGGCCAGGTGTGCTGGCAGGCACTGTGCCACAACTCACACACTGTCACCTTCCTTCAGAGCATTTTTGTCCATTCCCTGCCCCATCATCTCCAGCTCATGTAACCAGCTTTGTACTGATCATTTCCCAGTGGGCCAAAAGCTTGATTTTCAATAAGCATGACTGCTTTGATTTAAGCTTTTTGTGGAGGCTGGTACTGAAACCTGATCTGTCTGCAAAGTTTTGAAGAATAATATTGTATTATTGGAATAACATTAAATAATTTACCACTGTTGAGGCATTTCAAATGCTGGTGTTTGGCACGGGTTCTTCCCAGTAGGCAGGGAACTCACACTGGCATTTTCCAGAGAACAGAAACGCAGCTCTCCCTTCTGTTCACAAGGCAGAGGTGCCCGCAGGGGAGGAGCAGATCCGGCTGCCAGCACTGCACAGAGCCCCCGCATGTACCTGAGACAGCTGCAGAGTGTGTGTGCTGCAGACCCGGGAGGAAGGCTGGAGAAGAGGCAGGGCTTGCAGGCCCTGGCTCTTTTACAAGTTAATTCCAGAAGCCCACACATTATTTCTCTCCTATACATGTGAAGTTTCACAGCCCTTTCAGGAACGTAACTCTCTCTGAATGAACGTATTATTAGTAAGGGCTCTCACACAGTGTTTGACTGCACAAGCCTTGGTTGTCAGAAAAGCAGGCTAAAGCCAGAGTTACACAGGTTGGCACCAGCAGAACATACTGAGTTCTCTTTGTCCTATATGTCTACCTATATATGTAATAGAAAGTTGCATCCTTTATTTCAGTACCCTCCTTGTTTATATGATTAAGTTTTTATCTGGAAAGAGATACAGGGCCAAATTTTCTAAGACTTTGATTAGCAGTCAGCAGTGAGAGTGGGAAAAGAATTGTCAGGTCAGACTCAAACTGTTTAGCTGTTTTAACAGCCTGGTTATATTCCCTTTGAAAGAAACAGTTTCATTTTTTAAGCTAAGGAACATTATTACATTTTGTATTTATTTACCACCAACCATTTTCTAGATGTTTAAGAAATATTGAGTAGCAGAGATTCGATCCTTTTCCATGAGCAGATCCTGTTAAAGAAATATTATTCCCTTCATAGTCAAAATAAAAGAACTGATTTGACCTGTATTATTTAAATTACAGAGCTTGTTCCTCTGAGTATGTTGCATCTGGTACAAACAAGTGTATGCTAATAAAAATTCATATTTACTTGAAGGCCCATTTGGGGGTAGTAAAAAATATTAGTTACTATTGTGGTTTTGTTGATTAATTAAATACAGTATTCTAAATATAGTACTGTCTTTCTTTAAAGGGATTCCTGTCCATAATGCCATCAGTTCTGGTAATCCTTTATCCTTCTGCTCACATTCCTGAGTTGGTGATTCTTACTCATGTTCTTAAAGCCCAGTATTTAATTAGAAACTTCTCTTTTTAGTACCTTTTCCCCCATATTTTTTCTCCCAGCTCTCTGACTGGGGAACAGACTGGCATTTGAACATCTCACCAATGACAAGCATTGCTCATTGTGTTTTAATGGAATTCTGACATTGTCTGGCTGTATGGGGCCATACCAAATTGACCACTGGCCTGGGTAGGTTGTGTTGGGCACTGTTTGTTGGCTCTCATTCTGCAGATTGCCAGCTGCAGAAGCTGGCAATAAACCTCACGCTGGAGACTGTTCATCTGTTTTGCTACTTAAGATCATCATTTGTCAGGGATGAAAAGTTTGACCCAAACTCTCCAAGACCTGTACTGCAATTGACAATTTAAACCTTTTACTGTAAATATAAACCACTCTCTGATAAAATCAGTATAATATCCATTCAGAAGGAAAACAGATGTCTAAAAGGCTATGAATTGTTTTTTTCTGTTTATGGTTATATTTAAATAAAGAGGACAGCCAAAATTAATCAACTCAATAATACTGGTTTTACATGAATGAGAATTTGTGCAGTACTGTTTCTTCTAATACACCCCTGGTACGGAGAGGTATTTTCCATGTCTTGACACATAATTTACCTGAAGACCAAAAGGGAAAGGGTGGATAACAGAAGGTTCTGGTCAGTTTGGGCTTGGTCTTTTCTGCTATGTATGTGGTAAACTATTCCCCTTAATACCAGCTGCTCTGTTTTTATCCTTGTGCTGCTGCCAGACTGGGGTGTACTTTAAAGACAAGTAGATGTGGCACTTGGGGACATGGTTTAGTGGGACTTGGCAGTGCTGGGGGAAGGAACAGTTGGGGTTAAAGATCTTAGAGGCATTTTCCAACCTAAAAAATTCTATAGAGTGCAATGAAATTTATGTACTGTATTATCTAGTGAGGTGCTGAGGAGCAGCTGCAAAGTGCTGCCTCTGGGTCTCCGAAGAGCCCTGCTCAGAAAAATATTCCATGAAGTACCAAGGCAGAAGTATTTTCCCTAGAATGAAATTGCTTTGGGAACACAGGGCTTGTTTTCTTCACATTATTGGCCTGTGGACTTTTCCCTCTGTTTCACCTCTGTTGGCACTGGGGAACAGCCCTTCCCCAACAGGAGAAGGTAAACCTTCTGTGGGGTGTGTATGGGGAAATCTGTGGGGCACCTGAATGACAACAAAAGTGTACAGAGTCCCATTTCTGCACTACCTGTCACGTGGATCACTGTAATGTGAATAATAACAAAAGTACATTTCACCCCAGTGAGAACAAGATGTCAGCACTTTCCTAGGATATATCATCTCAAGTCTTTATTGTGGAGAAAGTCAGTGTAGAGAAGTGAGTTTTAAGGAGATGACTAGAGGGAATAACTATATTTACTTTTAGAGTGAAAAGCAAAACTACTTGGATGAAACTGAAAGATAAGGATACCCAAGGGTAAGAAGAAGCAGTCAGAAAGCATCTCACTCGACACCATTATACTATTTTCAATTCTCCAGATTGCTATTATATTGCAGAACTGGTGTCAGATTACCCCAAAAGTCATCATTTGAGATGGCTTCAGCTTGTAGAGGAAAGTTTTTATCCCTCCTCCATGCCTGAGACATCTTCAGAAGTTTCTCCACATTATCATCTGGAACATTTCCAATGCTATTAACCATGTTTAGAAATGTTAAGTCTAATGCTCAGATCCCATACTGTTTTCTAGCGTTTTCTTTTGTTTGTGCAGCTTAGAGGTCCAGACTGTTTTCAGTGAAAAATGACATGTTGCAATTACACATCATAATGACAAAACTGGACCAACCCAGTAGAAATTATTTAGGGAGTGTCAGTAGGGATCTAGTGACGTGCAAGAGGAATCTGTGGTGACAGAGTGAATGGGTGTGGAAAGCACTGAAGTGATTACAAATGGGGGATGAACTGTTTGCGACCTGACAGAATTTTTCTGTAGTCCTCTGAGAGCTCTAAAATACTTAGTGTCTCACAAAGGAATGGGAATGACATGTGGAGCTTGAGGGGCTGGCTGGATTCCCTCTGTTTTCTTAGACAAAAAACAGTTGAATAAATCTGACATTTATTTATAATCCAAATTTGTGTTTCAAATCCTTTTGCTTTTTGCTTAATCTAAAAATGCTTGAAAGAACTGACAGAAGAAAAAAAATCAAGTATTAATAAGATTCTTGGCTCCTTCTACCATGTGAAGTTGCACATCCATATTTAAGAGATTATTTGAGTTTGTTTGCATCCTGACCTTTGAATTTAGAAAACACTTTTTTAAAAATCAGAACAGCTGAAATCAACAAGCCAACCTGAATTCTGCATGAGCTACACTGCAATCCCCTTTGTCAGTCAGTGAGCAAAGGCTGTTGTTCACCCCTTCCAGAACTCACAGATGTATCACAGTAACCTCACATATGCAGGTGACAGAACAGCCTCTGGACATCAGTCTTCACTGTGTGCTGTACAAAGTCCTGCCTTGTTTATATTAGTCCATAAAAGCAGATTTCCTATTGCACAAGAAATAGAAAATAAAATGCATCATGTGAATTCCTGGCAGGATTTTTGCTGTGTATGTCAATTTGTCATTAACAGTTCTAAGTGTTAGATTATAAAGGAGATATCAACATTTTGGGCAAAAAATAAAAACCTTACTATTTTATAAAGCAATAGAAACCAAATCTCAAAATCATGCATGTTATGATGCATTAGAAATGTAGACTGGTTTCTTTCCTAGCAGCCTAGCTGTAAAATTAAACATAATCCCTGCTAACAGTGTATTGATCCTCTGACATGTTTTTGTTGCTTTTGTTGCTTGAAGATTGAGGGTCAGATTTTCCATCATGCCTGACACCTCTGGGCTTCCATTGTGTTTATTAAAATGGTTACAAACTGGGGCTCTGAAAAGTGAATTCACATTTCAAGCGCTATTTACAGCTGATAATCCAACCATACAGAAACTGCTGCACCAGTCCTGTTTGTAGTACCACTTTCTGCAGTTGGGGTTTTTTTTGAGCTTAAACACAATTTCATTTCTATCAAGGTGTCTACACTTTTAAAAAGCTGTTTGCTATTACTGGATTTGCACAGGAGATGAACCTCAGTAGCCCCTAGGACCTTCAGGAGGGTTCCAGACTTGTCAACTCCTTTGAAAATCAGGTTGTAGTACTAAGAAATTGTTAATAATACAAGACATTGGGGATCATTGCACTGGCCACAGTGACTGAGACAGTCCCTTAGCTGTGTTCAGATCAGCAGAAGGCTGCAGCACACCAGTAGTGTGCAAAATCCCTGTGACACATCTGTGTCAGGAAGGGCAGAGCCTGGGGCAGGGTGAAGCAGACAGGGCTGGACTGTGATCTTTCCACCACTACCACTGCCCTGGCTCTATTGCAGCCACAGCAGGGTCTTGTTCTGTAGGTGGTTTTCATATTAGAAGAAAGCAAAATGACTTTTTTCCTGAAAAGAAAAAGTCATTCTGATCCATCTTTCTTACTGCTGAAAGAATTTTAACTACACTAGAGATTAAGAGCAAATCAAGCACTAAACTATAAAAAAGAGCCAGAGAAAGTTTCTTATCTCCTTCTTTCATCGCTGTAGAGTTTTATTTTCTCTGTTGCAAACATTACTCTGAAAATGGTGCCTCCATGGAAGTGAAGCAGCCTTTTCTGAAAGCACAGACAGCTGGGCACAGATAAGGAAAATGTGATGGTTCACTGCAATACAGAGATCACTTCAGGCAGATTTTTTTTTTCACTGTAAGTGGTTTGTCTTCATTTAAAAGTGCCTTAATTTCTCTGTTTCTGAGTGTCTAAAATGGAGATACTGCCCTCCTGCATTAGAGGGGGCTCTACTGGTGAAGCATTTTGGGATGATTAAATGCACATTATTGTCATGGTGAGACTTGAAGGCTCTGACCTTGACAAAAAGGTGAGCGACAGCCTGCCTGCCTGATCAGGCAGCATTAGTGAAGGCAGCACTTCCCTTTCATGATGCTCAACTGCAATATAATCATCTCTAATGTAGCTGGGGGAGGCACTTCCCAGCCTCACTGGCAGAACTTGCTCAGGAAGGTCTTTTCCACAGCATGCAATTACAAAATGAGAATGGAGGGAGGGAACGGGATGAATGAAAACAAACATCATTCTAGGAACAACTGTTGGTGGTTAATACTTGACCATTACTTCTTGACAGGATTAATGTCCTTCTAATCACACTAATCCCTTCTGATAACTTTATCCATAATCCATCTATTTCAAAGCAACATCCAGATGGCTTCTGGCGGAGAGGAAGACAAAATAAACATGCAGAATGGGGTCTTAGCAGCAGCTTCTTGTATTTTCCCTTTCTGGGGATATAGGGTTTGATCTTGAGACAGGACAAAAAAATGTGCTTTCATCAGACAGCAAGAAAAAAACCTAGAGAACTGCCGAGATGATAGAAAGTTCTATTTTTATTTGTAAATAAAATACCTGATGTTTATCTGTGACAGCGAGAACAAGCCTAGAGGTGCTCAAAAGGGTTTAGCTACTTGTTTGCATGGGACTAATTAGATTTCCAAGATATTGGAAAGAATTCCCTTCTTCTTTACGTCAAAAATTCTATTTTAGTCTTGGGGATTTTACACAGATTTCCCTCAAAGCAGACATGAAACTTAGTACTTGGTTCTTTGGTTCATTCAATTACAAATACTTTAAACAATGTAGAAACTGACTTTACCTTTTTAATTAGTCACATATAATTCCTAGAATTGAAGATGTCTTCCCTTTCCCTTTAGGCTTGACAGGTTTTTTTCTATACAAGCTAAGTAATGGTGTCTGAACATTAAATTACAATTTTGTGGATTTTTTTTCCCAAACTGATAAAAGGAGTGACATGTACAGTAATTATTTAGAAAAGCTCCAGATTGCTTTTCATTGTCTTAATCCTGTTTTGTCCATTTGGCAATCATTAAAACACACTATGGAAGAAGCTACACATGAATCATCCATGTGGAAGCTACTTAACTACACAGCTTCTCAAATTATTGCAACCTATGAATCAAATATCTGACCTGTTCTTCCAAAGCCAACCGGATTCTGAGGTTTGAAAAGAATTAAAGGTCCATGGTTTTCCATTCCATTTTCCATAGCAGAGGAAGCCATGAGGATAGCTTTGTTCTGGTTTAGAAGAATCTTGGGAAACTCTTCAGAAGTTTTTATGTAGCCAAGAGTGTCTGATGAAAATTAGACTTTGAGGGAGGACCTGAGCATGACACAGTGATCTTAGTTTAAACTAGCTGGAAGCTTATTCCTCCTGCCCCCTTGTTCCCTAGGAAGTAAGAAAAGCACTTTTTCTTGACATCCTTTGACTACATTGTGTGAATGTTAGAACTCTAGAGGTCAACAGCAATGAACTGCTGTGATGTGACTGTGTATTACATGCTTTGTACAAAAACTGTGATAACCTCTATGTCTCTAAATCTTTCTGTCTTCTGTCGCATTCCTTCTCATATCAAACATATGAAGTCAAACAAAAAATAGTGAATGAGTGATTACTGTCTCATTCTAGTTCCAGGCCTTTCTTTCTGAAGTGATTCTGAGCTATTGCCTAAAATGACCACTGTTACTCCCCAGCCTTTGGAGAACTGGTTCCTGTGGTCCCTGCCTGAGCACTGCAGGCCATGGAGAACACAGGGTTTGTCAGGGCCCAGACCTCTGTTCATGCTTCTGTCACATCCCACCTACCCCACTGCACCTCCATAGTTAATTACTTTTGATGACTTTCTCATCACAGCATGAACTGAGCATGACTTTATCTGGTGACAGGATAATCTCATTACAGATGATGATCTTGTTAATGAATATCCCCAAGACAGAGCAATCTCATTATTAGCCCCCTCAGGATTTGCCACCTAGGAGCCAAGGTAAGATCAGATTCCAGCTGAACATCCTCCCAAATCCTAAGGCCCTACATCTTGAGGCTGAGGTAACAACCCTAAACTCACCTCAACCACTGGACATATTTAATTAGGATTTTTGTCCTAAGTACTTCTGGAAATGCTTCTCAGGTGAGCAATCAAGACAGGGCTCATCCCTCTGTTGTTCTGTAGAACCAACACAGCCCAGAGGCATCAAGGACAACAGGAACAGTGGTGGCTTCCCCACAGTGACAGTGGCTCCAGGGCAGCACCAGGGAGGGAAGGGGAGTGAATTCTCTGTTTCCTTGGCAGTGCCCTCTCCCAGGAACTGCTCTGCCTGCAAGTTACAGCTCTGCTGCTCAACACTCAGCCCTTCACACCACTGGTGTCACCTGCATAATGTATCTATAAAGAACCCTGAAAATTGTTACCATGAAAAACATCCAAACAGTTAAAAATCAACTTAACTCTCATTTTTCTTTTTGGGTTTTTTTTTTCCCCCCTGGGAATGTGGAGGTGGAACAGTGCTGAACTCTACTTTGTGCAGCAATGAGCTGTCAAACTGGCTCAATGGCCTGTGGAACCTCAGCCTGAGAGAAGAGTTCAGTCCTAAAAATCCAGTAACAACACAGGGTTTTTTAAACAGAAAATTGTCACATTAATTTGAGATAAATATATTTAACTATTTTATTTAAAAAATGTTTTAGAATAATTTTTAAAATGTTTTAGAATATTTACTCTTCTGCATGGACTCATCCAAGGGAAATGTCAAGGAACAAAGTAGCATTCCTACTACTGTATTTTCAATATGCAGTGCTGTGTTTGTACACAGTGCTTTGCAGACACACAGAAAGGTGGGATTTTTATCAAATCCAATGATAAATAAAAGCAAAGAACAATGATTACAAGAGTGAGAACTGCCGAGATGCTCATTTTCTAAATTATCCAAACTCCGGCACACCCTTGCTCCTATAGTGTTAACAAAACCCATGCTAGATGAGAGATTGGCAATGCAGAAAAGCAATACATTTTCTTAATTAATCTAGTGGATAGCTGGAACCTGAACACTAAATCCACCCATTTGATTTCATTAAATCTACTATAAAGGTTAAGCTGCACTTTAGCATTGGCTCTAGACAACCTCTCTCAGCAGTGTGAGGTCAAGGAGATCTCATTCAAGGAGGTGCAGCTTAGTAAGTATTTATGAGAACAGGCCTGATAAACAAGTCTGTTTTGATGAGAAAGCTGGACACACCAAATAATAAATGTGGTATTTTACTTCACCTGCAGTTTTCCTGAGATGTATGCTTTGGAGAGCTCACAGAGAATTATCCAAAGGGAAATCTCAATTTAAATCCCCAAACCACAGTGCTGTCAGTGGAAAATCCAACCCCAGACTCAGGTCACTTGGAAACTGCATCAGGGTCTGTGTCAGAGCAGCCTAAAGAAACCTCAGGGGCCAAAGAGAGCCCTGTCTCACGTGCCTGTACAAGAGGGTCAGTGGGAGCTAAATCTCATGGTAGGGAATTGTATGGCTTGGCACAGGCAAAGTGTACAAGCAAGATGGAAACTGGTGATGCTCTGGCAGTGAAGAGGAAAGCTCCTGATGGGTCCCTTCCAACTCAGCATGTTCTATGACTGTATGACTCTGCTATTCTCTGATTCCATGGAAAGGCTGAAGTGATCACAGCATGTTCTTTGCTCCCAACTGGGCAGCCACACTTCCCATGGAGGTGTTTCCTCTGGATCCCATCCACTGTCCCCATTCCACTGAATTACAGTCTGCTCCCAATGTGCCCCCTGCCAAAGCAAAAATATATTGAATTTACTTAGAAAGAAAAAAGTTATTCTTTTTGCTAAAGAATAGACTATATGACAAAATTGCCCATTAGTGTTTTTAATTTCAAAACTGTGTCCCCGCTTAACACAGGAAGGGCTGAGTGGGTTTGATTAGACTTTCTTCAGAGGTCCACTCAAACCTGAATTATTCTATTATTCTGTAAAATTCTGTGTAGAGTATGACACACATAGAGTTTTAATAATTATTGCCACTGCTCCTGTGAACTGAGGCATCCCATGTGTAACTTGTGTAAAACTGTCCCTGGAAGTTCAGGGAAGAGTCAGTAGGATTCAGTCCCACATGTGCAGCCTGAGCTTGCAAGCTCCTTCCAGTAAGCAGGATCTGGGCTGGCACTTGGAAAACGCCCCTTCAGACACAGAGACCACAGCTGTACTGTTACTGGCAAGCTTACTGAAACACTGACACGCAGAATCAGCTGTCAGAGAAGCAGGCAGGATGGAATCATTCAGAAATTAGGCTTTCAGCTGCATTAATGTAATGCAAAATAACGTTCATTTAAATAGAATTTGTGCTGTGTTTTCTTCCCACAGCTTGATGTCTGGGCTGGCAGCCCTGGATGCCAAGACTTCCAGTCGCTTGGGAATCATAACTGTCACTTACTACCTGTGGACAACCTTTGTGGCTGTGGTTGTGGGAATAATTATGGTGTCCATTATCCACCCTGGTGGAGCAGCCCAGAAGGAGAGCACTGAGGAGGGTGGAAAGCCCATCATGAGCTCTGCAGATGCACTGCTGGACTTAATCCGGTAACGACATCCATTCTTTCTGCTTTCTGAAGGCAGCATTTTGTACAGAACTGCAGGAGGAACTGTGGCCTGAGCCTCAGTTCTGAATCTAAGGATAAATATTTTGTTGAGACTGAGAAAAAAGTAAGTTACAGAAGATAATTTTCAAGTTATCAGATGTTGATACTGGCTGTTTCTTGTAAAATGTAAATGAATGGCCACCAACCAACAACAATGGAGCAGGTCTTTTATACCCCGCAGGACTCCATATAGCCTGTGAACCTCACCATCAAATCCATTATCAGGGCCAAGGGAGTATTAAAATTTAATGTTCATTTAAATAAGAGTAGACAGTTGCAACAGGCAAAACCTTAAATAAAAGGGTGAAACACACATTTTTCAGAAAATATTTCTTAAAAGTGCTGTTACAGCTGTTCATCGCCAAGTTGCAGATAAAGGACACATTTAGAAAGACCACTGTTGTGTATTTTTTATTCTGCTTTGGGGCTTTTCCTTATTGATTTTATTTTGTTTGGCAAAAGACATGGTTGTCCTTTTAGACATTAGGGCACTGCTGGAATTTGATGGCTTTGCCTGAAATCCCTTTTTATCCCAATATTTCAGGTGCCAGTGGGATTAGTTTGTTGACTGAACATTTTCTGTGCCTCAGATTTATTTTGCTCATGCAGAAAGACCAAGTTTTGCCTTTGTTTGGTAGTTCCTCAAGTTGCTGATCTCATACTACATCGGTCAAGGGCTTTCAGGCCAAGTGTGTATCTACCACAGAGAATTCTCTTTGGAGTTCAACTTACTGAAATTAAAAATGGTTCGCAGTTTGCCTTTCAAAAACCCAAATTCCTGACTCTGACAGCACACAAAGTACTTTAATTAAGACTTATTTGGACTTCAACCAGAAGGAACTGGGAAGAGAAGCTTACAAAAGACCCTTTTTTCTCCTCCAAATTGCATTTACCCCAGGCCACCTGTATTTTATCAATGTCTTTGTGAGAATGGGCCAAATTATTTTAGTCATGGAGCAGCAGCAGGACCAATCTCTTTTGTAGCTTCTCACAAAACCACCAGCTTCATCTGCACTGGGTACCCATCTGTATCTCTCCAGTGACTTTGCCATGAGGGATGGATGTGCAGAGCAATTCCCACATCTGTTTGTGACATGGGGTTAAGCCACATTATTCTGTTTCTGCTGCACAAAGGACTGTGATTCCTAAACCAAAAGCAAGTTACAGGAGCTTTGAATCCCTTAGTATGACAGAGTAGCATAAGAAGTAAAAGAGAATCTAAGAAAGACGTGACCTTAATGACTGTCTCCATAGTGGCAGTGTCAGGGGACCATTCCTAGTGGGCTGAGCTGGTTCTAAGGCCTCAGTCAGAGACAACAAAAGGCACAGTGGGACACACGGTGCAAAGATACATCCAAATGGACCTTACAGCTCTGCCTGGGAAGGGTCTCCCTCACCACAGGTTCCCATTCCCTTTCTCACGCCAGCCCAGTTGCATTTAGAGGCTCAGAGTAAGCTTGTCATGGAGATGAGTTAGATGGAAAGTAATCTGGGTTTTCAAAATCCAAATTTACTATACCATTGTGTTTGCAAAAAAAGAACAAAACCTGAGTTACAAACTCATCTCTTCACCTCTGCCTGGCTACTCCCTGTACACCAGGGGTGGTCAAAAAACATGTCCTGATTGGCAAATATCTTCTAGAATTTCACTTTTCTACAAACATTTATCCAAGCAAATCATAATAGCATGTGTGCACATTTCAGGTATTCAAGTTTCCAAGCAGCCATGTGCTTCTAGTCTGCAAAACCTTAAATCCTTCACTGCTTTGGGCAGGTGTCAACAATGACACGGTCAACAAGCCCCTCTCATTACCAGAGGTTAAAAAAGAGAATCCAGCTCAGTCTTTTTTGCTGTGCTCAGCATCAGTCACAGCTGCAATCTTTCTATCCTGAGAGCACAAATGGATGGTTTTTATTCCTCTGCTACAGAAATAACCACACTTCCTAAGTAAATAAATAAATAACAACAGAACTGTGGGGAATGGGCTTTCAGCCTAGGCAAACGCTATGGGTGAAATTCTGGCTCTGCTGCAGTCAGTTGCAAGACTCTTAAATATCTGTGTGGAAGTCTGGATTAAATGTAATGATGTATTTGCTGGTTTGAGCTAGAAAAGCTGATCCTTTAGCTCAATGATAAATCACTTCCATTCACAGCTGGAAACCATCTTTTTTCAGCCCAGATTGGCTTATCTTCTCAATTCATTAATTTCCTCTCCATTTATCAATTGCATATGTGCCCAGAAGTTTACACAGGAAACATCTGGTATTCTGCAAATGAAGAATGCTAAATGTACAAGTGAAGAGATGATATATGTGACATTACTGTGGGGTTAATTTTAAAAGCATGAATCTTGGCATGGGGATACATGTATTCATCCTCACTGATTTCAGATTTGAAGCCACTTTGAAATGATGAAAAACATTATTATATGTGATGTTATATACGATATTGTCAAGTCTAGAACTTCTGGCAGGAAATGTGGGATTTTTCCTTTTAGTAGCGGTTTTAATTAGAAATTAAAGAATATACTGAATCAGCAAAAAATGAAACCAAAAACTAGTGCAGACCCTTGTGGTTATCCTAAAAATTTGCAACACTAATCAATAACCACATTATTATTATTTTGAATTATTTTGTAGATAGTGTTTCCCCTGTATATTTGTCCATTATGAAGGGAAAAAAAAAGTTAAAAAAACCAAACAAAAACTCCAAACAACAATGATTTGGTGAGGAGATAATAATTCTGAATAATTCTGAAATTGCTCTTAACCTCACATCAGCCAGGAAATACACAATCTCATCAACATCCTGAATTTCATGCCTCAAAAATTGCATCCACAGTTCAAACATTTTTTTTTTTGCCACTCTGAACAGCTGTACTTGAAACATTTCCTTTCCAAAGAGAGCCCCAAGGGATTGGGAACAAAAATGTTCTGCTGCCTGTGGGAGATGCCCATTTCAGCAGGTGATTCCTGTGCAGGAACCTCCCCTTGCAGAACCTCCTCCTCTCTACTGGATCTGGGCTAAGGAGGCAGCTGAGACTCTTGAGGCTGTGCAGGAGATGCTGCTCTCAAGGTGCTTCTCTCTTTAGCCACCACTTTATTGCTCCATTGAGACAGATGTACAAATTGGCCCTCATTTTATTCAAGGTTTCTGCTGCAAGCACTGCAAGGCCTATGAAAGTACATTTTCTTCTGTTTAAAGCTCTATATAATCCTCAGGCTAAGGATCATGTTGTCTTTAAGCACCTGGTGCTTTATGAGTTTTACAGATTTATTCTCATGATGTGCAATTCTTCTGTGAGGTAGGCAAGGACCATTTTCCTTTCTTAGAGCTAGAGAACCAAAACACATGGAAAAGAAATTACTTCACTGAGGATTGTTCAGAAAATTCTGCTGGCCCACAAGAAACATTCCTAGCTCATACAAGAGCTGGTAGAGTTCTTGTAGGAATGTGACTTTGGGGCATCTCAATAGTAGCAAATCAACAAACATCTCTGCCTTTTTCTTCCTGTGGGAATTACTGAAATTAACTTTATTCTTTGTCTGCAAAAATAAGAGTGACATTTTAGTAGCCTTTTATGAGTTAAGAAATTAAGAAAGGCAAGATACAATTTTTAAAAAGTAATTCAGCTTTTGAGTGTTTTATTCGAAAGGACAGAAAGGGACATACTTACAGGAATAGTGTTCTATTTAAAATATTAGGTTTACTTTTGTAGAATAATGACCTGACTTGGAGAAAATACCTATAATTTGGGGACAAACATTTGCAAAGCTCGTTCTGTGAGCTAGGAGGACACTGTTGACATTAGCAGTTAATATTTCCACGACATCTGTTACCTTTGATTTAGAAGGGGAGTTTCTGCCGCAACTGAAATCACGCCACGTGCATTTCCCACCAAGGGAAATAAAATTTGGCTTATGAAATAAAACAAACAAGCAAAGTCCCCACCAGACTGGGTTTCCCCTCCTGTTTTAGATCAGGCTGGCTGCAGATTTGGGCACCAGCAGGTGCAGGGTTAGTACACATTATTGGTTTTTCTCAAGTCTAACAAGACAGAGTGGCATCGTAAACTTATTGAGCTCAAAAGCCCCAAATAAACCAATTCAGTGAAGGTAGACAGGATCAAATCACATCTTGACCCACAAAAAATAAATTTGTACATTTCTGAAGTTTACTGGAGGGAGAAATCAGAGCATTTTACCACTGAAAATTCAGGATTGCATCCAGTTTAATAGCAGGTACCCAGAAAATAAATTTGGCTTAACCAAGAGAGGCTTTATTTTTTATACCAGTAAGAGTTAGAAGAGGATATAAACACTGTAGAGGATTTATGTTTTCATGGGAATCCTGAGCACTCTTTAAAATCACTTCCTTTACCTTTTTTTCAAGTTAAGGGCTATATTCTATATTATTGAAATTGTGTTTCTTGAAAACAGGGCAGGAAAATCTCATAATCTATTGTAGTGTGGAAAAAGTCCAGGCTGTGCAGAATCAGTAATCACATCTTTAAAAGTTTACAATTGAAGACTGAATTGTATGTAGACACAGTAATACATTTTAGAGTGCATTAAATGATCTAGTTTTAAACTATGAAAGAACTTTTGAAAATAAGTATGCTGTACATTAATGTATCTTTTGCCAAAAGCTACTGTGTACTATGAGAGAAATGTTTATCTGTCTCCTATGGCAAAGCACCACTTTTTACTTTTTTCAGACTGCCAGGTTGTTTTCATCTCACAAAACCAGTTTTATGCCAGAAATGTTCTGCCCTGGGACCAGGTCTTTGCTTCTGGCTAATTTTTAAGAGTTTGATCTCCACAGGAGCCCCAACCTGAAGTATTTACAAAGAACTCTCAAGCCTCTGACTGTGTGGTCTCTACTTGGCACAAAATTAATCCAACATAGAATAAAGCTAATTCCATGATGAAAACCACCCTGAGGAGATGGGCTATGAAGCAAATTCTCCTCTCTGGTCAGAAGGCTTTAGTCACAGAGGGTGACGTGCACAGGGACCAGGAATTAAAAGTGCACTAGGAAAGCTCTGACCTTGCAGGGGAATTTGTTGTCCATCCTCCTGACAATTGGTCTGGACCTCTCCCAGTGCCAACACACATTTTTTATGGAATAACTTGCCTTGCTGGAACCACAGTGGAAACACTCTGGGCCTGTTGTGCTACCTTTGGTACAATTCAGCCTTTTTGAGATGCCTAAAGCTGTGATGTACTTGTGCTTCCACTCTCAGAGTCACAGCCCTGCTGGGGCTTTGTCAGGACCTTTTCTTTCAGAGGAAGCAGGGTAAGAAAGTTCAGATCCCTTCCTGGAACTGAAATGCCATGCAGCCCTCAGGACAGACAAAAAGTCCACATTTGACAAAATGATTTCACAATATGAGTTCTGCTCTGATCTTTGGGAAAAAAAAAAAAACAAAGCAAGACAAAGTAACTTAGGCCCAATTAGTGATTTTTGCATTCTGTAAGTACTTTTTATCCCAATAATGAGGATTTTAGTGCCTCATTAATTCTGCAAAAGCCTTCTTTGGTCCTTTTAGCAGGAGGTAGTATGACTGATATGGAGAAATTAGATGAGGCATCAGAGATGACTACTGATGTGCAAGATGATTTCTCACAGGGCCTCTGCTATAGGTTGAGTTTTTTGTATTTCTAGATTAAATTTTGCCCTTGCTTTCAGCAGTGCAAACCCTGCTGGAGCCCCTGACACCAGCAGGAAGGTATCAGATGTGTGACTAAGGACAGGACTTGTGGCTCATGTGTAACTATAGTGAGGAGTCCACATAGCTGATGATGAATTCATGCAGAGGACATAAAAAGTAAACAAATTCTTGAGATTAAGGTAATGTCACTGAGAATGACCTCAGCCTATAGTAAATAGGAGCTAAGTGATGCTTGTTCTTGGAAAAATGTAGAAACTTTACAGTTCTCATGTCAAGCCATTCAGGCTCCAGTTTTGCTCTCTGTACCCTTGCTGTATACAGTGACAGGGTGAGGTCTCAAACACATAAATATTAGAATACTGTCAAATTCCCAACCTTAAAACAATGTTCTTGCAAGCTTAGCTACGCTTGCTCAAATTTGAGAGCAGAGCATCCAAAGCTGCTTTCTGCCTAGTGCAAATATAGGCCAATAAATATTATGAGGACACAGATGCAGCAAAACCCCAGTCTGGTGGCTTTAATTCCACAGCGTGGGAGACTGAAGCCAGACTGTCTGGTGTGGAGAGATTAGGGGCTGATAACATCCAAGTCTGAGAGCAAAACCAGATTGAGGCTGCAGAGCACAGAGTGCCAGAGGGAAGGGGTGCTCTGAGTCAAGGAAACATCTGCCATACCTGTGGCAGTCCTGTGCTACAGCCACTGGCCTCATTTCTGACTGAAAGGATCTGCAAAAGCTGAATGCTCTGAGTTAATCACATCATGGTCAGGACTCAAAGTGAGTATTTCAGATATTCATAGCATTACTGAAACCAGAATCTGGCCTGTTATTTCTAACAGAAGTTATCCAGGAGATGTGAAGGAGCTGTCCCAGTGGCTGCAGGCTCACGTTCTCTGGACAGTTCAGTTAACAGCATCACAGTGACACAGTTTTAACTGTGCTGCTCTTTGTGCCACTACTGTGGTTCTGAGCCAACCACCTCCTAAAGAGACAAGAGAGCTCCCACATCCAGGGGGCAGTGCTGAAGAATGGCTTCCTAACACAATTCAGATTCCTAAAGCAGCTGAAATTAGGGGAGCAAAATCAACCAACTCTGTTAATTCATAGGTCAGTTGCTGGGAGACAATGGGGAAGGGAAGAGGACCTTCCACTTTTGGCAAGATGCTAATTCATCCTGTCTCTAATGAGACCCTCAGACTGCTGCTCAGACCAGGTGCTGCCTGCACTTGATACAAGTCTTTAGGATTTCCTCAAAATCCATGACTACCAAAGTGCAGAACATATGCTGCCACAGTTGTCTCATATTAAATGTACATACACATTCCTAATTCAATACATCTACATCTGAATCCTCCCATCCCATGCAGAATTAGGGAAGGGCCCCAAAATTTGCTCATAGGGCACAGCAGCCTGTGCACCACAGCAGGCTGCAGGCAGAGATGTGATTAGTGGGTCACTTGTGCGTATGTGCTGCTGTCACAGCAAATGCAGGCCAGGCCTGCTGTGCCAGCCTGGGCTCAGCAGCTCAGCTCTGCAGAAGGTTCACTGAGCTGATATTGAAGTTTCATGCACATTCATCCTTTTAGCCTCAGCTGAATACTCCTGCTCTATCTGGCAGAGTTCCTGAGGCAGAAGATGCTCTGGGAAATGTTATTCCTCAGGGCAGGCAGTATTTAGCTGTTAATTTTTTATGTAACCAGAAAGCCTATGTCTGCAGTTTCTGTTTTACAACAATATCCTTGTCTCAGACTCAGACTCAGTCACTGTTATGCAGTAGGTTCAATTCCCTACTCTTATGTGAAATTATTTCTGCTAGGAATGCTGAACTGAGCCACTGAGGTTAGACAATGTTGCTTGTGCTAGAGAAATGAATCCCAGATCACATTAAGTTTCCTGCATTATTATTTTGTGACCTGTGTCTTGTAAGCAATCTGCAAGCAATGCTGCAACTTCAGAAGTATTTTATCTGCTTGGCTTTCTTAACTGAACAAACACAAGAGTATTTATAGGTGTTGACAGCAATGATGAGCTCAGTTTGAATCACTCCTTCCTAAGTGCTGGCAGTGTCTTTAATTCAGGGTACATCAGTGAAAAACACAGTGCCTGAGTAGAGACACAGCCTCACTTTATGATCCTGATCCATGTGGGTACATCTGGATCTCATCCAGAGCTGCACAGAGATCTGCAGGGCCAATCTGGTGTCAGGCTGGGTGCTTGAACAGAGTGGGCAGAGCTGGACAGGCTACAACACTCTGCCATTCACTGTGCTCTGTGCTGGGGTAAATGCCCGTGCGTGGATTCTGAGCCAGCCTGAAGCTCCCACTCTGCAGCATCCCCCAGGACTCAGGTTTGGTGGGCAGGATCCCACAGGAGGGCCATCCCAAGGACCTTGTGAGGATCCAGCCAGCCTCCCCATTCCAGTTCCACACTAAAATGTCAAATCCTTCATATCACTCTCCCTTCAGTCTCTTGTTCTGAACCATTTCCAGGTGATCCTTGCTAAACATCCAGCTCATGGCTGGCAATATCAATGTGCAGCAAAACACACCCCTCAAGCAAGAAGTGTTTCTGAAGAGGCCTGACAGAACCAAGAAACCCTCCCACCCAATTACCTTCCATCTCTAGGTGGCAGTTCAATTCTTTCTTCTCATTTTCTGTTTTTAGTCCATTAAAGTTCTCATTCACCAATTGCTCTCTTAAATGTTTTTGATTAACAAAACTTAATTTTGGCTAATACTGGATTTTCTCAATCCAAGTAAACCAGCTTAAAATAAAAATAAGCCGAGGCTCTGGCAAACACATTCAGGTCATCCTTTCACCAGATAAATTGTGTAACTTTGGTAAGGCTAGTCTCAAAGACTGGATCACAGTGCATAATTTATTAAAAAATATTGGGAGAATTCCAGCATCTAGTATTAAGAGGGTAGTTGTAATTCCTGTAGGATAAAGAATGATAAAGAAACAAAATGCTTTAATCCTCTACAAATTTGTCTAACATTTAATCTAGCTACTAACCATATTTCCTTTCTCAAGCAGTCTTAATTGTTCTTAATTCTACTAATTAGGACTATGAGGGAGAAAGTGGAAATCATCAGCAATTAAATTGATGTTTCTGTGCAAAGCCACAGCTCATACGTGAGGTGCATATTCAGAGCTGTGCTGGAATCTGTGTGCATCTCTGCTTTCAGAATATTTCACATCCACACAGCAGGTCAGAGCACAACCACCACACTGAGCACTCCTGTAGCACCTTTCAGCCCAGCAAAACAAAGACAAGTTAACATTAATGAATCTGGAAGCAGATCAAGTTAATATTAACAATCTGGAAGCAGAATTCCCTTATGAGGCACAGTAAAGCAGTAACCACCTTTACTCTCCAGTGCTCCCCCTCCTATAACATCCTCTCCATCTTGCCAGGCCCAGCTGTTCCCCAGTTGGGTCCCTGTGTCTGTCAAGCCCCAGGGCTCAGGCAGAAGGTTGTGCCTGCACCTGGCAGGGAAAGGATGCACAGCTGCCTCTTGTCTGTGTCTTGCTTTGGCTGCAAAGCATTTGACATTTGAACCAGACAATCAGCAGCTCCATGGACAGTCTGCAGAGACAATCCAATGCCTTCATGAGACTCATCTGCTCTCAAAGCAGCAGGCCAACAAGTTCCTCTCATGTTCAGTCTTCTGTTTCAATCATTAGGCAGTACTACTACCACTTAATTAACATTTTTCTCCCACAGTTCTCCCTAAAAATGATAATCAATTACCTCTTTGTAGCAATTGCTCTCAGTGATTGATGCTACTGATGCAGAATCTACCTCATAAAGTGTGACCATAATATCATGTTATGATCACTTAAAATAGAAAAAAAATTGTGTTTTCTAAGCCAGTGCTGCACAGTGACTCCATTGGCAACAAGCATGTGTTGCTGCTGCTGCTGCAGAGAGGAAAGCAGCTCTGGAAAATGTCCCTGGTTCAGCATGCATTGAACTGCCTACGCACACAGCAATTCTCTTTGAAATTGAGAATAGGCTTTTCATATATATTTGAGGGTTAACCTGACTTGGGGTTTAAGCAGGACTTTGAATTAAAAGTCATTTTGTTGGAGAACTCAGGAGTTTTTCCTTGCATAAATACAGGTATATGAAAGAAGACAATTGGGTCATAGACTGTCACTGTCTTCTGCCCCAAGGTTCAGAAGCTTAGGGTTGGAAATAAATTAGTCCTGAAAATGATCCTACTAGAGTCATCACACAAATCTTGGTTCCCAAATGCTGAATGGAAATGTATGACTTTCTTCTGTTTTTCCCCAATTATACTATGATTCCTCTTTGAAGCCTGCAGAGGGTGTGCTCTCCATTTCAAATGAGGATTGAATGTCTTTCTGTCTTTCCAGCTCAAACTGAAATTATAAATTAGCTCCATATATAATTGTGTGAAATGTTACAGAGTGAGATATACAGAAAGTCAGAAAAGCTGACAAAAAGAGTCCCTTTTGGAATTAAAAATCTATTGGTCTCCCTGCAGTCTCAGTGTTGGGTCGTTGCCTTCCTCTGTAGCTCAGCTGTGAGCAAAGATGAAGCCGCTGACCTCATTCAGGTTCTTACTCTGAAGCCTCAGGACTGTATCTAAATAAAATTTAACAGTGTACAGCTCTAATCTCAACTCTTTTAATCAGGAATGAGATCCTCTTTTTGAAAAGCAAACTGTTCTTGACCAAACCACTGCAAAGTCTACATCACTTGCAATTTTAATGATGAAAATATATCAGGGCACTAGAGTTTATCAATTAGCACAGGAGTACTTAGAAGTCCCACAGTAGATTACAGCACCCAGGGGTCTCAGCTATACATCCCTGACTGTCCTGAACAGCTCACTATCAAAGTAGGGAAGGCAAAATATGGAACAAAAGAATATTCATCCCCCCAATCAGCAGATGGGGAAGGGAATCATAGCAATTCTGTCACCCCAGTTACAACATGGAGACTGTGGCAGAGCCAGAATCTGCAGCCAGAGCTCCTGGGTCTCACCCCATGTGTTTGGAAGCAAATCCCAAAACCTCAGTTCTGAGGAGCTGTCTCTCTATTGGGCTGTGCTCAGCCAGGCACAGCTGTATGGCACAGTGGGAGAGAGTTGCATCCTCTGCACCTGCCCAGCCCTTGCTCTCCATCAGGGCAAAGAACTGATTTATCATGGCAGACCCAAAACAGAGTAAAAAGAAATTGGTTTCAGTTCCATAGGAATTATTCTTCTATTTGTTCATTTTTAGGAACATGTTTCCAGCCAATCTTGTTGAGGCCACATTCAAACAGGTAAGTGGCTATATTCCTTTTACTGATGAAAGACATGAGCCAGCATTATGTGAAACCTTTGTAAAAGACAACCCAGATATAGACATGGCACGGGACTGCAGACTCTGTTAGTACCTTCAGCATTTAGGAATTAATGAGTTCCATTCATCAGCCTCAGCAGCCATGGTATCTGAAGGCAAAACAGGGATAAAGTGCTCTCTAGTGTGACTAGAGAATAGATATGCACTCCTATGTCAGTTGCACGTCCATCAGAGGAGAGCTGGAATTTATTTAAGAGCACCCTGCAACACTACACAAAGGAAGAACAGAATGCTATGTTCAATTAAAGAAACAAAATAATGTATTGGGGAAGAATCTAATTACTCAGGTTGGAATTTGGCAAGAAAAGCTCATCTAAAAGTTCTGAGGGGACAAAAGGCATGGCTGTATTTATTTCACCGGGGGGAACATTTGATGGACGCCTCACAAAGAGAAGGGCACTCAGAACCTCTAGGAAGTCATTCCTAATTATGTCTTACAGGACAGTTGCTCTGTCAGGAGGCTAAGTGTTTGCTGCACCAGGGTCTGATTATAGGAAACTCAGGTTTTGTTATGCTTTTCCAAAAATTCAAGTGTTTTTACAGATTATATCAGAGAGGGACAGCAGTGTTCATTCTCCTTTTCATGCCAGTGCCTTCAACAGGCAGCATTGTTGAAACACTTAGGAGGTCTCATTAAACTATTCATTCCTGTTGGGATATTGTGATAAAACCCACTTTGTTTTCTTTCAGTACCGCACCAGGAGCATTCCCATCATTAAATCGAACAAAGCGTCGGCCGAGAGCAGCACTCGTCGCATCATCATCTACGGAGTGCAGGACGAGAACGGCTCCAACGTCCAGAACTTTGCCTTGGATATCACCCCCCCTCCTGAAGTGATTTACAAATCAGAGCCAGGAGCCAGTGATGGCATGAATGTACTGGGGATTGTGATATTCTCTGCCACCATGGGTAGGTTTCAGACATGTTTGGTTTGTAATAATCCAAGTGTCCATTCAAGAGAAAAGGACTGGGGTTGGGTTGCTTGGTTTCTTGACTCAGCTTTTTTAACTGTTTCTATCTAAACTTTTTTGGGGAAAAGGCAAGACTGTTACAGAGCTGTACCCTCACCCTTTCAAAGACAAATTTTCAAAAACCTTGATGACTTTTGTTCCATGGAGTTGGGTTTTCTGTGCATTCACTTACAATCTTCTATTTTTTTTCTCAACTATTTTGAACTTTTATTTATGACCCATCTTTTGCTGACTGTAAAACAACCTTGCACAGTGTGCTCAGAGGAGGTAGGAACTACCACCAGATCAGACCCATGGCCCCACTACCAGTATGCCAACCCATATTTTTTTATGAGTTTTAAATCTGTGGATATTCCTTTTTTGATTGAAACCTCTTGATTTTATTTTTGGTATCCTGCAATGAAGATAGTTCTATACCATCTACTAGCTTAGCTTGTAAGAGTAAGAGCTCCTGTCTGGCTTATTTATTTAGTTTAACTTGCTGGAGGAACTCATTGGTGCCATGTGTGTTATATTATATTTGTGGATTTGAAAGAAGAAGTTTAAACAAACATTTCCTAGTTAATCATAAAGTTCTGATGACTTTTGTAAGAAAATGCTGATCAAATTTTCCTTATGTAAATTTATTCTTGGAAGTTAATCTGGTCAGCAAAGGTAGTTCCATAAAACATCTTTGACTGTATTTATTATATTATGGTTCATAGCAGCACAAAGGGTCAAGATTCAAACCTGGAATTAGTGGATTTGTCTCTGTTTTTTTAGCTTCTCCAGTGGGTGGTATTCCCTGTACAACCCTGCTGGAAACTGGCTGTCTCCCAGTTTGTAGTATTTTATAGTCCATTTCCAAAGTACAACATCACCACAAACACTACTCCAGTCAAAACCTACTGGATATGAATGAATTAATTACATCTACTTATTAGGACCAAGGGCAATTTTCTGCTTCTGAGAACAGAAGATCATTCATTGTCTGCCCAGAACTGAATGTACGACTTTCACCGAGCCCGGGGCTCAGCAGGCAGGAGCTGAGACCTTGCTTCTTCCTGCCTGATGGACACAAAACAGCACCAGGATTGTCACCCACAGCATGGCTGCTGGGTCACCTCTGGCTGTACCAGCCACAAACGAACCTGAGATACCAAACCCTCCACAATTATCATCACCAAGGACTACTTCAGCCTTTTGTTTTGAACAAAGGATGTGGCCAAGGCTGTCTTCAGCCTCTTGCACCATCCCCCCACCCTCCAAAATGGAAGCATTGAAACAGCTTAATGAAAGAGTGTTGCCTTCTGACCTAAAAGTTATGGCTCAGATGATCTAACAGGCTTACAACCTCCCATCTTGAGAGCACTGCTCTTGAAATCCCTGGATAAGGCAGCTGAAAGCCTCCCTGCCTGCCTCAGCAGGGGATGGCCCTGGAAGCAGCTCTGCCTGAGACGTGGCTCAGGGCTGTGGGCTCCAAGGGACAGAGCCGGGCTCCTGCTCAAAGCAAGGACACTGCACATGCAGAGCAAGCAGCAGCACACACCCCACTGCCAGCCCCTGCCTCCCCAGGCAGCTCCCCTCAAAGGCAAACTCCCTTGGTGCAGCCACTTTTTGAAGTGTTTCCTTGAGCATTTGACTCAATCACTTATAATCCTTTCAGGGAGGATAATTAACTATAGGAAAATGTTGTCTATTTATATGCATTAATGGAAATAACACTGTCTGGAGAATATATGCTTAGATGACACATCGCAGAGCTGTGTTCTGTTGCTTTCTGAGAAATGGGGGCACATACATGGGGCCTATTTGTTTTCTTCTCTACTGGTTAGTCTTCACAGCAATTTGGCCTTTCTCTGTTGAATGAATCTTCATTTCCTTACCTCCCCCAAAACTGCAAAGCCTGACTGACTATAAAGGTTAATTATTATCATTTAGACTGAAAACTACTAAAAATATGACAGAGACTCCATAACTAACTCCCCATTACCAGAGCAAACCTCAAAACCTGGCTTTGCCTCCCAAGTCCTCATTGGTGCTGCCTGGCTGTAGGCAGAGACAGATTCCTTCACTAGAAAATGCTTCTCAGTTTGTGTTCCACAGATCACTCAGAGCAGGTAAAACCCACACAAGGCTCTGACTGATGGTTCAGGACACAGCCTTGCTACCAGGGGGCTTAGAGTTTCAGCAGGGAGGGAAAGCCCTGGGGCTGTGTGTGAAACTGAAGAAACTGAACCCAAATGCTCTGATTGCAGGTATAATGTTGGGAAGAATGGGGAACAGCGGTGTCCCTTTGGTCAGCTTTTGCCAGTGTTTGAATGAATCTGTCATGAAGATAGTGGCAGTTGCCGTTTGGTAAGTAACTGTTTTGCTAAGAAAATCAGTATTTTTTAAAAAGAGTAAGAACATTTCAACAGAAGAAAATGCACAGAAATCTCACACATTTATTTCTAGGGAAATAAATGAGGATGAATAACTCTTAGTTTTGCAGGGCCTCAGCATTTGAGGATGCACATACATCTGTCCCTGGTCTGTACCATCCTTTTGACAGGGCACCCTCTATGTTACTCCCAAATGACAGAACATGGTACAGCTGGGTGGGGTGTGCTGTATGCCCTAAGGGCGCTGCCAATCCCTGGGCATGCCAAGAGGGATCACAGCCATCCAGGCCACACAAGGGAGAAGCATGATGGGATGTTCTAGCTGGTACTTCCATCCCTTCCAGCTCTGCTGCAGACCCAGCCAGACCTGCCAACACACCTGCCCCAAAGATCAGAGGAACAGCAGGTGGCTGCCAACAACAGGAGCTGTCAGCTCAGCACCTTCTCCCCACTTCAGGTGTCCCCCAGCGTGGCTCAGCCTGCTGTGGGACAGGGAACCAGCACTCAGCCCACAGCCTCTCCTTCCAGCTACGTGGTCCAATCTGACTGACCTGGGTCAGGGAATGATTGCTTGGGTGGATATGTCAAAGGAGGTAGTTTATTTCTGGAAAATGAGGAAGTAGTGTCAAGTCTCTGGAGATGACACAGCTGCAAGTAGAAGATGGCTGGCTGCTCCCAAATTTTTTTTTTCAATTTAAAGCTTTTTGGCATCCATGATTTTGGATGCAGCTGCACACAGAAGCACAACAATTTTTATAAAGCACCTGTCCAGAGTGGATTCAGAAACTAACAATCCTTCTGCCTATTTATCTGCCCCAAATCAAACCCCCAGGCAGTCCAAGAGCATGTCTAATGCATGTTGGTGTTTCTCCTCTGTCTTCCAAAGGCAACATAAACGTTTACTTAAGAGCTTCCAACAAAAATCCATGAACAGCTACATGAGCACAAACACATGAGACGAGCTCAGGATTCATTCCCCCGCTTCCCAGTAATTTACCTGAAGCTAAAAAGTCAGAGCTGCCTTTGGAACAAAACATTTTAAAGTCATTCCTTGCCAGTGCCATAACCTCAGCTGTGCTGAGGGGGACCCCACAGACAAAACTGTCCAGCCCAGGGCTCTGGGCATCCTGCTTTGCTGTGGAGACAGACCAGCCAAACCTGGACAGGGCAGGGACTGCACTGCCACTGGAAGGAGCTGCAGCTCCTACCGTGTGATGGAAGGGAGCTGTCTCCTGATAATGTCTGTCTTTCTTTTTGCTCAGGTATTTTCCATTTGGGATCGTGTTCCTAATAGCTGGCAAAATCTTAGAAATGGATGACCCCTCGGCCATTGGGAAGAAGCTGGGTTTCTATGCCATTACGGTGGTGTGCGGCCTGGTGGTGCACGGGCTCTTCATCCTGCCAATGATGTACTTCTTCATCACCAAGAAGAATCCCATTGTCTTCATCAGAGGGATCCTTCAAGCCTTGCTCATTGCTCTGGCCACATCCTCCAGGTATTACAGACTTTCTAGACAGATCCAATAAAATACTTGCTAGATCATTACTACAGCAACCTCTTGGGAAGAGCTCACTATTGCTGTCGTGGAGCAGATATATCTGTATCTGAACAATGGTCTCTGTCCAATTCACTGGTATAAATTTAAAAAATGTGTGTCTCAACATTTGGAAATTATGTGGGAGCCACTGGACAATAATATTTGTCACACTGTTTTACTTTGGTTTAAAAAATATTGGATAAAACAATTTTTTTATAGAGGACTAGAAAGGAAATAAGTTCTTTTTCCATATAAAAAATATTGTGCTCCTACAAAGTTAATGTATATGAGGGACATGCAGTTTGTTCAGACTTCATTTTTGGTATTAGTGGAGAACCTCCTATTTCAGTCATGTGGAAACATTTTCTCCTTTCCACTACTCATGTTAGTCTTTGTCTCTTGGTACATTAACAAAAGAGTGTGGTTGCAAGCTATTGTCCAGCACTGGGAAAGTATTTAACTGTTCTCCTCAAGGAATAATATCTTCTGCACCCTCTTTAGAGAAGATGTACAATGAGTTTTAACCATAGCTGAACAAAGGTAGAGTGAGAATGGAAACCAGCTTGTGAACAGGCTATGAAAATGACTCCCAACATGGACAAAATGGTGCATGAGATGGAGTTGAAAGGGCTGGAATTGCCTTGCATGGAGCAGATACAGAAATGACAATTAAAATAACATTTCTGTGTAGCCAATATGATGACACAGTTTCATGGCATCTGTGGCTGAAGGAATGTAGAAGATTAAAAGAAAGGGGAAGAGGGAATTATTATTTCAGTACAGAAGGTACTGGATTTCCACTGTGACATTTTACAAGGTGTATTTATATTTAATAGTTTGCTCCAAAATGACCTATAAAGAGCAGCATGCTGAGAAACACACTATCAAGAAAAATTACATGGTGGGTGGTGTTAAAACTCTAACTACACCTAAATAATAAAAGAAAGGTTTTTTATTAGAACATAAAAAGTTTGTAGCTTGAGATGTCACCACATCCCCAGATACAAGTAAGATGAGAATTTTGCACTCAAAGATGTTAATGCTGGAAAAGGCTCATCAGGCTCACATTTGACACACTTGACTACCTTCCCTGCTTCTCTAGGAATTCTCTTTCTGAAAACTCTATTGCTGACAATTCAGATTTTTAATCTGTTCCATTCCTTTCATTCTCTTTTTTTTTTCTAGAATGAGACAGCTTTTACTAAAAATCTGAGTATTTCTCCTTTTAGAAAACAAACAAACAAACAAGTTTTGAGTATAGATGCCTTTAACAAGGGAGGTTTAATAAAGACTTACAAGATCAGCAGGTATTCCACCATTTCAAAATCATTACTCTTCTTGATTTTCCATATTATGCATCAACATTGCATTTTGGTTTTATCACCAAGTTAGGAATCCTTTACTGATCTGGAAACTGATCAGACAGAGGTTTCTGTCGCTGCTGAGCCTCTGTAAGGGAAACCAATTCTTACCTGAGGTTTTTTTCAGCCCCATTTCCTTACTCATTACAAGCTGATGTGAGAGTGCCCTCTGACAGTGGGGAACACACAGGGAATTCAGCTTTCTCTTAAACCTGTGCTTTGGCTCTCCTGGGCTCTGTCTCCCAGATAAGACCCTGCCCCTGGGGATATCGAGTGCTTTGAGACAGCCCTCTCCCTTCAGCTGTGCAAGGAATAATTACAGGCCCAGAAAGGGTGCATTGGGAACAGAGCTCTGGCACCAGCTGGCAGCTCAGTCTGCACCAGAACCACCAGCAGGACTCATACCAGATCTAGTATCTTTACTAGCAGAAGCTAAAGTACCACCAAATTTAAGGTGAGTCCTGAGGGAAGGCTCTGAACATACAGATTTGGGCCTTGGACATTTTTGGATTTAGCTGTTTGTCCCTCCTTAAGAGTGTGTATATTTTGCAAATCCAACACAGGCCCAACATGGTTTCCAATGTTTTTCTGCTCAAATCACAGTGTCTTTTCTAGAGATAGCTGAACTTTTCACCTTCATTACACTGAAAGGAATGGATACTGCACATAACTGAGCTGTTGCCAAAAGAACATGCACAAATAACTGGGGCTGGACAGGAGAGCTGCCTCTCCTGACAGTCAACACATCTGTATTTGGTTAAATAAGGCTTGCCACAGGGGCATTATATAACACTTGTCATGTGGGTATTGGATTTTCAGATCATCCTAGAGGAGAACAAAGAGTTGATTTTAAGAATACTGATGTGTTTCTTGGAGATGTTTCTGTGTTGGTTCAGGTCTACATCTAAAGATAGAAAGAAAACCACGAGTCAGTGTGCTGATACTCATTGCAGATACTCTGCACCTGGGGAAAGCTTGTTTTTACAGCTAAAGATCAAACTACAAGAAGCAAAAACAATACCATTTACAAAGCCCAAGAATGTAACACAGGAAAACCTGAAAGCCACTAAGCAGCCATCTGCTGGCAAGGATTTTACTGCATCTCAACATTATTTCTGCTTGTTTCCCTTCAGTGAAAGTTTCTGCACCCCATTCTCAGTCCCCTTATGCTTCTCCAGAAACCCCAACCACAGCAATATTTTGGTTTGCACCAATACCAGTGCAGAGGCAGGGGCAGAAAAGCAGATCTTTGTCCTTTGGTGCATCCTTTAGGACACAAATGAATGTGCACAGCTCTGTGAGGTGCACAGCACGTGCTGCCCCTGCCCACCCTGCTCTGGCTGCACATTTGGGGATTTCTGACTCTGCTTTCTTCCCCTCTCACTGCCCCTCATCTTGTCACCTCTTACCACACTGAAAAAGCAGAATTTGGCCAGCAGGCAAAATTAATCTTGATTTTAGCTTTCCTTTTCCAAAGGCAAGAGGGAATTTTGTTTTTCTAGGTCATCTTTCCATATCCTTAATGAATTAAAGCAGCATCTTTTCAGTGGTACATCCCATTAAAAGAAGCAATTTTCATCTTCTCTGAAGACAAATTATAAACCATGAGTTTTTCAAGGGTTTTGCTGCTTATGAAACACTAAGATCTTGGCTATTGCACAGTGTAAATTAAAGGCAGATTTAGAAAGGGGAGATGAGATCAGTTTGCTGACTTTTTGGAGCAAATATCAAAATGCATTTGAATGATAAGATAAACAGAGCAGGCTGAACAGCTGTTCTTCCACAGTGACTGGCTGTCTTTGTGGCTCTCACTAGTAAGAGCTTGGCCTGGGCCACCATTAGCTTATGCTCAGTCTCTGCAGCTGCAGCATTTTATCCCAAAATTGAGATAAGACTCTGAAAATGTATTTTTAATTGTTAGAGTTAATGCTGGCAGAAGATACCTCTCAGCTGAAAGCTTGGGTCAGTTTTTAAAAGACTTAAGAGATTAAGATCAGTGCTTTAGAGTATTTTTTTTCTCTTAATAAATATTAAATGTCAGGCTTTAATGTTACTGCTCCACTGTTTAACACTAGATAAAAGTAGCTTTCAAGAAAACAAACTTCACCAAGTTTAACTAGAAAGATAAACTAGACAAATTATTTGATAATGTCTTTTATAATGTTGAAATCATATATTAATATTACTACAAAACTCCAGTAGGACCTTTTCTTTTCCCTTTGCCTCCTGAGAGCTACCAATAGCCAAAGCCTTAAATAAGACACATTTTTCTGGTGTGTGCCAGATGATACAATATGAGTAAAAGTGGAACATCATTGGACAACCTCTTCTAGGATGTTCCACACAACTTTTGTCAGCCATATCAGGAAAAGTTCACTTCTATGAAACAGGTGCTGAAAGGGTAACCAGGATGTAAGCAGCAATCTGCTAAGTGAGAGGTTAAAAAGACTGATTGGGTCAATCCAGGCTGAGAGAGGACAAAGCTGATTTTTAACATCATGTGTTCCAACAGCTGATTGTGCAAGGAGAAATACAGAAAGCACATAAAAGCAAATTTAGTGCAAATTGAGAAGACTACTTCTAGATTATAAATTAAATTTCTCATCTGAGCAAAGAGTTCTGGAAAGTTTTTCAGCAGGAGTAGGTAGGACACACATTCTACTAACTCTAAGATACAGTGTCATAAATTTGAGTGAGACAATGTAGTAGTTGCCTGTCTAAGAAAGCACAAAATTTGTTTTCTTTCATTATCTTGCATGTTTTTCATCATCATTGCATTTACATTCTGACCATTTTCTTTATTACTGTAATATATAACAAACAACAAATCCAATGTCTTGTCATGTGCCTTAGAAATTTTACTTCAGGCAGCATAAAATTCAAATGAAAGACACACCTAACTGTGAGATAGTGAACAAGTTTAAAAGTTGAATTCTTGCAAAACCAGTGTCATAAAATCTGCTTACAACAATGGAAATAGATACAGATTTTGCTGGTTGTGCCATTGGTATTATGAGGTTGTTTTGCACAATAGTTTACACATATCAACCAAATTGTAACACCTTAATCAGCTAAAATTTGCACATTTGACAGCTCAGCTCTCTGCCCTCAGAACAGGCAGACACTCAGATTTAATATTCTGGTATGTCAGAGTGAGGGGCAAGGTGGCAAGGACTTTACCTTTTTTGTCCTCATTTCTACCCAAAGAAATTATACAGGGTTTTGTTACAGAAAAGCCAAATGTCTGAGGGAAGACTGTCTTTAAAAACAAGTAACTCTCCAAAACTGAGTAGCTGCAGAAAAGGAAGACAATGAGTCAATTTTTTTTGATCGAAGCCTCTAGTCTGAACATCTAGAAATGCTACTGAGTCTGCTCCTGGTTGCAGCTACTCCCAGGGCTTTCAGTTCTACATTATTTGTGAGCCTCAGCCTCCTCTTCTATGAACATTTTATGGTAAACAAGAGGCAGAGGATTCCAGTCATTCACAAATGATTGTGTAAAAAATGACAGGCACGCTCAAGAGAGAAATGTCATCTCATGAGCAGCTTAGGGATTATGGGGTTATACTTTGCTCTGTTTGTTTTTCAAAGTAAATATTGATTAAACACTAGGACTGCCTGAATTTAAAAGTTTACTATACCCCAATTACAGGAGGTAATCAGATTGCCATTGCTTTCTTGCCTTTTCAGCATATTTACATACTTAGAGAAAGACTTTGGTCTGGATTTTCAGACAGTGACTGCCAGTTTGTGGTACATAATTCAGCAGTTAGACTTCATAAAGTTATAGGAAAGAGAGCTATCATACTGAAAACATAGCCTTGTCTTTTATCTTTTGTGTTTCCATAGCAGGAGGTTACTTTTCCTTTCCAAACACGGTTACTTTCCTCAAACAGCTTGCACAAATATGAAATGACAACTCCTACTCATGGAAACATTTTGCTTAGGCATTCCTGCAAACATGCAGTTGTGATTTTAGAGTTTTTTGATTCCTTCTGTGCTTTTATAGGACATTTGCAACAACTGAGAAAGAATTTGCAGATGCAATGTGCTATCTTCAATTGAGAACAGTTAATGGTCGCTAGAAGATTTAGGTATTGGAGCCATTGTGATGTGAGGGTCACTACACACAGGGACAGAGCAACCTGAACTGCCAAACCTGGGGGAAGACACCTGGATTTCCTGGCCCAGGGCACGTAAATCACAGGACAACAGGACACTGAAGATCATAGTGTCACCATATCATATTTCCCCTATTACCATCTTTTTAAAGTGGTAACTTTGGAATAATTTTCAAGAAGTTTGCTATGTTACGTCTATTTAAATAGTCTCAGATAGTGAGCAGTGTATTAAAGTTGGTATAATAACAAGGAAAATATTTTGTGATTTGTGTATTTTTTCAGTGGTGTTACTTATTTTCCAAACTAATGTGCCATAAAAAATACCCCCTCACTCACTTGAATGCAGCCCCATTACTCATGACATCAGTGAATGAGGCACCGCATGGTAAATTGCAGAATGTTACCAAAAGGCTGATAAAATATACAAATGAATATATTTCAGTGTATTAGTATTTAAAAATGTGTGCCTCTTATTAAAAACAAGAAAATATATGACCATACAGTGTTTCGTTAATTGTCTCAATTAATGAAAACAAAAAGCAGAAATATTTTTTTGGGCATCAAGCTCAATTTAAAATGAAAACCTGTAAAATGTTCTTATATCATTCCATTCTATTCCACATACATCTCATTTACATATGTAAACATTATTATATGACCTGCAGTTATGTGGTTGTTATATGATCAGACAAGGGATGGGGGCAGATCTGTCCCAAGGAAAAAACGGGATTTTATATTCTTAAACACAGACATTTTGTCTGCAACTTTTATTTTCAGCCTGCTGTTGATAAGATCTTTCTCTAACCCTTGCAGAAATAAAAGATTGTTTACACATGAGGTAGGCCTGGAAGGAAACATTTTAGAAACCATGAGTGTAAAACAGTTTTCAGAGATTTTAGTAATAAGCTGCAAAGGATGTTGTTCCCTTTCTTTTCATTTGCGCGTACAACGCTGCCTCTGCGGGAATTCTGTCCATTTGCTTCTGAAACAGGGAAAGAGAGAAAAATATTTCTAACTTTGGGAAGCAAAATTAGCACTAATTCCAACATTTATACATGTAACTGTCTTTATCCTCCATCAAGCAAAGGAGTGAGTTACCTGGCAAGTGAGTCCCGGGCAGAGCAAGGAGCGAGAAGCTCGGATGGTTGTGTGAAACTTCCCCTGCCAGGACAAGGTTTGCTACAATTCCCCAGAAGCAAAAATAACCCAGTGTGTTCCTGTGTGCTGTTGTGCAGCTCAGCCACTCTGCCTATCACTTTCAAGTGCTTGCTGGAGAACAACCACGTGGACAGGAGGATCGCGCGCTTCGTGCTGCCCGTGGGAGCCACCATCAACATGGACGGGACGGCGCTCTACGAGGCCGTGGCCGCCATCTTCATCGCCCAGGTCAACAACTACGAGCTGGACTTCGGGCAGATCATCACCATAAGGTACAAACCCAAATTCCACATGCTGGGGTTTGCATAGAATCATGGAATCAGCTGAGTTGGAAGGGACCCATCAGGGCCATCGTTTTATTGAGTCTTGTTTGTAGCAAGAACAAAACTCATCTCTGCTGTTATCACAGATGCATCCCTCATTGAAGGGTTGTTTCCAAGTAACACAGAGATCAGGGACTGCTCACAGAGAAAATGTAGTGGTCCTGTTCAATAGAAGCTTGTGGACACCAAGAAATGTGGTTTTGTTTGAGGATAACTGTCTAATTTTTGCTTTTAGGCAACCCATCGATCACTTCTAGCATTGGAGCATTTTATTATTATTGGTGTTTAAAACACTATTTTTAACTTCACAACTGTTTTCAACTTAAAGTCTGATTTGTGTCTTCAAGTGAAAGGAAAAGGTTAAAAAGTTGCAAAACTGGAAGTCTTACATCAAGTAACAGGGAATAGTGTGTGCTGGGAAGCTCTTGCAGGATTAGGGGAAGAGGGAAGGAGGACAGATGCTACCATCAGGGCAGGTTTTCACTAAGATGTTTTTTAATTGTCTTCTCTGTTGCTTGTTAAAGCAAAAAGTTTCATAAACAACCATGCTCTCAGTGGGTAGAGAGCATTTTAGCTGTGTACTCCATCCTTGAAAGGTTTGTAATGGATCCAAAAAACTGGAAGATCCAGCTGAACAATTACTGCCAGAATAACTCCAGTGACTGCCAAAGAATTCCTCAGGGACTGAAACCTGCAGGTTTCCAGCAGGGAACAAATGATTATAAAAACATTCCTCATAGTCAGAGCTTTGTGCAATATATTTGAGATCTGCTTCACTACCCACCCACTGACCTCACCACTGCCCCATTTACACTGCTGGGCCTTGCCCATCTTCTGCTGGACCTGAAAACCTTCATGACAAGAAGAGGAGAGTCCTGAAACCAACCCCAGATGACAGCTGAGGTTTGCTAATGGGCTTCTGGCAAGACCTGGTTGGACTACAAAAAGAAGAAATAAATTGTGCCCATATGAGCTCTTGCTTCAGGCTTACACTCTCTTTGAAAACTGTTGGAATGAGCCTGTGCTAAAATTTAAGTCTTTTGTGATTTGGAATTTTGAGATTTTTTTTTTTAGCATGTGATGTTAAAACATGGCAGAGCATGAGCAGATATTACACACACTCTGAAGTAAAGAACAGTAATTTTAAAAATGAAGGAGAAGAAGGGTGATAGTACATGGAAAGAATGTAAGCTCTAACTTTTTCTTAGCAGAACGTCCTTTTATCTCTTATACCCCCCACATTAAGTGTTAGTACACAAGGACCAAAAAGAAGTAAAATAGTAGACTGAAAATACAAGTAAAGATTGGGGAAAATCCAAGAAGAGAAGAAAAATAAAAAGATGCACAAATGAGGAAGCTAAACAGGAAATCATGGTGGACTCAGTACTATCAATGATGTAATCCAAATTCTAACAGTATTCTATAGGCCAAACCCACCCTTGATACTTTACGACCTAGAGATTTACAATTTACATCATTCTGAATGCCAGGATATTTTTGCCAGAGGGGAAAAAATATTAGACAAATAATCAGTCTACTTTGCTCATAGTTTGTAAAATCCAGGTTAACAGTTTCTATCAATGCAAACAGTGACATAGCAGAGAAAGAAAGTAAAGATTTCCATCAACTGATCATCTTACAGAAAGAAACATCTACATTAAAGTGAAGATGGAATGGAACAGCAGATGAGCTTGCTTGTAAAATCTAAGTTAAATATTCCTGGTTTTATTCCCAAATAAGTCCTGAGACTTTGTGGCCTGATATAAGAGGCAGAAGCAGCCCTGATGAGACAGCCTTTTCATAGCACTAACTGGAAAGGCTTTTAATGTTAATTATAGTTATCTCTTACTCAGCTACTGAACTTCTGTCCCTTCCTATCTATGCTCTATTACAATGTTATTAGGATGCTAAACGTTAACTTTTGCAAAATTTATTTTTAGGTCTCTCCCCTTCCCTATCACATCCACATGCTAATGTATTTTCTTTATTAAAAAAAAAAGGCTCTAGGTAGAAATACTGCTGCTGTAAGCAAGGGACTGGATATCCCTGTGTTTCAGTTTCCATATGGGTGAATACACTTATCCTCATTTTCCATAGTAGGTTAATGAGACTTAACTGCTTGCCAAAAGCTCTGACATTCTTGACTGATGAATGCAGAGGATTATCAGTGTAAATGCTTTCTGTCATCCTTTTTACAACTGTCAACATTTGTTCTTTGTCTCTCTGCTGGATGGCCTAGCTCTTGGAAGTCACTAGTTTGGTGGAAACAAATACATCCAGTCACTTTTGCTCCTGGAAAAAGGACTTAAATCCCTCCCTTAAAAATAACATTATGAAAGAAATGGTAAACCTGCCATGTCTACTCTTTCCCTGGTCTCCCACTCATTTCTACTTGCCTGGCTGAAAAAACTGTATGAAGGTCAAGTAAAAATACTTTCCAGAAAATGAACATGTACAGTCACATTTAGGCTTGCTTCATATTTAGATCCAAGTATGCAAAGCCATGTGCTGTGCAAGGGCTTCACCCTGGCCCAGCCTCTTTACCCTTGGCCTAACCCTTGGGACAGATTGACAGTAAAAAGGCCCCAGGCAGGGCCAGCCGAGGGTTTGCCCATGGTGACCCAGAGGTGTCTCTGGGAGCTGGGCTGCCAAGGACAACAGCCACGAGTGGGGCTGGCAGGCTCCTGGCACACAGCTCTGGGTGCTGTCATCAACCAGGAGAAGCTGGCAAAACTCAGCCCACAGCCTGGCTGGCCCCTCTGCTCTGCACCTTTGATACTGGCAGAGAACAGAACTGCCCCACCAGTGCCAAGGATGCAAAGGCTGAGGGTGAGAATTTAGCCCTGGGCAGACACTTTGGCCTGTCCTTGCTGTCTCACCTGGATTCTGCCAGGTGAGACAAAACACTGGCACTTCCATGCAGTGCCTTGTGTAACAGCATGGGTTAGAAACATGTGTGGTTTCTTCCAGAAAGTAAAGCTTATTCCCTTCTTTCCTTGTAAAAGTATCACAGCAACAGCTGCCAGCATAGGTGCTGCAGGCATCCCACAAGCTGGCCTGGTGACAATGGTCATTGTTCTCACCTCAGTGGGGCTCCCAACAGACGACATCACGCTGATTATTGCCGTCGACTGGGCACTGTAAGTAACAGAATTTATATATATATATATACACACATTTTACATATATCTATATATAATATACATTATATATATATATATATATATACACTATATATATCTTTATATTTTAAAAAGGAAAAATAAGTGATTCTGTAATTTGAAATTGTATTCATGTAGCCTTAGATTAAAAACTCTGCTGATGTGGACATTATATTGAAAGAGATAGATAAATGAGGGAGTCTAGATGAGTCTTGGACATAAGTCTTGCATGGAAAGGCTGAAGGAATGGAGTCCATTTAGTCTAAAACCAGAGCTGAAAAGGTCACCACAGCAGCTTTTTACATAGATAGGATTGTCCAGAAGAGGACGTTGATCAATCTTCACATTCACAGGGAGGGAGGATAAAGAAGAAGAACAAAGTACCTACCTCAACTCAGATCACAAAAGAACTTAAGAACTTCTTTTATCTAGGATAGTCAGGCAGTGGAAGTGGCTGCACCTAGCCAGGCTGGATGATGATCTTCAAGACCAGTTTGAAGGCTGAGCCAGACAAATGTGCTTAAGGGGCAACTCTGGACCTTTCCTTGAGCAAGGATAAGGGGCCAACATTCCTAGGAAACATGGTTTGCCTGCACTCTGCTTATCAGCCCACTGACATTTAAGGCCATCATCTCAGAGTAATGAAGCACTCTGCAAGAGGCCTGAGCCATTGCCAAAGCCAGCAGGTACCACTGCCACCACTGGCACTCCTGCACCCATGACAAGAGCCATGACAGCACGGTGATGGTGAGGGCTGTGCATGGCTACTGCTGCTGCAGCCCCAGCACAGCCAGCCTGAGTGCTGGCACCAGGAATGTCTGCCTTCCACCACAGATCCTGATGCAATTCTGTGCTCTCTGATTTCAGTGCTAAATAGGCAGCACCTGCTTGCAGCCTCCAGTTCTGCAAGTGCAGCCGCTCTGTAGAGAGGGCACTTTGCTGCATCCCCAGTCAGGGGGCATTTACAGCACAGCCAGGGGCTGAAGCTTAACACAGCCAGGATGAAAGGGATTTGTGTCACCCATGAGAAGAGTCACTTTAAAAATTCATATGGAGTGGTTTATTTGAACTCTCAACTTTCATGTAAATGCTGATGAATCAATCAATTTTGAATAGTCTAGGAAGATGAATCATAAAATACTGGTCCCTAGCTCATTAGCATGTCAATTAACTGTGTAACTAGCATATGCTAACACAAGGAAACATCCAAATTATTTTTATTTAAGCTATATAAAATTTATCTCCTTTAATATAGGGAGTTTCATTACATCAGGGTCCTGGGTAAATTGTGTTACAAGTCCATTCTATTATATATCCTATTTTATTCAACTTTTAGCCCCTTTTTTTTTTATGAAGAATTGTGAAAAAAAAATATTCTGTCCAGTGTAATAAATATTATTATTATTAGCATTAATAGAAGTAATGAATCTTGTATTGTATGAATATTTTAAGATTGTATTACAAAAGCCTTTTCCCTCTATATTGCTCAGTTTTTGCCCAGCTCTTGCAACATCAACATTTCATTGTTTTTCCAGTAAGCCTTCCAGTGTACATGGGAATTATTCTTCTTTTTGTCTTACACAACTTTTCAAAACAACAGAGAAAAGACTTTTCAGGCTATAGCTCCAGATGGTATTAAAAAGTGAGTAAGGAATAGACCCAATTTTCTGTCTTTTGCAGATGACCTTTCAAACAAAAAGCATATTTCTGTATTTCGGCACTTGGTGGTTTCAAGAGCCTGCAGATGCAAAGTGTCAACATGGTTGACACGATGAATATTTTCAGTATTAGTTTTGGAAGTACTGGAGTATGAAGAATGCTTAAAGAAGGCTGGTTAGATGATCTCACGAGACTGAAATACCCATTACAATGCACTGCAGGTATTACAACTCTCTTAGGTAGCCATAATGTGTATGTGACCTTCATACCTTTAGCTAGTGCTTAGAGACATAAAGAAGAAAATCAAAATGTTTCCTAGCTCATTTATCAAACACAAGGTAAAAGTTTTACATCTTTATTAATATCAATTAGAGCTCAAATACCAGTGACTGACACATTTGCACTGAGAGAAATGCCAGCAGCAGCAGGCTGGCCTCTCAGTGGAGAAATGCCAATGGTGTGTGTTGTGATTCTCCTCATGCATAGAGCAGACTGCTCCACACACTCAGAAAGGGGAACGCAACTGTGCCAGGCAGTCCTTTTGTTTAAGAGTTTCAGTGTAGAGCACTGTTTCCTTGGGAAAATCCTGCCTTGAAAAGATGCTAATTAGAGCTCAAAAGGGAGCTCAAACTCTTGAGCTCTGCTCATACAGCTTCTTCTCTACCACAGCTGACTTGTTGCACAATCCAAAATTCACAACACTGAATATCTTTTCCAAGAATCACTGTTTGATAATCAAGAAGGAAAGAAGTCAGTGTGTAACAGGAACTTTTATCAGTATGTGCTGTAACTGCTTTTTTTCCCTGTTTAACTTGTTCTTGTGGAAAGTTTCTTCAAGGCAAAACCCAAAATCAGAACAGCAGGAATTAAAAAAAAAAAATAGATTGAGCAAACAAGTGTAGGACTGGGTCCTTGAGTCAACAACCATGTCTAGGTGTAGGCTGTGGAATATTATTGCTGAAGTCACAGTTGTATGTACAATTTGGTAACTCCACACACAAATAAGCTTTCATGCAGGAATTTTCATGATAATTAAGCAGGCAAATGCATAAACATTTATACGCACTGAGTACCTGCCTAAAATATCTGAGAAAAAAAATAGCACAGAGTTTCAATTATTTTCTATATTAAGATACAGGATCAGAAATCTGGGCAGTGTTGATATTGGACCGTCACTGACTTTAATAAGCCAAACATCTGGAGATTTCTGAACCTCCATTTTATAACGTACATTTATAAATTAAGTTACTAATATGACAGAGTTTTCAGATGTATATGTTTTTCTTGGAAAAGACATGATGTATTTCAGACTTAGAAACTATATCATCTATCTGAAATCTCATCTATTTTAACTAATAGGTTCCAGGATGATTCAAGTGTAACATTTGTCTTTGACAGCCAGTTGCTTTTGTCTATTTACAATCTCTATTTTAATAGATTTAATTTTTAGACAGTGGGTAAAATGTGTAAACAAGGAAGAAATCCCATAAGTGAATAAATGAAAAACAGTTAAACTATATATACACAAATACTGTCAAGCATACAAATTTAAACTGGAAAAGATAATTGAAAAAGAAGAGTCTTTAAGAACTACTGCACAGGCTGCATAAGAGCCAAAGTCACCACAGGTTTTATAGCAATAAACATTACTTAAATATGGTCAGTGGCTGCTTGGCTTGTGAGTGTAGTTACGTAGCAATCTTCTGAATTATTTTGATTGTATCCTGCCCATTCTACCAATACAATAACCTTCTTAAGTAGCACTTTGGTTGCTAAGATTGGTACCATGATCATTAATAAAAGGGAGTGGTTGTGCTGGCTGATCTCTGCTTTTATTGAATTCCGACATTTGCAGCACCATTCTCCAAACCAAGCCATGTTGCTGGACCTTAAGATATAAACTGAGACAGAAATGCAGGTGTGACGTGCAGTTCCACCTTTTCAGTGCTGAATCAGTTTGCATCTCTAGGGGGACACAGCTGCTCCACTTAGCTCAGTTCCACAATCAAGTGTGTGGCAGCACAGCACACCAAGCTCAGAAAAGGCTGGAGAACCCAAATTACCTGTTCAATAACTACGGGATGCCTGATACCAAACTTCTTAACATTTCTATACATTTTAGCTCATAAACCCAGCAAAACTGGCCTTCAGGCATAATTACAGCTGATGGAGGCACGGGAATTTACCCAAAGAGCCAACACCTCACCATTATTGTTTCATTTTCCAGAGACAGGTTTAGAACAATGATCAATGTCCTGGGGGACGCGCTGGCTGCTGGGATCATGGCCCACATCTGCCGGAAGGAGTTTATCAAGGATGGTGACGAGGTAACCACGCTGTGAGCCAGGGTGTGCCAGGGTGTGCTGTACTATGGCAAAGGACCTGTGACCTCCCACTCCCACATTTGGTTCCTCCACTTATAAAGGATGTTTCAGAGAGAGGACAGAATTGGGCAATGGGCAGCCTAGCACATGGGGTGGGGGGACCTTTTTCCATGAGGTCATGTGAAAAGCCACTGGAGTTCAGAGTTTGCAAGGCAGCTGTGTCTGGCACACTGGGGATGGGAGCAGCAGAAGCAGCTGCGCTGTCCCGCAAATGCACCTGATGCTGGGACTGTGAGACCCACACTCAGCACCCACGTCCTGACTGGGCAGTAATTTGTCCTGCTAGAGGTGTGACCAGCAACAGAGCAGGGTGACAGATGTCCCTGACTACCTGTGTGGAGGGAGAGGTAAAGGCAACCATGAGTGTGTATATGTGTAATCAATGAGTTCACATCAAAAGCAACTACCCTGGGCATTGCAAGCCCCTGAGTCAGCATAATCTGAAGCCACCCTTGCAATAATTTTGTTTCCACATTAGCACAAGCACGACTCCATTCTAGACTTGATTCTCAGACATCTTCATGCTTTCTACATTTAATACAAGTCCCTCCTTAGAGCTTTGTTTTTTCCTCCTCTGTATCTTATTTCATACAGCACACATACCTCTGTATTCTGCCCCTGCCTCCTTCAGGTCCTATGCATTTTCTCCTTCCCCTTTGGCATGCATAATTCAGTCTTTCCTTGTAACAGGAACTCCTCATGTCCTTCCTTCAATCCTTGACAAAGGAGATTCCTAATTCCATGAGCCCACCAGATTTGGAGGTGCTAATCTCCAACCATTTTAGCTCATGGCAGACTCTCATTACCTTTCTTCAACAAAGACAGAATAATAATGCAGGAACATTTCTTCATTGGGACTAATCTTCACAAGACAAGTTTCATTTCTGTGCATCACCTGTAGTATTCTACACAAATAGCAACGTTTTGTTTCTATTATTATTTCTCTCATTCTACAATTTTGAGGTCAATCCCATTCTCATGCCTTCCTGCAACATCCATTTAAAAATCCTGCTCTTTCAAGTAGTAGTATGTAGACAGACAGGCAGTGTCCTCTGAGGTAATTAACACCTGCAGTAATTACTGATGACAGGATTAGGACTGACTACAGCTACACATGCAGCTGCCTACAAACCCCCTAAAACACAGCCTATGGGCAAGGGAGGTCATCCATTACAAAGCCAGAAGTGTAGGCTGAGCTCCTGCATAACACAGGCCTCCTGACATTTCACTGCTGGATTTAGAACTCAGTCAGAACTTAAGAAGAGATGTTGCAGTAATATGAAATCCCTCCTGAGGGATTATTTAGTCATCTGTGATGAGATTTTTCTTTGAATCATGCTCTGTAATGATATTAAAATATACTGCTAGTCTGCCATACATTTTGGCTGCATAATTTGTGCAGTTAGTAATATATACCCAAAGGCCATATTTTCTCAGCTGCAAACCCACCTCCTTTCTTTGCCAGTATTTACGTCTTACTTTCCCCATCAGAATCTGGTTTGACTTAAAGAACACTTCAATATTTAACTTACGAATCAGTTAATAAAATCCCCTTTATTTCCTTCAAAACAGAGCAAACTGAAGAGACAGGTGTTATTTTATTGGGTTAGAAGAAAGGCATAAGGCAACAACAAATGATTTGTTGGTCTATTTAATTGCACCCAAGAGCAAGCACTGCCCAGACCTCAGCAGAGTGGCCATTGAGAGTCTTTACCTTTTGAAGTGTGCCCTGGAATTCTGGTCTCTATTTATCCTACTTGTATCATTTTACCAATGGCAAGCAGCTGTTACCATAAGTGTCAGTTCAATTAAGAGTTGTGACAGAATTTGCATTTTTACACGGACTCCTTTGCTTTATGCAGATGGTGCAAAGCTGCTTTAGTGTATATGAGAAACAGCTTCTGGAAGTCCATGGGGGCTCTAGATAATCCTGGTGAATGTAAAGCAGCCCACAGGCTTTCCAAATAAAAACTCCCTTCCTGTTGTATACAGCAATCAGTGGCAGTATTCCAGATCTTAATGCTTTTCACATAGGTGCCATTGATCTGTGAAACTAAGCCTATTAACATCCATCAGATTGTGGCTTACCAGAGAAATGGCTGTGTGAAGACCATGAATGAATCTCCTGGACCAGAAACAGTGAAAGGGTTGCAGCACCATATACCCATACAAGTGGAGCAAGAAGAAACTCCAGTGGAGAATCACACTAAGAAATCCAACAGTAAAGACCACTGCACTATTGAAATAAATGAACTAGAAACAAATGTGTGACTGCTACACTCAGAGGTATCTCACACCCCAGTGACCTGATACCCAATCTCTACCTCACAGCTGGAAGAAGGACTCTTTGCCTTGAACAGGAGGAAAGCGTGGACTTATCGCCACCCTGCTTGTACTGGAGCTAGGAGACCAGCTGTGAACGTCAAGAAAGGCACACAGCTTGCAAGAGCCATGGGCTTCTTTAGGTGGAAGATTTTACTACTGAAAAATTAACTAATGGACTGCTACTGTTTTATTCTGCACTCACTGACTTCAATATGGTATTGACACTCCTTTGGCTTCCTTTTTTTTAAAGCTTTTTTTTATTTGACCCTTTTTGATTTTCTAACCAAAGCCTTTTTTTGTGAATCTCAGTAGTTACCGACATTGTAGAATTTTTGCTATGTGAAAATGTTTCACCAAAATTGCTAAAGATACTAACTTTGTCTAATATTCGCTAAATATAGAGTTTGTGCTTAGTTTTAGAACAGCAGTAAGAAAATCACACTGATTTCCTGATCTCAAGAGGTTACATCTATTCCTAAATAACAGTGCAAGCACAGGGGAAGTGAAGCGTGCATTTGTGCAAGAAAGGGCATTAAGGTAACTGTGATGGGCAGCCTTCAGAGACAGGCAGTCAAGTGTGATACCTAACACAAAGATTTCCTAGGTCACTGCAGAGCACAGTTTGCCTTCCAAGTGCCAGATTTATTAACCTTTTTTTTTAACCTAACTCTTCAGTAAAGTCAGTTCCATGCACTTGCAGTGGCAGAGGCGATGTGAGCCGTAATCCATAAGCACTGGTGCTAATGTTCCTCTCCTGTAACCTATAGGTTGTTCTACTGTAAATATGTACAAACTCAAAGCTCGTGCTCATGAACTGTGTGCTGGGTCCAAAGGGCAGACTGAACACAACTGGGACCCGAGGATGCTGAGTTAAAATGGGGTTTTGGGGGAAGTTTATTTCCCATTATTTCCCATTATTCAGTCGACAGTTACTCCCTTCCACTGTCTACTGAATCTTTCACTTACAGTAAAATCTGCCACATATGTTTCCAATGTTTGTGATAGAGAACATTTTTAATAAACCTGCCATTTAAAAACAGGCTGTCTGTGCACTGCTACTATTAGTGTCTTCCTATGTCTCTGCTAAAATAGAGAGTGGAAGTGAGGAGACCTTTTGAAAAGTTGGGATTTGATCCAGAGATTACATACCAGCTCATACCAATACACTTGACATATTATATTTTGCTACTTGTGGCATAGCAGCTTGAGATACCATGTGCCTGGTATTCTAATATGCTCCTCTCATCTGTAGTCAAAAAGGAAATTTCAAACCCAGTCAAAAAGGACAAATTCTGCATTAACCAGTAGCAGAAGTGTTTCATGCATTAGTTCATTGCAGATTCAGTGTATCATTCATTCATGATTAGTGGTTTCTCTGGGATGTACATGTTCACCTCTTCTTTAAGGGCTCCTGTTCAGACTATTTCTTATATCATGCACTGAATAGTTGCCCCAGAGCACTGCAGTATAGGTAGTTTAATTACCAAGCAGTAAAGCCAGAAAGAACACACATAGGTCTTCCTTGTCTGTAGTTCCTCAGAAATAATGCATTATTTTGAAAATATATACAGCTGGTAACTGTTTTCTCGATTTGACCCTAGAGTGAAAACAAACTCAGAACACAAAGAATAGGGAAGAACTGAAATGATTCAGAGCAGGTTGCTCCAGAACAAGCCCAGTAAAGGACCTGTTCTGCAGAGTGTCACGAGAATGAGTGACTGGGGAGAGCTGAGACTGGTCTGTGCCCCTCTGAACGGGCAGAAGCACTGACTGGCAAACACAACATCTGATACTTTTCATCCCAGCGGCACTGGCAGCTCCTGGAGGTCCCCCTCATCCCTCCCCAGCTGTCCGTTCCTGCCTGCACGGCCTCCCCTCCTCTCCCAGCTGTACAGACCCAGTTATTTATGAAGCCAGACAAAGAACCAGATGAGAAGCATTTGTAATTCAAACCAGTTCTCATATGTTTTTAGCACAGTCCCAACAGACAGTTGTATCAACACAAGTGAAGGGGTGATGCAGGGACAAGATCAAGCAGCCAGGATGAAACAGGGTAAGGGCACATGGACTGGGCAGGGTCTCTGTGTGCCAACTGCACCCACAAAAAAAAACACAACCGAAAGTTTCAACTTGACCCAGTCAATTACAGCTACATGAAGTGATAGCATGATCCTGCCAGTCATCTATCAGTTTGCAAGCACCTTGCACAGACAAAAATTATGAAGAGAGGCAAGTGGATCGAAGATTTGGAACAAGTAGTTCTAGACTAAGTGGTTTTGCAGAGTCTGCCCACACACCGTGCCACTGTGCCATGCAGGAAGTGCTCCCAGCCTTAGCACCACCTTCCAGCCCAGCCACCCACAACCTCTGGCTAAATACAAGTGCAAATCCTTTTGCCCCTTGCCTGAGACAGCTTACTTGCTGTGACACTTTTCGGTGCAGTCATGGCTCAAAAGTTCTAAGTCAACTCTGGTGCTTAAGCAGCTCCTAGAAGGAGAACTTCAAGTGAGATAAAGTACCAAAGACAAGCAGTCAGTTGCGCTGCTCAAGTCCTGCACAACAAAGAAAACCCATTATGAGTTTTCAAAAATTTTGCCCATTATGCTCTCACACATAGGTAATATGGGAGTCAAACCCTACTCAAAGAGTCTCCAGTTCTGCTCTAACTAGAGCCCTAAGGCACTTGGTCTTGGATCTGGTAAACATGTGCTGCTTATACCCTTGACTGGAGCACCTGACTGCTACTGCAGTCATTCTGTACTGAACACCAGACACACTGTTAGCTGGGAGAGGTGAACACTGATGTTATGATAATTTCTGATCATTTCTGTGGTAAGTTTTCCTCCATTTAGCTATTTTCTGTGTCTTGTGGTGTGTGTTGTCAAGCAGTTTGATGCACAGTGCAATTAGACTAGCAGTAGGTTCCATAAGATATTTGTATGCATGGGTCTGTTCACATTTTCCAGTTATAATCACACTTCCTTCCAACAAAAATAACAAAGCTGTTGATTATCAAGTTAGAGTGCAAGCTTTGTGTTGGTAAATATGTTTCTCCTACTTTCAGAGCATAAAAACAAACATGTGACCTTTACAGTCTCAAAAAAAATCTATTAAAAAAATCAATCAATCGACCAGTCAATCACTTATTACAACAGTTTGCATGGTATAATTCCAAGCATATGTGGAAAGAATATATTTCTTAACTGGCAACATTCAATCCTATTTTGAAGTTGCCTTCCCCTGCTAAACAGAAAGGGAATGTGGCCAATTAAAGTCTTCTAAAGGCACACTGGGGAAGAGTCTTGAGGAGGAAAAGAAGGTAATTAAGAAGGGTGGTGTACTGCATACAGCTATAGAAGAAAGAATTTGGGAAGGAACCCAAATCAGTACATATTTACCAGAGGCAGTGGTTTTATGCTTATTAATTTGCAACTCCTTTGCTCTGGTGATACTACTGAGAGGAAAGAAGCCACTGCAGATTGTTGTGGCATAAAACATCATTAAAGACACATTAAAACATCTTGAGGACTTTGCCAATGCCAAGGAAGTTCTGCAGTGTTGAATTTGTAATAAATCATTGTGCAACAATTAGAACTGAGAGAAAGAGATACAACCAGAGCACTTACACATCCCACTAATTCCCAACAGCTTTTGGCTGCCAACCCAAATATAGAAGTTTATGGAACTAATAGAGTTACTCATATGCTCTGCTAGTCTTAATTGATTCCACTTAAATCATTTAATTGCACCTAAGTTTATTTGTGCCAGCTGAATACGAATCCTAACATACAAATAAGATTGTCTAAATAGTCAAAACATTAAATTGGAGTTGCCCACCCTGCTATTCTAGCAATTCTATAGAAATTCTATTCCATTTTCTATAGAAAAATGGAATAGGAGACAGGAACTCTGTAACATACCCATTTGATGAAGTCTCACTTTCAATTCGACAATAAAGATCAATTTTAGTCCCTTTTTAACAACAGCAAACTGATTTATAATACTTTCAAAGCAGACAGAAAGCTTCATCTTCAAGCCAGATGGATAGTCTTGGAAATGACCTCAGTCCTTTCTGTGCTTTCCATAAAAATGAGGTAACTATTAGCAGAAGGTGCTTGATGTGTGCAAGCAAAATGTGTAACTTGGGAGATGAAGTGAATGTGGAAGGCTCAGGCTGCCTTTGATCTTGCCCAGGGCTGAGCACCCCCGTGGCTGTGCCTCTGCTGAGCAGCCAGGTGTGTTTTTCCAGCAAGAGCAGCTCTGTCACTCCAGCCACAGAGGCAATGAGCAATTGCTGGCTTTCCCCTGCAGGCAGCAAGCTGACTGACATCACAGTCCCCCCACCTGAGGACCAAGTACAGGGAGGAGAGAAAGTAATGAAGGTTTTCTACAGGGATGCTACTGTTGCCTACCTTGCAGTGGGAGAGCACAGCTCCTTGCAGTAATAAGTATCTGGCTTCGCTGCATTTGGAAAAGAGGCCCCAGAACAGACAAATTTAATGAACCCATTCGCTAAGGGCTGAGCTAAAAATGAAACACATGAATAAAATTCTCAGTTTAGCCTGTGATTTCACCTACAACTGAGATGAGAGACACTCAAAATTACATTCCTTACTAACTACTCTGGAGCATACTGATTGATATTCCTGGAATTTGTGAAAGGGTTTGTCCCACAAAACCCCAAATGGATTAGATCAATAGAACAGGAAGGGTGGTCACTACTTAAGGTCAGGTTCGTTATTCACTCAGACTCCCAAGTGACCACAAGAATGCAGGGTTTGCTTCCCCTCTGTAAACAGAGAAAAGGTCCTTTCTAAATCAACAGGGTGATAGATAAATGAGCTGAAGACTGAGACAGTTACATAACACAGTAAAGGGGACTCATGATTACCTTGGATTAGCCACTTCTGCCTCACTGGAAGTCACAGCAATTGCCAGGCTTCCATTTTAAGTGACAGAACCTCAGATGCCATCATTTATAAAGCAGCAACAGTTGCATCTCTGTTGCCTAGAAGATGATATATGGGGATAGATTTGGCACAGCAGAGATTTGTGGCAGATTTGTGTCACAGGGTATTTCAGAAATTTTGCAGGCTGTCAAAGTAAAATCGTAGCAGCTGTTACTGAGAGTGGTATTTTGGGGAATGAGTACAGAAGGCTTCAGAAAGACAAGATGGGGACTATGGTGGGTGAAGAGGGAAAATGTTCAATCACTTCTCCTGCAATAGAATCAAACCTTCTTTCCCTGCTGGCTCCACAATGAGATGGTACCAACAGCTGGAGATGTAGGGAGGGAGCAAAGCATCCCTTCCCTCACAAAGCTCCTGTCCCCACAAGGCCACTGAAGGCAACTCTGCAGGTACCCACAGGCATCTGTGACTCCCTTCACAGCCATCCTTCCTTCCAAACCAGCACAGAGCACTCAGTCCAGCACAAGAACCAGCAAATGTTGCTCCTGAAGAGTTTGCAACTAAATCATTATAAAACTCTGGATTTCCCATTCCACTGGGATGTGTTCAGGTAGGTCACAGATGTGCTTTTCAGGTCCGATCTCTAGAAATTTTGTTCTGCAAGGTACAAAGAGTTCTACATCTGTTGCTTTAAAATCAGCCCTCTTTCATCACAAAGAGCTATCTGCATTTCATTTAGGGATTAAATGTATGCTTCTGTGTTTCTCCACACCACACCAGCTGAAAGCCAGGCTTTGACCCACCACATGAAACTCACCGTAGTTAATCATTGCTTTTGAACTTTCCTAAAAAGGATCTGATATCTCTAGCCCACCACTTGCCACCCCCCCCGCGCCAAAAAGTATTTTAATAAGATGGAAAAAGCAGGGGAAGCAAAACAAGAAGTGTTTTATGTTCACAGATATCTCATATTACATCTGTTACAAAAACTGCATGGACTAAATGGCAAAACCAAAAGAAAAATGAGACTGACCTTGAGATGTTTCATTATGATTTCATTGCTTCTAGTGGTTGTATTGGGTTTTACCACTAGGCTATTAAAAACATGTGGAAAGTATACAGAACTAAGTCAAACTGAGCATTTTCAACCCTTCTTCTTTTCCATTTAAATACTTTCATATTTCTTTAATGAGTTTTCCTGAAAACAAAGTGCAGAGATTTGGGTAGTCTATATTGATAGTTAATCAGTATAATCTCTGTTTTAGAATAAATCACCCACTTTTTTCAATAAAAGAAATAATTTTTCTGACATTAATCCTTCCTAACCACATATCTGGGGAGGGAGGAATCAGGATGGACAGGAGGGTGTCAGTCCAGCACTGTGGTTGGATCTAGCTCTAGCAGGAAATTTTGAAAGGAAGTTTAAAAGCTCTGCACTTGGGAGAATTTCCACAGCTCCTTCTCAGCTGTGGTCTCCACACTGGTGCTGAGCACAGGACTGATGTACAGCTCCACACCTCACTTTCTGCACAAGCTCTCCAGAGTGAATTTCACAGTGGGTATTAAGAGGTGATCTGCATCCCATTTTGTTCATTCCACAGGTGGGAACAACCTGGAAGATTCACTTTGGTTGTTTCTGCCTGGTTTGGCATTGGGAGATTCCCTTTGGTTCCTCCTAGCTGCTTTGCAGAGAGCAGGAACCACCAAAGGGAGTCCTCCAGTGTCAAACCATTCCAGCTGTGGATGGTGGGGGTGCCTCAGGGTACAGCAACTCAACTCTTCAGCACATCAGGGGAGTGCTGAGTTTATTCCACTGCTGCATTTGCAATAAACAGACCCAAACCAGAGGTCCAACAGAAAGAAGGGGAGACATCTAGAATGTTATGTAAGTAATCAAAGTGAATTTTAATCCTGCATAAAAGATGGATCTTAAGATCTTTTTAAAGCTAATTCCTGTGATGACTGTCAACAAACACACAATTCTATCCCAAGTAACAAAATGAGTCTCATTAATTTCTTGTATGCAACTAGAGTAGAAAATACTGAAAATCAATACAATTTTTTATCAGGAGCAACGTTCTCAGCAGTATCATAATCATATGCTAAAAACAGATTCTGGAACTATCATGGGGAAAATTTGAGTAGCCTGTACAACTGTGCATTAAAACACTCTTTGCCTGATTCAAAACCATTTAAAGAAGGACTTTCTTGATGGACTTTTTAATGTCCTTGGATACTACTGAAGAATTTTTATGGAAATACTTTGTATACTGGATTATTAGAACACATTTATCATCCATTGCCTGCACATATATCTCACAGCTGGCTGACTTCACAATAGCAGCATGAATCACAGCTACAGGGCACACCAATATTTTCCTCACTAAAGGCAATGGAGTTCTTTAGGGAATTTACTCACTGTTCTTGTATTAGAATAATAAACCAATTACAATGACCTCCATAAATTAATCCATTAAAGACAGAAATATTTTTTAAAAACAACTAAACTTATATTATGTTAAGACTCTATATATGTTTAAGTTTCTAGGATACCTACCCAAACCCAGGAATCAAGCCTCACCAACATTACACTGCAGAATGAAATCAATTAACAGGATATTGGACTGTATCATAGGAGCTTCCCAAGAGACTGCTTCCTATCAAAAATTCTATTTGTAAAATATGTCTTTATTCTTGTGAAATAAGAATAAATTTGCTTAGTTTTTTTCAAGCAAAATTTGCAAAAATGTTAGTGGGCTCAGTCAACGTGGCGAGAAAGGGCATCATAAATTAAACTCTTTTCACCACTAGGAAACACTTTCAAGAGAGAGCAATCATGAAGTTTTGATCAGACCCCTCCCACCTCCCTGCTCTGTGGGGACCACTGGGGAGCAGAAGAAATGGCAGTGGGATCCCAGGAAGGAGGATACTTCCTATTCTCATCCACATTGCTAATGCAGGTCCCCAGCCTCACTCCTGCATGCACCCAACGCCTGCTCAGGAGAAGTCCCGCGTCTGTCTTGCACAGCAGCAGGAGAGGAGGAAGGCGTTTGGCCACAGATGATTCAGGAACAACCCTGCCAGCCCAGCTCTTCAGCACCTGCAGGAGCTGGAGGATGCTTTCCCCAACTGCCCTTTTAATGTAGTCCTTAAGGATTTATGAGAGCTAAGATAAATAATCTCCAAGTCCCAAAAGCAGCGATTCTTCTGCGGAGCGGATGCAGCAGCTCTTCGCCCCATGAGGGCTGCCTGGCCCAGAGCCCCTGGCAAGGGGAGCAGCTGCCAGCCCTGGGGGACCCTGTCCCAGTGCCAGGGACCCTGTCCCGCTTCCGGGGACCCTGTCCCACTGCCAGGGACCCTGTCCCGCTTCCAGGGACCCTGTCCCGCTTCCAGGGACCCTGTCCCTCTGCCGGGACCCTGTCCCACTGCCAGATCTGCAGTCAGTTCCTCAGGAGCTGTCACCGATTTCCCAAGGAAGGCACTGGTGGCCTCACTCTGCCCCCACCACATCCCCCTTGAAATTTCATCCATATTTTTATTTGGGGGTTTTTCTATTTTTCGTAGAATCACTGAATCTTTGGATTGTAAGGGGACCTTGACAATCATCTAGTTCCAATCCCCTGCCATAAGCAGGGACACGTTCCACTAGACAAGGTTGCTCCAAGCCCCATCCAACTCACCTTGAACACCTCCAAGGATGGGACAGCCACAGCTCCTCTGAGCAATCTGTGCCAGGGTCTCACCACCCTCACAATAAAGAATTTTCCCCTAATATCTAATGTAAACCTCTTCTCTTTCAATTAGAAACCACCTTGTCCTGTCACTGCATGCTCTTGTAAATAGTCTTGTCCCATCTTTACTAAAAAAAGAACAAAATTAGGTTTTAAATATTTTTTCCTCAGAAGAGTATCTATATACTGTGTAAAGCACTTCTTCTTCATTAAACAGAACACTTAGACCCCGGACACCACAGCACGGCGTGAGAGGCTGTCGAGGCAGGGCAGGACGCTCCTCACCACCCCACAGAGGCCTTGGCTCCGTCATCCTCATCCTCCCTCCCTCCGCCCCACAAGGGCCCCCCGGAGCTCACCCCTCCTGCCAGCTGAGGCTGGGGACATCGGCATCATGGGGCTCTTTGCAGAGGGAATCACAGGGTACCATCTTGCATCGGGAGAGCGAGCCTCGGCCTTGTGCCGCCTCCCTCCCTCCCTCCCCACCGAGGGGCCGCCATGGCCGCGGCCGCTCCTCCCCTCAGAGCCGGCGGGATGGCGCCCGCTCCGCTGTGGGCGCTCCGTGGCCCTTGGGGCCGGAGGAGCCTGCAGCTGTGTGAGTGTGGGGAGCAGCGGGGAACGGGCTCCCCATCCGGCCCCTCACAGCACGCCGGGGAGGCAAAGGGGGTAACTCCGTGTGGGGAGGGAAAACCCCTGGGGAAGATGCAGCACTGGCAGGGCCTTTTCCCTCAGAAATGCCCGAGGAAGAAGCCATGGAGGGGCGGTGTGGGGCAGGAGGCGGCTGGGTGCCCTCGTGAGGGGATGGCCATGGGGCGAGGATCCTGGAGGAATGCAGGGTGAGGGGAGCGCGGCTGCAGAGCGGCCCGTCCACATGGCACACACAGATGGGCTGCGTGCCCACCGCCTGAAATAAAAGCTCATTATCCACCAGCTATTTTTGGCACCTGATTAATTCTTTATAGCTCTCAAGCTGCGTTTGTACTCCTGTCGCTGTGAAAAATCATAGCTCGGAAAAAACTCGTTTCCCCCCATTTTGTGCAGTATTCTCTGTAGTGAGGAAATATGGCTTTTAAAAGAAAAACAGCAAATAAACCCAGACCTCAGTCTGCATACAGACCACACAGGAATAGCAAGCATGCACAAATGCATATTTAGGGATAAAATTGCCAACTGAATGTTTTAGACTTCAAGTTTACTATTCATACATCTATCTCAGCCTTAAAACTCATCTATTTTTCTTTCCCAATCCAGGCAAATTACAGGAAGGAAGTTACATGAAAGCAATGTTTGTGTTGCCTCTTTGTGGCCTAAGAAAAGGCCAACTTCCCAACTCCCATTTTCACTAAAGGAAATAATAAAATTAGAGCCTGTTCCTGGGTCCTGCCATACAAGGTCTGGATTGGACTTTTGGATGATGGGTACCAGCCACACTCAAAAAATACATAGGCTTAGTCCCGTGGACTTCTGATGATACCTTAACATCCCTTATGGCATCTCTTCCTCCTTTAAGAGAAAGAAATAAGCTACCATTATGTCCAATGTCATAGGTGCTGATAATACCAGGTAAGTGAGGAATAAAGCTGTGGTTCTTCCTCACCAATCTCTTACAGAACAAGCAAAGAACCTTGGAGCATTTGAGGCTTTTACTGGGTAAGAGTGGTGGTGGGTTGTTTTTTTTTGGGGGGGGGCTTGCTGCTGGAAAACAGTGCCCCCTTTAAAGGACAGGTTCAGTGTGCAACTACTTGAAACAAACCTGGATAAGTGTTTCCTAACTTTACCTTAATATTATATGCACCTTAAACTGTAGGTGAGTCTCCTTTGGCAAAGGCTGCTACTTGCTCAAGAAGCTTAACAGTGCATGTGTCATCCTGACATTTTGGGCCTGATTCTACAGGTGCTAAAATGAACCTTCACTCCTGCACTCACTGCATCAGACAGACTCTCAAGGGATTCAAAGAAGCCTGAGGTATTTGACTTTTCATAGAATCTTAATCCAAGGGCCAGAAGTTTGAAGACAATAGAACAGTTCTCCATAAAACTATACAAATCTGCATATTCTCAGCTTGTTCAGGAGTTTAATAAATTGGTCTTTTTCACAGAAGTCTGGCAGAACTTCCTCTGGAAGTTTGCTGGAGATGGCTAATTGACTTGAGCTACATTCTGTAGACATTTTACATAGAAATCTATCCCAGCAGTCAGTTGGAAGGATATTTTATTGCTCAGCTGTATAGCTGATATTCAAAAATGTGTGTATTTTGCAATTTTTGGGGCCAAGCTTTTACTTTTTCAGGAAGCAATCTTTCCTTCTATGATTAATGAGTGTGTTGAATTGTCTAAGGTAGGGAACAACAGCTTGAAATTACTGTCATGAGCTATTGGAAACCAAAGGGAGAGTGTGGAACCAGATCTCCAGCAGGAAAACAGCTGGTAAAAAATTAAGCCAACTGTGTTTCCAAGTCAATCCTGGAATGCAGTATGCAAAACAACATGTGTTCAATCAGAAATCCTCAAAAGAAAAAATCATTTTGTCAAGCAGATTAGCTGCCTCAGATGAAGGACATTATAACCAACTGAGAAACTTGTACCTCTGTAGGTCTTCTTTTCCTTGGTTTCTTTATTTTCTGATTCCAACAGGAGCTGAGAGCACTCAACATCATAAAATAGCAGAAGCTTTAAGGGAGCATGACAGCAAGTACTGTCTCCAGACTTGAACTAAACAAATTTCTTTAGATACTTAATGGTTTTCTCCTAAAACAGCCCACACTCACTAATCTGTTCCACACCATTAGTCTCACTCCTGCCTCTGGGTGGGAATGAGATACATTGTGGAAAATTCTACCACATCCATTAAACTCCATCCTGTCACTCCATCCTCTGATCACGCCTTCAGAGACATTCACCCAACTGCCCCATGGGCAAACAAAACCAAGACAGAAACTTTACCAAAGCTCTGGAAGGCAGACATACAGATTTTATATAAGTATTTATATATATATATTCACAAGAGCAATTGTTTTATCTTAAAACCTTTCTAAAACATGAATATACTGCAGGTTTTGGCAGTAGAGATAAAATATTACGGGATCCAGCCTTATTTTGTTTTTCTCATCCAAATATACACATTGTTATAACAGAGAAATAATTGCATCCAGAATTATTACTGCTGCTTGATGACCAAAATGCCTCATACACTGGTCTGCACTTGAAACTACTGCAGATATTCATCTGCTCTGGCCAAGAACAGCTCCTTTTGGGTGGAGGAAAAGAAAAGAGGCATAAACATGGTTCACTTAAAATGCAGTGACAAAAATGGCATTTGAAGGCCTGCATTCAAAACAGTCCCATATTGTTATTACAGATGGAAACAGTGAAGGAAGAGAAACAGAAGAAACAAAAGCCAGCTTTTGTGAGTTCCAGAGCAATCCCTTATGATCCTGGGTCTTGTATAAGATGATTTGGAAGCTTTGGAAAGGCATTCAGGGTCTCTCCCTGAATAAGGCACTGAAACACACTGTCTTCCATGAGCCTGGCCCAGTGCCACGACAGTTTCTGCATAATTCATTGCACGTTTTGCTAAATGTTCTCTGGATATCTATATAGATGTATACACATAGACATATATGTATTTTTCCATATGTTTTCCTGCAAAACAGAAAAATAAAATAAGTTACATAATGGAATACAGAATTCAGAATAAGACAAACATAGTACCTGTTGACATGTCACACGTTCCCCAAAACTAAACCAGAGAGGCATTGATTTTGAATGTACTCTAAATCTGTAGATATAAATTATTTCTTGTTTAACAAAGTTTTCATAAAACTCAGCCAGGAGGGCTAATGTTTGACTTCCCAAGTACCTTCTGCCCTTTTCAAGCCCCATCATCTTTTAAGCTTATTAGCACTATTCCTAGCAATTCCTCGTGTCATTCTCAGCGACAAAATGTTGATTAGGGACAAAACTATTTTTTCCCCACTCTTAGGTCTCCAGAAGCAAAGAGCAATCCTGAACCTCATCATCTTTGAACATAAAATGCTTAAGAGATGCAGTAAATAGATCACTATTCTTATGAAAAGAATGGATATTCTTCAAATATCTTTGTCCTTGTATCTTTTTTTCCTGCAGTTGAAAAGAGATTCAAGTGGAGATGCTATTCTTTCCATAGGAAATACCCTAGATATAACATTATTTTTCTCCTCCGAGTGGTCAGTGATTTAAATACTGCTTGAGACAGAGTTTGTAATCTAATGACACATTAAACAGACACCAATGGGTCTAATCTTACTTTAATTTGTCATCTATTTTCACCTCATGTCTTCTGCATCAGCAAGCTTCACAGTTTTTTCTTTGTTTTCCTTTTGAAGTAATTGTTTAAAAGTATCATGAAATACCTTTGCATTTTTGGTTATCAGAATTAGTGAACAAGGACCTGCATCTTTAACTACTGTGTCTGCTGTGGCTATAAGCAGAAGCCAATAAGAACAGTCCATTAAGAAGATTGATAAAACAGATATATACTGTTTCATTTTACAAAATATTGTATTTTCAACCCTTTTTGATTTATGACTCCCGTCATGCTTTGGTGGAAATCTTTAAGTTCAGGATTCAGACACTCACTTGTTATGCTTCAATCATGTGTGTAAATTGGAATTATTTACACAAGAGTCTGAAAACTGGAGCCTTAATTTAACTCAACTACAGCTATTACCTCCCACGTGATGGGATTGTGTGAGTTCACATTTTATCTCAGTTCTTCTTCCTCTTCCTCTTCCTCATCTTCCATTTCCTCTTCTGAGTCATCCTTATTCTTTGAACTGTTGCTGAATTCAAGGTTCCCTTCAATATCCAGTACCTGTAAGTGCTTCAGGTTTTGGAAGGTACTTTCTTTCAGTGCTCCAACTGCAATCTTATTAAACCTTAAACAAAAAGCGGCCTTGTTAAAATAAACCCATTTTTATATACAACACAGAAATTAGGGGACTAAGAGGAAGCCATTCTGCAGCTACTCTATACTGACCCAGGTTACTCCAAGTTTACACTGACTCACAACAGCACTTTAGAAGTGCTGACTCCTCTGGATGGGGAAAGAAAAAAAATCATAATATTGGAATTCCTCCCCCACAAATTCTTTCTCTTGCTATTCTCCTTTCTCCTTCCCAGAGAGGAAAAGCATCTGCTTCACAGCCCATATTTTAAAGTATAGCTGATTTTTCATAAAATTCTGTGTCATTCCTTGACAGTTTAATTTTTCACCTACTAAACTCAAAACAAAGTAACCCTTTAAACACAAAGCAGTCATTTTTCAGCTGTTATTTGCATTTCCAGGAATACAAATAAACTAACCTGTCACATATACTGCTCTGTTACTTTTGAACATGCTTAGTATTATATTCTGTGTAATATTCCAAATGTATATTATTGTTTCACAGCACTGCAGTGATTAATGGCCTCCCATTAAAAATGCGACTGAGCTTGGGTGGAGTTGCCTCCTGAATACATTAGCAAAACTGGTTTGCAAATTCCTTTTTTCTTTATATAGAAATATAGAATGTGGCATGTGGTTTCTGGTTCACATCCAAGCATTCACTAAAATCTCATAAATGTGAGCAGCTGAATAGACAGACTGCTCTAATTTACACCAGACTCTGTAATTTTATTTGCTTGGTATGGAATCATTCATCCTTAAAGGTATGCTCCAGAACTATTCAGAACTACAGGGCAGTTTAGCTGCATATAGTCAAAATAAGACCATATTTAGTCTTCTGCAGCCTAGGCTTTTTGAACACAGCCATTGGATCAGCTTAATCATATATTAAGGAATTAATAAATTACTTCTAAATAATATTTTTAATAATATTCCATCAGATTAGAACTGAATATATTACAGGGACAGATTCCCTTCTTGTGCTATAAATCTCTGCTTCAGTCAGTTTTTACTGTGAGTTTACATTACATGTAAAAAAAGTTCAGTATCTGTCATCTACAAAAACCAAGTCCTCATCCAACTGACAGAGTGGGAAAGAACCCAGCAAAGCCCCTAAACTGGGTTACGTAACTGTCACAGTTGCAACTTGTCACTTGTTTCTGACAAAGCTATCCAGGGAATGCACACAACTCCAAGATTACTCACACACACCTCACTGGAGGGGGATTTTGTCAAAATCCAGGGCCAACAGACACAGGCAAAGCTGTACTTCTACAAGGGGACTGTAAACTTTTGGCTTACAGCTGAATATTGGAATATGACATCATATTAAACATTAATTGCCCAGAATTACTGGCATGCCAAATCCATTCTAATAAGCATAGAAAAGACAAGCTCTCTAAAAGGAGTTTATTATGTGTATCCATGTTGTTTCTGAGCAGATAAATATAGTTTTGTCACATATTAGTATAAACCAAATATGCTTGTTCAGAAAACAAGGCTTTTAAATGCTTTCTAAAAAGTGAGCAATTATAAAGTAGATGAAGAAGGAAAAAGTCTTGTGTGTTGAAGTGTAAGCTTGACTTTACCTGAGGTAAATCCCCTTTATTTTGGGTGTGGATTCAAAGGCATTCTCTGAAACCGTTGTGATCTTGTTGTTCTGGAGATACAGATATTCCAGAGATTCTGGCAGGCCTAGTGGGATAGATGTCAGCTGGTTGCCAGCCATGTCTAGTGACTGCAAGGAAGAGACAACAAGGGGTCAAATAACTGAATTTAAATATTAGAAACACACCAGAAAGAGATTTACTTTTGAAGTTATATTTATTATAGAATAAAATCATTTAATCTACCTCTAATTTGCAGCAAGATAAGTGTGGCCAAGACAATTCTAGTCTCTTACACTCCTATTGAGCATCCTGATTTCACATGATATGTCATGCTGGTTTGTTTCAGAGTTCCAACATTTCTTTATCTCTGTCCCCAGGCATTAGCCCATGTCTGTTTAAGTAAATTAAAAACAGGCTGGGTTTCAGATATGCAGGAGAATTCCTTGGCATCTGCTACTGCAAACACTTTGCTGGCTGAGGATGGTGATAGGTACAGTTACACATAAAACCATCTGGAAATATTCTCACATGGAGAATGTACAAAGACAGCAGGACTAAAGGTCATGGTTGTTTCTTAGATTAATTTTATGCAAAAGAATGGATCAATAGAAATATTTTGTTATCCTGTATTGTAGTATTTTCATAGCACCAACCTGACACTATTTACCCACTACTCAAAGCCACACTTCTGCCAACAATTGTCCTCATTCCAGTGTTTTTATTCCTCACAAAATGCCAATCTGGAAAACAATTATCATAGAACCATTGAATTGTTTAGGTTGGAAAAAAGCTTTAAGATCATTGACTCCAACTGTTAACCCAGTACTGCCAAGTCCATTATGTAAATGTCTTGCTTTGCAGTTGCAGAGTCTCCAGCGATTTCCATGGAAACAGTGTGGACTGAAGTATTTACTAAGTATATGCATGATCAGGATCGTTATGGATGGTTATTTGCCAAATTCACTCCGGTGCAACAACTCAGAAACCAACTGCACAATTAAGCACTTAATTATAAAAAAGATTCAGATGGAAAGAACCAACAAGAATTAATGCTGTTCCAAAGAAAAGCAACAGTCATAAATGCCCCATTAGTCCAACAGAACTTTAGGTCTGTGCTATTATCTGAACCCTGTTTAGTGGGAGTGGGGTTTGCTGTGGGGATGGCCAATGGTTGAGTCAGCAACACCTCTGGCTTTACACCGACTGCAAGGGAGGGAAAGCAGAACAAAAGTTCCACATAACTGTGAATCTGGACCTTTGAGAAGGAAAGCTCATCATTCCAACCAGCAACTCCAGCTACCCAGCAGGGATCATGACCCATTTTTGTTTGAAAATAAAACAATCTACATTTTATTAAGGTACTGCAGAAAAGAAATCCCAGCCATCTGTAATTTTCAACAGCATCTTCCTTCCAGGCTGCTTTGCATGTTCAATGCATTTCCTCACACATGTATCAGTGTGGCACCAAACAAATGCAAAAGATAGTATTAAAGCCAGGGACCAAATCTGCAGCTGATGCAGAGAGCTCTGCAGACACTCTTGCTGCACTGCTGATTGACATTAACTGAGGAACAAGCTATTGGTTATTCCCAGGCACAACAGAAAGGGAAACGTTCCTATAGATTGACATCAGGATTGTCTGAAAACACACTGGGGGCCAGAGTGACATATGCTGCATGTCCTTATCCCTGATCTGCTCTGAGATGTGCACACTTTGCTGTGCAGTGACCTGACCATATGCCCCCTCCGTGGCTGCTGTATGACACAGGCAATACCTTTCACTGCAGGAAAGGGGCCGTTGCCTAAAAGGAAATGCAGACAAATCCTTCAGCTGGCGTAACAATTCTGAAAGGTCATTTTGCTCAGCACAAATGTGATTGTTCCTGCCTGCCTTATGGTTTGTGTTTAACTTTCTCCAACAATTAAGCAAATGAGAAGACTGCTGATTGAATCCAGACTCTGAGCTGCTCCCCAGGTGCCTTAGCCAGCTGAGCTGCTAAATCCTACAGCTTGGCTTGTCTGACTATAAGCTGATGTGGGGGCTTTGAGAATTAAGAGTGTTTTTGTTTATGCATTCCTTCCTCCTGCTGTTTCTATTCAGACCTGATTTTAAATCTTTTGGGAGACGAGCTATTTGAAAGGCCTAATTTCAGTTTTAATGACAACATTCACTGATGTTTTTCTGAAAATATAGGACACTGTCAGGATTCAGACAAAAAGCTGGACTGGCCAGCAGTGGAAGGTACCCACCTCTGGCACAATAGCACATCATTTCTACTCTAGAAACAGAGTGTGTAGCACTTACAATGCAACCCCAAAGCACGAGGACCAAGCACATTTAGTATTGGTGCTGCATAATTTGATTTAGGCAGACAGATGAGGATATCAACATCACTAAAACAATTAGAGAAGGTGGTGTTCCTACCTGAAGACTGCTGAGTTCTCTCCACGCTCTTGAATAAATTGAATTTACTTTCAGTTTATTGTTGCTCAAATACAGTTCCCTCAGTTTTGTCATCCCAGACAAAGTCCCTTTTGGGATGATGCTTATCTCATTCTCCTTCAGCTTCAGAACCTGCAAGTTCTTTGGGAAGCCAAAAGGCACCGTGTGGAGATTGTTTCCAGAAAGATCCAGGGACTTCAGTTGCCGCAGTTTACGGAAGGCCTCCCGATGGATCTGGGGACTTGTGAGCTTGTTGTAGCTCAGGTTCAGCTCTTCAAGGAAGTAAGTGGTAGCAAAGTCATTCCTGTTAATCTCTGAGATCTGGTTATGAAGGATCATCAGTGTCTTCACTCGCCGGGGCAGCCCGCTGGGGATCCTTTCCAGCATGTTGTTGTACAGGTGGACAGTGTGCAGCTTCTTTAAGCCATGGAAAGCTGAGGGGTGAATACCTCGGGCTTTTAATTTGTTATTATGGAGCAAAAGGTACTCCAGGTTCTTAATTTGGGTCAAGACATCTCTGTCTATCACCTTAATTGCATTCTTCTCCAGGTGGAGGAGGACGATGTTTCGAGGTAAACCACTTGGGATTTGGGAGAGGTTATTGCTGGACAAATCCAGATATTCAAGACTAGACAATTTCCTTTGGAAAGCAGGAAAGAAAACATTTTGATTCTGCAAGGTGAAACAACAATCAACTTGCTCAAAGACTTTGTAATCTTTGCTTTAGAGCCTCTTTACCCAGCACAGCTCCCAATACTGACTGCCCTTTTCTGACTTGGGATATGAATGATGTGGACACCAAACAGGGAGCTCCCATATTGCCATTAGGGATTAGGACTTGGCACTGCTCCCCAGCCACACCAGCAAGAGAACATGCCAGAGTCCACAGACACCCAAACTGCCACTGAGCTGAGGCCTGGGATCAGTTTTGCAGTCCCAGATAGTAACATATGAGCAATTTCAGTGAACAAATACCACAATGAAGAAGCCATGGGACCACCACCAGAACATGGAGTTTAGCTCTCAGTTTCACAGAAGCAAAGCCTGAGCATGAGTAATTTCTGTCTCTCTCAAAGTATTTGCTGAAAGTGTAAGGCAGGTCTGCTTTCTAGATGATGAAATGTTACTTTTATGAAAAGCAGAAATGCTAACTTAGTGTCCTAGGCTAAGGTAGTGAACTTCTCATGACCCTCCAGTATTATGGAAGTGAGTCAGGGCTAGAGCTGCTTTGTGTAAGCTACTGAATCTGGATTCTGCGGTCTCAGTTGAAGCTAAATTAAATCCTCAGACCAGCCACTTATACCAACTGGATAGGGATCAATGGTTGTTCCACAGCCAGGACTGAGGAACCCTGTATTCCCTTGAATTTCAAGTCAGTTTCTCAGCACAAATTAGAGTTTTAATCTACTTGACACAACATAACCCATTGCAGATGATCAGAGAGTTTTCAGGAAACAGGAAGACTAATGTGTTACAGACATTACTTACTGGTTACTACACTGCTGTTCCAGCTATCCAAGCATGCTCTGAATAAACAAATATAATCTTTAGGTAAAATGCTGCACTGCTTCCATTTGTAAGGTTTCCCCAGGATGGGAATATCTTAAAATAAATTACATGTCCAACATGACCTGGAGGTGGACTCAACACAGATATAGTAAACTACTAAGGGGAGTTTCTAGGAATGGGAAATGGAAAAGGAAAGCACAGTTTGTTATATTCTTGTGTCTGGAGATCAGGAGGACTTACAGAACTAAATTATGGGCAGGACCGATTGTGTGGTCTGGATTTTCAGGTAGAACAAGGGCAGCATTCAGTGCAAGCAGAGAAAAAAGAAATGTTAAATTTCTGAAGTGCTAAGTCCCAGGCTAAATCTAGGACAGCCAGAGGCTATTTCTGTTGCACCAGTTGGTAGGAAAGCTTTTGCAGCCATCTGGCTCTTGAGCAGCACCACTGCATCCCTGCCTGCTCCAGCAACCACCTGCACTGGGGTACAGCTGGGCCAGGGGAATTCACAGCTCTGTGTGTGGGGCTGCTTTCAAGCCACCTTCACAGAAACACACAAGTGGCTCCAGTGAAGATGAAGATCTGGCTTTAATGCCCAGTGAAGTGCCCTAGAAACTGGAAAGTCCCAGGTAACCTCACTTTTGACTGTTTTGGAAGAGCAGAGGGTAGCTTTCAGTTTTGTTCTAGGTGTCTGTTCCCAGAAGGGACTTAGTACCTGGTGTGACTGGGTCTGTGGTGCAGTCTAATGTTCAGTGTTCTGTCTTTTGTATGAAACAATTCTGCAACCACTCACCCAGACCTTTGCTCTTGAATGGCAGCATCTGCATCTAAGCAGTGAAATGCATAACATCATCCAGCTTTGAACAGCTTCACTTTCTACTGTGTTCTTTGTTCAGTAGATGCACGACTGTCCCGGGGGGGCAGACAGACACAGAGGTACACAGCACACATCTCAGTCTCACCAGAAAGTTTCGTTGTCCATTCCCTCATTAGACAAGTAGTTATTCTGCAGATACAGCTCCCGCAGCCCAGCGAGCTCGCTGAAGGCTCCTTTGGGAATCTTCTCCAGCTTGTTGCTCTAGGGTCACCAGAAGCACAAAGCACAGTATTTGGCATGAATCAACACAACATTCGAGTTCTGTTCAACTAGCACAGGCAATTAAACTTCAGAAGGGCTAGACATGAAATATTTAAGGAGCTTTATAATGGACCAGATTAATTTATCAACTTATATAAAGTAGAAACCAACACAGACAAATTTGGCTGAGTGTCTCAATAAATAGTAAAAGAAAAAATCACATCTAAAGTACCTGTCAGATATTTCTGGTCCACTTTTGACTGCCTCTCATTTCTCATTGTCCTGGTTTTTCCCAGTCAAAATATCAAGGTAAATGTTACTACTGACAGATGGTGCATTTGCAAATAAAACACTCATTTCTCTGCTCATCTCCTCTGTCCTTAACACAGTTGGGGACAGCAGGGAAGGAGACAAGTTCAAAGCATAATCCTCACAGTGTGAGACCCCTTTGGGAGATAATGATTATCTGTAAGTGTTGAAAAAATGCAGGGGACAAATAAATTCATACTTTGGAGGGTAATTCCAGCAATTTAAAGGACTGGACTGGTTGCATTTACTTTTCTTCAAGCTGGAGAAGCCTGTTCTCTAGAAGACTTTAACAGGAGTTCCAGTGAAACCTTCAAGGAAAAAGAGAGCTGGGAGGCAACACAGAGCTGCCTCAGTCCAGGGCTGATAACAGGCTCCAGTCTCTGCATGTCCAAGGAGCTGTCAACACTCAGAGCAAGCAGACCCAGGACTCCCCACCGCTGTGGCTCTCCCATTGCTGAGGCTCAGATCTCCAGCTCAGACATGATGAAGTGTTTTTATCAGAATCAGATGACATGGAATCAAAAATGCTGGAGAGTAGTTAACAGCACAACTCTGCTATTGCACTATGGCTGGAGGAGTTGTAGTAACAGAGAATGCTTGATCCAAAGTGAATTGCCAGTTCAGTAGCTAGCAGCAGCCACTGGTGCTGGGAAGCAGTGGTCTGTGTGAAATGAGTCAGTGAGCAAAGCCAGTACAGAGTGGGTAAGCAGCTGTCAGAACAAGTGGCATTAGTGGCAAACTTAACTGGGAGGTCATGGAGACAAGGCCATGGAATGATGCACTGCCTGTTCTAACATGTATTAATATTGTTTTATGCAGGGAGGAGACCAACAATGCAACCACACAGGGATTTGCAACACATCCCCCTGCAAACACAGAAAGGCATTTCTGCCCCCTGTAAGTGTTCTGGTGATTTGCAAAACCACACTATTGCTTATGGACAAAAAAGGAAGGAGATGAGAACAGCTACTGCTGAGAATACAACAGGCAAGCCTTAAAGTGGGCCCGGGGGCAGTGGGATGTCTTGGCCATGTGGTGTGAAACCCACACAAACACAGTACTTTGTCACAATCCTAAAGGATTACAAAATGTTTTTGCCATTACCTGTAAGTGTAATTTATATAGTGCTGGAGGGAGATTCTTTGGAACATACTTCAAGAAATTGCTGGACATGATGAGTATCTCCACATTATTAGAGCCATTGAACATATTATCAGGTAACCCAGCATCTGAAAGTTTGTTGTTATGAAGATACACAGATCTGTTGGAAGGAAGCAAAAGATGAAGTTCAACAGATAGGGAGATCTGGAGTTTTTGTTTACTGAGAGAAAGCTTAGTTTAAAACTTAATTTCAATCTTTCTTCTTTCCTTGAGATAATTAGATTTAGTTTTAAAATGTGCCTTTTAATTTAGCAAGGGATACAGATGCAAAACCAAATGGTCAGCCCCAATATTCTCTGAAAGTTGTGTCTATTCAAAATCCAAACCTGCACATGAATACAAATTTCACAAGTGGCCTTAACTTCTTTACAAGAAACTGAGTGCAAGCCTGGAACTTAGCAGTACTTAGAAACACAGAATGTCAGGGTGGGGGCCTCACTCAGAGGGTCAGAATTCATCTCTTTTTAACAGATATGGCCTCACTATTAACTTCTGTTTGGAATTGAGTCTGGACTGCTTGGGCTTACAAAATCAGCCTGGAGGTCTTGTAAGAAAGAATCATCTCTTAACCCTCTATTCTTTCTGCTCCCATGAAGTCAGGAAACAGTTTCTCTCCTACTCCTAGAACTCAGAATAGGATACTGACAGAAAGACAAGAGATTTACTCAGTCTGGCAGACTTTTCTCTTTTCTATGCTTTGGTTTTTAATGAGCATTTGGGATCGAGAGACAGAGGTTTTTACCTTTCCTTTGCCTTTCTTACTTTCAACCTTTAATACTCACCAAATAGTTTCTCCAAACAGATTTTCAGAAATTGATTCATCCTTACACAGGTTTCAATTCTGTACAAAGCAATGTACCTCTATGAAGTTATTCTTCCTTTTCACTGGCTTAACTGCTAAATTAATTCATTTTACTTCTTTTTAACAGAGGAAATTATAGGATTTTAGTGACTTTGATTACCTCTTCCTTTCCTGTGTTTATCCCCAGATGCAGCAGGCAGCTAAATTTATAGAGAGAGGTTAAAACTGCAAAAGTGTCAAAGTGAGCTTTTTTCACTTGTTCTTGGATTCTCTACCAGTAGCAGAGAACTTGGCAACATCCTTCTGGAAGGAAGGAAAGGCTCAGTATGGAAATACAATTGTGTGATCACACACTCCAGGGAGTTCAGAGCTACACTGGAAGTATTGTTTACCCTGCATGGTCAGCTGTACTTTTAACTCACAAATATTTGCCTTTCTGAAAAATTTACTCTCCAAATAATCAGTCTGAGATCATGAACTCTGCTGGGGGCAAAAAAACAACTGTATCAACTATGTTGGGATTTTATATAAGTAACCTTGGAAATCAATTAGCTCTTTTTTTGATTAAAATTTGTGTTTGTATAGAAGAGTGTGAAAACCACTTCAGAAGAATCAATAATTTTAAGATGGTATCAGCATCTCCACCTAAGATTAAGGAAGAAAACGTGGATAAATCTAACTTCTTTCATCGTGAGATATTGCCAGAAATCTGTGAGTGACTCAGCCCTTTGAGCTTCCAAGAGCCTGAGAGACTAAAGGCCCAGGAAGTGCAGAGCAGCTCCAGCTCTCAATGAATTCAGTGGGAATGGAAAGTTCTTCAGTTCATCACAAGACTGGGCTGTAGGGGCTCAGCTGGGCCAGCTGTAATTAACTGCTTCCAAACCTGGCTGCACAAATTGCTCCCAACAGTTTGGAATGTCTTTGCAGGATCTGGATGGTGCAGTGTGTGGATGCTGCAGATCGCTCAAAACCCCTTCAGCAAAGCCCACACCTCACAGGAGGTGGCCTGGGTGCCTCTGGGTTTGACATGGAGGTGCTGCTGTCAGTCCAGATGAGAAAATCACAGCCTGAACCTAGCAGAGACCTTTGGCAGCAGATCTGGAGGATGAACCCCTTCTGAAGGTGCTGAAGTGCTTACCTTGAATACAACTGAGTTATACTGCACTGAGTACTGTCCTGTCCACCTGATTTTACTCTTAAAAATGAACAGACTGTAATAAAAGCAGAGAATTCTAAACAGCTAATCTCCATTTTGAGAAACTTAATTGTTCTTTTCAACTCAAATACACAATAAAATGGGGACAACTTCATTTGATATTTGCAGAAGTGTCTGGCAGCTAGCAAAAGCCCTTGGAATGTGTTTGTTTGATCTTTCATGCTGAGAATAACAAACAGCTTCTTTCCAAAAACACAAGTAGGCAATAATATAGTTTAGCCAGATATTTTCTTATCACCCACCAACTGCATCCAAGCAGTGGCAGAACACCAGTATTGTTTTACTTCCCAGTCCCTTACCTCAAGTTTGGTTTCTGTCCAAATGTGAGCCCATATATCTTAGTGAGATAATTGGCTGCAAAATCTGCACTGATCAAGGTATTTGGTAGGAATTTTGGAGCCACTGTTAGCTGTAAAAGAAATATACAGGGGAGTTCCAATGAAATGTAGCAAATGTTTTAGCCAAGTATTAGAGCAGCAGCAAAACGCTTTCAAATTTATCTTCCCTAAACAGGCTAAGATAAATTAAACTGAATGTAGATTTCATGAACAAAAACAAATTGTCCTCACTCACTAATCTCTCCAGGAAGGAGACGGACTTTTGCTCTAAGATATGAAAATGTTTGTTTTGGTTGGAAGGGTCCTGTCTCTTTTTGGTGGAAGAAATCAAGAAATTGTTATTCAGAGAGCAAACACTTTGCTTATTATTGTTCCTAATTCCTCAGTCTGCTGTGCCAAAAGAACTCCAACCCCCCTCACAGTGACCTAGTGCTCATTCTCTTAGGAAAGTGTATTGTGGAGGGGAGGTGTCACTTCACACCTCTGCTCCACTGCAGCCATTTATGATGATCTCTGCAGGGGGGAATCAGGCTCCCAAAGAACAAGGACACTTCTGAGCCAAATGATGAAGTATTGAATGGCACTTCAAAGCAGAGGGTACAGTGATACCTGGTTCAGTAAACAAGTGATGCATCAGGAAGTACAGAAAGGCCCTGTCCTCAAAACTTTATAGCTGACAACAGGTATAGGAATGAATGTGTTGCTCTTGTTGCTATTTTTATCAGTGATTTTAAAAGCTAACCCAAGAAACACCTGCATCTGAACAAATTGGTGGGGTAAAAAGCAATGATCAAAAAAAGCTCAGTTTTAGAGAGCATCCAGGTAATACAATAGCCAGGTTCACTAAGTGGCTGTTAATAACAAAGTCATTCACCCACAAACCAAGAATACAGCTTACAATCCAGGCTGGATGTGGGACAGTTTTCTGGCAAGCATACACCCAGAAGCTTTATGTATCAAGATAAATTCCTTGGGAAAAAAATTTTGAACACAATGCTGTACCAGATGATCCTTGAGTAGAGAAGACAATGGACTGCAGTCAGCAGGTGCAGCCACCCTGGTTACAGGTGCTCACTGCAGTACTAATGAGACCACTCTCTGTTTTATGGGCATTCCAAAGGCAGACACTGAATTCTTTGAGATCAAAATGGGAAACTGGGGCAATGGAAGGGATCTGCCTTCTAGCCTGAAGTTCATGGAATCTGTAATCTTCCTCACAGCTCTGTTGTGTGAAACAGAACCTGGTCCTTTCAGCCTATAAAGCACAGCAAGACTCACATAATGAGAAATGATATTTTTCAAACTTTTATTACCATAAAACTGCAGTGGGTTATGAATAATAGTGTAAAACCAAAACTATCTAAGATATGAACACTGTGTGAAAGAAGAGACACTTTATTGGAGAACTGCCTAACCCAAGCCTTAAACTATGCATTTATCTAAAGGCTGCCTACACCCTTCTCTACTGGTATGTCGAGAGTGCATTGATGAACTCCATCCATGAACTTCCAATTTACTGGACTCATAAAACAGTCTTTAAACAAAAAAAAAAGGAATACATTATTTATTGGTTTTCATTTTCAGCTGTCCCAAAACTTCCATCCTTAGCCTGTCTTAAACATTTGTGTGTCACAAACACACAAAAAGATCTTTCCCACAAATCACACACCTATCAACATTTCCAGATGGTTTGTGAGCACTGGAATGAGCCATTCTGCATATTCCTGCAGTTGCTCTTGGCTTTGGTGGTAATCTCTCACCTCCTGATCTGGGAGATATGATTTCAGGGAGCTGGATAAAAGCACTCATCTCTGACTGAGAAGGTCTGACAGTGCCTCAGAAAGAAATAAGTCTCTGCCATGATGTAACACTGACAATTCAGACACAGGAAACAAGACTTAATCATTTTCATACACAGTGGTACATTAAAGCTTTTCTCCAGTCAATTAGGTCATAACTTTTGTACAAAGCAAAGGGCATGGCTCAGACATGTGAAATGAGAGACATCAGAACCAAAAGAAAGAGGAAAGAGAAAAAGATGTTTAATCCAAAAAGAGTTTTCACTTGCTCAGGATTTTGCTTTGGCATTTCAGCATTTGGTCATGAGACCGATTTTCACTGATTACCTTCTTGAAGGATTCATGCCAGATTGTTTTAAGTGTTAGCAAAAATAAATTTGACTTGAATAGGTTTGTCTAATTTATTGCCTAACAAGAAGCAATCTGCCATTTCTCCTATTGCAATTTTCTTTCAGCTTTCCTGCTGCACCTTCCTTTCCATGTGACAGAGTGTTTCTCCACTGTTAACTAATGAATTCAGAAGATTAATACAAAAGTCATTGCCAGATTTTAATTGCTTGGATTTTTCTTGCTTGGATGAAGCTTTGATAAAAACAGAAGTGCTGGATTGAGGTGAATCCCATATCACTTTGAGGATATGGGGAAATGTAAACCTTCTGTCACCAAAATCACCTGCTTATAGTCAATAATGACAGCTCAGGATCTGATCTATCATTTGGTGGAACAATTTCTCTCATTAACAAGGTTTACTGTGCACTCTATTTGAGAGATACAAAACACAAGAGTGGGGTGAAAAATTAAAAAGGAAACTACAGCATCCACTCTTTACTTGAAGTATTTGTTACTCAGAGGCCACAGAAGGCTTTTACCCTCTTACATTTCTTTTCTCTGACCAACTGTGCCAGTTCAATGAAAGATGATTTAGCTACATCGGATGGGATCACAATGGAAGATAAAGCAGCATTAAGATAATCCATAAAACAAGAAGCAAACTACCAGCAAATCCCTGCTCTCCTCCAGACACCACAGTAACTTGATCCCCAGTGTTTCCTGCTGCAGAGGAGATGCAGTCTGAAGCCAATCTGGTTTGTCCTGGCTTGTGATTTATAAAGAAATGTGTTATTTTTGCGGGTCCACAACTTCTCACTGTAACTACTTGTGACATTCGCTGATGTTTGCAATTTCTTTTGGGATTCTTTTCTCTCTGCAGCAAAGCCAGAAAAACCAAACACTTTGTTTTGTTACACAGGGAAAATCAGAGTGCTAGGTTCTGGAATATTAGTCACAGTCTGGCTTGTTCCTTTTTATGGAGTTATTAACTGCCAAGATTGTTACATGGAAATGGTGCTTGAAAGAGAGAAAAGAACACAATGTTACTGTACTAAGGAATGGGTTCTATTCTCAATCACTCCATGCAGAAATGTATGGAGTGATTCTGGATGTGTCTTGGCCTGACTGAAACCTGAATGTGGCCACATGTATTTAATCAGAACATCAAATGGTCCCAGATTTTAAGAGGATAATAAAATATATATACAGACATGCAGAGAGAGAGAGAGGGTGGGATGGAAGGGTAAGATTTTTGTAGACAAAGAAGCTCTGCCTGATGTTTTAACTTATATTTTCTGTGGATCCTAATTTCTTCTGTGCCAAATATTTGTGGACAACCACTGGGGATAAAGGAAGCCATAACAGGAACCACCCAGATGCAAGGGTTACATGAGAAGCTATTTAGTTTCCTAGCTTTGGCAGGAAAGATGTCCTTCTGTCAATACATCCAACCTGGGTCACAATAGGAAAGCACCTGGGATCTTCTCCATCAAAAGAAGAAATTCAGCTCCTATCACCACAGCTAAAATAATAAATTAATGACTGGCACAGTTTCAGTGTGTGGGGGTTTATCCTCCCCAGATCCAACCTAATAAGAATGGGAGTCAGGGAAAAATGCATAGGGAAAATGCAGGGGGAAATGCATTTCTGCAGATCTTCATGGTTCAAACACAGGCACTGGGATGTGTTTGTTCACAATTTGTTCAACCAGCCTCATCTGGTAAGGCAGCATTTCACATAATTACCCGACATACAGGCAGGAACCAAATCTGCATGCAGCTGACCCAAAGCCTACTGAAGTCAGTGGTCATTTATGCGTGCAGGGGCTTTCTGTACCTCCCTACACAAGGGAATCTTCACCAGGTGCACAAATAAACAAGTGTTCAAAATACACCTGCAATAGCCTCCAAACTTCACATACTGTTTTGACCTTAGATGAACCTGCATTAGAATATAATGTAAGCATAGTTTTACTTATGTAGTATATACATTTCAAAAGAATTGACAACTTGATCATTTAATTTTCAGAACTCAATTAGAAAAGAGCTCTGAAAGGCTTTAGAGCCTCTTACCTTATTGTTTGCCAGGTACAAGTAATTCAGGTTCTCCAGATGCTCAAATGCTTCCTCTGGCAACCCTTAAAAACAGGAATAACTAATTAGTGACATCAGCACCTTACTGCCTTTCTGAGTGAAAATACCACAGGGCAGCTTTCCCTCTCAGTATCTTCCATGAGAGATTGAAACACTTTTTATAGCCACTGAAACAATCTGATTCAGACCTATTGGTATCTCTTTTAATTGGAAAAAGAAAAACAAACCCACAAACCAAATCAAACAATACACACTTGTTAAGAGCAATGGAGGACTATTTGAAATCCTGATCACACAAGGCTTGTGGCCAAGCCCACTGGCAGGTGCCAGGTCCAGAGCTGTGCAGATCTGCTCTATGGCTGATTGTCAGTGCTTGCAGCAACCACACTATCTGAGAACCTTCTCCTGTAATTTGCATAAGATTCTGCAAGTCTTTTTTCTTGCAAGGATATAATTTGAGGTTGCTTAGTGATCAGATCAACCTGATGAATGACTATATTGCTAAAATAATCTGCATGTCACAACCCTTCTCTTGCTCTGCTCCTGCACAATTCAGGTATCCAAACAGTTACCAGCTCAGAGAGCTGATCCAACTCAGGGCTTATCCTCCCCAGTAATTATTAATTTTCAGCTGAGTCACTCCACATCCAGTTGATGACAAAAGCACAACTGCTGTCACAATGGAAAGCCTGCAAGAAACACTTTCACCTGGCACTTGTCAAAGGCAAAGCTATTTTCCATGTCCAAACATGTTGGAAACTCAGGGCTGCACTGAAGCTTGTGAAAGAAAACATGAAGGCCCAAAGGTAATAGTGTCAAAGGCTGGATATAATAAACACAGCTTTCCCCGTGCTATGTTAGATTGCTGTGCCTTGGGACCCATGTATAATATGCCCACATTCTCAATAAATTTTGTTCTCTGTCATTCCAGTAAAGATAAAAAGAGCATTCAGATCAAGTGGGTGACACATAAATTAATAATAATCATGTCTTTTTATCCCATATCCTCCTCTCTTACTGTTTACTCCAATTCCTCTGTTTCTTTTACTTTCCTCACTAAACCCCTTGTTAAGTTTCTCTAATAAGCATGAGACTGAGCAAGCAAAACCTGCCTACAAAAATCAAAATGGTTTGAGAAGGGTAGAAATGTCCTTATTTGCAATATACATATAAATTCATACCAAATTTGACAAGGACAAAACTGGACCAAACTGCCCTGACTGACCAGACTGAACTAAACAAGGTCATTCAGGAGGAAATCATTCAGCACGTGGACATTTCTGGTTCTCAAGTGCATTGCATGGAAGTGCCTGTGGGAGCAGAGGGAGTTTCCTGGATGAGGAGATCTCACGCCACAGTACACGAGCTGCTGCCAGGTCTCCTCCACTGCTTCAGCCGGGCTGCATTCCTCCACACTGAGTATTGTGTTTCAGATGATAAAGTGTCTCCATGCTCTGTGTGATGGCCAGAGGAGTGAGGCTCACAGCAAACCACTCCAACCAAGCGATCCATCACCCTGGCTTTCCTTATCAGCTGTCACTGGCCTCATTGCATAAGCTGCTGCTCTGGAGGCACAGGCTCTGTCCACCCCGTGGCTCACCTTTTGAAGTAAGCCTGTTGTTCTGCAAATTGAGAGTTTCCAGTCTATAAAGACGAGCAAGCTCTTCTGGAAAGATTTCTTCTATTTGGTTATTCTAAGAAAATGGAGAGTATTAATCATCAACAAAGTAATCCAAAAAGGATCCCAGTAAACCCAGACTGTGAACTTCAATAAAAGCTGGAAGTGAACCCACCATGTCAAATCCTTGTAAAGACTTCTCTCATAATGAGCCAAACTCAGATCTCAAACCAAAAACATCCAAACCCAGGAGCATTTGAAAGCCTGACTTCTGCTCATCTCCAGGAATATCCAGCTTATGCACCAGTAGCACACAATGAGTGCGAGGCCCACAGTCCATCTGCCACAGCCAAACCTTGTAACTGCAGCAAAGCATTTGTTACAAGGTTGGCATGGTGGATTTCCAAGCTTATGGCTTCTGTTATTCATGGAATGTTTTAAAATCCACTGGTCACGGGCAGGGAGCATCAAACCAGGTTCACTTGCACTGGTTGTGCTGTCAGGGGTGACTGCCATCAGACTTTCACTAACATGCTGACTAACATTCCAGCCATTAATGGGTCGTTCTAGCTTTAGCATCCAGGAGACCAGTCAAGGACCCACTGTCCTGGAAGCCAGTGCACAGAAAGTGACAGCTGCAGCTCCAAAAAGCTTCTTTTGGTAGCAGAGGCAGGAGCCATAGCTAACACACGCCTGGGACAGATCTGCTGAGGAAGGTGCCAGCTTACATTACAGTTTTTCTAACTGAAAAACTCTAAACAAAATCTGCATTTCATCCATTGGACAGAACTGACAGATGGGAGCAATAAACCAAAAGCAGTTGGTGAAGGGCCAGGCATTTAAAACCTCAAGCACTGCCATTGCTCCAAGGAGGCACAGCCACAGGGCTGCCATGCTCTGGCCCTTCAGGTGTCAGAGCAGGGAAGGGACACCTGCCCAAATGCTGGTCACAAGAATCAAGTAACTAAGAGCAGAGCATAGAAACCTGCTGACAGTCTAGAACATCCTGATTCTTCTTCCTGAAGCTGGAATCTCACATCTTATATGTCCTTTTCGTGACAAGACATGAGGTGTCTGGAGCAGGACCACTTGCTGTAGGCGTGACACTTGGGCTGATGGGTGGCACTGGCCATGTCACACCTGCTCCTTGCTGAGTCCATGTGCTGCAGGGAGAGGTGGGACAGTGGGGAACATGGGCTGGCCTTGCCTCTGGACTGGCTCACTGTGTCTGAACTAAGACACCATTCTGTCCAAAGAATTCTCTGTCATTTAGCCCATAGTCTTCAAAGACACCTCAAAATGAAAGGGCTCCACCAGAAATTTGGGTTGACAAAAGGAGAAACAAGAAGTTGTTAGTTTAGACAAAAATTCTTCTCGTGGAACTCGTTTTCCCCTCCCTGGATGTGAGGGGAGAGCATGCCGATAACCAGGAGCCGGGCCTGTTGCACCTGCTGCTCCCGCCGGGAGCCGAGGAGGGGCTGAGGGAAGGAGCCGGGGTTCAGGGCCGGAACGAGGGCACGGTGGGGGCCGATGGATCGCGCCCTTACCTGCAGGGAGAGGTGGTTGGTCAGCTCGGGCAGCAGCAGCGGGAACTCCTTGAGGTCGATGCCGCCGCAGTCCACGACGCCCTCCTGGGTGCAGCCGCAGTCGCGGGGGCAGGCGGGGCCGGGCCCGGGCCGCCGCCGCTCCGGGCCGCCCTCGGCGAAGTCGCTGTCGGCGGCGCAGCCCAGGGCCAGCAGCGCCGGCAGCCCCAGCAGCGCCAGCAGCGCCCGGCCGCCGGCGGGCATCGCCCCTGCGGGCCGGACAGCGGGTCAGCCCCGCGGGGCAGCGCCCGGCCGAGCCCCGCAACCCCGGCCCGGCCGAGCCCCGCAACCCCGGCCCGGCCGAGCCCCGCAACCCCGGCCCGGCCGAGCCCCGCAACCCCGGCCCGGCCGAGCCAGCCCCGCCGCCGCCTTCCCGCCCTCCCGGGGCGCTTTCTCGGCCCCTCAAGGCACTTTGGGGACTGCGCTGCCCAACCAGTGGGTCCCGGGTACAGCCGGCGGCCCGGCAGCATCCCCCGCACAGGCCCCGACTCCCCGAGATATTTATTGCTTTTTTCATATTGAGAAACGCCAGATGATCCCGCAGATGTAGGGAAGAGGTTACGCAATGTTAGTTCAATGTGGTTGTCTGTCGTACCGCTCCTCACAGTTTTCCATGGGAAGAAACTCTTCTCGTTATTTAAACATAAAGGCTGGTCAGGAGTGATTCTCAGAGGGGCTGCTACACGTGCATCGAACAATAACAAAACCTTGCAGCTACTGAAAACAGAACGGGCTTCCTATGGATTTTGGAGAGTGCTGATCTGAACCTAAGACACTTGGCTAATGTTCAGCTTTTATCTTTCTGGCGGCAGGTTAAAATAATCCAAACAGAAGTTGAGTATCTACTGGAGCAGCCAGCTGGCCCTAACCCAGCCCCCTCGGTCCCACTTGCTGCCCTTCTCAGATTTCATGCATAAAGGTTTGCAGTCAGAGCTGGTTATGGCTTGTCATTTATCCTCTCTGCTATTTTTTCACAGAAGGATTTGACAGCAATGAAAAAGACTTAGGCTGATCTTTTAAGGTGAATAAGGCACAATGGATTCATGACCTTAGCAGATAGATACTCTCTTCACCTCTGCTAACCAGATTCCTTCTTTGCATCAGAAACAAGAACTTCACAGAGCCAGACTGGCAGCTGTCAGAACTGTCTCTCCATTTACAGCATTCACAAATCTTTGCAGCTTTCCACCAGGAGCTCTCACAGAGAGCTTGAATGCTTGGGAAGAATTGGAGACATCCTGCTCTCAGTCACAGCCATTAAAGACTTAAGTAATTTTTTTAAACACTGACTTGTACTTGAAGACATGGGAGCAAGAGGGACCACAGGGTAGAGTATTCCAAAACATGGATGCTGATCTTGCTTTAGTTCTGTCTTTGCTACAAATATGCACACACATCGTTGTGTGCTTTATCTCTCTTTCCCCTATTCCACTATTTTACAACTTCCATATCTGTAATAGCTGAATATAATGAAATTCATCTCTTTTATAGAACTTTCCTTGTATGGCAGATATTAACACTGAGACCAAAACTGGCCCATATGAGTATGCCAACAGTAGATTAGTAAAATCCTTAGTATTTGGTGACCTAATCTCAGAAAATATTTCAGGAATCTTAGAGAAAATCATCTCAGAAAGTATTTCAGATCTCTAAGAAAGCATTTTTCCTACATAACAGCTCACCCTTACAGATACTTGCTAAAGAAACTATAAACAGAAAACCTTGCATATACAGGTCTCAATCAGCTCTGCTGTAACAGTATCACCACTGTTCCCGCAGCACAGTTACATTGTGATTTTTCTTGGGCTCTCTATGTTTGCAACATGCTGGCTTTTCCACATCTGTTGCTGAAAAGATGTTAGAAAAGTAACATGAATTATTCTATCTATTGTACACTAAGATTTTGGGGCGATCTCACCCCCTTATCAATATGCAAGTGTCTGCTACAATGCCTTTGGAGGGACTGCTGCTCTAGCACAGGGAGACACTTTGGATAGAGGAACATCTGTGTACATCTGGAGCGCAGGCAGTAAAACCAGGCATGATGGTGATTTTCTTTTAGTTCAAAGAAAGGCTGAAGTAACTCACTCCACTTCAACTCATTCCCATGGGCCTGATTCAAAGCCTTGTTAAGAAAGTTTCTCAAGGAGTAGCTCAAGAGAAAGAGTCAGTCACCTTCCCTTGCTGTAGGTGGGCTTTGGAGCAGGTCCTGCCACCCAAAGACTGAAGAGACCCTGAAACCAGCTCAGGGTTTTCTGTGGCTGCATCTTTCTGAGTCCAGACACAAATGATACCTGCACTTCAGTGCCTCACAGCACAGGAGTGCTACAAAAGGTACAGTCTCAAGAGGTAAACTGAAGTTTCAGGAGTTACTGAATGCTTCTCAGTGATTACAGTGCCCCCAGTAAACAACAGAATGACTTTCAAAATATCTCATCTCTGTTACCTATCATTTCCCACACACATTCTCACAGGACACACACACACAGATAGAAAAACATTCACTGAAGGAGAAGATTCTCTTTCAAAATCAACAGGTTAACTGAATTTGTTACACTGAGTATCCTTGCTAAAAGCTGCAGCTGAAAGGGAGGCTGCTGCTGCTGCAGGTTGTCTGATGAGCCAGCTTAAAAAAAAATAGAAAAACTCACCTTTGCTGTCAGAAATGAGATGAATGGAGAAGAACATTTCTCTTGCCCCCACAGGCTCTCTCAGCTCATGCCATGTCAGTAACATGCACTGAGCTCAGAGTGAGTCTCCCCTTTCCAAGCCAGATCCTTTCCAGATGTGAGCAGCAGAACTGGAGAGAGTAACAGGCAACCCTCTACCAGTGAGAGCTTCCTGCACTTCCCAGCGAAATCGGAGAGGAATTTTCCAAAGTCACCATATAGGAAAATGTGAGTAGCAAAGAGGAAGCAGCTATGGCCTGAATATAAAGACTTGGGAAATAAACAATCTCCCATTACTTTTGTCAGCACAGTTTGTAAGATCTGTGAGCAAAGCCAAGAGCCAGCATGCAGGAATTGGCAGAAGAGAGGCAGAGACAGTGTGTGTGCTTCTGCATTTCACTGCAGGACACTGGAGCTGCACTGTTACTACATCTTTGAGTTTAGCTGCATTCAACCCAAATCTGAATTCCAGGTGGGAATGTCCTCCCATTCTCTGGGGGTCTGGTTCAAATTAGCTAGGAACAGATAGATCAGCAGTTTTCCCTGCATTTTATCTCCTTCCCCTTTAACTCTCCCTCCTTTTCAACACATTAACTGATCTTTGGGGACCGGGGATCAATAGGCTGAAACTACAAATGTCTTACAGCAAAGTCCTCAAATGTGCTGTGACACCCCATCCACTCAATCTCTTCTTTATCTTCTATGCCCTGCATTACAGCACTAACATAAGAACTTTCCACCACTTACACACAGACACAGATACTCAGCCCAGAAGCCTCACATTTCTTATTTCCCCATTCTTGGTGAATGACCAGGAAGATATATTTGCTAACAGTATGCTCAAAGTGCAGCAATATTCCCAAGAAAGCAACAGAGCTTTTTTTCCCTGACAGCAGTTACTATATTAAATATAAAGCCACCTGTTTTGTGAGTGCCCTGCAGTGCTCCATACAGTACCTCCACAAAACCTGCAGAAGAGCTGTCCTCACCAACAACACGACCTGCTTGCTGAATTCCAAAGAAGGGACACTGATTCTTTCCTCTCCACTCCAGCTGAACTGAAGTCTAAAGCAATTAAGTTATTTCCTCCCTCTCTTCATCCAGGCTTATATCAACTGGAACTGATCCCCCTGTGTGCCACGTGGAAGTTTGAAAAGTTAGAGTGGGAAGTGTGTTTTTACTGAAACCAAAATAAAAACAAAACAAAGCTGGCTGCTTTTTCCTGGTGACTCAGAGATCCAGGACACATTTGCCTACTACCCTTTCTGTATTACAATACCCCGAGTCCATAAAACAAAATGTGCACATTTTTTTTCAGGGAGGAGGAGTAGGGGGATTACCTCACTCACTATGGAGGCCAGAGCAGCCCACAAGGGAGAGGAAATTACCAGCATTCAACCTTCCCCAAAAGTGCATTTTTATCTGTGGTTTTGCTGTAGAAGTATAGTAATTTGTTGTCAGGTAGCATCTAGAGGAAGTACAGGGCATTATAAAAAGAGGGGCATTGTGCCTCCTTTAGTGGGGAAACAGAGGCACACAAGAGTCAGACACCAGATATCCCAAGTGCAAAGGTAATGCACCCTCACACTGTACTACAAATTATTTGTACAGGCTTTTTTTTTCCTCCAAGTTTTCACTTCTTCCACATCTTACTCTCCTACATCAACATACCCCAGACTCACAATCTCCCTTCTCCAGGCCCAATGCTGCATTTCCATCGTGCACACAAATTATCAGGAGAACCAGAGCTGGAGTCAAATTTGTCTAAAACTGTTCTGACACACCACTAAGCCAAAGGCTAAGCCCTGCCATGGTACATGGACTCAGCAGCCACTGGTTTTGTTCACTGCAGCTTTCTGGAGCTTTCAGAGCAAAGAATTTCCATGCAACACTCACAGCACAGAATGAGCTGAGGGAGACATTTCCAGTCAAACTTGAGTCTTCGTGCTCTTGCATGTTCCTGAGAGGTGGCTGCAGCCTGCATGAAGAAACATTTCCAGGTTTAAAACTGAAGACTCAGTTTAAACTTTGGTATGATTATTTCTTCAGATCTCACAGATGGCAGAGAACCAGGTCCTTGGGCAAACAGCTGCTGGGGCAGCTGCAACAGACAGTGTGTGCCACAAGAGTGCTTTGCCATGGGCCTGGCACAGAGCACCCTGTGCAGGACACAGCCTCCTGCACTGCCCAGCAGTAAAAAGCCCCTGTGCTGGTCAAGGACAGGCTTGGCAACCTTGAGCTCTCAGATTTCAAAGAAGCTCTTGCAGATTTTAGCATTGTCCAGGGCCAAGCTGCATGATGCAGTATATCCCATGTGAGACCTGCTCAGCTCTGCAACTACTGTCACTGTCCTAAACAGGCTGAATTTAATTGTGATATAATAAACCCAAATAACAGACACAGCAATCAGCAACATGGCACAGAACAAAAGGTATAAGCAGATCTACTGAAGCATGAGCTCCAAGAACAGTGGTTCTCCAGAGATCAGCTCACTTGTGATCTGCCTGGAGTGAGCAACAAGGCATTCTGGAGGTTTTAGTTGTATCTTAAAAGGTAACAAAATGTTCTTTATTCTCACCTTTATTTATTTGATTAAGACTCTACAGAAATACTGACATTCCTGAAGTGCTCACTGCTATGTGCTGGTATTGTGCCTTTATATGAAAGGAGAGAAAAAAAATCATTAAAATTCTTCTAAGTAACTTGCAATCATTTTGCTTCAAAAAATGAATAATCAAAACACAAGAAATAAAAGGGGGCTTTGTCTCCAAAGCAGGAAGTAGTTTTCAAACCTAAGAATTCACAACATTGCCTAACCATGAGCTTATTGGCATCTGTGTCTTGATCCAAATGAACTCTGAGATGTCTGTTCTCCCAGAGGACACATACAGTTAAAAGAAAAAATTAAAGCTCCATGACTGCTTTTAATCTACCTGAAATATGGGATACAGACACAGCATATTTTGAACTTGTTTTATGTTATCCATGTTCCTTTTAGCCTGCTGCAGAATTATTAGGATATTTCTGTTCCTGTATCACAGCATATAACTAACATTTCCCAGAAAACCCACCCAGGGCCATACAAAGCCATCTGCTTTCAAGTTAGCAACAAATTCTTCTTAGAGATACAGGGTACAGAACAGCTCACACTGTCACTCCAACAAATTACACTGCTGTTTATTTAAGTAATAAAGGCATTTGTTCCAAACAGTTGGGGCTTTTTCCAGCATTTGTTCTCCACATGTGGTTTGCTTCCTCAAGTGTTGATTTTTCATAGTTAAGAGACTTTTCCCTGCCTTTTATCCACCAGGCTAATTGCATTCTTAGCCTTTTCTGCCTAACGAGAGCTGACAGGCAGTGCTCTCGGTGCTCTGCAGAGCAGGAAGCCATGGATTTCCTGTTCCAAGGAGGTAAGAGTTGAATCTGACCTCAGATGAATTGGACATATGGGAAATGGACAAAACCTTGTGACTATCTGCAGTTTTTTTCTGTCCTAAGAGGGAAGATGTAGTCAAGACCCTTTATCCCATCCTCCTGCATCCTGAAATGATCTATTGCCCAAAAATCCAGGTCTTTGACCCTGTTGCCACAGACTGTGCTCAGCTGTTCACAAGGCTCTTTATCCCATCCTCCTGACTCTGCTGCTTTCCAGAGGGATCCCACACTGTACCAGGATGTGCCTCCACAATGCCACCTGCCAGACTGTGTCACACACATACATTTTCAAAAGTAAGTGTATTCTTCTGCACTGAACCTAATTCTTATTAGGCAAAGCAGCAGGGCTTAAAAGTTTAAAAATAAAATCTGTGCTCCAAAACCAAACCATTCACTCAAATTGTTGCAAGCCAGATCTGCTGAGTCAGGTATCAACTCTGCTCAGTGGTTCCAACTCTGACAAATCATGTCATGCTTCTCTTGCTTTTTTCATTACAGTGAAAATTCCAATAGGCAAGAATTACATGTATTTTGCAAAAGAAAATAAGGGTAAGATATACTTGCCAATCTGACAACACCTCTGGCTGTCACACTTATTATAGCTGGGAAAAAAACCCAAACCAAGAGCTGGCAAGGGGTGTTCACCAGAGTCCATGAAGGAAGATCAACCCTCCCAAGCATTTTAATGTCTAAAGCTGAGATTGCCCCTCATGTGACCTGGGAGCCTGAGAACACCAAACCCTCTGCCTAGAAGATTCCAATTTATTTTCTCCTCTACACAAGGCCTTTGAAATGAAAATTAAAGCACTTCTATGTTGTGACTGGCCACCTTTTGGTACCTCTAGCTTCCTTTCTAATTCTGCCCCCAAGGAATCCAGTTAACATAACACAATCGCAGTAACTTAAACTTCTTTTAAAAGGCTGATCTAAAGCTACAGGGGATTTTAGCTGGAGAAGAAGAACTTAATACTGCTTGGTCAACAGAGCATTAGGGAATGAGAAAGAAAACCTTGTAGCAAGATTTCTAAAATGGTACAGACTTAGGTAATGCTTTGAGTTATGCAAAAAATGAGTAACAGAACTGCATAATGTCAAAAACTGCTTTGTACCACTGAGCTTTTCCTCATGAAAGTAAATTATTTCTATCCACTTTAACATTTATTTATTCAAAGTTGTGATATTCTAAGAATGTTCATGGAGGATTTGGGATTTCTAGAAAAAGCCACCTTCCCCCTCACTCTCAGAAAAATCAGAGGAAGTATTATATAAAAAAATACTCAGCAAGTTATGACACCAAGAAGGTGCTGAAAGTGAAGAAGCAATAGAGGACAGATGTCAAAAGAAGACATTAGCAGGTAAATGGGGTGAATACACGACTTTGTCCTTTACTTCATCTCCTTAATTCCTGCAGGAGAAACACCAGCCTGACAAGTCCTCTCAGCTGCAGGCTGTGCTAACCTTTGCACTACTCCCTCTACCTACTGCTGATGGGAATGGAAGGTTTAATCTGGGATTTTTCTGTTTGAATGACATCAGGCTCAAGCCTGAAAGCCCCAGGCCTGTGCAAACCCAGATTTCTCTGAGGGAGAAATCAGGGCTTTAGCCTTGGACATTATTTCTCTTGGTAGCAAACAAACCCCAAAATTGTTTTGTCACCTTTTTTCCCCTATAGTTCTGTGCAACTTTCCCCCCTTAAAGAACTTAACTCATTCTGCAGCTGAGCAATCTTGAACTATTATTGGAATGAACTACTATTATCTATGTTATCTTGTTTACATTTCAAAACTAATTTGGCCAATAGTGGACAAAAATATGTTGTGTGTGTGCTCAAAATTCTTGAAAAAGGCATGTTCTTAACTTGCATAACAGACATCTCCTCAGAGTTCTTCTGGTAGTATCAGTAATTCAAGAGGAGCAACAAATTGACTTCTAGACAGAATTACTGCTGCAATCCTGTAAGTCCCCTTTGTTTTAACCCACAAGCCAAATGGCAAGAACTTAGGAAAAAGCAGTGAGTACAATAGCAAGTGTTATTTTACAGGCAGTTAAACACTGCTTTCATTTGAGAGATATGACTCCTATCTATTCCAATCCTTAGATAAGTCAATAAACAATGCACAGGAGGAAACCGTTCGTGTGACCAGATTGTACTTTTAAAAGTTTACAGTGGAGCAATGCCATATTTGTCCTAATTAACAGAAAACTAATGCCTTGGAAAAGATGATGAACAGTGGGGTCGGTCACAAATGTTGATTCATCCAGATATTAAAACCTAGGCCTGACCACTGAGTTCCTGGGCAGTAAAAGACAGCTGAAATTCAGTACAAATGAACTGATGCATATAGAAAAATAATTTAAAATATTTCCATTTCCCAGTGCAGAAATGAGCACTGAGTTAGTAGGAAAGGAATGAGCCCCCAGTTTTAAGAGATCTAAGAAAATACCACCTCAAAACAAGGAGTGGTTAGAAAAGCAACTGGGGAAAGAAAAATATAGGCAGTAAATGCTCTTGTATCTTGAAAAGTTTTAACAGGACAATTGGACTGCTGCATAAAGGAAGGATACCTGGATGGACAGAAGGTTACAAGGGTCTCTCCATGTGACACAGTTATACAGAATGATCTCTCTGTAAGCTGAGAAGCCTGAAGGTGACAGAACAAGAATATAAACACCAGGAGTGCTCTGAAACTGCTCACTGTTCTTCCAGTACAACACGAAGTCCCTCAAAAAAGCCCCCAGAAATTAAGAGGTATAAAACTGCAATGTAGAGGATAGAAAAGGAGTGAGTATAATTCTAGATGATGTGTAGGTACAGAAACTCATCATCCATGCTATAAAAAGCTGTCCAAGGATTCCAAAAGGGACTGGAAAAACTCATGAAAGATAATCCAGACATATTTACTTCTGGCTCAAATTGGTGAGCTGGCAAAAAAAAAAAAAGACAATCAGTGGCAGTTAGGAAAGTACTCTGAGTAAACAGATGAATGGCCATCTTCTTCTTCCTTCCAAGGTACCAACAGGGAGAAAATCCAGGGGGGCAGAAGCATTTTTGGTCTGATGCAGTAGAGCCATTCTAACTGCTCAGCAATCTGTCACCATTCCCAAAAGGAGGCAGAATGATTGCCTTGAATTTGCTCTTTTTTATTATTACTTCAGTTAAGCCAGGGAAGTGAAAGTTTCAGTGTAAGTTCCCCAGCCATAGCCCAAGTATGTGAGGATGTGAGATGTGCCTCCTGGACTGAGTTGAAGTTTATGGATGATGTACTGACAATGCCTGAGGAGGAAAAAGTGGATGCCTGCAGGTGTCCTTTGTGACAACCTGAATACTCAGTTCAGTACATTAACATGAAATCCATGTTTATAAATCTGAGAGACACGTAGAAGAACAGGAAAAGTATATTTAATTTTCTATTAAACTTCCAACCAGAATACATTTTCCCAAAACAGAACTTAAAGCTTTTACATAACTGACAAGAATTTCATCATGATCAACACCAGTTTTTACCAGGAGAAAACAGGTAACATATTGGTTATCTTCCTTCTCTGCTCTCCTGGCAAATCTAATCTGTTTTCAAGGTGAACTATTATCAAATCCTGTGAACCTCAAAGCAGTATTCTAGCTCCTGCTTACTTCTGGATATTTTGTTTATTTTTTAATTCCAAAGTAGTAATAAGAAAAGTATTTTATAGCAAATTCCTAAAACCTATTCTAAAAAAATGTTAGAGATCCCCTTTACAAGATCATTTTAATGTAAGCAGCAGCAAATTGGAGAGAATGGAAGTCTGAAAGCATTTGGATGATCTGCTATTACAACCTTTAAAAATGCAATTCATTTCACTGATATGCCAAACTTTTTATAACTTTCCTCTCTTCCTTCCCAACTAACCTCAACAACAGTAAGCAGCCTAATTCAGCTCTAATTTTTACAAATTGTCCATATTGATTAGAACAAAAGCTGTCACAAAGCCCCACCATGTACCATTTGTTAGTGCCTCAAGCTCAGCCACAGAGAAACTGATGGAAATTGTTAAGAGATTTAAGGTCTCTAACCACAGAATTTAGGTGAGAGAGGTCCAATCAAACCCAGCCTGTGCCATATTATTGATAACGTCTAGTTTAATTCTACTTTTTTGTCAAGAATATCAAGTACTGACTATTTACTCTACTGAGCTCAAAGTTTAGCTTTGCCTGGCTGAAGCTGTAGATTCTGAAGTTTCATTGCCATGCCCATGTTCCCAGAAATCTTCAATTTGCCTTGAAAAAATGCCTGAAAAGAAAGAGAAATTCTGTGAAATGCAATACAACATATTATCCCAAATGCACCCCTCCAGACAGTTATGGGTTATTATGGATGAGCAGTTTGGTATTTCCAACAGCACACACCTCATATCCAGCAATAAATGCATTGTCTGACTGCAGAACAGCAAGCTGAGGAAGCTGTATTCTTATTATTTTTTTGATACCTAAAGAGAATAAACTTGCTTGTTTCTCAGATTATCACAGCCTTGGCTCTGTACCTGGAGCAGGCAGAACAGCCCATGGTTGGGTGGTGAGCGTTCACAGCAGACAAGCTCATTAATTCAACTGCTATAAAGCCACAGGGACAGTAGGAGCCATAACTGATTTCTTAGCTCAGTCCTCCTCATCCTTAACTGGCTTTGTTCCTGATCAATTCAATTTTACAAATGTCTGTTTGTAAAGCAGACATGCAGAAAAATTGGATTTTTTCCTCCAGACCTTGTACGGAGATAAACTGCATGCACCAAAATATCCAAAATGTAGATGTAAAGCTGGAGTTGCTTCTGAATTTTCTATATGGATATTACAACATTTCTATAATGTTTTTATCTTAAAACTTGTCCTAGAAACCTTTCAGTTTGCAAAATTTACCCCATGATTACCAGACCAAAATCTTGAAACAGTTACCCAGAGCATTTCAAATTTGGAAGCACAGAATAGCAACTTAAAATGAACTTAATCATCTGGTTTATTTGTACACTATGACTGCTTTTGGTGCACAGAGGAATAAAAAAAAGATATGAAACCAACCAACCAACCAAAAACTCCCGAAACACACCACCCAACAACAAAAAATGACAGGTATTCAGTGGATGCTCACCTCAATTTCTACTTTTCAGCATCAAGGTGACTCCTTACACTAGTGTCAGCTATGAGGGTAAAGCCCTCCAAAGAGAGGCCCACATTCCTTCTTTCTCATGGCATTTTGCAAAAACTGGATTGCCCCTCTTCTCTGCCAACCAAGCACTATTATATCTCCTTCTGGGATATAACACAGGCCACATCCCTGTAGGATATCTGACACACATCCCTGTCCTTTTTGATGAATCTCACTTTGGGTCATTTGTTCAGAGCACACCAAGAATTGTCATTTTTCAGATCAGCCATGGCAGTTTTGGATGAAAACATTCAAATGATTTCAATTTAACCACATGCAAAACAAACCAACCAGTTCCCTGATCAGGTCATCTTTGCTGTACTTACTGTCTGAGGGTTCATTTTGCCAGTCATGAGTGCCAGCAGATCGGTGTCAGCCATTGTGATTGTACAATCTGCCTTCTTATCTGCAAGACAGGAGAAGAATGAAAATTCAAAGTCAGAAATGAAACATTTATAGGAGCTACAACTGTGTGGAGCATCCCTTCAGACCACAGTTCAGCAAATGATACCTGAACCATGTACAAGCAAGAGCCATTAAAGCAATATCAGCAAGAGGCAGCTGGGCCACCTTGTAGCACAGAGCACCCCAACAGTGAAGAAAAATGGGCCTTCCTGAAAGGCTAAGCAAATTCATTCCTTGAAAATAAATAATAATTACCTGTATCCTGACAGAATGTTCATTGCAAGCACTGATAATCATTTTTCAGCTTCATCAAGCTTATATTTGCTAGTATGAAGATCAGCTTGGAATAGATGAGTTTTCCCCTGTGACACTCTCAAGATATTCATTACTGACATTTCAGGCACTTCCTGCCCTCTCCTTCCATGGGAACAACATGTGCATTCTGAAAGCACTCATTTGAATCAATTCAAGTACAGAAGTTTCTAGGACCTTCTTACTAAAGCTGGAAAATTGTTTTAATAAACTCTGATATAAATACTGATGTGTAAACCAAAGGGCTAAAACCTGCACGTATCTTTTCCTACACTCATCTTATTATTAGATTTAAATCTTTGATAAATTGTTGCCCATGCAACAAAAGAATGTGGTCTTCTTTTTTTAATAACATAACAATGAACTTCTGAATCAAATCCCCATCGTGTTTTGATTAAAAGTTTGTGATGCAGGTTCATAGATATATCAGATTTTGAGGACTGGCTCTTGCCTTTGGTTTTTGTTGTTTTTTTTTTTCATTTTCATTACTTGGGTGTGTGACTTCAGATTCAAGATGACATTTTCATGGCAAGGGTACAAATCTTATGTTCTCAATATTTTTATGGGCTCCCCAACACCACCCAGTCTGTTTCTTATTTCAAAATGGAACCTGAAGTTTATGTCAGCTGGTACAGCACTGAAACCAATCAAGTTTTGTTGCTTAACTATCTGCAGAGGAGAAGTAACTTGACATGGCAGACCAGTTTACTGCTTACCAGTGTCTCCAACAAAGCAACTGAAGAAACAGCTAAAAATTACATTTTTTGGGCCAAAATTTTAAGAGGTGAGAGCAACAAAATCCCCAAGGTTTGATTTTCACTTTTTTTTTCTATTCTGATTCCTGTGAAATCATATGACAGATCTGCCTGTAGCCTCTAAGAAAACACACTATTATCTCTAGACAGATTCAGAGTAGAAGCTGTTTAGTTCTTGGTCTGAAACACCATGGATTAAAAGTGTCAGTAATAAGAAAGCTTAAAATTAAAGTAGCTCTACATAATTTTTGCTCAAGGTCACTACAGCCTGAACAGAATATGAGTTCTGTATTCATTAGTTTTATGTGTGTTCTGCAATGACATAATAAAAGAGCACTGACCTGAATTAACTGCCACAGAGCCTTTACCATTTTTCACATCTACTATCCAAGTTGCTTCTTTCCCACCAGGACCATCTTTTACTTTGAAGGCAAAGACTCCACCAATTTTCTTAACAAATTGCTCTCCTTCCTGTAACGACCGCGGAATGAGAAAGTAATTTACTTCAACATAATTTTCAGTTAGTCTTAATTAAACAAAAGTAATTAAAAAAACTCCACCATTTCTACTAACATAAAAATATCTATTCCTCCCACTATTCATCATTTAAACAACCATAAAAAATCTAAACAAACAAAAGCCTCAAACTATGACTATTTATATTGAAATCTATTAAACTAAGAAGAATAGTCCTAATAGCCTTGTCCTGATATACGTTTGACAAAATGCAATTTCTTCTTCTAATCACACTTAAAGAGCAAGCACCCAACACTAAACAGAAAGCTTCTTTGGTTAGTTAGCAAGCTCCTCACCTACAATCTATACCTGCCTCCATTGAAATATCCTTATGCAGGTAGCAACTATCTGGAAAAAAAGTAACTTAAAACATGGCACAGTGTAAAAGGTTTCTTTCACAAAGAATTCTAAAAATTCTTTCACAAAGAATCGTGAAAATTACAAAATCCAAGTCTATATTATTTGTTTCAATGAGCAGTCCTGAAGAAGTTGTGGATGCTAAGACATTCCCAACAGGTTTCACACACATTCTGTTATCAATTAAAATCCTGTTGTAGGTAAAAGAAGTAGCCAGATACCTCTTCAAGTTTCTTTTCTATCTCTTTGAAGACCAGGTGTGCTTTAAATCCATCAACAGCTGCACTGAGAGGTACAGCTGCAATACGGCCGTTGCTGAAACAAAAAACCCATTAATTTAAACATTTAAAATCACATTTTCAACATCTTCAAATGATCACCAATAGGCCTAACACCAGCAAGGAACATTTCATTAGTACAAAGCAACTCTGCTATCAAAGTGGAGCTTGCTCTCTTGATAGCCTGAATTACAATCACTCCAGATATCTGGGTGTTCTGTGTATGAACTGAAGATTAATTTTACAATGGAAGTAAATCATTAATCTTATTCCTGATACTCTGGAGAAATCACCCTGCGTGTCCTGATAGCAACATGGAACCCAGTTCTTGAGTCCTGCAGGGGCACACAGAGCCAAAGTACAGAGAAATGTCCAAAGAAATGGCAATTCAAGCAGCAGGAGGAACAGCTTCACTGCTATTACAATCCCTTGGCAGCAGAGCCCAGAACTGTGGTCAGTGTTGATACTGCTAAAGTGACAGAATTGCTCAGGAAATGCTGCTGGAACTTACTGGGGTGGTAGTGACACTGCCCTGCAGATGTGTGACAGGGTAGCCAGAGTGGGCACTGTCTTGTCTGAAGGAGAAACATCCATTTTGCTAACAAACCAAGGCTGTACTAACAGGATGGAAACTGTAAAGTTCAGAAAAAGTCACCAAACAAAAAGCAGAACTGTTTCAAAAACTAATGCAAAACTGATCAAGTCCTGCTACCTTGATGCATGTTCTTACCAGCTATTACTAAAGCCACAGACTTGATCTGGAACCTGAGACTAACTGTACTGTAGGAAACTGGTGTGAAGGATCTCCATAAACATGGAGTTTCACCACCTTTCCCTTAATTTCACAATGCACATCAACACTCAGTTACATAAGGGGTGTCTGAGCACATCAGCCACTCTGTTCCATTCCAAAGTCTGACACACACTGGTGCAACTCCCTGTGTCAGGGATCTCCCACACAGAGCCTTGGGGAGAACTAAGGGGCTTTAAGCTTCTCCAGGATAAGATGAAAGATGAGTGTTGCTAAGATTTCTCTTGGTTGAGTTGTACTTAAGACAGTATTTTAAAAATCCTGAACACCAGTGAAGGTGAAATGAGCTATAGTAAATTAGACTTAAGTTTCTTCAGGAGAAATATTATCTGTACATGAAAAGCTCTCCCTGACAGGAAGGATTACTTCTAGCAGCACCTCAAGGCTGATGATATAAAAATAGCAACATTTTCAATACAGTGACAGTATTTTTAAAGACAAAGCTCAATGCAATGGGAAAAGGTGCACTCCCTATAACAGTCTTTTCCCTTCAGATGTAAAACTGTACCAACACCCACTGACAAGTTATGTGAGATGTTTGAAGAGAATCCATCAGAAGACATATTTTTCCTCACATGGTACAACCTCTTATGGATTAAAAAAGAGACAGAATTATCACTCCTGACACTACAAAAAGTCACTGCTGAAGCCCTTCAAAGTTCAGTCGCTTCTCTCATCACCTCTTCCACAGGTTATATTGTCACCTCCCAGGAACTGCACAGGTTTAGCTGAAACAGATGTTAGAAATATCAGCTGGGAGGGAGGGGTGTATTTCTTTCTGAAAGGCCAGTGTATGATAAATTCTGCTGTTCAGAGGTTTTCAGAGAAAACAAAGCACTGGGATCGAGCTTTAAAAGCCAATCCTTCCTTCAACACTCCACCACCTCCCAGGGCAGCCCATTCCAGTGTTTAACCATCCTTTCTGTGTCAGAATTCCTCTGGTCAATCTTTCTAAGGAAAGCTGAAAGTGAAAATGTAAAGGGAACAGTATTGTAAGTCTCCCCTGAAATACCAGAATATAAGTTTAAGTGTTTTCTCTCAATTCTTGACCATTCAAACATTGAGCTACAGCAGAGTGCGGCAGCTTCATAGAATTGTTCTCCCACTCTGAAATACGCTACAATTGCAAGTGCAAATTCTGTAGCCAGTACCACCCCAGAACTCTAAGGAATTACAGTATCATATGAAACAGGGCTGAGCAATCCTTCACAGAACTGAATCAGTAACAATTTTAGCAATGAAACCAGCGGTTTCTCGGTTCTCATGAATGTCTTGCTGGTTTTGGCAGATACCTAGTTTCAATTAGTTACTTTTAATGAGTCCTGTTTTATTCTTGGTTTTTATTTGGCGGCTTTTTTCCTCGGAACATCGCTCTTCCTCATTGAGGAATGGTTCGACATGAGCCATTTCTACAAGCCAGTGTGAGCTTTCCAATAACTCTCAGCGCTCAATATGACACGAGAGTGTGTGAATTTTAACCTCAGTACAGACGCGCAGTGCTGCAGTAACACGGGAGTGTTTAATTTACAGGGCAATCTCCCCCTTGAGCAGCGGCAATAACTCCAAAAGAACGAAGTTGTGAGGGCGCAGGCAGCAGGACAGCCAGGCTGGGCCGGCAGCGCTCTGTCCCCGCGCTCCGCGCAGCCCCAGCCGAGCGCTCCGGAAGGCCTGGCGGGGCAGCCGCGCTTCTCCCCGCGCCGGGCGAGCCCCCGGCGTGTGTCAGCCCCGGCTCACCTGCTGTCCCGGGGGAAGCCCATCCTGAAGAGCGTCACCACCACGGCGCCGCCGAGCCCCAGGTTGTGCTGCAGCGCGACCTTCGCCCCCGGCACCTGGCGCCGCCCCGCCAGCCCGCGCAGCTGCCAGCACAGCTCCGCGCACTGCGCCAGCCCTGAAACATCGAGCGCAGAGCCCGCTCAGCCGCGGCCTGCCCGCCGCGCCCGGGGACGCGGGAACGGGCTCTGGGAAACTGCCAGCCAGGGAACTTGTGGAAAATGCACGGATTCTATGATTGGCTTCTCGCAAATCTTAAAATGAATATTATATGTGTTGCGTTAGAAAGTAATGCCGTACTGAGTCTCTTAAGTAGTGTGTTAAATATAGTTTTAGGTTATAGAGAATGTTAAAATAGAAACTATGCTATGTAGGATACTTTTTTTAAAGAAAGGACTCGCGGCGAGATAGCAGCCACAGGACACCTAAATCTTTCGGAGAGAAAGAATTTATTGCCCTCTTATCAGAAGAAACGAACTTCTTCCCACCTCGAAGGTGCTGTTAGGATTCAGAGGAAGAAGTTGACAATGACCAGACAGAATCCTTTGATTGAATGGAATTCATGCATCATGTATGAAGTGTATAAATATGCAACAGGCTATTGCTTTTAAGAGTTAATCCTCTGTTAACGGGTGTCCTTTTTCAGGCTCCTGCTGCCCAGAAAAAGGTACCTGGACTGTCCCTAACTCTTTGTCTCTATTATCTTATATTGCCCTAATTCAAATGGTCCAAGTTATTATTACTCTAATTGTATTACTATTTTTATAACCATTTTATTTACAACTGCACAGGTCTTTGGACAAGGCAGACAATGTGCATTTCATGCACAGAATTGTACATATTGCCAACTGAAACATTATGAAGGAGTTAAGGAGTTTTAAAATTCCAGTCCTAGATGAGAATGAACAGGTTTCATTCACATTCTCTCAGCCTCAAGGAGAGGGTGTGTACTGTGGTGCAGCCTGCCCTGCAATGGTTTGGATATTTCAGGGGATTTACATGACCCTTGCTTAGCAGGGAACTGGCCTCAGGACTGTTTCCAAGGGAAATGAAGCTGACAGGCTAAGACTTGTAATTTTCTGCATTTTACTGACTCTTCCTCCATCCCATGGCACTGGAGAAGCAAGAATGCCACTAAGTGCCTCTGTTTCTATCACTGTGTAACTGACAAAAATTAACATAAACCTGGCAATGCAATACTCTCACCCTGTTACAGATATCCACAGTCTCATTTATCTGGAACCCTTTTCCCCCAAAGCTTCCTAACATTTCCCCTGGCCCTCACACTTAACTGCATATTGCATCTCACTGTTACAACTGTTTAGATTAAGATTCGGTGTTTCACAAGGTTTCATCTTTTCCAGTTTTCTGATAACTTCTCATTTCTAAATTCACCCAAGGAGGATGAATTATCTTCACAAGTCCAACACATTTTATCCAAGAGCCAACTCATTTAGAAACAAGAACAGCAGTTTAAAGAAAGAAAGAAAAAAAAAACAACGACAAAAAAACTCCAAAAACGAAAAACAAACAAACCCCTCCCCCCAAAAAAACACCACCAAAACAAAACAACAACCAACCAAATAAACAAAAAAGGGGAAACCTATGTTGCTGGAAAATGGTGACCAAGTGAGCTTCTGTTGTAAATGCCAGATAAATATTCTGACATCGAAGACTTAACAAAATAGGCTCTAGTACAGCTAACAATGGTATAGGCTATTCAGAGGCAGGAAAAATCTCCAAAACCAGAATTTTAAAGGATGACATCGTATTAGAACAGTTATTCAAATACTATTCAGAAGTTGTACTATTGAGTAATTATTTAGGAAAGGTTAAGCTGTGTTACCCTGCTCCACCGCTTGGATTATTTGGAAAGAAGACTTGAGGGAAGAAGCTTTGAGGCCCTCACATATCAAGCAGAGGTGGGAAGCACCTGCCTGCTCAAGATCTGTATCTCTTATCTAATGGATGTGATTAAATGAAGAGGTTTTTCATACCTGTGGCACCAAGAGGGTGTCCCTTGGAAATCAAGCCACCACTGGGATTAATAACCCATTTTCCTCCATAAGTATTGTCTCCTCTGTCGATCAGGTCACATGCTCTTCCTATAAAACAGTATTCATGTAAGAAAAATGTTCTTTTTTGATTTGTAAGTGATTTTTCAGTTCTGCTGTAACTTACCAGAGATGCTGCATGTCAGTCAAACCCTAGGAAATGCTACAGCTCATCTTTCACAAAGAGCAAAAATTGGCTGAACTACATTAACGAGACTTGCTTATGCCATTGGAGAAAGCATAACATGGAAGAGAAGCATTTGTACAAAAGTTGTTTTTAATTTGCAGTTGAATTGTTGTTGGTGTATACAGCATTATGATGTAATCAGTATAATGAAGCTATTTATATTTTGTTCATGAAACTGCAGTGATAATTATATTTTTTGTAAGCTGTAATTTGTGACCCCCAGGACTTGGAAGGTGAACACCAAGTTGAGCACAAACCCTCGCCACAAAGGCCAACTAATGGTACACCTTGGGCTGCATTCACACATCAAAATAGTGAATAAAACAACTCTGAAGACTAATATTCAGAATTATTTAGCTTTCCAGACTACAGACAATTTTCCCTTTTAACCAGGCTCTCACTCATTTATTCTTGTACCAGCTTCTCCAGCCTACATTATTAACACTGAAGTGTAAAAAAGATCTGTCATGGTTCCACGGTGCCTTTAAATGAAAATACCAGGTTAGATTTGCCCATCTAAATCCACAGTGGTTTATGCCATTTCATTAATCTTTATGCCTAATTAGTCTATCATTCCAAGATAAGTTTCATATACTATTAAGGCCAGACTGAGACTGACAAAGGGTTGTGAGAACAGCACCATTAAATAACCATGCACAAGGCTAATTAGTCAAATAGACAAGTACCGCCAGGATTATTCTGCATCAATTAAAGGAATGAACCTAAAGAACTTAATGTATCTGTTAAATAAGGCAAACATTTACCATTTCTGCTGCAGATACCATAAAAATACAGCAAAAATGAAAGTAGAAAGCAGATATTAAAAGGCAAACACATAAGTCTTCCTGGAGTTCCATGTCAGTTTCAGTAAGAAAGCTCAGACTTAATATACCACCTAGTGCCAGAATATGGTATTTCCTCACAGTTAGTTAAAAACAAATTAGAGAAAGATTCTATCAGATGATAATCTGTGCAAAACAAGAATATGTTTACAATTTAAATACATCATGAACTGAAATATCAGTTCAATATATTATTTATTTGAAATCATAAAAAACCCTCTTTAGAAATAGTTTTAATGCTTTTACTTACATACACAGAGCTAAATTCCACTGCCATTGAATCTGTTGTAAATCCAACATATTCACTGACATTAAACTAATCTGAGCATTGTTACACAGTTGACTTTAGATGTATGTTGACAATTTGCCAATAAATCTGAGGCAAAGATGTTTCAAAGATCAGTGACTTGCTAAGGCCCTCCACAGGCAATTCTTGTCCTATATTTATCTTCTTAAAAGGAAATACATAGATGGAGGGAAATCTTGGAGTAAGGTTATCATAGAATGCAGCTCCAAAAAAAGGGCCTAAGACTGAGATCACAGGAGTTCTTAACTTGGGTATCCTTGGTGCTTTCCATTCTAATAAAACAATTATCTCCATTGCTGCTATTACCTTCTGGACACAGTCCCAGAGCTTCATAGGTGATGAACTCATTAACTGAGAAGCAGTCATGAAGTTCAATCACATCAACATCTGTAGGTTTCAGCCCTGCTTTTTCAAAACATTTTTGTGCAGCATTTTTAGTCATGTCATAGCCAACCTGAAAAAAAGGAGAAATTCTGTGTTAAAATATCATAAGTATAAGTATAGCTCACAGTTTAATTTTTACACTTAACTGTGCTTCTACAGATCCTGTCAGTGAAAGAAGGAGATAGTATTCTGATTTATTTTAATGCATCTCATGTCAGAGTTTGATATTCATACAATAAAAATTGTCTAGAAAGAAATAACATATTCTAAGGCTTATTGTTGGCATGCAAAACCTTTCTGGGGAATATCCCCTATTTCCTTAACCTTGATCACAACCAAATTGTTCCTTTGCATGACTCAATCCAACAGCTTTGAAACAAATCCTCAAATTGTCTTGTTACCTTTTCTATGATCCCCCTGATTGCTTTAAATTTCATTACTATTATAAAGAGAAAAATGAAAGGAATTTTTGTTTGCTGTTGAAGTTGTTTAAAAAAATAGCCTGTAAATAGTTTGTTAAAAACTAGGTTTCTGATAGCCTGTTTATAAGTTACTTATTGTCATTCCACAATCATACTCCTTGCTTATTCCATACCTGTCCAAATGAAATCAATTTTACATTCACCACAAAGTATAATATCTTTGCTCACTGACATGAAAATGTTTATAGCATCACTAGGACTTGCAGGTACTTTTAAAAAACCCAAAACCAACCAAACAAAAAAAACCCCACAAAACACCAACCCAAAATTATAAACAAGAAACCTCAGGAAAACCACCCCAGTGAGTACCAAGGAATACAGAATTGCAAACCTACCATCTTCATACAACTGTTTCCTTCAAATGTGCTTGGATAATCAGTAGCCATCACCTGTGCTAGAATTTCCACAGCTTTTGGCTGCAATTTATGTCTTTTCACAAATTCCTCATTAGCCAAAACCGCAGCTGCAGCACCATTTGATGTTGGACTGATTGAAAGAAAAATAATGATGTATTGTTCTATATCAGTAATGTCAATCTTCATTAGATTGTTGATCTTTCATAGATTTATCTTTTAATACATACAAAAAACCCCAACAAATAAGACCCCACTTTCTTTGGCTGATACCGCTGAAACTATAATTTCCATCAGTGCTTACTGGACACTTTCAGCAATATTTACACCAGACATTTGAAAATCATTGCTTTGAAATAGAAATGTGTCATTAAGATTTTTCAATTTTGGACAAATCAAAGCTTCTACTTGTCTATAAACACATATAAACATATATACACCCTCCAAGAGTGCTTAGGAAAGGCTGAAGAGAAGAATTAACACTTAACAGCAACGGATGCACATTAGTAAAAGAACAGAATTACATGAGAACCCCAAAATACAAAACTTATTTCAGCTCACTGTATAACACTGAGAGCAAGTATCTAGTGTTTGGTCATGACAGATTTTCCACATTTGTTTTATTTATAAAAAGTTTTACTTAAAGCAGTCTGTACATTATAATTAACACACAAACAGACTTTATTTAAATAGATGTCCTACCATATTTGTCTTAACATCAAGATCTATTTCACAATGCAAAGTCCTCTCCTTACCAACACTGTAAGACAGTCAAGTAATCAAAAATTTTGCGAGAATGCAGAACTTCATCTAATGTGTACTCCTTTTGGAACTGGGAATACCTAAGGGAAACACACAGATGCCACCTCAGACTGAGCAGTAGACATAATAATATCACATTATTAGGCAGCTATAGAACTCTCTTTACAAAGTATAAGGCACTGGATAAAGAATTAATTTTTCGTATATTTCTAGAAGAATTTATTTATTTTCTCATTCCATAATAAAGAACATATGCTGAAAATATTCTGAACATTTTCTAAAGATACTACTTTGTTGTGCATGAATTTTTTTTAACAACCAGGGCTGTTGACTATAGAGGCAGAGTACGTGACTCACGGGTTGTTGGTTGAATGGCTGTGGTTCTTCCATGCAATTTTCGCAAAGTATTCTGGATTTGTCCCTGAAAAGAGGGAAAAAAAAAAATCTGTGTTTAAATACTTTGTTTGCTCAAACAGTGCTGACATAACAGCTTAAATATTGTGTCATAAGAACCTGACCTTTACAAGCATCTCTACAAGAGACACATTGTTATGAAGACTTTCCTTAGAACTCAGCTGAGGTTTCAAAATTAGATAAAGACTACTAAACATTGCTGAGTTTTAGCTGACAGAACAACCCACTTGCATATTTAACTCACATAAAACCACAGAAAACAAGTTCATTTTATTTGATGTATTATTCTACTACTGAAACTTAAATGATCATTTTCCTATTAGTGCAAAACAGCTGCAGTGAAATTGTAGAGTCTAAGTCAATATTTTTTTTCATATAATAGCCTAAAAGTGCAAATAAAAGATGCACAACAGGCCAGGCTGTTACCTTGGAGTCAATTCCCTTGTCTGGCCAGGGGTAGCAAACAGCAGTGGCAGCAGCTTTGTGCTAGGTATTAAATCAAATCAAATACCCAACAGCTTTTGCCAAACAGTTCAGCCCCATGCCCATCTACCTATCCTAAGGCACAGGGATAAAATGCAGGGAGTTATGCAACCTTAATGCTACCATTTCATAAAACAAAATCCTATTAGTTTAAAATCACTTCATAAAGAGAAAACAATGAAAAAAATAAGTATTTTAACAGACCATATTTCTCCATATGTTCTTTGCCAGCGCTTGCAAACATCTGAGGTGCCACTGGAGCACTTGCTAGGCCATATTTATTTATCATAATTTCCAAATGTTTGTCCATAGGATTAGTTCTGTCTGCAAACTGAAAACAGAAATACAAAGCAATTCATAATTTCTTTTTTTGCTCAACATCATCACAAAACTGTCACAGATTTCAAACAAATGATAGGTTTTTCTAATATTTTAACAAGTCCCTGGGCAGTATGCTGCACTTCAGTGACATGATCAGAAGTATTGATAATGTCACAGCTATAAAAAAAGTAAATAAGCAGAAAATGCTTGACATTAAACCCACTGCACTGACTCATGGCAAGAATCTCTGCTACATGATTTGTATCACAGTCACTATTTTCAGCAGGGGACTTTAGGTATTTTTCACCTCACTTAAAATCCTACCATTTACATAGCTTCAAGTTATAAAATTAATACTCTAGTAGTATTTTCATGAAGCTTATATGAAATATTGTAAAGCGTGTTAAAAGATAACTCTTTCTCATTTTTATCACTTGCTAAATTTAACGTTTTTCACCCAAACCTCTTGAATATATTATCGAATTTGGCAGTTCTGCAGTTAAATGACATATGGGCTCTAATATTGCTTGCCTTAAGGCAAAATACAAACAAACCCACACACACTTCTCCAGTAAAAACAAATAAGAGTCAAGAAGCCCTTAGTTTTTGGGAGAGTGTGTTAACAGGTCAACTGAGTAAGCATCAGACCAGAAGAGCCAGAATCTTTCTTTGATTTGCTGTGTTGTTTGAGAAAGACACTTCAGTTACTCAAAGCTTCAGCATTTTCCTTTTTCCCCACTAACCCGGCCTTTAACATAATCTTGGCAAAATACAACAAACATGACACATGGATTTTGCATGGAATGTTTTAGAATTTACTTTTTATAGTATGTCATAGCTGCCATCAGAATCACAGAACTCACTAAAAGATTATTTCAATCAAACTGACGGTTTCTTTTGTCATCATCTACAGGAACAGAGTAAAGCAAGTGGTGCTATTGACAATACATCTCAGATTACGAGGAAGAAATACATCTCATGTACAAACACAAACATATCAAGTGTTTCAGACACTTACACCTGAAGCAAGAGATCCTTTTGCCATCCTCTCAAAGCCGAGTGCCAGAACACAGTCTGCCAAACCTTAAAATAAAATAAAATAAAATGTGTGACTATTTAAAGCACAATGTGATTATAAATGACACTAGGTACTAACAACTATTCCATTACAAGATATGCACACAAACACCTGCCAGCTGCTCTTTATTCCTCCTTCATTTCTGAAAGAGTCAAATAAAGATGGACAAGATATTGATGCAAAGATATTGATACCTCAGAAAGAAAGATCACTACAGGATTGGGGGTTATTTTTAATTGTCTGACAGCAACTCTCATAGACAACCAAGCATTTATGTCCCAGTTACAAATACTAAACAACCATACACAGTGTTACTATGGTTGTCATTACAGAAACATCACATCAGTGCAAGAAAGTATCAAAGTCCACAAACGAACTGCAAAAATAGGAGGAAACAGTAATCTGATGGTTGAAAGCATGGTCTGTCAGACTGCTCTCTCCCTTCCCTTCCAAAAACAGGATAGTTAAACACTTGAACTGACTTCAAGCTAAAAGGAAAAAGCTAAGCTTTTTCGCAGATTCTCCTTTCACTCTGGAGAATCTAGTGCCTACAGTACTATAATGCCACTTGTTCTGCACTCCTCCAAACAATTACTGCAGAAACACTTAACTGGCAGAACTGACTAGGTTCATACAGCTCAGACACAGGAAAAGACATGTACATCCTCATACACCATCCTACTGCATCTCTTAGGTCACAGAGCAAAACAACCCACCTCCTTCTACAAGCTGTCTGGCCATGAACAAAGCAGTGGCTCCAGTAGCACAGTTGTTGTTAACATTGATGATGGGAATGCCAGTTAGACCCAGACCATGGTAGATTGCCCTCTGCCCAGAGGTTGAGTCACCTTCAAAGAGAAACACAACATTAAAATAAGGTACAAACTCACAAAAGTTTTGCTTTTGCTGCCATGTATGTGTAGTGCTACCAATTAAACTGTAATCCTGAACTTCTGAGCTGTCACCTTGAGAATGGCTCTCAGGTATCCACAGTAAAGAACCTCAGAAAGAAGATGAAACTCCTCAGATTTTAAAACCAGAAAGGTTTGTCCCGTTTCTGTTTCACAGGCTGTGAATCAAAGGGACATAACTGGACTGGATAGAAGGGTCTTACAGGAGTGGCTTGGGAGCTGCTCTAGATATCACAGCAGACTGACTCTACTTCAGTTGTCACAACACAGTTGTTAATAGAGAACCAGAAGGAAAGTAAATGGAAAATTTTTTTGGAACAGAAATAGATTTCCCCTTAATAGGAAGCTTCTTGATGCCATTCCTCATACTTTATCCACACAGAAGTCTGCAATTGTCACAGAAGTCACATCCCAATCAATCAATACTCACCATAAACATAACCCACACAAGCCTGCTTCACTGCTGAATAAGGAATCCCAGCATCAGCTAAAGCTGCCTGGCCTAAAAAAAAACAATTTAAAAGTTGGAAAAAAGTTTAAAATTGAAGGTAAAATTAAAAAAATAAATCAGCTCTCACAACCACAAGAAGCAACTCTAGAGTAGTATGTATGAGTCCTGCATTCACAAGTGAGAGTTGTAGAAATTCCTTATTATATGGTGCAAATATGATCTTGTACTTCATAAGGACAATTTCATTCTCATAAGGACAATTTCACAGTATTTTGAATTCTGAACAAGCTTCTTTATCAGAAGATGTCACTCAATCAATTCTGTGCTCATGCACTGAGGTTGTTCATCCCAATGGGAGTGGGTTTTCAATAATATAGGTAAGTATTCAATTATTGAAGTGCACAATCCAATTTTAAGCTATCCTGCTGACTTCAGCCTGGAAGGGCTGACCTGGACAGGTCAGCTATGGATTTGCTGAAAGTGGTCTGAGTTTTAAATCTGTTTTTTAGATGTATCTATTTATTAAACAGTAGCTTTTCCTTCATATGTGCAATAAAAATATTGGCTGTAAGACCTAAAATAAGCATCAGCAATCAAACAAAATGCTTTATTACTAAATTACCTGCTTCCTTAGCCATGTCAGGATAATCAGCACTCCTCTCACTAGGCTTTGAAAACTGGCAAGAGAAAAGGAAGGAAAACAAGCTGAGAATAAATCACAGTGAGATTTAACTCATATTTTCCTCAAATTAGTACATTTAAAAACTTTATACTTAATTTAGAAATAAGTTTTAAATAATGCAAAAAAATGTAATTTCATTGACTGAGAAGTGCATGTACAAAATCTTTGTAATTCCCAAGTGCTGCTGCCAGACCCTGCAATGACTAAAAGGAGAAAATAGTGCAACTTTATGGGAGCTGAGAGCCATTTCTTGTCACTGTTAAAGAAGATCCATGAATATGGAGATGGACAATAATCCTGTCCAAAGCCTGTGGGTGGGACAGAGAATAACTAATCTTTGCCAATTCATCATAATATTCATTGAAGTTTTGATAAATACTTCCCTTCCGTTTTTTTCTTTTTGTTCTAATCCTACTTGTAACATGAAAACGTTTGTTCTTTGTAAAGAATTTATCATACTTTACTCCTCACCACTGGAGTAGAGGTGGCATTTCTATTTTCTTTGCCAGTGTGACTCATTAGAGACCACCACAAGTACGTGTGGTTCGCATTTTTACATCACTAACAAAAAAGTGTCACTGCTAAAAGAAATCCTCATGCTAACTACTTATAATCCTACAAATTATTTGATGTCCCCTGTGAGCATGTGAAAGTCAATTTGCTGCCTCCTTCTGCTTATGTCCCTGACTCCAGTCATTCGTATCGCTTGGCTGTACTTTCTGCAGAGCCTCCTTTCATTAATTTAGACAGAGAATCTACATAGCAAATGTCATAAGAAAAAACAGTTGGTGAGTTGGTCACTGTCGAAGTCTGTATTGATACTGCTTGGGCTAACAGAGGGGAGAAGAGAGTCCTGACAATTCCTCAAGTCGTGCTCAAGTGGTAACTGAGATGATCCACTTTTGAAAATGCAGAGCACTGGGGAACTGACAGTTACACACACAGGAAACGTGGCCTGTTGTTGTGAGAAGATATAACAAATTTTAGCAGTCATTACATCATTAATGTTAATCAAATAGAAGGAATACAATCCTAAAAGATTTCATTGTAAAATACTTAAGATGCAATATAGCGTCTGACAGGTTTTACTTGTCTCTTCCATGAGGAAATCACAAGTGAGCTCAATAACTTCTATTAGTACATTCTGTGATCTAGTTCAATAAACACAGTTAACAGAATTGCCTTTAATCTTTCAATTCCTCCCCTAGCACATCACATCCTGAAAAGATACCCATGCAGCAACAAGACAAAAAGTTATTTAAAAGGTGGCCAGGAGGAGGAGTTTCTGATTACTCTGGCAAATGTCAAAGTTGTCTTAAGATTCATCTATCAAGACCAAAATGGTTCTTTTACTGTTCCTCTTTGAAAATCATAAAACCATTTTGATAGGAAAAGACCTTAAAGATCAAGTCCAACTGTTACCCCAGCGCTGCCAAACCCAGGCTACCTGTTCCTGGGTTTGACAACCCTTTCGGTGAAGGAATTTTACTTAATCCTAATTCTAACCTTAATCATGCCTTGTGGAAACTTGAGGCCAATTCCTCTCGTCCCATCACTTGTTACTTGGGAGAGGAGCCCAAGTAACCTGCTCCCGGGGAGCAACTCCACAACACCAGGGCCAGGAACAGAAACGGCCCGGGACAGACCGTGCAGGGCCCTGCCCTCCCTGAGCCCTGTCCCGGGACGGGCCCGGGGCCAGCGGCTGTGGGGACACGGGGACACCGTGCCCGCTGCAGGGCGGCTGTATCGACCCGCTCTGTGGAGCACCACGTTCACCTTGGCCGGGGTCCGGCCTCCCCCACGCCCCGAGCGAGGGTGAACTTTGCGCGGAGCCGCTGCCGCAGGGCCGGGACCGGGCTCTGCCAGCGCGCCCCCGAGGAGCCACCGCGTCCCGTGAGGGGCTCCAGCCGCGCCGGGGAGGGCGAGGGCGGCTTCCGCAGCGCTTCCCCCTCAGCACTTCCCCCTCAGCGGACAGCCGGGGGGCGCCGCCGAGGCCGGCCTGGCGCGGGCCGTGTCCCCCCGCGCACACACGGGCGCCAGTACCTTGGTCATGCCGACCCCCACCACGAACACCCGGCGCTGCATGATGGCGATGACAGCGGGACAATCCCTGCTTCTCCCGCTGCTGTCGCCGCGTCCCGCGGGCCCTCAGCGACACGGGGACAGGGGCGGAGCGAGCGCCCGGGGGCCGGGCCCCATGGACCCGCCCCTTGAAGGCGCAGCGCCCCCATTGCGGCACGGGCCGGGTGTCCCTGCCCAAAGCGCGGCCTGGGCCAGTCTTACAAACATCCCCGCTTATCCCCTTGAATTCCCCCATCCCGGCGTTAGCGGACGTTTTCCCAAAGCGGACGTGCAATGAAGTTCGCTGCTTCTCCAGAGAGGGGCAGCGAAGATGGTGAAGGGTCTGGAGTACAAGTCCTGTGAGGAACAGCTGACGGAGCTGGGGGCGCTCAGCCTGGAGAAAAAGAGGCTCGGGGGGCCCTTCCCGCTCTCCACAGCTCCTCAGGCTCTGCTCCCAGGGAACAAGGGACAGCATGAGAGAAATGGCCTAAAGTCGCACCAGAGGAGGTTTAGGTCGGACATTAGGAAGAATTTCTTCACAGTAAGGGTGCCAAAATATTGGAATAGGCTGCTCAGGGAGGTGCTGGAGTCACCATCTCTGGAGGTGTTTAAGGAAAGACGACGTGGCACTCAGTGCCATGGTCTAGGGGACAAGGTGGTGATCAGTCATAGGCTGCACTTGATGGTCTCAGAGGTCTTTTCCAACCCAATTGATCCTGTGGCTCTGCAATTCTTTTCCTCCAGAGATGTCTTTGGGATGGATACTTAACGAGATTCTGCTCTTTTTCTGAAATGCTGCTTGTTACCTACAGATGTATTTACAGCGAGAGCTGAACATCTGACCCTTCATCCACTCAGCTTCCCCTTCCTTCACTCCGTCATCCTTGAGGATCTCCACGGCTCGGGCAGAATGCAAATCGCCTCCTGCCTCCCACAGACCTGGCTGCATCCCGCACAGCCGGTGCCAGCTCCAGCCAAGCTCCTGGCGGGGCTGTTTGTCGCGGCGCCCCAGTTTGGCACCTCACGCTCCTCCCTCTCTCCCCTGCAGCGGGCCGTGTCAGCGCTGCCGACTCCCGGCCGGGGCCGTTCCCCGGAGGCGGAGCCCGGCCCGTGCCGGTTCCGGCGGCGGCCATGGCCCTGCTGCGGCTGTGGCGGGCGGTGCCCGCGGCGCTGCGCGGGGCTGCGCGGGGCCGGGCGGGCGCGGCCGGGGCGCCGCGGGGCGCGGAGGTGCTGCTGAGCGCGGCCGGCGGCGGTGAGTGCCGGACTCGGGGCGCGGCTCCGCTTCTGCCGTTCCCGGTGGAAACAGCTGGGCCTGGCGTGAGCGCGGCCGTGTGTTCCCCCACACGGGGGTGACAGCCCTGCCGAGTCCGGGGCGCTCGTTGTTGTTCTGCTTTCAGCAATGCCTTGATTCATCTAGGCATTGCTGAAAATACTTTTTTTTCAAAGCGCTGCTGCAGAATGAATAGTTAGATACGTTTTTCCCCCTAAAGTTATGTGTGCATGAGACCTCAACGCAAGAAGTTCTGGTTCGCATACTTTAGATTTTTCTAACAGCATTAACGTGCAGTGATAAAGGTAGGACAGGACCTTGACATGTCTGTGCACATTTATCCACGAGAGCCATGAAGTAGTTTGAGGTTTGACTCAGATTGCGAGGGATTTACTTTCTGTGTAACTGTTGCAGGAGTTTATAAACAGTTCTTGGTATTTTGCTGGTTACAAAGACGTTAGGTAGTTACCAGCTCTACATTTCCTTGCTGGTTCCCGCTGTTCACTTGTGTCTTCGTTCCAGCGCCACACATCTCTGGTTCAGTAGCTGGCCACTGCCATAGGCAGAGGAATAAACAGAGACCTTCCAGCAGGGCAGAAAGACCAAGCAAGGCAGGTGCAAGGTACAGCTGTGCACCTACAGCACAGCAACAGCATCTTCCAGTGTTGAGGCCTGGGAAATGAGCAGAAGTCCAGACAAGAAAAACAGATTTTTTTTTTTTCTCTCCAAAGCATACATAAACCATTGGATAATGATTTACAAATCACATGTGCTAAGGAGAAGTAGGTAGATGTTGTGGTTTTATTTTTCGGCTTGGACTTAAGAACTTTGAGTAGAGTCCTTTCTGCTGATGAGCTTACAATGTTGAAATTAAATAGAGTTCACTTTCAAAATGGTTCTGGAACATGAACTGAGTGTGACCTGTCTGTGCTGTTCTCATGCAAACAGCAATCCCAAGAGGATGGTTTCCTTCATAAGGGAATGTACTGGAACACAGCAAGACTGTACAATAAAAATTAAATTAAATAACATTCAAAGGAGAACCCTAAGATGGATCATTTGGGCTTTGGTTTGTTGTTTGGGGTTTTTTTCCCATTTCTGCAGTGATTCTAAGATATATGTTCTTGGATGTCCTGATCATTTTTTAAAGTCTCCTTACTCATAATCTTTTACAGGCCTACTGAATTTACAGTTGTTCTGCACAACTGGGTTTTGTAGACATGGTGCGCTACCTCCAGTTTTAAAATAACTGATTGTTCTAGAATATACTTTATATGCATTTTCAGGAAGGATAAGATGCAGCATAAGCAGATATTATTCCCAGTTGAATTACTGTGTCAGAGAACTAAATGAAGTATAACTGAAATTGTCTCCTATTACTAAGGTATTGCTGAAATCCTAATGAACCGACCCCACGCGAGAAATTCACTGGGAAAAGTATTTGTAAATGAAGTGAGTATGGGCCTGGCCTGTGAGTGTCTTTGGGACCATGATCAATAACTAACTGCAGTGAGAATAGTTGTGGGAATTCTAAAAAAAAACCTTACAATGAAGGGCAGTGGGAAATGGCATTGGAACAAGACAGGTGAACCTGGAGAAAAACAGCATGTAACAGTTACTGCCTCAGATGTGGACAGGGATATCTGGGTTATTTAAGTTAGCTAATTTAAGTTAATTTATTGAAGTTAACTCAGATGCAAATTAATGTCCTTACTTGTGTCATTACAACAAAAGCATACTCATTGTCACACCTTAGCAGGTGATCTGTTCAAGGATGACACATCCTACAGAAGGTCTGGCTCATGCCTGGACAGGAAGAGAAGTTTTAGATACAGCAAAGGTTCATCTCTAAGCAGAAGGAAAAAAGAGATGGGGAAATGTGTCATTCTGAATTTGTAGTGGAAAAACCTGCAGGTTCCACTGACGTGATTTCCATAAATTTTCTGGCACCTGCAGGGAAAAAACCCAAACCACTTGTATCACAGATTAGGAACTTGCTATCATTTCAGTGTATATCCACATGCTAAATGTTTTCTTCTCTTGTCTGCACTCCCTCCCCCGTAGCTGTTCAGTGCCCTGGAACAGCTCCGCTTCGATGAGCAGGTGCGGGTGGTGGTGTTCAAGAGCCAGGTGAAAGGAGTGTTCTGTGCAGGTGAGTAGCAAAGGCTCTGCAAACTATTCTCAAAAAATGTGGTGGCTCTTAGGGCTGTGTGCCAATCAGATCATGCAGAAAAGCGCTTGGAAATGAGTGCTAAAAGAAATTAAAATAAATCTGTCAGAAGGGCACAGAGGGGCAGCCTCGTTACTGCTGCAGCCCAAATGTCCACACTCCCAACTTCCATAGACCTTATTTAACTGGAATGCTGTATCTCAGACTTTTTAAATGGTCTCTCCTCTGAGAGGGACAGGAGGGAACATTTCAGATGTCTTTTCCTGGATTCTAACCTTTTCCTCCTTTATTTAGGAGCAGATTTAAAGGAACGTGCAAAGATGGATGATGCAGAAGTTGGAGAGTTTGTTAGAAGACTGAGAAATCTTATGGATGAAATAGGTAAAGGATTACATCAGCTGGAAAATTTATCCTAGATCACTTCTAGTGAAACATTTAGAAATGCTGAAGGAGGGAATAACCAGCAGGTTATCCACCTAGTAGCTTTCCAAATGGCTTCAGCTTATGCCTGAAACAAAGATCCAATTAGAATTAAATCCCAACCATCCTGCTGCCCCTCCAAGGACAAGATATGTCTCCTATGCACAACAAAGCACAAACACACCTATGGGATAAATACTTGCTCCAATAAAGCATTTATTTATTCCACACTTCTGTGGAATCCTTGGGAGGCAAGTGCTGTGTTGGTTGTCCTCCTTCCAGTAGATGTTCAGAAAAACTCAAAATATGGCACAGACCAAAGAACATGGATTTGAATCTCTAAATGGATTTGCTAAATGGATTTGTGCAATGTCAGGGGGGTTGTATCTACAACTCCCTCACCTCCCTTTTCTTTTTCTTTGCAAAATGAATATGAGAGCAATTAATTTTCTTCCCCTATTTATGAATTATTCTGCTCTCACGAGAAAGAAGTACCAAAGTCAAATCTGTCTAAAATATCAATCAGAATTGCAATAATTTTTAAAAAATGACAGGAGCAGTCAGAGGGGTGGTTACAGCAGAGAACTAGCTCACCTCAGAAGTTTGCATCCAGCTGCCTAAGTATTTAAAAAAGTATCAAGCAGCTAATCTCCAGGTACATCAAGCTCCTCAGCTATGAGGTAACCTAGTTAAACAGTGTTTACTGTTCCTGTTTACAGGAGCCTTGGCTAACAAAAGCACCACAAAAACCCGAGCGTTGTGACAGGGCCTAGGGACGGTGTCTTCTCCTTGGCTGTTTAACTGCAACAGATGAATATTCATGTCATAAATTTGCAAGGAGAGGACTGATCCTGTTTTGCATTGCAGTACTTTGTTTGCAAGCTTCTTTGCATGGAAGAAGCATGTTTTGCATTCTTACAAAGAAGGGAGAAGTGCAAGAAGATAATTTTTACTGTTTCCAGACCGAAAATTTGTGGCAGAAGAAAACGAGTCCTTGTGCAATTCTGAACGGAAAGCTTTAGAACGCAAGGATTTAAATTCCAGGGCCGTGTGAAACTGAACTTGTGGAACACAACTGTGCTATCTGTGCTCTCTTCTGCAGCTGCCCTGCCCGTGCCCACGATCGCTGCAATCGATGGCTACGCCTTGGGTGGCGGATTAGAGCTGGCCCTGGCCTGTGACCTCCGAGTGGCAGGTTTGTGCTGCTCAGTGGAGCAACCTCTTGGGAACTGATGGCTGCATTTTAAAGACAACTTACACACATGACAGTGGATTGTTAATGGAGTCCAGAAGCTTGAGAGAAATTTAAGAGAAGGTTGTGCAGAAACGGTGACATTTAGTTATTTGGAAAGTAGTTCCTGTGCTTAAAAAGTAAAACCTATTTTTAGGTAAGATTAGGATTCCTTTGGGAAACTATTTATTAGTAAGGTTAAATAGTTATAGTAACTTAATACTGGATCAGATATACTCTGGCTAGATCTAACCTTCCCAGTTTAAATCAGTTTGGGTTGGAAGACTTATTTCTTCTGTTTTCATGCCTCCATCCATTATATTTTATCTAGAAGGGACTTGAGGTTCATTTTTCTAGCTAAAATTGCTACACTGGGGTAAGCAGACTTGAGACAGACATGGAATAAATACTGTAGTATTCAGACTTTCTGGCTACCTGGATAAATGGAGTTCTAGTTCAGTATTGACAGTTTCTAATTTTATTGATCAGTTCAATCTGGAAAACTTCTAGTTATACAAATCAAAATGTAGCTAACTCTACATTTATTTTTTTATAGCTTCATCAGCTAAGATGGGCCTTATTGAGACCACACGAGGACTTCTGCCTGGAGCAGGTAACCTTCATTAAATCTTAACCTTCATTAAACCTTCATTAATATTAATTAAATCTCACTTTCTCAGCTGTATTGTAAATATTTTGCCATTAGAGTGTGTTCTTGAACACTTGAAGTGTTTTGAATGTAAATTAGAAGTAGCATCTTACAGTCACTAAAGAGATCTATGAAGCAAGAGTTCTGTCCCAGACTTACTCTGAATGTAGGAAAGTCCCTTTACACCTTTTTTATCAAAATACTGAAGCCTTTCAGATGCCTCTAAAAATGTTAACATATTCAGCTAGTAGTTACTAAAGAAACATATGATCCCTTTATTTCTTAAGCTTCCTGGTTTTATAAGGAGACAAAATACATCTGGGGCATTTGTCAGAAATTGAAAATGGTGTTTTCCCTGTTGTCCTAAGGTGGAACCCAGCGCCTGCCCAGATGTGTTGGAATAGGTCTTGCCAAGGAACTCATTTTCACTGGCAGACAGGTTGATGGAGAACAGGCAGCCTCCATGGGGCTGGTAAATCACTCAGTGCCACAGAACAGCGAGGGAGATGCAGCTTACCAGAGAGCTTTAACTTTGGCTAAAGAAATCCTGCCCCAGGTAAGTGCATTGCTCATGGGACCAATGTAAAGAGAGTGTTTGTGCTCCCCTTAAGAGAGAGCAAACAAACACCTGAAATTCCTTTCTCTGAAATACTGAAGTCTTGGTTCCTGATCTTTAAGGCTCTTTAGGTCTGTTCCTTTTTGTGAATGCAGTTTCTGTTGGAGCCAGTGTTAACATCCAGCTGCTTAACCCACAGGGCAGGTTTAGCCCCCAGCTGCAGCCACACAGACCTGCAGGACACACTGAACCTCACACCGTGTTCATCTGTGAACTGCACACAACACCAAATTGATTTTTATAAAATACTTATTAACTTACTGCAGAATTCTGTAGACTAAGATGTCATTTGGAGCAAAATAATAATATAACAATTCATCTGTTATAAATTAATGTGAATTTAACTATTTTAAAGTATGCTGTGCTTTGTTTTTGTTTTTAAAAAAGGCACCATTTGCTGTGAAAATGGGAAAACTGGCAATAAACAAAGGAATGGAGGTAATAATTATTTTTGTTTAAATACTGAAGTGAATGAAAAGACTAGCAGCTCTTACAAATTACTACAGTAAAAATGTTTAGAACAGATGAGTTATACAACTTTTCTTTATATCAGACATTTAAAAACATTTCAGAGGTTTTAAAAGATTTCTTTAAAGATAAAAGCAAAATGGCAGGATTTTTTTTTTCTACAGATAGTAATACTGTACTTTGAATTTGGAATGAAGATCACTTACTATGACTGTTTGAGAGTGACTGACTGCTCTTATTGATTTGGGAGCTCTGAAGTAGCTTTGAGGGCTGTACTTCAGACAAACCTCACACCTCTCCTCTCCTTCCCAGGTTGACATTGCATCAGGGATGGCTATTGAGGGGATGTGTTATGCCCAGGTAATCTGCCTTCAGAATTCATTCCTGAAAGGAACAACTGTATGTTAGTTATAGAATGAGTTGTACAAATGGTTTTAGTTTAATAAATTCAAAATGATTCCTTCTGAAGTTCACTGTGGCAAGTTTTGAGAGCATGAACCTTTCTCAGCTAATGGAACAATACAGGGTATTACAATACTATGATATAATGCGTCTCTCAGCATATTTTAAGATGAACTATGAAGATTATGGGAAGCTGTTTTCCTATATAGATCTATGGGGTTTTTTCTTAGGTGCTTTGTTTGTGAGTTACACTACAACCCTGTCTCTTTTTTCCTAATTGTAAAACGTGGAATTTTATGTATCATTGAAAGAAAAGCAATCTTAGTCTGCAAGGAAACTACTGCCTAATTAGTCAGGACTTAAAAACACATCAGACTTGTAAATGGAAAACATACTTTGTTTTATTTCTTTTCTCATGCAGAATATTCCCACCAAAGACCGTCAGGAAGGGATGGCTGCCTTCAGGGAGAAGCGACCACCTCGGTTCACCGGCAAATAATGCTTTCTGCTTCCCCTTGAGTTTCTGGAGATAGAGCAGGACTGAGGAGGATCCACTGATTTCTTAGGATTATTTTTATTACACCATTCTGTGCACTTAACTCCTTGCCTTGGACTGCATTTCTAACTATTTCACTGGATTGTTTTTCTGTACAAATCTCCAAATAAAGATTTAACTTTGTATTCTTGATCTTTAAAGCATGTTCATCTGAAGTCAGTGGTTATGGCTCTCACACAGATGTCAGGTAAGGAATGTGGAGAAGTTTTGGCTTGGGCACATCATCTCTCTCCATCACCTGTTTTCCTCTGTTAACTGACTGGAAGTTAAGGTTATTTTCTCCTGCTTTGAGGTTCTCCAGCACTAAAACATGCCACACAATTTAGCTCTACTGCTTCTTACTTTCCTAGACTGGGGCTTTCAAAGAAAAATTAATTAATCAGCAAACATGGTTTTAGGAAATGCTGTATAGGAAATGCTTTATAGGTCATCAAAATAAGATGTGGCTTACCACATTGGAACTTCATGCCTCGATAGTATCAAAGGAAACCACAGTTCCACTTGTGCCAAAAGTGTGTGGGAACCTTATCAAATTATACACATACAAATTTTCTATGTAAAGATCTGCAAAGGTAAAGCAGAGTCAGGACTTTCAGCCTTCTCGAAAGATGGCAAATGCTACAGGTGGAACACAAAGTTTGAAAGTTGCTTCCAGAATTATTCTACCCTGACAGAAACTCCTGAAGTTCCATAGGAGTGTGAAGAGACCTTCCTATAAGGCATATACAAACAGATACAGTGCACTTATACCTTGTAGGCATGCAGAGTTTTCAGCTTGAAAGAATTCTGCTGATTGCCTGAAGTGTGGGGGAGCAAAAGAAAATGGGTATTTAGCATCTCTGTGCTTGCTGGTTGCAGAACTTCATGAAGGGACACGTCTCTCAAACATCTGGCCTGATGCCAGCATCATCCTTGCATTTTGTGCTGCATGAAGGAGTGATTTTTTTTTTTCAGGTAAGTTGCTTCAGCAAATTCTCCTGTTATTAGGAAAAGACAGCACTGTAAGGAGAGTTGTCATCTTTATTTTAAAATAATCTTGTAGCAATTGATTTATATTCATTCTATTGACACCAATTTTGACAAGTTTTGTGTTCCATTTCATGTATAAAGGAAATTCCATAGCAGACATCTTAGAAGGGTGGTGGGTAAAAGCCTGTAGGCTGTTTTTAATTTTTAAACCACTTTCATAATTCAAAGCTACAGCCAGCTGAATTTCTGTTGGAATTGAGAAAACTTTATATAACCAGATCCACAGATTAAAATGATGCCAGCCAAAATTATACTCCAGTACAAAAAACAATTACACAACACTGATTAAATTACTGGATCAGTACCTTTTGAGGTTGCTGAAATACACATTAATTAGGTTATTGAAGATTAGAGGTGGTGTTTTTTATGTGAAGGATGGGAGTTGGGAGGGAAAGGATTTAAAAATAGTAAAATACAGTCATCATGAAGAAGCCATTTCTGCTGGTAAGCTACCAAACATAAGTTTTCTTTTTAAATTCAATTATCCAGTATTTACAGAAGAGTCTCTGAATATCAAATCAGTTGCCATGGAAATATGGAAACTAAGCAGATAAACAAAAACAACACCTGAAATTAAATTGCATTTGAATGGACATGCAGTTTGCTTCCACCACTTGCATTGTATCAGGCATCTGTACACTGTGCAATATGTTTCATTCAACACATGGTTTGAAACCCAAAGGTAACCAAGAAAGAAATAAGTTGTTACAATTAGCATCTTTATGTAAAATTTCATACTCCACAAAACAATGCAATTGACACAGGGCTTACACAGAACATTGGGTGATACTTTGCACTTATTGTGATGGCTTGGAAATAAAATTCACTGCACAATACTCACAGAATATTTACAGAAAATGAGAGCAATCATTAGTCTCTTATAAATAAGGTGACCAAATATCCCAGCCTTCTATGAATACATGCAACCCCCTCCACGATGAAGTCATGGCAGTTATTTTGCTCTAATGAGCCTGCTCCTATCCCCATGAGTATTCTAAAAACAAAAGAAAGATATCACACTCAACCAAAAGTAGTCACACAACAAAACCCCATTCTTGTTATAAAATTTAAATTCTCAAACATCCTTTTAGTACTGTCTCATTTTAGCTCTGTTTCTACTGCTTTACTTCAATGGGTTTCCCCTTTCCCTGAATGTGATGCTGGTCCCCACCTCAACAGGAGCAGGGAGGACTCTGGAGAAATGAACTGTAAAAAGGCAGCATCCCAGCAGTAAGGAAAACAAAAGAACATGGCTTGCAGGCAAAAGGAAAAGGAAGCTGAAGACCCATTTGTGTCTAGAAGGGTGAAGAGACAACGGACATTTTGGTCGCCTTAGTTACAAGTCTCTCTGTTACCTGCATGCATGGACTTTTGTTTTAGTCTGTAAGTGTTGATCTCACAACCACACACAGTTTTATTCAAACACCAAACTGGTGAACAGTGTTATGAACAGCAATCACAAGGATGGAACAGCCTTTTCTCTCAGAAGTCACAAAACAAGATACTCCTTGAAGTCTTCTTTCCAGCTGTGCATATGGATCTGTACAAGTCCCATCTCCTGGTAGGCAGCACTAACCCTGCAGGCATGACCAGCTCAAGCTGTGACCCTTTACAAGTTGTGCACGAGGTTGCCATTAAAGGTGACGTTCAGCAAGGTTACCACACATGGTTTGGGTACCACAGTTACCAGCAAATCACTTTAATGGTGACCAATATATTATAAGTTACTCCAACTACACACATATCAGAGAGGATTATTACAGAGACAATACTTTACACTCCTCTACCTGCAGCTTTCAGTTTGGTTTGGTTTGTTGCTGTTTTCTACACGGTGGTGGTCTCCCGTGGCGCATAATGTGTTTTTCTAAACTATCCAGGATGGCAACAGCAATCCTTTGGACATGGGGATCAGTGTGGACATTTTCCTTGATGTTGTACAAATGCTGCAAACCACCTTCTTCAATTAACATGCTGCAGTATCTGGAGGCTGTAATAGGATTATAAAAAGGGAATTAAAACCAGAATTATCTAGGGTAAAGGTAGGAGATACTGTAAACACTGATTCAAATCCACTTTTGCCTCCAGGCAGTATTTAAGACACTCCCTAAAGTGTCCACAGAAGTGCATGAGTACTTAAACAAGTGACAACAGAGTTATTTGGACAGGACTGCAGTTGTAACCAGGTCTCTTACCAGTCTGTCTCAGCTGACTGGAAAGTGCCCTGTAATATGCACAGTATCCTCTCTTCCCCCCACCTCCTCTACAGGCATTTAAAGTGCACATAAACAAACCAGAAGAAATGGGAATCAAAAGCACTATAGTGTCTATAAGTATCCAGGTAATAACAGGCCCTTTCCCAAAAACCTTGGTACAGAACAGTTACCAAAAAATGGAATCAGATATACCACATCATTTGTGGAGGCCTCCAGGCTTGGAGAGCAAATACAAACGAGCTCCTTCCAACAGTTTGCTAAATATATGGATGGTGGCCTCTCATTAATTATAAGTTGCTACAAATGCCTTTCCAAGGTTTTTTCCACTTACATTCTGGAATTCAGTAAGTTGAAATCACACCCCCATCAGCTGCAGCATTATTAAGAGCAGGGAACAGCTATAAAAAGAGCTGTAGGGTGGATGTAATGTGCAAGCTGCAGAAGTTGTTATGGAAAGGTCAGGATGACTGTAATGCAATCCACAGGGCATTACCTCAGATGGGCCCAATTTCACCATTCATCTCAGTGGTGCAACACCAGACTTGTTTTAATGCTGATGTTGAGCATTTCGCTGGGGATCACATTTACTGCAGCACTACAAATATTTTAGTTAGGTTACCTCACTGAGGTGACTGTCACATAGACAAACAACAGCAGAATAAAAAAATATACAAAAAATTTTAAACCAATTACTTCCAGACTACTTTACACTGTCATCTATAAAAGGGGGTCAAAATAAAAAGCATCTCTTCTCCAGGACTACTAAAAGCTTTCTTGGTACCAAGCACCAAAAGCTGAAGATTTTCCTCCCAAATTCATTTTCATATTTCAGAATTAAACACTTTTTCCCCTACAGCAGGTTATTACATTTGCCACCAAACATCTGGTTTCTCTGCAACTTTGTCCAGAAGCTTCTGGCATCAACTACCATGAGAACTAAAAGAATTCTGTCTTGGTCTCAAATCAGCAGTAGGCCAATGCAAACCTCAGTAGCATGTTAAAAGCTCAGATGTGAGGGCAAACAAAATACCAAAAACAAATAGAACAAATAGGACAACACAAAATTAACAGGACTGAGGCACAAAGAGAAATTACAGGGCCTTATTTAAAATCTGTAATCCAGATCTGACCAGTAAAACAATTCTGTCAGAACAGTCTGACTTCATCATAAAAAATCTCACAGATTTCTGGACAGTACCCTGGGAACAGTGGCATATTTATGAGCTCTATGAAGGGCAGCAAAACAGTATACTGTGTGCAGTTATATATTATGTGATGTTATTGGTTGGTCCTGAATAGATGCCTTATCACTGCAGAAATAGAGATTTATAGGACAGGGATAAACAAGCCTAGATATGCTGCCATCAAGGAGATTAAAAACTGGCACAGAAAATACTTTAAATACTTTAAAAGAAATCTGCTTTATACAGATATATTCATGCCAAACATTTCTGTCAAAAAAAACCCCAACATTAAAAGCCAGGTTTGTCCCCTCCTACACTTAGGTATGGTTGGGGGATTTATTTCCTTCTCCCAACAATTGTGCATAACATCAAATGCTCTCAAATCATTCTACTTCTCATTTCGCAGATGGGAAAGAGAGATTAAGAAAATGACATTTACGTCACAGCATGTTACTGCAAAAAGGCAATTAGAGATGAGGAATAACTATAGCTTCTGTTCCCATAGTTAGACACTGCTACCTGCCATAGCCATTGCTCTTCATTTAAAAGGAATTTGTTGCCCAGCATTAATATTTGCATATTCAATTTGAATAAAAACACACGTGTAAGCAAAAAATGTAGTTAAATCTTAACAAATCCACATTTTGGAATTAACACTATGCACCTAACAGTAAAATTTCAGTTAATAGAAGAGATGCAAGGAACTTTTACTACTCTCTTTTTCTGCTCCATTTAGTCGAGCCCCAGGAGTGAATACCCCAGAAATTCTTATTTTTCCCACTTCATGCTAGTGAATAACGTACCAAAAAATAAGAATTTTAAGGGCAATATTCTCTCAATACGTACGATTTTTGCTGCAGACATGCTGCATGGCCCACACTGCCCATAACTGGACACCAGGTGTCATGAAACAGCCAAGTAGTGGGAAAAATGGATTGAAAGACCTATTAAAAAAAAAAGAAAAAACCAGTTACTTGCTTTATTACTAGATACTATTACTTCAGAGGTCATATGTCTGTTCATTCAGCCACATGTTAACTACAGGAGACATTGATAAATATTAAGAGGCTGGTCTGCTGCATCTAAAACTCTTTTAAGACAGCTACCTGCAAATGTCAGATATAGGAGATATGTGGTATGCTTTTTTTCCCCCAGGCTCTTGATCACAAGATAAGACAATATTTACCTGTAAGCCACCATCTCACATTCTGGGGTTGGCCAATTCAAAATGGCAGTATGCTGTAAAATACAGAACCAAGAACATTGATTGTTAAATACAAACATTGAAAAAAATTAGAAAAGACTGTGATAAAATTCACCATTATTTCTGTACCAGCTGTTCAAGGAGAGATGTCCTCTGGCTGCGACTCAATGTCCAGGCCTGCTCTCCTCGAGATATCAGATGAGCAATAATCCCTGCTGCAAAGTAGCTGACTTCCACCTCCACACTGTGCAACAATTTACTGATGTGGTCTATGAAGTCCTTCCACATTAACTCAGAATGGAGTTCTTTCACTTCAGCTATGTTATTCTGGAATGGGGAAATAAATAATAAAAAAAAGAGAAAATGTCAACAGAAAGAAGATGGTGTGAGGGAGATAAACACAAACTTGAATTATATTGTGTGAGTAGACACAGATAAACACTCAGATGAGATCTCTGTACATCCAGGTGACCACCACATGCCAAAACACTACTTTTGCTTTTGGAAATTCTTCCAGTCTATGCAGGAATTTGCATCAAAACAAAGAGGTTTTCTCATAAGTGATTTTGTGCCATTCACAATTACATTACACTAAGTCAGAGGCTATTTTTTACATTCTCAAGCCCAATTTAAAAAAATTTCAGCAGTGTAAAATTCTGCATTCCGCTGACTTTCAACCTACTTTTTGTATTTGGACTCATGTGAAGCCTCACTCTCCTTTCTGAAAAGCTCTTTTTATTTACTCTAAGCATCAATTTCAATATAACTTTTGAAGAAACACAAAACAGTCCAAAAACATGTCAGTTGCAAATAATACACACTATAAGGATTAAAGAAGAATGTAAAAAATATTAGGATATTAAAAACTAATTTTCCAGATTAACATATGGTAAAAAAAATCCTTTCAAAATAAATTTTTTAAAGTGTATATTTCAGACTGTTTTTCTTTTTCATCTCACCAAAAGTCCAAGAACTTTCTGTTGGATGGATGATTCAGATGGAAAAGACTGCGGATAAAGGAAACAAAAACCAAGTAAACATTTATGTTTATTACTGAAACAGCTTTAATTATAAACCTGTGCTGCTAATCCACCACCAAGCCCCCCTTCCTCACCTCTAAGACTCTCATGAAAAGTTCTAGCCCTTGGTTTTCAATAAAGTGCCGACACGTAGTTGGAGATTCATCTGTGAGGTTCCAAAGTGCACTCAATGTGAACTTGAGGGTGGTATCTACAAGATTCTGATTTGTTTTCTGTTTAACTATTTGTAGAAGTTGCTGGGGGGAAAAAAAAGCCATCAAAATGTCAATATATGTATTAACTCCTCTGCTTTTTTCTACACTAAGTGGGCAAGGCACAGCTGCCATTTATACACAGAGTAAAGATAAACATGCTTAGAGTCAAACTATAGAAAATAAACTGGCTATTAAACTTTTTACCTCTGCTCTGAAAATGGTTGCCTGCTAAAGGAATTCCTTTGTTTCCACAGTAATTACATGTGTAGGGCAATTACAGATGGCACAAAGCCACCCACAGAACTCAGAACCTTTACAGCAGTATTTACTTCACATATTCTCATTTTGAGCATCTTTCACCCCAAACAATGAATTTCAAATCAAGATATGTCTTGCTATTTACTTTGCATTAATTGTGTCAAGTTTTTCCACTTTGGCTTACCTTCTAAATAATTTTCACATGAATACATGTTAATATGTTTTTTGAGTTTTATCTCCTTATGTTTACTTTGTATCTCCAGGAATACTGCTAGTATGAACAGCTGGAGAGGATGGGATGGCAGGAAAGCCTCTGACTTACCCTAACAATGAAGAGTTCTGCACCAAGTTGAGCTGTTTGCTCCGTTGAAAGCTGTAAACAAACAAAAGCAAATCAACATTATTTTAGACTTTAGAAATATTATCCTATCATCTCAAAGCTTATTTCCATACCTTTGCAGCAAGAATGGAAATTATGGCTACAGCCATCCTTTGCATGTTTTGATCTTCATGATTGCACAGCCACTGCATAACAAGTTTGGCTGCTTCAAACCTGGAAGTTAAAAAACCATAATTTTCATAAGTCTCATAAGTGTTAGTAAAAGAAAGATGTACACAGACAACAGAAGTATGCTTCATACCATAAAAAGTAGAAAGACACAGTGAAATTGGATGTATTGTATGAGCCTCTCTCAGCTTCAAGCTGTTGACCTAGGTTCTCTTACTTCTAATTATGTATCAGAGTGTACAGGAAGTGCTTCCAAAGAAGGAAGAAAAATTTGCCACAATCTTCTGAAACAGCAGACACTTCAAAGTATTTGGACAAAACATTTGAGTAGAAAAATGTCTGCAAAAAGCAATCTCAGAGAAATGCTGACTTCTGTTACATGGAATTAAGGATAGACCCATCCAGGTGAAGTTAAAAAGCCCCTGTACAGCAAAGGATTTTTTCAGACCTACACTCAATGGTATATATATCGGTCAACAGGCCTAAAACAATATAGGCCAGATAAATTCAGCACGCTGGAATGATTTAAACTGAACAAAACTGGGGCCAGAAACAAAGCTTCTGAAGAAAATTATTCTGCAATGCTACAACTCATTTCAACAGACATCTGAAACTTGCCTGTTAAATGGGACATCCTGAAGGATTCTGTCACTGCATAGTGAAAGAAGGCAATTCTTTTGCAGCTGTGAGAAATGAAAAACAATTGCTTCATTAGAAACACAAAAATTTCAGAACACCTTCTATTGGGGTCCACGAGACAGAGACTACTTTGGACCTTAATAGCATAAGAGAATTGATAGATAAAATGCCTTGGCAAAAGCAAACGGAACTTTGAAAATTAGATCTAGATAGCAAGAAGATTTAATGAGACAGGTTTACCAGAAAAAGAAAATCCTATTAAACAATGCAAGCAAGAGATGGTGTTATATGCATAAGTTTGTGTATGTGATTTCAACCTAATCATTGTAGTACACATTACTAGTCTCCCTAAATAGTATATAAGTGCTTGTATCCTGCAATAAAATTGGATTCTGATCACTGAGTTGTTACAGACACATCTTCTGAAAAATCCTTTCCTTAAGATTTTTTCTCCTGAGAAGCTAAGAGGCCTCAGGAACAAAATGTAAACAATGGTTATCTGCTGCTGTGGGATGCAACAGGTGCATCTGTAATTGGTCTCATGTGGCTGTTTCTAATTAATGGCCAATCACAGTGAGCTGGCTCAGACTTTCTGTCCGAGACACAAGCCTTTGTTATCATTCTTCTTTTTCTATTCTTAGCTAGCCTTCTGATGAAATCCTTTCTTCTATTATTTTAGTATAGTGTTAATATAATATATATCATAAAATAATAAATCAAGCCTTCTGAAACATAGGATGAGGGAAGAGACAAGGATCTGACTCTAAGACCCATGTGAACACAGTCACACCGAGTCAGTCTCTCTCCATCACCGACAACTTTCTTGCTATGAACATATTTCCCCGAGGTCCTGGGATGTGGAGAAACCTTTTGTTGAGACCCACAAGACAGAGGACAGCACAGAAAGCAGAGGAGTTTTGCCCTGTACCTGCTGATGATTGGGGAAGTGCTCCATGGCCTTGAGGAGCAGGTGAGTGACGTCTGCCAGGAGGCGCACGGGCATGCCGGCCGCCAGGTCCTGCTTGGTGAGGTTGAAGACGCAGGCGCTCGCCGCCAGCTGCACGGGCAGGTTCAGGGGGTGGTTCCTCATGCCCATCACCACCAGCTGCAGCACAAGGGTAGCCCACGTTAGCTGCTCACACATCTGCACACAGACCCCAAGAACGATCTGCCTCCTGCTCCAGGCCCCAACAATGACTCACAGCACCCAATTTCTGCCTGCCTTTGTACTTGAGTGAGAAATCCATCTGGTGGGATTGGAATTCTCAAGGAATAACATTTTCTTCTGCTCAGCGATTTAAAGCTGGCACCTTCTACTGCTCCAAGTCCTTTTGCACAGCTTGTAGCAACCTCTCAAAGAAGAGGCTGCACAGATTGCAAGAAATTCCTGGAAAGAGCCAGGTTGGGATAGAATCACCAAACCCTTCCAGAGGTGAATAATGCAGGACAGAGTTTCTGCAGTGCAATGGCAATGATGTAGTGCTTTGTTGTTTGGTGAGGAGCCATTTGGAATCCCGTCCTGAGCTGCTAGGTCAGGACAGATTTTTTGCAGCTTCTTCCTGAATGATGTTTTTGGCTATATATGTTAATTGTGATCTCGCCAAATAAACGCCTAATAATATTTTTCTTGTTGATAACTGAGTGGTAAAGTCTTTTTGACATTGATGCCAAATTTAAGGCCGCTTGTTCAACATTGAAGAGGATAAAAAAATAAAATCCATGTGTCCTATTGGTGCCTCTTTTTAGGATCCCTACAAAACTTAAACCATCTCTAACGTTCTAGACATGGAAAGCCAATGCCTAGAACGAATTTCTAAGGAAGTTTCTGGGCTCCAGGTTACAGCCCCATATAGAACACTAATAATATCCATTCACCCATTACCCTGCTGGAGAGTGACAGCAGAGAAGCTGTCACTCAATTCTTTCCTTATTATTACTGTATTGTGAGCATCAGCAGAAGGCACTGCTGTGCCTGGTGAATAGGAGTAGACACACCTTTGATTAGAACCCAAACAGATATGATCTAATGACAGAATTCAGTATCTGAAGAATATTTCATATCATGTTCAAAGTGATGTGAAAAAATTAATTTACATGCTACTAAATTTAGATAAATTTCTGTTAGTAGACAACAATTTTGCCTAACATAAAACACTATAGGGCATCTTCTACACCACTTGTGTTTAAATAGTTATTTTTTTAATTTAACATTACACATTAAAAAACACAACCAAAAAGGTAAAAGGATATAAACTGATTTATACCAGCTTTTGGGGATGAGCTCAGAAAGAACACACGAGAACCATCAAAACTATTATTTTACCTTTAAAATTTCAGGCTTAGTTTTTTCCATTACATGTGTCAGGCTGAATAAATGAAAGAGTGCTTCTCTCACAAAGAAGGCCCGTTCACTGTACCGCTTCAGTGCTTCCGAAATCTGAGTTTCATTTGCTTCTCCTGACACCTGTGAACACAGAAATAATCTTTAGTTCAAGATGTCAAGATTTTACTTGCAAAGTTTTGTTCTCAAAAAATGCAAAGCTGCAGTTTCAAAGGCAGTGATTTGGCCAAGTCCTTGAGTAAGCAAATGATCGCCAGCCTGCTCTAGTTTCCATTTAATGATATTTTCTGTTCATAACCGTAAATTGCGTAACTGGTTTGTTCCTCAGTCCTACTATTTAATGAATCATTGCTGCAATCACTGTTTTTTTTTAATTCTTAGGGCAGCAAGCAGAAATTGTTCTACTTAACATGGCACATACAAAAAAAGCAAAATGTTTATATATGTGTCACATTCTGTGCATCCTGTATGCAGGCATATTTTTTTTAAATTTCTGATATCAGGAATATATTACAGCCTTGAGAGAACTGATAGCATCTTGGATTTTGTTTTATATTCTTATTAGAACAGGGCAACCCTGTTTACTGACATGTTGTGCAGCCAATTATACCCTACATGAAAAATTTCCACTTGGTTTCATGTTCTCAACTATAATATCTGCCTATTGTTCATAATCAAATTTCACAGGGCTGCTGTAAAGACAGTCATATTTTACCTCTGCTGTTTCCATGAGTTCTGTGTCTTGTTTACTCTTTAGTAGTATCTAGACTAAGCAGTTGAATATTTCAGCAGAGTTACTAATGAATTTAGGTCACCAAAAAAAAGAAATAAAACTAATCATAGCCTTTAGTCTCTTCTTGACAATTATGCCTTAAAAAAAAATAATGCAAACTGCATTTTGCTTACCACATTGCCACAAGTCCATTGTGACTTTCACATTACTAGAACCTTCTTCCTTCCTGCCTTTTCATGGCACAGACAGTTCTATGAAGCAATTATTCTGAACAGCAAGGATTACATTGTATTATTTTATACCAAACATGAGGTATAACCTCCTGGTGCTGGATATAATCACACCAAAGGGGAACTTGCTTTCTCCATGCATTTCAACACTGAGACACTTTGCTATCAGCTGTGACAACTAAGTACTCAAGAGACCTGGCCCTCAACAACTGTCAAATTTCAGGGGGAAAAAAAAAATACAAAAATTGTGTAGCTGTGTTACTCCACTTGCCTATAACAAAAGCATTCTGAATTTTAAAACTGAAGTGGAAAACTAGACTTGCACAGGAGACAGACTAAACTATGGACACATTAGGCTCTCTTCCTCATTCCCTCTGCAGCTTCCATCATTCTCAAGACACAGCAGAAAGGAAAACTCAGTGTCAAAGATAATATACAACTGACATGTCTAAAACAACTTTTTTTTTTTAATTAATTCTGACCTGCTCATTCTCCAATAATTGCCTTCAGATTTTACAGAACAGGGAATGATGTCTTGTTGCCTGGCTCTAAAAGATAAATAAATGCACTTCAGAAAACAGCATCTCATCCTAAGGGGCTAAGTAATTGAGGATTTGTTCAAGAAGAGGAAGTCTTTCATCCTAAGTTATTGCTTCTTAGGTGATGTATTCATTACCAGAAGACCTTTCAAGATAGGTAGAAATATTGTAAGAGGAAATAGCAGTGGTGATGGAGCATAACAGCAGCTGAGTGATTCAGCTTTATTGTATCTGCCGTGTTAATCATGAACTGCTCAAAGCTTATGCAAATTCTACCTCCACCTCTCACACATTGCTGACTTATGCCAGATACTGTCTGGAATCCAGGAAATACTAGATTCAGACAAGGCAAAGCTCAGCCTTCTTAGATATGGAAAATCAAGATCTAAGGTTCACCGAAAAGGCACAGAAAACAGAGGGCTCTTACAAGTATATGTATATATACAGTATTATGTAAACTTAGCAGTTTGTGTCAAAATTAAGTAGGAATTTCACCTAAAGCCAGTCATTATAATTAACAGTTTAAAAAAATGAACCTACACACACATACATTTACAAACTATTAGCTCTATTTCCCCTGCACATTCTATTTTTCAAGTGAAATTAATTCCCCCACTTAACCTTCAGGTTTCCTTCTCCTGTTAAGAACTCTGAGTAGCCGGCATCAGTAGCTAGCAGTCCTACAAACTGCATTGTGGGCCGCTGCAGAACAAATGCTTGTACAGCTTTATCTGTGACATGTTTTCTTCCAGAAATGTCCAAAGATACAAGGTTAGGCAAGATATCTTTCTGTTCCAGTAAACGAAGAGCTATGTCCGATGTGAACTGTTTGTCATCCGAAATATCAAGGTGGTTCAGGTATTTTAGTTCTCTTATAACATCCAGAATCTGGGTTGTGGTCATTTTCAAGCATTTCAGGTGGTGCATGGTCAAAGACTTGAGCCTGTCTTTGCAGGTGAGGAGTGCTGTTATGTCAGTGACGGAGGTGTTGGATATATCCAGACTTTCCAACCTGGGAAGTGAAGCAACATCTGCCAAGTCCTCGTTGTAGAAGAGCACGTTGGTGATGCTCAACGCGCGGAGCCCGGACAGCTGACTGAAACACCTCTCGTAGGGGTCTTCCAGAGAAAGAGTCAGTGAGTTCAGCACCAGGCACTGCAGATTCTGCTGGATCCACTTATTGCTGCCCAGTCCACTGATAATGTCTGTGATTGTTATATCTGCATTGACCCCCGTGGCATCCAGCTCCACCAGCTTGTGATGGCAGAAGGCTTTGCGGAAAGCCACGGCGGAGATTTTGGCTTTGCGGATGCAGGCGCGCTTCAGGCGCATCTGGGTGCCTCGGAAGATGCCCACGGTCCCATCGTTCAGCAGCCCTGTGGGAAAACAGCATCAGTGCTTGGCTCCAGTGTTACACACAACCACTTGGACATTAAAAACCCAAAGGGTACAAAGTGTTGGCAGAGAAAATTAATTACAAAGTAGTTTTCCGTGGATCATCACACCACCGATCCCAAAATCTTATGTTTTGCGACTCCATTTTGAAGATTATGAGGTCGTGTTTGGAAAATTCCAGGTTTAAGAATAGGACAGATAAATAAGAAGAAGTAAATGCACGTTATCTCTTTGGTTCAGAAAATGGAACACACAATAAATAAAATATGGGTATGATTCATAAACAATTAGACTGCTGCCCTCATTTGCTGTATTTTTCTCACTGAATTGGTTAGAAGTATGCTAAAAGCAAATTTCAAAATTTCTGAATGCAATTCTCCTCTGGCCACTGTTCCATTAACCTCAAGATTGCACCACCTATCAGTGACTTGCTCTCATCTTGCTTTAACTATGTAATCTAGCATTTGACTGAATTCTTAAGTAGGATCAATACTAAATTAAGCTAATTAAGTCCTATATGAAGAAGGTAGGAGTGTTGCTCAGAAACAAGCTGAATGTGAGAAAGAAACCTAAGAAGTGACTCAAAGAATAGAAAGAAGAGGGCAAGGAAAGGGTGGGAAGGAGAAAAAAGACAGCAATGAAAAAAAGAAAAAGCAACAATCTTGTTTAGTATCTTTTTACTCTGTAGAAAGAATTCAAAAGTAGCTTTTTCTTGCAAGACACTGGCAACATCCTAACTGAAGCAATACATTGAGTTCCCTGAATTATCAAAAATGCATTGAATATACAAATATGAAATCTTGGTGTCTTATCAACAGAAGGATTACGAAAAGCCATGTGAAGGGTACAGTTGCACAGGCATCCACACAAAAGGAGGAGGAAGAACATGTCCTAGTTTTGCTCCTACACGGTTACAACTGTCAACACTCCTAGCTTTTAATCTCCTATCTTTACACATACTTAACAAAGAAAATGAAATAAAAATGTAATATATTTGAATAATAACATCATTGCCACTACAGTTTGACTTTAGGTCATGGGCTAGTAATTACAAAGGCAATGATAAAGATTTGCAGACCTTTCTAAGGAGCAAATGCTTCAGGCACTTCTGACCAAGTAGTCAGGGCACTACTTTCCTCTTTTTCAGGGAAAGCAAAAATATGGGACGGAACAACAGGTATGGAGCAGAAAAAGTAAAAGCAATAAATATAATTACAGTCTGGTTAAAGTATCACTAAATTACTTCTTAATTTTTGCTAATCTCTTTCTTCATTTTAGGACCAAAGCTCTCTCCCTGGCCTACCTTAGCCACACTGAGTTTACCTGCCACACACTTTTTCCATCCTGCATTCTTTGTGTTTGTGGTATTTTGGTGTCTGGAAATGTCTTTACCACTTCCAGCACTGGGAGTAAGTTTCTGGTAATTCAGTTTCCTTGAATCTGATTTCTTGGGACTACTCTAAATAACTCCTTATCAGAAAGTAGTGTATATTAAAGACCCAAATAAAATATGCATCTATAGGATAGGGTGTTTGGTCTGCTTACAGTAATTTTTCTAGTGTCATGTCTCATTTTTTAACAAAAGTCTCCAGCATCTCAAGGAAAGGGTCTCTTATCTCTACTCCAGCACAACTTACACCTTTACTTTTTCATAAGAAATTTTATTATACAAATTTTATCATGCTTAAAGCCAGCAACCAAGATGGCAGCCCTATCCTCAGAGAAATGCTGACAGAGAGTCAGTACACAAAATGTAAGAATACCATAAGCTGTTTACACCACTCTAAAACTGAGTGCTTTGAAACAAATAATGCCATGTCAATAAAAGTGTTAAGAGAGATAAGAAACTGTTTTAATGAATCACAAGGTTATTTTCTAACTTAATCACACGGGGTACACAGTAAAAAAAAATCAATTAAATGCTCTTCAAGAGGTATTGCTGCTAGAAGTAGTAGATTTTTTTTCCTGAAGTGATTGAAAGATTGAAAAATGTTCAAATAAAGGAACAGTAAAATCATAAACCAAGACTAAGAACTTTCTATTTAGATCTATGTGGCAATGCAAAGCTCAGCTGAAGCTGTGTTAAGCAAAAATAACAAAAATTCTCTATTAAGGGATTACAGAACACAGTTTTAACAGCTGCAGCAGCAGATTCTACTAGAAAATATAGCAGAACTGCAATGTCACATTCCAGTGAAATAAGTTCACCACTGAGCCACAAATGATTGTTTTTACCATGAAATGCCATCGTCTGCAGCAGTCGATCAGCCACCTCTTGAGGGAACATTCCTGGCTCCTGCAAGCAAAATGTCCCATCTTGCCTTTCTGTGCAGAACTTCTCTAGGTTGGCAGTCAGGAAATTCAAACAGATATCAAGTAAAGAATACGGAGAAGCTTCCTCCTGTCATATACAAAACACAATGAAACAAAGGAGATTTAGTCAAGTCATTCTTTCTATGAACCTTCCATTACTCTATAATGTCTTTTTTGTTAGTCTGGCAAATATTACAAGAAGAGATGTCTCCCTCAGAGCCACACAAAGTCAAGTCACACAATGAACAACTGGCCAAACCAATGGGAGCCTCCTTCCCCAGTCACCCCCAGAACCACATCCAGTCACGTCTGCTGTGCTTTGAACCCTACTTGTGTTCCCAGAGGAAGAAATGCAACTGCTGAAAAATAATTTTAATTTATGAAGTCTACTGGGAATTAATCAATCAAGACAGACTGAAAGGAAATTTAAAAATCAAATTATACTTCTGGATTTAAAATATTTTAATCCTTAATTTAAGTCAATGCATATTAGAAGTCTACTACAACCTACATAAGAAATGCAGATACTGCAGATAAATTGCATATATAGGAGCAATTTTGATACTGAAAAGGGCAGCTACAGCTTCACATCAAAAAATGAAACCCAAAAATAACTGGTTTAATTCCAAATCTTGTGCAGCAATAAACTAACATCTATTACAGTGATCCTTTTCCTCTTTCCAGGCACTCTGCACCTGGAAATCATCTATAGCAGAAGTCTGGGAACAAAGGACAGGGCAGAATAAAAACTTGATCTTTTGCCTCAGTTTGAGGTTGTACACTGATACATGAAAATCTCAAAGGGTTTTTTTATTCCATGTCTAATAATAACCTACTGTTTTCAGGCACACAGATTAATCAACATAAAGAATGACTCTCAGCACTGTGAATCATCCCCAGCACCACACAAAAGAAGGCTGAGTGACTGGTACATACTCCCCCAGACAATATTGAAAATAACAGCATCAACTGTTGTCAGATCTCATCTGTAGGAAAAATAGTAGCTTCCCTTTTATACAGAAAATTCTGGATAATTTCACCTTTCTTTCTCAGCTTATTTAACTTCTGTTGCTTCGCTTGCCTAATATGCTGATCACAAGAGTACTGAAATATGTAAAAGGTTATAGAGGAGAAATACAAATAAGGTTACAGAGATAAGTCTTCTAAAATAAGGTGCACATATTTGAGGACTGGGAGGTACCACATTAGGGCAAAGATAGAATGGAGTCTATCTTTAATGAATCATGTATTAACAACAATTAGAGACTGCAGTTTAATAGCTCCTGAAGACTTAAGTACAGGCTTGGGAAGTAAAATCTCCAAATTATACAAATGCAAGCTCTTTCTGCAGCTTTTGACGGGCAACTTTTAATCCTTTAACTCAGTTTTGCTAAGTGCTTAAGTTTCATTATTTTTTACTTTATTATTACATTGTATTGTTATAAAAACAGGAGTTACTTTGTGATGCAACTTGCTCCCATACCAGGAAACAGCAATTTTGGCTGCCTCCAATTTTAAGAGGATAAGAAAACGAAGGACAGAATTTGGAATTGTGAATGTCTTTTGTTTCTTTTTGTTTCTTTGTAGTGTGCAATGATGCCTGACTATTTCCAAATAGTACATTTTTTATATGAGATGGGAAAATTTTCTTTTAAACTTGAAATCAATATATATACCCAGGACTTCTATGACAGCAGATGAATAAACAAAAATCAGAATCTTTACTCAAAGGTGTATGAAAAGCATTCCCATTGAAGCAAAGACATCCACATCTCCATTAGATCTTGTGTTTCTAATTTGATGCTCAAAGATGACAAAACCAGAATACTGTCTCTCTTCATTCCTCCTGGAACTGTTCCTTCCTGTCTGCCAGAAAAGCTGAAACACTTTGATGTATCAGTGAACAAACTCCAATGAGAATTTTTAGCCCTGTAGATAGGCCACTGGCATATGACTCAGAAAACTATTTTTTCAACCAGTACCTCTGAGTGGCCAATGTGTCCTTTGGAAATGCAAGTTTAATTTTTACATAATCCCTCTGGAAGTTCACAGCAGGGCATCTCCATACAATCAAGGAACAAAAAGCATAAGCAGGGATCAATTACACTTACAAACAACAAAGTTCTGTTTTTATTAACTCCACTCATTCCCATTATAGGAGACATTTGTAATATTTCTTCAACTTGCTGCCAAAAGGCTGAGGAAACACCCCTGACAAAGGCTCCTGAGGTAACCTGGGCAGACAGGCAAAATGTTTTTATCTGTATCTAATAAAGTCCTCTGACGAGCATCCTAAAAACAATTCCCTAGGCTGCCTGCTACTGAAATAGAACAACTCAAATGCAGTCTGGGAGCCTTTCATGTGAGCTGGAGGCATTCCTTTTCTTACTCTTCTGTACTTCAAGACAATATTGCCCAGTTAAAGTCATATTTAGGCTCTTACAAGGTCAGAATTTAAGTGGTTCATTTCTCTAGCTCTGCTTTTGAATGTCAGGCTGAAGACAAACCTGCCATTTGTTTTCTGATCACTTCACTTTCTGTCTAATGAGACACTATAAATGTATGTCAACCATAGCAGAGCACTTTATAATTTTTTTTGTTATTATTTAATAAACATCACCCAGCAGTTTTTAGGTAGAACTTCCATTATGCTATTTTACTTTTTCAAAGTCATCTTAATTATCTGATATTTCAATCCACCTCACAGTTTCTTTCATTATATCAAATTAATTGAGTAGCCAGGAAACAAATATAAAAAAATTAATTCCCCAAACCACAGAATTATGAATTACATGATGCAAGCTGGGGCGCCTTCATTAACTAAAACATATATTATGAGAGTAATGTGACACATCTAAAACCTGGCTAGCTTATGGAATAGCATAAAAAGAATAATTGCATTTAATTGGCTTTTAAAGGCTTGTTTACATTAATTATTTTTTTTAAAAACTTTTAAAGTGCTCAATATAATCAAAGCAAACCAAAAGTGTGCAGGGGGATGGGGTAAACTGCCTGGCTACTGCCCTCTAACAGTAACCCAATACAGAGGTGAACTGAAATGCAAAACCAACTTCAACTTGATGTTACCAGCTCAGCTTCGAGCTCACGCCAGTTGGAAAGGTTCTCCCAAAGAACATTATCCTCCCCATTTTCTTTTGAGAATTCCATGAATCAGCTTTAAACACCACCAGAATATACTCAACACATATTTCAAAGTGCAGTTAAAAAGCAAAAAGGACTTAAGGGGACACATTAAAGCACTGGGAATAAGTTAAAGAATCTTAAGGCAAACATTATAAACCCAGTTTACAATGGCTGAGTGTGAGTATCAAAATAAAATCCTGCTCATTTGGGGAGGCATCACCAGGGAAGTACCTGCTTATATAACAATACCTAAAGAAAAATAATAAACAGGTGTAACTGCTGTTTTCTGTCAGTCATTGCAATCTAACTTTGCAAAGGAAAAAAAAAAATTCCATGGCTGTGTGGACTTTTCTCATCACAGAGGTTATGATGCCACCAACTCCAGCCTGACAGATTCAGTTCCTACAGGTTCCATCTCTCAGACTCATTAAAAATCAAATTTTTTTTCCATCAGTAGTGTTTTGTTTTGGCTGGTTCTTGTTCACCCTCAATAAATCAGTATGCAGCACTGGAAGACAAATACCAATTTCATCTCTAACAGAGCCATGTCTGTGATGTGCTCCCCAAGTTTTACACCCAATTGACAAACCCCAAACATGCAAAGTCTCTGTAAGCTAGGACCACCAGCTTTTCCCTCTCTGAAGTCTCAGAGGATGAAATGGATACAGGATTAAGGACTTTTCTATTTGTGGTGGTCATTTCTCTCAAAACATTAACAGGAAAATAAGAGGTAATTTAGAGCCTCAGTTTTGGTGCTGGATGTAACATGTTTTCTAGCTGTTTTCCACCTCTGCACAGCCCCAAAACTTCACTTACTTTCTTAAAATGAACATTCTTAAAACAATTAAGAAACAGCAACTCAAGCAAAACCATCAAAATTCTTCTGAGTGCTAGAGGAAAGGCAGTGAAAAATAAACAGTTTCATGATTTATGCTACTAAGAAAGCTTTATGATTATCCTATTTAAATTAAGTTAAATGGAATTAAACAAAAGTAGGTGATTTATTAGCCAGACTCAAGGAAGGATTATGCTCAAAACTCCAATTTAACGTTAACTATTCTGGCACAAGAAGTGGGAACATAGAGATTAAAGCTGCTACTGATACAAAGTCAGCAGCGATCACAAGAGGCCTAAAATTAAATAGTGCCACATTAGAACTACATAGTAAGGCCACATATTTTCAGATTAATATGAAGAACTTCAGAGACAAGTTCATAAATTAGAAATGATAGAGAGTGGAACCAGAGTGGTGTGCTGAACCACATAAAAAAAAAAAACAAAACAGGGTGAAGGAGCCAAAGAAGGTGCCAGGAGCACAAAAAAAGAAAAAAGGAAGGATTAAGTCACTTTCAAGACACTCAGGAGATCTCACAGGGCTATTTATGTTAAGAGATACCCGCACCACTTCAGCTTAAAGGTAACAGCTACTAGAATACTCTGGGGATGAAAAGCACATTGGGAACAGGATATAAACCCAGCTTTTCTTAACTTAGAAGATCAAAAGGTGAAAGATACAAATGCTACCTATAAATAAATACAGCACAATATTTATAAACTACAGACAGAAAAAAAAAAGCCATTAAAGAGAAGCACACTGCAAGCACAGCAACAAAGATATGTAGAAATGCCAAGAACTGGAAGTTTTGCCATAAATTTAGACATCAGTACATAGTTAAGCAATGAAATTCTACCCTAGTTCACTGATTAATGAGCAGGCACAAAAAGTACCTACTTCAATAACAATGACACATAACTTTATTAGGGGATTGACTGAAATCAGGCTTTTAGTGGCAAGGGATGAGACTAGATTGCCCAAGAAGCTCCTGCTAGTCCTTGAAAAGCGAATCTGCACACTCATGCCTGGAGCAGAGGAGCAATCCAAGCAGCTGCCATATGTTCTGCTCCGGCCTGTCTGGAGCAGGGAGAGGCCGCTCCTTTGGCAGCTCCGCGCTGGGAGAGCTCAGCGAGGCCCACGCACCGAGCCTTGGCACGGCTTCCTCCAGACAGAGCCCGGACAAAGCAATTCCCCGTGTGAAGGTGCTGCTGGGGGCTGCTGGAGGCAGGAGCCGGAGGAGGCACAGGCGGCTGGGCTGTGCTGTGCCCTCACGCCGGCCGGCCGAGGGGCTCTGCCCCGCTCCGCCCTGGCGGCTGCGGGTGCTCGGCCCGCACGGAGCCGTGAGGGGCCGCTCAGGGCGGCGGGTCTGGGCCGGCCGTCATCGCCCTCCCGGCGCCCTGGGAACAGCAGGACACACCGAGCCGGGATCGAGCTTCCCTCCCTGCCGTCCGTCGGGTCCCGGGCGCCCTTTTACATAACGGGCGGCAGCGCCGCGGTTACACAACGAACGGCGGGGCTGCCCCGGCCCGGCCGCGGTACCGGCGGGAGGGAGGGGAGGGGGCTCCGCCTGAGCCCCTCAGCCGGGTTTGCGCCGCCGCCATGGCGGCCCCTTCCGCGGGGTCACCTCCGCTACCTGCGCCGGGTCCGGCACCCGGAGCTGCAGGCGAACAGCTCCCCTTCCCTTCCTGCCTCCCTCCTTCCCCCGTCCCTGCCCGCCACCGCCACCCCCTCACCATCGCGGCGCTGGGTGCCGCCGGCAAGCGCCCAGCCAGCCGGTCCCGTCGCTGGGCTCCTTCTCTTTTCGCTTTTTTTCTTTCCCTCCCTCCCTTCCCCCGTGTTTACCCCCCCGACCTGGAAGTGAATGTTGCCTCAGCCGGCCGGGATCCCGCCTCCCTTAAAGGGGCTGCGCCAGCACACGTTCGTGCCGTGCTCGGGGAGTGGAGCCTCAACACTCGCGTTTTAGGCTCGAAGTGTGGGGAGAAGGAGCCATTGAGCAGCAAAGCGCATCGGCCTCTCTTGCTACGACTGTGTGGGACCTTTTCCTCGGCATGGTTGCTCCGGTAGCGGAGCCGGGACCCGAGCGCTCTGAGGCGCCGGTGAGCGCCCGGCTGGAGCAGGTGGGCAGCGGCTCTGTGGCCCTGAGGACCTCCCACAGCCATGAACTGGCGTCAGCTTCACACTTCGTGCTCTCAAGCCTCTGCAGGTCAAGCGTTTCCTGCACAAACTGGTTTATTCTGGTAATATGAATAATAACGTGCACCAGTACAATAGGTTTTGCTGCCTGCGCTGGAGGGGAGCTTTGCTGTAAGCATAAACCGTTCCGTACAAAGTAATTTCAGGTTTCAGATAACAGTAGTAGTGAAGAAAACCTGTCTCCCAACCAATACGTACAATGTACTGTTGGTCAAGAGAATATAGTTATTTCTTGTTTCAGGATCCAAAGTAAAGAGTGATACAAATATCCTATCCAAATAATATGAATTAGAATATAGAATTTATGCAAAAGAATTGCTGATTCTACATGCAGAAGCTTTGGATAACTGTTGTTTGCAAACCAGCAAGACCCATAAATAAATATTAAGGAACAATTGCTAAAATGATTTATGTTTCTGTCTTTACAAGATGGAAAAATATTCTATAAATACTATGAAACACAGTTTTACCAGTTTAGGAACTGCATAACAATGGTCAGTTATAGTCCCAATTCTTTAGATTAGACTGCTGATGTAGAGAAAATAAATTACATGCTCAGGATCTGACAAGCACAGAATTAAGAATCTTCATTTTCTGAATTTAACCACTTAAAAACCTAATCTGCTTAGAAGAAACAACTTATATAATTATGGACACAGATATTAGCTTAGATAAGGAAGCAGCTCATACTATTATTCTTAGTCCATTACGTGTTTCTTCCACTTTGTAATGTTTTTGCAAGCTTCCAGACTGTTCTTTCAGTGGCTTTAAATTCACTGATTCACTCTGACCTATCACCAGATGTCTTGTTTTCCGAATTCATGATAGGAACTGGGCTCAGGCACTGAAAACTTTCAGTGACAGCCTGACCCCCTGCTCCCAGTGCCTGTTCTTAGCCTGCCTTGCTGTACTCAGGAATCCACTCCTGGTATGGAGCAGCCATATGGTTGAGTTGGCACAGGCTCAGCATCGGCATCAGGAGCTGCAAAGACAAAATCCCAGCAAGAGCAGACTCTTCAAGGACTTAAACTAATAAACTCAAGGAATTTCTACTGAGCCTGTGCAAACTGAAATGTTTTCAAAGCTGTACTTCCAGAGAAACAGTATTGCTGGTACAAAAGCAGTTCATCTTCTAAAGGCCCCATCCAGGATGGAGATTCACACAAACATTCTCAGATTGCAGCCAGCATTGGCCAAGCAATGTGTGTCTTCTTCCTGCAGTCTAACACACGTGGCAGTGGGTTTTGGTCAATACATATTGAAAACAAGACTTAAGCTGCATATGGAAAATGTGTTTTGACATCAAACCAAATTTTTAACAGTCTAAAAAGTTTTAAGGAAATACTTTAGAAGGTGTAACTGGTGTTTCAACTATGAACCTGGCAGGGTTTGCTGCCAGTCCAGGTTGGTCAAAATTAGCTCTAGCCCTTAATAAAGGATAAGGCTTCTTCCTAAGGGAGACTGTGCAGGATTTAACTGAGTTTTATTTATCCCAAAAACTCGACAAGCTGGTGTTATTCTACTTAAATAATTTGGGACAAAGCATTTGCAAATATTCTTTGAAATTTATTTTAACTCAAACTCAGATTGATTTTAAGCAATTAATCTCACAGATTTCTAATGTGCTACTTTACTCACAAAAAATTCAATTTGTGCTCAGAACTGCTGGAATTGGATAGTGTGCCATGTTTTCTCTAAGTATTCTATTATCACATTTGGGTTAAATTAATCCATAATGTTGTGGGTGCCCATCCCTGGAAGCGTTCAAGGCCAGGTTGGATAGGGCTTTGAGCAACCTGGGATACTGGAAGGTGTCCCTGCCCATGGTAGGGGGATTCTCAGATCCAGGAGAACCAGGGTTCATTGTGTGTTCAGTGCTTACCCGTTTCTAGGTGTTCCCAGTGCCCCAGCACTGCCTGCTCAGTGCAAGTTCCAGTACTTCTAAAAGCATCTGTGACAGCTTTTGTGGTACCACAGAAAGGAGTGGTGGCTGGGAGCAGTCTCTCACAGCAGCACCTCTGTTCTAAAACGGATTTGGAAATTATCGAGCTGTTAATCCAGACAAAAGTGTGCAGGAGGCAGACTGAGGAATAGGGAAAGCAGCCCTGCTCCTAGGCCATGCAGAGCGCACTTAACGTACTGTCATGTCTCAGTCTGTGGGTTGTGCTGAATCAGACCTCGGGAATGCGCATCCAATGGCGCAAAACTCTGAAAGTAAAGTTCTAACAGTGTGTTATCGCTTAAAACTGCTGAACTGTCTGAGTTCCCGATGACCCCCGGGAGCGCACAGGAGGAAGCGTAATGAGAGGAGCTGTAAGGGAAGGGGCGCGAAGAGAGGCTGGGGAACAGACGGGGGGAGTGACCGGAGGAGCGGCCGGCAAAGGGGCGGGAGCAGCGGCGGGGAAGGGGCCGGTTGCGAGCCGGAGCGGGCGAGCGGGCGGGGAAGGGGCGGGAGCAGCGGCGGGGAAGGGGCCGGTTGCGAGCCGGAGCGGGCGAGCGGCCGGCAAAGGGGCGGGAGCAGCGGCGGGGAAGGGGCCGGTTGCGAGCCGGAGCGGGCGAGCGGGCGGGGAAGGGGCGGCCCCAGGGGGCGGTGCCGGATCGAGCGCTCGGCGCTCACCGGAGGCGCCGCAGCGATCGCGCCGTGACCCAGCGCGGCCATGGCCGGCTTCATCAACTTCGCGGACGAGGAGGAGGTGCGGGCGTACCTGGAGAACCTGCACGTGGAGTACAGCTACCAGTGCTTCAAGGAGAAGGACCCGGAGGGTAAGGCCCTGCCGCCGCTCCCCGCCCGCCGCCGCGGGGCCGGCGGGAGGCTCAGCCCGTGTCCCGTGCCCTGCAGGCTGCCAGCGCTTCGCCGATTACCTGGACGCCGTCAGGAAGGACTTCGTGGCGGCGGCGCGGGTGCTGCGCGACAACTGCGAGGTGCACGGGCACAGCGAGAGCTGCTACAAGCTGGGGGCCTACCAGGCCCTGGGCAAAGGTGGGCAGGGGGGTTCTGGGGCTCGGGCCGCAGGTGACTCCACCGCCTCCCCGGGCTACCTATTCCGATTCCTGGCCACCCTCACATCTGCCGGTCCTCCTGACCTTGAAGGAGCAACTGCCTGTCCCGCCCCTTTCATGGTCACCTCATAAAAGTTGGGGGAGGATGAAAAACCTAAAATTGTTTCCTTCTGAAAAATCAGCTTTATGTTAACTATGTATTATTTTTTTATAATTACAACTGTTCAACAGGTGCGTACAGCCAGTGCTCAGTGTTGCTCCATATTCAGTTCACAACATTGCTTGTCAGACAGAAGAAAGAAAGAAGGAAAACTCACAGACTAGTAATATGCATACCTCAATAGTCCCCAAGTCTGTTCAAAATGTATTTGCTGGCACAGTAATGGAAAACACTTAAATTAGTCAGAGATCTTCCAAATGAAGGTACAAGTAAGGAACAATATTATTACTGTAGTTCAAAACCAGTAACAATCTTGGTGTGAACTGGCAAAATAATTTGCCTAGTGTAAGATATTAAATCCATGGATGTAGTAATGGAAATAGTGTTTTGGGGGTCTGGGTTATTTTTTGGATACCAGTGTTGTTGTGCTTATTGGTGACTGGAGGACAGTTTTCTAAGTCAAAGACATTAGCAGAATGTTTGTCACTGAGACAACAGTACTGTCTCTGAAGTCCTAAATGTTGACTGTAGTATCTAAAGTGATGGATGCTGTATTTCCAGTGGGAAGCATCCTGCAAAGCAGAAAGCTCCCAGCTGTTTTTAACATGTCCTCACAGTAATGTCTTGACTGACAGGTGGACTCAGCCCAGATTTGAAAGCTGCCTACAAATCTTTCATCAAGTCATGTGAGAAAGGTGGGAAGAAGTCAGCAAATGCATGTCACAGCGCTGGGCTGCTGGCCCAGGACGGGAGAGCCAACAGTGACCAGCCTGACCCTGTTGCTGCTAGAGACTATTACACAAAAGCCTGTGACAGCAATTTTGCTCCCAGCTGCTTCAACCTGAGTGCGATATACCTGCAGGGAGCACCTGGGGTCCCCAAGGACATGAGCAGTGCCTTGAAGTACTCGCTGAAAGGCTGTGAGCTGGGGCACGTGTGGGCTTGTGCCAACGCCAGCCGCATGTACAAACTGGGAGATGGCGTTGAGAAGAATGATGCCAAGGCAGAGGATCTGAAAAACAGGGCAAAACAATTGCATAAAGAACAGAAAGAAGCTGAAGGTTCTCTAACATTTGGGGAGTAAAACTGGCAGTTGTAGATATTAAGATTGGTTTTTAAATGGCAAGTGAACTTGTTATTTAAATTGTGAGAGTACAATTTTCATTTAAATAAATATCCTGTATTTGGATATGCAAATAAAATTATATTTATATGGATACAACAAATTACTATCTCTGCTGTGCATTTTTGTTTTTGAACACAGAATTTCTTGAGTGTGTTTTGCTTAGATCCTTCCCTTCATTTTAAGGAAGTGAAAAACTTGTAGTCTTTTGGGAGTTTTCCCGCGTGGTTTCGAGCACAAAGGATTTCTTTTGTGTCCAACACTTCAATATCCAGGTTTGTGCTCTGACCAGTTCTAACGCACAAAAATCACACTGCAGGTAATCCCAGCTTGGGCTGTCTGAACTGTTCCATCTGTCACAAGCATTTTCAGAACTTTGATAGCTGCACCCTTGTGTGAGTCATGGATATCCATCTGTAATTCTGTAGGTCTAGGCCAATTCCTAGCTCCCTTAATTCTTCCAGTTGCCACCTGGTTTGTGAGTGTGTATCTACCTGTCATATGTGCCTGAGTGCCTCAGGCTGCTTTCCCAACACGATTTCCCCTTGTTTGATCACCCACAAATTGTTTTACCTTCCTGCTAGCTTCTGGAACATTATGTTCTATTTCCTCTAGTTCACATTTAGGGAACAAGGTGCTAACTCATCAGATCCTGGACTCAAATCCATAACCTATATATATGCAAACTGTAGCTAAACATACAGATTCTGAAACAGCTGTTTAAATAAGCAGGGTAGTGTTTGTAAATGTATTTGTGCACTGACTGGGTCCTTTGTAATTTTGGTGTGTGTAAATATGTGTGACGGTCGTGGTATGTATGTTTTGCTGTAAGTTTACTACTCAGAACCTGAATCTTCTGTCTATCTAAATAAAGATACAAACTTCACTATTGAAATAAGTGAAGTGGGATTAAAAGCAATATTACTTTGGCTGTGGCCACAAGTGAAAGCAGAGTTGTTGGAATCTTGCTGCATGCATGAATTAAAGCAGTTCTTCCAATATACCAGAGTCCTTGGGAAGGATGTTTGCTGCTGGAACAGAAAGCCAAGCTGCACAGCACAGCAGTGACACAAGCACCCTGTAACAACAGATGGCAGTGTGTGAAAACTGCACACTGGTGTAGCTCTGGTGCAGCCTGGAAAAAAACAAATGGTGGTGGCAAAATCAGAGTAATTTTTCTGTTAACAGTTGGTATTTTTTGGCAGTTCAAAAAGGTGAAACTCTTAGAGGAACACTCTTTGCCTGATTTTTTGCTAGGTACTATTCTGGACATTTGTTTCACTTGGGAAAGGTAAGTAAATGCTACTTCTGTGGAGTGTTAAAACAGTTAGGAATCTGTGTGTTCTGGAGTAGGCAATTACAGGTGGGTCAAGGGACTGGAGAATTGGGTGGTATTTTAAGCCCTGTAATGCTCACTGCCACAGAGTGCCTTGTTCAGATCCTCAGCCCAAGCACTAGAGCAGTTTTCTTCCAGCAGGACTAATGCCTGTCAGTGATCCTGCCAGGAACTTCCAATCAACACAGCAAACAGGCACCAGAGAACATCCTCAGTAGAGTAACACTCACTGTGGATAATTAAAGCCACATATAAAGTGCATGTTGTGGGGAGGGTTTTTCATAGCACTCGAGAACTCACAGACTTGCAGAGCTTAGATACTATAAAGCAAACCATTTTCATAAAAGCTGTGAAGTGTGTAAGATAAGTTTATGAAGTGTCATCCAATTTTGCATCACTGGTTGAAAAGGCAAGCCCAAATTAAGGAAGACTCTTGTGTTTTCAGGCTGTCTCTGAACAGTTTGCTGCCTGCTCTGGGCACACCTATATCTTTTTTGCACAAATATTGATGACACATGCATTTAGATAGCTAATACCCTCACCTGTATGACTTTTCCCTCCAAAAGTGACAAAGCATCCAAAAAAAGTTGAGCCAGTCTCATTTCAGTGTATTACAAATTATATGTGCTTAATGCAGTCTGTAGCAGAGTATACACTCTATGAATAGTAGTCTATTCTCAGCCTCAAGATTCTGTTCAGGAGACATAATCAAAATCTTTAGAGGTGAAAATTTTCCTGCAAATCTTGGCTTATAACCATCTTGCTCTGATATTATGGAGGTAATACCAAAAGACCAACATCTTCCTGCTCTTTTTTTTTTTTTTTTTTTTGACTGATGTTAAATGAGGCTAAATTTTATGTTCTCCTGGAGGAAAACTTTCTTCAAAGCCTCTGAGGTCATGAAGAAAGAGTCATAGATATGTGATCATAGCAGAATAGTTGGAAATATGGAAGAACCTGTTGATCTCTCCAGGATCAGTGGGTTTTCTAAGAAATAAAGGAGTTTATCTCAGCTTCACAGCTCCCAAACCACTGTCTGCTTTCCCTTTCATTTGTTTGCATTGATCTAAGCATACAGCCATTAATAAAGCAGCAATATACTTCAGAAGGAGCCAACCCTAATTAATTAAATAGACATGTGAATACATAGCTGTAAATGATGAAAGCATTCTCTGCAGGATGCTTCCTGCAGCTGTGAAAAGATCACCAGTGGAGGGCTGGTTTTGAACTGAGATTAAGTACTGGCACCACATCATGTGTCATTAAGTATAATTTGGATTAATCCTGGACAAAAGATGCTGTTGGGTAAAGAAGCCACATGATTTTGTAGAAAAAGAGAATCGTTCTAGTGGTTCTGTTTATGTGCTACATTGTAATAAAAGCAGTTTTGCAGCTTGCTGACCTTTTGTTCAGCCATTGGTAACAACTCCTCTCTGCAATGTTTGTGTGAAGGGAGTTCTTGTGGCTGTACACACCCACCCAGAGGGATGGTCTGGGAGATTTTGTGTCACCATCACAGCAAGAAACAAAAATAGTACTGTTCCTTGTTATAGGACAAACTTTTTGTTCAGTACAGAAAGAAATTCACTCTGTTGGCAATTTTTCACTTCACCATGTGAGACAGAAGAACTCTCAAGTAGCTCTTCTCCTTTGGTAGGTGGAGAGGGAAGAATTCCTCCTTCCCTTCCCTTCTGCTTCCCAGCATCTTCCCCACTAAACCTCAGAACAACACAGTTCTGCTCAGGGTTGGCTTTTTTGTGGGGGGTGAAACAAGGAGAGGAAGAAAAAGGAGTCATGGCACAGCAAGAAACAGATCAGGAAATAAGCAATAAATCCAGTTGTATCATTATTGCAGTAATCTGTGCTTGGGTAACACCCAAGGGTTCAATTCAGATCCTGACATTATGCCATTTGTGTGCACCCATAATGACACCCCTGATCCAGAGGTCCACAGTCTAGGATTCAGGATTGTCCAAAGTCCCTAGCACATATTTCAGTACTAAACACTGGTACCCTGCTCTAATTTTCAAGACTCTGTATCAACAATATGGCCCAGAATCCACAAAAAACAAATTTTCCCAAGAATCTTTAGACTATAAAGATCAAATCTGTGCCAAATTTTTTTATGTCTGATTTCATTTGCCAGATCTGTAGCCTCCCAATTCTTTCATTTTTCTCTATCTATACTTGAAGCAAGCACAATAACCGATAATTTCTCTAATTTTAGACAATATCACATACTTATTTATTGTTATTGCCTTCTACTATTAATATTAGTTACAAATTACCATTGTTACATTTGTTCCGAATGTGTTTTATACTTCTTACAGACACACTTAGTTTTTTGCAGTCTTGTTTGTAATACCATAATATGGTTCTGTAAAATTAAAAAAAAAATTGTAATCTTTTTATCCTAATCAACTAATCAGACATTTATGTGCTATGGAATTATAAAATTCAGGCCACTTTGGAGTGATGATTTCAGATGGAGATTTGTGAACAGCATAATTGCAATGTATTCATGTGCTCGAATTCACAAGTGTGGTGGGAGTTCTCTGTAAGTTCTCATTCTGTCTATGCAAAACTGAAAAACAGTGCTTTAAATATACCCTGGAGAGTTTTTCTTAGCAACTGATAAAAAAGAAGAAAGAAAGAAGATGAAAAAATCCCACATGTTTATGCAGCAGTTGTCACCCACAGGATTCTAGTGCACTTCACTGAGTCCTTTCCAGCTCACAGAGAGCCATTCCATACAGAGCTGGGGCAATAAAGCCACCAAAGAAAAATGTTGTTGTTTGGCTGTGATGTAATTTCATATCTTGAAGATGAGGCTAACCTGAGTTTATGTTAGACATAACATGTCCTTATTCTGACAGTCCTCTTTTGACACATAATAGCCTGGTGTGCACATTTCATTTTCACCAAAACCACTGAAAAGAAGTGGGCTGGTTCCCTTCCAGCTCTCCTGCCACTGGAAGCACGCCATGTTCCTATAGAGCTTCCTGCCCAGGAAAATCTTGTTGCTTTGCAACAACCTTTTCTTCAAACTCCTGAGAAGGAAACCTGGATTTTGTCTTTAGCTCAGGATAGGAGGACAAGCCACTGAATGGCAACTGACTCATTGCAGGACACACGATGTCAGTAGGGGCCCAAACTGATTATTTTCCAAATGATATTTAGCAGGGCAAGGACTTATCAATTCTTTACAAGCCAAGAAACACTAAGATGGGAAACTGGCCTTTGAATGCTATTCTGATAATATTTATGGACTATTATTGCAGACACATGTGACAGCCACATCAGCACAAGTGTTATCAATGACGGCTGAAGACAAAATAAGAAGCTGTGACATTGTCAACACTGCAATCAGCCCTTCAGAGAAGTTATTTTCTGTGCCTTTTTAAGTGGAATGTTTTCTCCACAGCACTGTTTTACTTATTTGTTCTGCAGCTGACACAAAGGCAATACAAAATATCTTACTTGTCAGGGAGGCTGAGATAGAGTGACATCAGCTGCCACAGGGACCCAAACTTGCCTCAGACTGGCGGCTCACATGCTGTGGTATTCATGAACAGACAGTGGCCCTCAGAGAGATTATGTATCATTTCAGGTAAAAAGCTTTAGATATTTTTTAAATCCTGGGCTTATTCTAAATTCTTTTCTGCTGGGTTTTGTGAGTTTTATATCTTCCTCAGAACTCAGGGGTTGATATCAGAAGATGCCAGGGACTGACATGGTTACAAAAACCACAGAATATGTGAACAAATTCAATACAAGTGAAGTTTTCTGCAGGAGCAGCACAGGTTTTGTTACAGCAAACAGTGAAAAATTCCCACACCCTTTAACTCTTAACCAAAACATCTCTGCAGTGTACCTGGCTTGATAATGTCTGTTTTCTGTGTACTGCAGCCCAAGTGTGATGTTTGCTGACTGTTCTGTTTATTGCTCCCACAGCAGGGTATGGACATTTCCAGATCACACTATCACACTGTAGTGACAATGCTGATCCACTGATGGTTTAAACTGCAATGCAAATCAACAGCTAGTTAATATAGCTCTATAAAGGACAGGAGATAGGTGATCTCTAGTGACTGGTTCTAATTCTCTGTGACCTTTCTTTCCTAATCTAATGCTATCCTGATCTGTCAAACTAAAGCCTATGGACAGAGTATTTTCTTATGCAGTACCTGTACCCTTTAGGTAAGAATTTAAAGCTTTCAGCCCTTTCAAATAAAGGATGATTTTGCTTTAGATATTCTACAGTTACAAGTTGCAACCTAGGGCCATATTTATACACCAGAGCCCAGAGCCCTGTATATATATATATATATATATATATATATATAATATATACATATATATATATATACTATTTTAGCCATTATAATCTTTGGAATCTTTGGGGAACAATTTCAAGAAAGGGTTTTGTTCTATGATTTGAATAAATAAGTAAGCTCCACTTGATTTCAGTGACTATTTTCCCCCTGCATTTTTCAGTAGTGACCCAGAATAATTGCTGTCATCCCACAGGCAGATACATTACAACAATCAATGAGAGCTTTGAGCCAAATTGTGGAAAAGTTTTATATCTTTGAAGCTCCAGTTGAAATTCTGCCCTCTGGAGAGCCAAAGGCAAGGTCATTTGGCAGGGTGCAATTCCAGCATCATGCAGACAGCCTGGGAAACTGCCATCCAGAGGCACGGCAGGACCTGGTGCTCAGGAGCCTGCTGCTCACATTGCTGAGGGGCTGCAAGTCCAGGCTGCTCACACCTTGCTTGGTGTTCTCAAAATGCATTAATGTTGCTGGGGACAAACAGAGGGTGACAGAAAGAAAGGTAACATCTTTTGATGTGTAAAGTATGAAAGAACAAAGCTTTCTGATTCAGTTCCTGTTCACTTGGCTGAACCAGAGATATTGTGAGGCTTGGAAACTGATGTACCCTTGAAAACTAATTACACTGAAGCTTAATGCTTGAAAATTTTCTTTCAGGAAGGTCCTTGTGCAATTGGGGATTTTGGGCTATTTCTCTGCTTTTGTCCTGCCACTGCAAATGGATGAAATGAATGTGTGGAGGGGAATTGATTGAGTACTGTCTGTGCTTGGAGGCTTGAACTAATAAGTGACAAACATAAACGCTGTTTCTTGTTAGAACCTGCTATGTGCAATCCTGGTCAGCCTATGAATACAGCTAAAACCAAAGGGACTCTGCACAATTCCTGCAGCACATCAAGCACCAGCTGCCTCCACCTGGGACCTATGTGATTGCTTTAGGGGGCTTGCTGGAGTGTAACTCAGCTTGGCCCAATCAGTCCAAGAGGACAGCTCATAGCAGAGCTGGTGAAGATAAACAGGATCTTCTAAAATAGTAGAGTCTGAAAAGAAGGGCAGCTTCACAACAGAAATGATCAGGAACAAATTGCATAGGAGAGGAACTATTTCTAGCCAGAACCTACTTGTCCTTCTCCAAATGAGAGCACGTGATTAATTAATTCGAAGCGAATTCTATTTTTTCTCATTGCTCAGGCAGTAAACCAAAAGGACAAATAATTTAATTTGGCTATTGAATCATTTTTTGATGCCATGCAAGGGGCATATCAAACTGCTTTTTCCTGATGTCTCCAGAGTGCATCAAGAGGTACAGTCATACTGTGAGCAACAGGGAGCCTGGAAGGACTCCTTAGAGATGCTGCACTACCTTGTTGAGCTCTGGAGATAAACAGATGATCCTTTTTTCCAGCTATGCCTGTTCCTAAAGGAAATTATCTCAATCCTAATTTAATGAAGGAGCCAGATCCAGATCATAGCATATTCAGACCATGTATTTTCTGGAATAGAATCCCAAATCAGATCAAATTAGTCCTGCAAGGTATCTGCAAGGTGTCCGGACAACCTGAAATAGAAATCTTCCATGATCCAAGATCTCCCCTGTTAATTAACCCTGCAATCCCTATGGAGTGAAACTCCAGGCAGGAATATGACTCTATGGCATAGAGTGGGTGTTGATGGGCATTTATTAAATAAGGTCCAGGCTTAAACCCCCCTGCAGGCCAGAAGAGGCTAGGGCCAGGACAAAAATATAGCCTTTCCTCACTGGCTTCTTCACTTCCCATCTGTAGCCAGGGTTGAGCCAGTGGCTAGGTGTGCACACACACACAGACACATCGGAGTTTTGGAAATTGAGGGAGTTTTGAGCCCAGACCCAGCTGTGCATTTACGTGATGGGATTGCAGTAGCTGTTTGAAGATTTTTGAGAACCCATTAAAGGCTGAAGAGTACCCCAGCACTTTGGATTGCAGGCAGTCTGAGTACTCTGAATGGATAAAAGACTAGAACTAGACATCTCTATTAAAAAAAAAAAAAAAGAAAAAAAAAAGAAACAACTCTAACCCCACAACAAAATCCAAATGTTCTCAGGAACGAACAAGCCTTTTGTGCTCTGTCCTCTCTACATGCTGCTCAGCTGTGCTTTTCTTATTTTCCTGAGGGAGGACTGTTCCCTTGGCTACCAGTGCTGGCCCCTAATAGTTGGCATTTGGGCACAAGAGGAAAACATTGCTCTGTTTTTCTTTCTTTCCTGCAGGAGCAGTGGGAACACAACTGGAGAGGTTTCTGGTAGGCAACAGCTCCAGACGATAGCACTGAACCAAGCTAGGTGACTGTGCCCTCCCAGGCACTGCTCCAGGTGATCTCTGCATTCCTGCTGGTGACTGCCTTGCCAGACAAGTGCTAACAGGAGGTGAGGTCTGGGGCCTGCTTCTCTGCCCTCCTGCACAGCAGGCAGCACAGAGCACCTTCAGCTGCTGCATTTCCTTCCAGCCACAGGCAGCAGCAGTGCCTCATGTGCACAGGCAGCCTCATGCCAGCAGGAGGGCAGGTCACTGCAGACACAGCTAATGCCTGGCAGCTGTAAGCAGCATCTTTAATCTTGCTGGCTTTCTATTTTAAGGACATTGTTGCTTCTGCATTAGAGGAATTAGAATAGTCTTGTCTCCTCTTGAGATCTCAAGGTCCTGCCTTCGTTTGCCATTATGTGCTCTGTGAAACTGTTTCATTAAAGCTTCCACACAGTGACCTTTGCACAATAACCTGCTCTCTGTAGTCCCTCCGTGGTCTGAGGCTGTTCTCATTTAAATTATGTTTCTGTGGAGGGAATCAAATACATCTTTTTCTCTACTTAAATGCCTGGAGCAAACTAATGTTCTTCTGCAGTCATGAAATGTAACAAAGGGACCATGATTGCAAGGGTAGGTGAGGCTTGCAGTTTCTGTGGAAACTGGAGACCAATGTGATGAAGGGGCAGGAGAGGGAAGCAAGAACACAGGTCCACCAGATGAACAGAAACGATTGTACCTCAGACAGAAGATGAGAAAATGAGGCAATAAATGTGAGTGGATGAAGAGTTAAGAGTCTGAATAAGCAGCCTGACATGGTTTTCCAGTTCTAATCCAGTAATTGTGCCTCTGAAGGTTTGCTTGATGAGATGCAATATAGAATTTATTTACTAGGTAGCTGAGAACCTGGTAAGGACTTGAGGTGACTTATAACACAAAAGTAATAGGGACATCACTAATTTGGGCTTGGGAGAAAAAGAGATGTCACAAATACAGAAAGGCTCTACTGCTTTTATTATTTTTCCCCCATATTTTCTGTGGTGGCCATACCAGATACAGATATGAGCAAACCTGAGAATTCAGGGGCATGCCTGGTACACAGGTAGATCAATCCCATCTTTGTGAGCAGGACTGCTGGCTTTGCCCACCAGAAAGCCTCAGAGGACAGAGAAGGCAACTTGTGGAGAAGGAACATGGGAAGCATTGGCGCAGGAGCTGCACTCAGGGTTTAGCTATTGTACAGGAATTTGCAGTGTTCCTGCCTAGCTCAGGAACAGAGGGGAGGTGATTAGCAGGTTGGTTTGCTGAGCCTGTGTGAACTGAATTGAAATTCATCTATAAGGGGCCTTGCAGTTCTACACTCTGGTCCTCTGTCTTAAGCCAGAATTATCTGTATTTACTATACCTCAGAGCCATCTGCTTAACCTCTACCAGAGTCTTCAGTCACTGCATGAATTTTTTTCCTGTGTTTACTAAACTTTCCAGCAGAGAACTCATTATTTCCTCAACCACCACAAATACAATGTTTTAAAAGAATAATATGGAAGCAAGCAAGAACAACCCAGCAGCACAGAAGCAGGAGCCCCAGCAGTCTATGGCCTCCTTAGGCCCTTGAGTACTTATTTAGTTCAGGTTGACTGCAGTAGGGTGTTGTTTACAACCAGGTGAAGAACAAGAGCCCTTCCAGCACTCTGGGAGTGAAGATTTGATTTTTCAGCATCAGAAAAAATAACTAGCAGGGGGTCAGTGTAAGAATGCAGCTCATTGCAATGAGGTAGAGAGGCAGAAAAAATGAGAGTAGCTTCTGGTACTAGGGATAAGGATCATTTCAGATTTATCTTTCAACTGTGTCAAAGTGTAACTGCTCTTCAGGTTCTATTGTTAGTGCTGTCATTGCAATAATATGCTAGAAATGAAATGCTTTATTTACTGATAAGAAAAGAGATTTACCCACCATGTGATATGCTATTTTCACACCAAGATTGTATCTGAAGTCCCAGACAGCTGAATAGTATCTGGAATTAGAGGAAAGCAAATAGTGGAAACCTGCTGCTCCCAGCTTCTGTCCAAGTAGAGATGCTATAATGTGCACTAAATCCTGATTTTATTTAAAATACTTCTACAGAAAAATGAAAGCTCTCCAATGGCTGTGGTCCAATTCCCCAGAAAAGAGGATCCAAGGCAGCCTTTCCATTGCTGGCACAGACAGCCCTGCTCTGTCACCTCCCTGAGAAGCAAAGCTAAAAAACAAACTTGTTGATCTGAATAAGCAGACTGACATGATTTTCCAGTCCTAATCTGGTAATTGTGCCTCTGAAGGTTTGCTTGATGAGATGCAATATAGAAAGATACATAGTCCTTTGCAAAAGTTGGTCCACAGGTCATTATTTCAGCCAAAAATTTCCATTTCAAAGGAAATCAGAGGATACCCAGTGAAGACCATGTGAAAACAGAACTCACCCACCCAGCCAGCCCAGTAAAAAGGCTCCTGGTGTGACCCAATGAGTCAGCTCATTTTCTTTCAAGCAACTCATTTAGCAGAAGGCCTCAAACCACTTTCACTGAACAATTCTCTCAGATTTCCATGGAATAAAACAGAGTGTGCAGATCCCATTTGCACAGTCTGCCATTTCCTTTTTGCATTAAAACTCTGAGCTGCTCTTATCAGGTCAGGGCTGCCTTATCACCCTCCCCAGAAAGGCTTCAGTCCTATATAAGAGAATTAATATTCACTGCATCCCTCAGGTCTTGGAGCTCACAACTTAAAATTCCAAGTGCTGGCTTGGTAGCTCCAGCAAACTTCTGGAGCAATCCTAGGAAGGATTGCCAGGATCTCTGTAGCTCCTAAACCCCCTGGCACAGGCCTCCCAAGTACAGCAGTGCTTTTAGGGAGCATCTCTGGCCATGGGCTGATCCCTGTGGATGTAGAGACCAACAGCCCCAGTGGGAACACCAGGGGTAACAGACCACTGCTCCCATTTAGCTCAAGATCATGATTCATTTGCACCAGTTACAAATGCAGCCTAATAAAAAACAAAGCTGCAGAAACATGTTTTATCATTGACTCAAAAGAGAAGTCAATATGTTCATACATATTACAGGGAGCAATCTCCATTAAAAAGCAAAGGGATGAGACAACAATGTTCTTCATACTTGCTAGGAACCTACAGTTTTTTAACATTTAAGCCTCCCTGTCAAAAACTGGTGGATTCATATGAGAGATCAGCCCAATCCACCTGCTTTTACTGACTCCTGTAAACTTACAGCCAACTAACAGGTCCTGCTGAGAAGGCACTTTTCCCAAAGTATGTGGAGGTCTGCAAAGAAGAGAAAGGATTTTGCCTGTGAATGGTTCAGAGTACCCAGAAGATGCAGTGAGGTTCAATTTGCCCATACTGAAATAGTACACTTTGCATTTGCTCACTTAAGAAAACAAAATTGCATTGAGGGGATTTATGTTTCTTTGATTGCTAGGAGATTGAATTGGGGCTGTTTGGGTCAAATGAACAATTTTAAGTGCAGTGCTTTGTGCAGGTGTCTTTATTAAAATAAAATAATAATTAAAAAGAAATCAAAAGAAACAGCCTGAGTCACTAGCAGCCTGTCTTGTAATCACTTGTGGTCTAATTTATTTAAATTTATTTCTGAAATGAAAATTTATTGAGATGCCACTTAAAGTAATTTCACTGCTTTCCTTCAGGAAGCAAAAAAGTAGAAAGAATTAAGCTGGCCAGAGCAAAAATTCTTTCAAAGGAGGCAGCAGACATGGCAGGAGTCACACACTACCCTGGCTCTCCTAGGCCAGTGAGTGCACATTTCCATAGCTGCAGTCTGCCACAAACAGCTGCTCATCATAGAGTGGCAAAATCCACTAAAAGAAATTAACTGCAACATTTGCTGCAACAGCTACATGAGACACTGGTACATTTTGTAACTGAAAACAAGGAACTTTCCACGTGGCTCTGGTCACAGATTGCATTACGCATGTTAAATGTCTGAGGCAGCAGGAGTACCAGACAGTAGGTGGAGTGAGGAACGTGAACTGAGAAAGGGCAGCAAAATTACCTAATACAGGCAGCAAAACCACCAGCAGAGACTCACTGCCAAGTTCACAATGAGCTGGAAACCACAGCTCTACAAAGGTGTCAGCACAACCACTGCTTCTCACAGTACACAAACTATAAAGTACCTATGGCCGTCCTGAAAAGTAGAAATGTGTTAACTAAGGAACACAAGGAAGACTTGAAGAAGTCATCTCTAACTATGATATCAAAGTACTACTTTTACATTTGCTGGTATCTCAGAGAAAACATTCTGGGGAGGAAAATCTTATGTACTCAGGAGGTTACTGCAATGAACCTGGAGTATAAACAAGGATTGCTGTTCAAAGTAGAGGGCAGGGCCCTCAGCATCACTTTCAGCTTTGGAAATTCTGTTATCTTATAATTTGTGTTACTTTGCAAGAAAATCCTGAAAAACTTGTTAAAAGCTGTTAAAACCAGGCATAACTAACTAAAAAGTATGTGCTTTGTTTTCTTTAGTGTGTCTTTAGCTCTGGCTGTGATAAATCACAGAAATGTTTAAGCCTGTGCTTTGACAAAACATGCCAGGCTCACCCCTACATGGGTGGCCTGACAAAGCATCTGGAGAGCTGCAAGCTGGCTGCTGCCTTGTTGTGCAAAGCCAGGACTCACCAAATTTCTCCTGCCTCCTGTCCTGGCCATTCTGTGCTGCAGGTTTGGCCCCAAGTGCTATTCTCAAGCTAAGCCACAATATGCTGCAGTGCCACCCTTCACACCATGAGGAGACAAACTGACGTGGGGACATTGGGACATTCACACCTCAACTTGCACAGGAGTCATCCCAAAGGATAGAAACACATTTTTTATTATATACTCTGTACATAAAAAACATTGTATCTAATTGAACATCTTCTATCTAAAACAAATGTTAGGTCCCTTTCTGCAAATTCAATGGAAGTCAGAGTAAACCCCTCTGTTTTCATCTCTGGGACTAGTATTGCTTCCTCCATTTCATTAACGTGCATTTATCCTGCTCTCCCTTGCACGGGAAATGCAGCAACCCTGAACTTTGATTAGGAGCAATCAGAAAACATCCACACCCGCATGTAGGCAGTGGGAGGTTTTTCAATTGGAAATGGATTTTGAGAACATAATGTCTCTGTTTTGAAAGGGCAAATGCATCTTTCAAGGAATACAAGCAATAAAAATCATTCAAGTATTGTGTTTCTTCAAGGATAGTAATGCTGTCATAGAATCAAGTGCCTTAATTGCTGAAGTGATTAATTTCTGCTCTTTGGAACAAAATATATTCAATGTTACTAAAGAAGTCCTGGAGAGCTTTTCATAAGCTGGATGACAGCACAGACAGTGCTTATCATCTGTCCAAAACAAGGTGTCCTTTCTCTTGACCATTTTAGGTTCAAGAGACAGATGCAAGAACTGTGGTGTGGGGACCTGGAGCCACTAAAGCAGCCCAAACAGCACTGCAGCAGGGCAGGGCATGGAGGAGCAGGGTGATTTCTGCTGGAGAAAGCAGCCTGGGCAGGGAAGCAGTGCCTAACTGATAATAAGTTGTTTTTATTCATTCTGTTTCCAAGTCTCTACTATCTTTAATGCTTGTTGAAATAAAGGTTTTGGAAGCAAAGTATTCCCTGATGGTGTAACTTTCTCATCTTTTGGTTAAATTCTAAGGATGTTTCTGCTCCTCGTTTGTCAGGTTCCCAGGAAAGAGGGAGGAAGGCAAGATTTACTATTCCCATAACACCTAAATATAAACTGTAATCAGATTCATAAACCACATCTACAGACCTCTTTCATAAGCTATAAAAAGCTTTGCAAAGTACATCTGTGCACTTCTGTTTCCTTTTCATAGTCTTTCACCTTTGCTTCTATTTCCCTAAATAGAAAGATAATAGTATTAATCTATTCCTTGGGGCTTTTGTGAAGATTCACGATTAATATTTATGCAGTAAAATGAAATAAATGCTGTATAAGTGCTGAGCATCATTATTGTTCTCTTTCTCTCTTCATTAGCACATCATGTACATGCCAAGTAGAACAGATAAACACAGAAATTAGCTGCCCTCAAAGTCAGGCAAGTGAGAAAGGTAACATGAGTGCTGGAGAGCCATTAATTAAAAATGTTTGCTGTGGGTGACATTTGTGGCAAACAAAACAACCCTCTGAGATTTAAAGAATTAAATATGTTTCTTTACTCATTTGAGCATGTTCTGTCTGCAGCAAAGAAGTTCTGGGAATATTTTCAAATTAAATATGCTGCACGTACTCCCACAGCAGCTGTATTTTAAACAGGAATCCAACTGAAGAAGCAAGTAGGTTTTGCATTGTAAAACTTGGAAACTTCAGTGATTCTTTCCAGGTGTCATTTATTTCCTTTGCTTATTACTACATGTGTGTCTTCCAAAGCACAACTCACATGGAACTGGCTCCTCCTTTGAAACTACTAGAGTAGCCAATCCCCATTTCCACAGATTTTTGATGCAGGAATTTGGATTAGTCTCAATATGATCAGGACTTCTCATTTGTCCATCTCAGGACTTCTCATGGCCATCTCAGGCCATGCTGGCCTGCAGAGCTGACGTGGCCACGCCCTTCAGAGCAGTAAGGTTCTGCAGAGATAACCTCAAAGATTTTCTCTCTAGGAATATCTGGCTATCTGATGGAATCTAATTAACCCTGACACAGACAGCTATTTAAAAAGTAGTGAACAATTTCATGTTCTCAGCATTTTCACTTCAGGAATATACTAAAGGAAAAGGAAGAAGATTCATTGTGAATGCTGTCCACTAATTTGCTTGATCTTTTCCTTTCAAGAGGAATAATCTCCAATGGGAAGCAGTAGAAACTGCAAATGGTGTGTAAGAACAAGTGTTATATGCAGCTGTAAATTAAAATGCCCATTTGCTATGGATAAGAGCTAGTAAAAAGAAACTCAGTGAAGCAGGACAGCTTTGCTCTCATCAAAATCAGAGCAGAATCTGCCAGTCAGAAAACAAAATATTATTTGTTCAAGCAGACCATTGCTCTGCTTTTTTCACACTTTGCATTTCCTAACCACTCCTTAAAGCTCTGCTCTGTGACAATCCATAGCAATCCTTAACTAGAACTGCAGACTGCAAAGGATCTCCACCAATTAACACCATTGCTACCAAACAGCAATGAAGGAGAAAAACCCTTTAAAAATTAGAGACTAATTGTAGTAGCAATTGTTAACTGCAGTTGCCTTACAGGACTCAGAGAAATCCAGAATGGAAAGCCTTGTGTTATAGCCCCCACCTGATGCTGGGAGAGACACTGCCATTAACACATATTTGCTGTGTTGTACCTATTTTGCTTGTAGGGTTTGGGTTGGGAGGAATGGATTGGGTGGGGAGTTATGGCTGATGTAAACTTAAAACTAGGTTAGTTCATATTTAATTTTTTTTTTAATCGTGAACATTCCACCTTAGAGGAGCAGAGAAGGTGAGTGCTGCTAGAAGCCCCTGGGCTGTGATGAGAGGGAGGGAGGATGTGCTGCTTAAGTGCCATGGCTGGTGCAAGTCTAATTCCAAAAGAAGGGGATAAGGCAAGGGGACCTGGGAGAGACTGGGAACAGGAATGTGTAATGAAGTTACTGCATGGACAGGATGAAATGACTAAAAGTCATAAGAGTCACAGAAATCATGCTAAAGAAACTGGAATTGTGAACTTGGCCCCCAAGCTTCTTAATGCGCCCTTACCTATCCCAGTGTCACTGATGCTCATTTGCATAAAAAGATGCTTTATTTTATAACAGCAAATGATTTGTCAGCTGGCCTCTGCATCTGCCCCCTGGTCATTTAAATTATTGGCATTTATGGGTTTTCTTTAAAGAAATTGTTGTTGCAGCTTTCCCACCGTGCCAAAAGAAGGATGTCTATTGTTCTTCATGCTATCATTTTTAAAAGTCTAAGTTGTTTTTTGATTTGCTTAAACTGAGAATATGACTAGCAAAAGAGAATTAAATTTGCATTGCATAAAATAAAGATGAAAGCACTTTGGTGGAGTCTTGATATACACTTAGGAAGCATTTTTAGAATACCCAAATTCCCAAAATGTACATATACACATTGAGGATCAGTTGCTTGTTCAAAGGATAATTCATTACAATTTATACTGTTTGGCTTCTGAAACAATCTATTTTCTTCTTCCTGTAAGATTCTAGATTATCTGAAAGGATCAAAGTAAGATGTTTGTTCCAGTGGGTGTAGCCATCCACTATCACAAACTTTCTTGTGCCTCTGGATAAGAATTTTATGCCCAACATTCAAGACGGTCCAATTTTTAGCATAACTTGCAACAGCTCTTTTTCTTTGGAGGGTGCTGGGCCAGTTCCATAGAAGGACTGCATGTGGTCTGTACATAATCTGGCAGATGCATTAACATCCTGTTAATTAGAGCTGCTTTTGTAAATTCAGGAATAAAGAAGCCTAGTCCCTGTCTCACTGAAATACCAGATACAGTAGCTTACCCATTATTTGTGATTCAAGTTCTTTATTTCATCCTGGTGATGAAGACTACAATGTTCATTAAAACTCCAAGCAAACATGGAGAATTTAGGTACCAAGAGCCGTGGCCTGGCATATTGAGGGAGGCAACAGAAGAGCAGCTGCCTGTGGCGAGTGCGCCTAAGGCAGTGGCAGTGCCCAGGCTCTACACTTGGATGCCTTCTCTTGGAAGCCTCTGGCACATCAGAATGGGTCTTTCAGCTTTTTAATCAGTGGTAAAATAGAGAGACAATCTTATTTGTTAATTGTCTGGGAAGAAGAAGAAAACAACATTGCTACAATTTTGTTGAACAATTTTGTTTTCATGATCTCCATATCCGTATTGCTGATTAATTCACATTTCCAGCTGCCCTTTGCATTTGCCATGAATTTACTTCACTCTAATAATTTTGTAGCTTTTAAAATTTGATTTGACTGGAGCAATTTTTTCTCAGCTAATTCTGATTGTTTCTAATTTGGAAGGCAAAGACAGATATGGCTTAGCATGACATTAATATCCCTCAACACTCTTCAGTTTTCATTTGGCCACTGGAGAATTCTTTTAGTGGCTGAATGTTAGGTTTTAATGAAATGGTTTTTGTATGAAAAACTGTTTTAGTTCTGTCCTTTGCCCTTCTGAGCCACATAAATAAAGCTGGAAAACTGAACTGCTATTTGAAAACTGGGCATTGGAAGACAAGATGTGTACAATGGCAGTTCATAGACTTTTCTCATTGCTTAAAAATCACATGGTGTTCAAACTTGCAGCATTGCACTATCCCAAACACTAAGCCATTGGAATTATATTCTGGAACTGTGTTGAGGGAGTTATGATACAGTTTCCTTGATAACTGGTACACATAATTAGATTATATTTCATTTAAAGAAAGCACCTAGCAAAAAGAATTCTGACTCCAATCACATTAATTCATACTAAGCAAGATTTTTAATTACATCCAGGTATCTGGAGGTGCAGCAAGGTGCTTAATTCCCATGGTCTGATGGAGAAGTAGGCTACAGTCAGTTTTATCAACCTTACTTCAATTTCCTTAAGACCAGTCCACCTTTCTTTTCTCTTCTCCTGCTCTCTCCTGAGCTCTCCCAGCCTGTGTTTCAGGCTGGCTGTGAGCCATACAGCACAATCCTGAAGCCGAGCAAATGCAGATACCAGGCCAGACTCAGGGCTTTGCTAACCCACTGTTTGGAGATGGTATTTTCCTAGCAAGCAGACTGAGATCATGTCTGCTCATAAAAACAAGTGTAGGCGCACCATTGGATTCAAGGTAACGTCAATTATTCCTTGAAATTGCTGTCACACAGAGTGAAGCAGAGATTAAAAGCAAATATGGTCTTAATGCACTGTTATGAGTTGTGCTGCTCAGGGCTTGGCAAATGTTCCCATGCAGAAAACCCCCAGGGATTCTACTTATTCTGCCTATCAGACCCAGGACCATAAACCATTACACTAGAAAAAAGGAGCACTGGAAAACATCAACATTATTTAACACTATAGAGCCCTTTCTCCAGAGAAAAAAGAGCTGCTACAAGGATGAAATACAGCTTATGGATTTGAGATGTACTTTTGCCATGGCAAACCAAACCTGGGGCACATGTGTATACAGAAAATTTTAGTGAGCCAACTTATTGGCAGCTTCCTTTCATTTTCGTTAGCCTGCTGTGCTGACTCCCAGCTATGGATTGTACTGCTCTGGAATCTGGAGAACACTTCTAAATGTGGCAGATAGTTGGGAAACAGGGCATCAATTCTTATTGATCCTCCACCTCCATCCTGGCTAGACAAAATCCTCTGCTAATGTGCCTCTGGGTATTTTCCAGGCCTGGCCTTGCACTGGAGAGCACAGAGCATAAAATGCCATCTTCCCAAGTAAAAATAAAGACTAAATGTTTCTCAGTTTACTTATGTGAGCAGCACAGCACCTTGGTAATTAGTAGTTTGGGGGGTTCTCATTCTGAAGGGTTTAATGGATATTAGTGATGTTGAGGAATTCTGCTTTGAATAGTAAACACCATTGAAGTTGTTTTTCAACAGAAGTTTTCAATCTAAGTAAGATACAAAGGATTAAAAAAAGCCAAAACACTTTATGAAGTACTGCTGGGTAAGAGACATTGCTTAAAAAAACAAAAGAAACCCAGGGGAAAGCTATTAGACACATTATGAACTTATGGAATTTGATCTTTAGATTTAATTAAATGACTTTGTGAGGTATTCAATAACACTTGAGTACTGTTAATGCACAGTATTTCATCAGTTTGCCCAGTAACAATCATATGTTAACACAGAAAACACATCCCCGGTAATGTTTTTTATTCTAATACCTTCTAAATCTATATTCACATCAGTGCTTTCTTTAAAGTCCTTAGATAGGAAAGTAAGAACAACACTATGGATTATTTTAAGTGAAACCAAGCTGACCCCCAGCTTTTGCTTTACTTCTTTTTCCCAAGTATTTTTTATTCTTTTCTACACCATTTATCAATCACAACTAAAGCAGTCCTAAGCCACCCCTGACAAGATGAGATGCCACCCCTGCTTACATGAGATGCTTACAAAAGTAATGAGAATTTCAAGTATCTGGTTTTGTCCTTGGGGTGTGGCCATGGATAAGATCCCTAATGTGCAGATTTGCACACCCTCCCCACCAAAGAGCACGCAATATCTTTCCTTTTTTAATTTCTAGAAAAAAAATGTTTGTTATAAATCTGATTAAGGGCAGGTGTGGCTACAAACAAATTTGGGAAGGTGAAGTAATTGTTGTTTGCTGAAAGTAATTGCTTCTTGTTATGATTACCATAGCAATTAATGTAATTCTCTATAATACCATTGGGAATAATAAAGTTAGTGGAGAACAGCAAACAAACACCTTTGTCTGCTCTGGAAAACAGATTAGTACCAAACCTGCCTTGTTATACGGACAGCAGGAGAGCTGCATCATCCTTATCACTTCACTTTCTTGCTTTTAAATGCTTGGCTTAGTCAAAGTCATGAGAGACAATTAGGTTTTTGTCACTTAGCAACCAAAACTGGGTTCAGGAGCAAAGCAATTTGCAACAGACAGTACTTGACTACTAAACGTTACCACTGCAGCACATCCACAGCCACTCACTCCTGCTTGAAATGAGGGAGTCTGGGCACAGAAAAACAACCAAAGCACCTTTCAAAAAGTGTTCACATTTCATTTTTCAAACTACTTAGAGGAACTTTGTCCTCCCCCGATTTCCCACCATCCCATCACCCATACAGAAGAGTTTTTGAAGAAGTCCTTGAGACAGGAAGGATACAAGTGATCACCTTAGGCTGTCTGAAGGTATCTCAGTGCTAATGCCACCCAAGTCAACTGCAGTGAAACACCCATGTATCATGGATATCACATGGACCTCTCCTTCTGTGTGCTCACTTGGATCACTTAGGTGCTTTCTAGTTTCAAGTAGGTACTTAGGATGTCCCTGGATGAATAGGAAGTTCTGAATGAAAAGATGACACAATGAAATAATGAAAAATTATTGTAATTCCACATTCCTTGTAAATTATGGGACTTTGGGTCTTCAACACTGGTAGACAAACATTGCTGACAAAAATACTATTCCTTTTTATAAAAGTACTTCAAGTAACTCTGTTTTAGAAAGATCACAATATCTAGTTAAGATTCAAAGCCTAGTTCTGGTATTGGTTGGAGCCATTCACACCATGAGCTCTCAAAGACTCAATTTCAGCAGTGCATACGAGCAACAAGCACAATCTGCTTTCAGCTCTGACCTGGTGAAAACACTCTTGACTCACACAGCATTGTCCAGAAGTGACACAAGCGTGTACTTCCTGAGGAGTTTAAACACAACCTTGAAAAATGTTTGATGGATATTACAGGTGCTCCTGATGGAGGCAGAAGCCCAGTGTGCTCGTCTCAGAACACTGATGGATGAAGAGAATTTTACTCTGATATTCCAGCATCCAGCTAAACCATTCAGTTCTGGAAGACTGCATAGATGTAGTTGAAAATCACAGTAGCCAAGTATTTCTCATTACTTTTTGCAGCTGAAATGCTATGGAAAATGGAGGAAATTACTTTGGCTGGGGAATGCAATGCTTGCCTGGAAGTCCTTAAGTATTTTGTTCAGCCCCAGTACACAGAAAATAAAAACGTCTGAACAAATTTATTGAGGGTTCAGTTCTCTGCTTGTCACACTTGACAGCAAATCTTTGACTGGCTGGAGATTGGTGCTGCTGTGTAGGGAAGAGCAATTCTCTCTTGCCACACCACCCTGCCTAATCTCCGGCACTGGTGATCTGTTATTGATCATTGCTGGGAGATCCAGCTTTACAGACATCATCTGCAGGGATGCAGCAGAGAGGGAGTCCACAGAGGAAAAGTGGAACCTGCAGCTATGGGGCCTTGGCAGCTGAAGAGCAACTGCCTCCCCTCAAAGCAGCTCCTGTGATAGCAGTGTCACAAAAGTCTACATTCACCTGAATAGTACAAGATCCAACAACAGTCTTGGTATATTAGACATGTGTTAATTATGTTCTGTAGATAAATAAAATGACATTTAAATTGTCTCTAATAATGTAAGTGCACCGTGCAACTATTGCATTTTCTTATGCTAAAATAAGCAACAAAGATTGTGATTATATTTTTGCTTTAAGAAATGCAATTATTTTTTTAACTTATGCTTCTCATTAACACAAAATAATGGGTAACCACAGATCTAATTGCCAGGGTTAGCTTATGCTTAATGACATGTGAAGTCTGCTCCTTAACTTCCAGAGAAATGTGAGCTTCTGGGTGTTTCCCTCTATTCCTTTCTTAAGCATGTGCAGCATTCCTACCTCCTAAAGATTTACTCTTTAAAAGGCTGTTATGTGCCTTTAATACTGAGGGGTCCGACTCTTCCTAGACATTAGACTGGAAAGCCTATGTGTTACACAAACATTTGTTAAAATATTTATATACCAAACCTGTTTCAAGACATACCTTATAAATACCCAGATGATATCAGATTCTGGAAGTTACCAGGGATTAGTTTAATATTTTCCAGACAGACCCCAGAGTTTTAGATACCGAACTGAACACGGTGTACCTGAAAGAGAAGAACAAATTGGAAAAGTGTAAATGTCAGGGGTGGTATGACCCAGAATCCAAAACTTCAAATACTTTTCCCTGAATCATCTTATTCCATGAGACTTGAAGCCTACACAAACACCATTTCCTCCTGAGGCAGGAAGAAATTGAAATCTGGAGGGTTGAAAAATAACTTTCCCAAAAATCTTTCCCTCACATCTCTGCTGCCACGTTAGACATTAGGAAAAGTACAGGAGTGTGTGAAGGCCTGGATGTGAACACCTGGCAGTGCCATGCTCCTGGGTGACCTGCCACTGCAGTGAGTCACAGGGTGACGGCTGAGCAGGGCAGCCTGAGATCTGGCAACTGCACAAAGAAACATGGAAACAACCTCACTGAATTCTCTGCTACAGCAGCACACCTGCATCCCCTCTGGAGCAATAAGCCCTGGGTGGAGAATGGCTTTGTCATACCTGGTCCTTCCTTTTCTCTTTCTTTGTGTGCTTTTCAAACAGCACAAGCAAACAAATGGTCTATCCCTGGCATTGCATCTCACAATTTTGCCCAGACAAGTCTGAGCCACAGAATTTTTTGCAGGTTATGATGAAGCTGGACATGGCTATCTATTGGCCAGAGTCCTTGATAGGACATAGCCACACAATTTCAAACATTTTGTCTGTGGTGTAAATGACCAGACAGAACAATGACTTCCACAGGCCTTCTGTTCTCAGAGTCCTTTCTAACTCCATCTTTTGGGGTAAACTTTTTTTACTGTTCATGCTTGATGCTCCTGTCTATTTCCCTTTCCCTGGATTTTACCATGTGGGATAAGCAATGCATACTGAGTACTGCTTAGATACAGCCCAGTGATCTGCCAGTGCATTCCTTCTGTGGGTGTTTAAATTCCCCAAGACTAACTTGCAGATTTAATTTAGTCCCATTATATCACTGAAACAGAATTCTACACTTTCATTTTTCTCTGTCCTGGGATATCTTATGCTTCCTTATGCTATTCCCAAAAGAAGCTGCACAGGACATCATGTTTTGTGATGGTTTTATTTTTGGCTGGCTCATAATTAACTGTTAGCTGGTGAGTTAAAGTATTATTCCACATCCCTTGTATAACAGTACAGACTGACTGTGTAGTGCTTTACAACTCCTTTTTTAATTATTCTTTAAGATATTGCGATATTCTGCGTAACTAAGAAAATTACTTTTTTTGACTTTATTACATGCTACCACTGAGGACTCTTCAGGCTCCTCACACTACCTGCTGTTGCCAAGCTGATAAACATGAAACACTGCCTGTTGATAACCTGCAAGGAATATGATTTGCCTCAAGTGGAACAAGCTCTCCAGTTGTGACGTATTAGAGGGATCTTGACGCCAACGGCCACCCATTAACATGCTAATCAGCACCAAGGGGAAGAGCCAAAACCACAAACCCAAAAACTCATCAAAGCTTGAAGGAAACCACAGTTTTACCACAAGGGTGCTGTACCAGCTGTACCAGCAGCTCATGCTCAGGTTCAGTGTGTTCATCCTCAGGGTAGAGGTGAGGACCTGCAGGACAAGTTACCTCTTGTGAAGTCACCACTTCACAATCTTTTTATCCAAAGGATTTAACCAGTCCTCATGATCTTTGCTTTTCCAGCTCCTGCCTTCCCATGGCAACAGAGAAAATAAAAATACAAAATAGTCATAAAATATACCTTAGAAGAAACATATTACTTAGAGCTGATCTGTACATTTAGTCATTAGAGCCAAAAACTTCAGCACTTGCTTTCCCAACTGTAGCTCAAACTGCTCTTACTATTTTTTAAAAACACATGTATTGCATGAATAAATAATCTATTTCTTGAGTTACCTGTTAATTGTGGAGAGATTCTGAATTTGTTGTATTCATCATGAATAAATCCATATATTTCATTTGCAATTTTTGGCTTTTCCTGCTGTAGGAAACACTCAGACACCATCTCACACAACATTAAAGTCACTGCACCATGTCTCTCAACATCATTAAAATAAGGAATCATCTCTGCTTAAAAGTGCAAAGAAAAATTTCCCAGCTACATTATTTTCTCCTCTGGAGAAAGGATTTTGGGATCTTTTTTAAAAAAGACAAAATGAAAACCAACATTGGACTGAAAGGACAAGAATTTACTTTACTTTAAAAAAAAAAAAGCACAAATACTGATTCTTCCATTACTTTGCCTCACTTCTTTGAAGCTAAAAGATCTCTTTAGCAAAACCAGTAACTGAAGGGTGCAGCCAGTCTATAAAGCTCGGATGAGGTGAAAAAATGAGTTTTGAAACTTTGCAAACAAGTTGCTCTGAGCCAATTTTCCCACAGCTGAATCTTTGCCTTGTTTGTTCTCGTTTCCCACAGGTAGTTATGGCATTGGCAATTTGAAATAACTTGCTGATATTCAGCATGTTGTTTTATTTCCTCTCCTATAATTGAGTTGTGCTGGTCTGACATTTTGATACAGCACTGTAAAAGAAGCAGATCCAATTTACTGAAATTTCTGTGGTTGATTCAAAAATACTGATTCAATTTCTCAGCACATTCATTAAGGGAAACATACTTAACCTCACATTTGTTTGCAGAAACAAGCAGCCATTCATCAGGAACAAGAGGACCATCTCACTCTCCCTAGAATAAGTCACAACTTTGGGCAGGGATGGATCTGACCTCAGGCTTGGTTTCTACAAGGCTTTTCTGGTTTGGAGTACAGTCCTATAAAAGCCATTGCAGAGCCACTTCAGCACTCTCTTAACCCTGCATCAATACCTAAAAGGTTTCCACCTGCTCCAAGCTGTGCGAGAGAAGAGGGAGAACAGAGGCAACAATAATGGCAAAGGACCAGGCCAGTGCAAGGTTTATCTGTGAAATCCAGATTATCATAGTAGACACGAGAACTGACAACATAAAATGTTCATAAGCCAGATGCTCACTTTCCTATATTTCTGGGGACAAAGCCTGGCTCTTACTTCTGCCCACCCTTTTGGAACAGATCCAGATTTTGCCTGGATGAGGGCTCATGAGGTGCAAGATGCTGCCCCATCAAGTCCATGCCCCTCTGCAGAAGTTCATCCACAGCCAACCAAAGCCTGAACAACCCATTTTCCCTCAAAACCTTTAGGTCACACTGTGTGACCCAGCTGGCAAAATGTTCAGCACTGCTGATGGAGGAAAGAAAATAATCTTGGTCCTTAATATCTTCTTGCACCACTTCTTTTTAAACTGAGGGAAATGGAAGCTGTGGTTTCATAAGATACACTTCATCTTTAGTATCCTGAAACATCAGATGCAAAAAAAGTTGCTTATATGCATCTCTTTGAACTTATACTGTTCCCACTAATCAATTTCACCACTCTGTTTTGCTGCTGCCATCAAAATGTACTCTCAAGTATATAAAGCAAAGCTCTTCAACAGTTTTTCTAAGGGATGTGGGTTGGAAAATGCATAGGAGTAATGGATGGGACTAAAAAGATGTTTTCAAGTAGCTGGTTTATAATATATGTGAAATCTAAATTTCAGTATATTAGTCAGACTTAAGGATTTCAGAAATGCCTGGATAGGTTCTTCCCATACAAAGGTATCTTATACCCACTCTACACACATCTCTCAATCACTTACCTATGTACCACACTCAGGAACTACAGAATGACAGGAAAGGGATGCTAAGTGCAATAATCCTGCTGAGCACCAGAAACCAGCGCCTGTTCCAAAGACCCAGAATTAAATGGTGCTGGGAACTTGGAGAGATCCTGATGGTGGTTGTTCAGATGAAGTTTTCAACTTTTTCAATTTCTCTCTGCAGCAGAAATATCTTTTTTTTTTTTTTTTGAATCAGACATCCTTCACCTGGCTCAGATTCTGCAAAGGCCTGTCCATTGTAGAATCTTCTCATCCTCTGCCTTTAATACAGTATTAGTGGATCTGTACCCCACTATTCAATACCTGTTAAAATATGTACGTTTTCTGAAATTCCTAAAGTTCCAAACAAATTACTATGAAAAGAACAAGATCACTTCAAAATCTATTAGACAAATTTTTAAATTCCTCACTTCACCTTAAAAGACAGGATTCCTGTGAGCTTCAGGCTAACAGAACAGAACTTAAAAGCTTCTCATTTTTATTCCTATGAAGTAGCTGAATCTTTATGCTTTTATTGTCTCAATTTTTCCAAAACTTGAAGGATGTAACAGTTGTGAGGATCTCTAGCATTTGTCATGTTAGGAAAATAATTAAAACGGGCTTTATTTTCATTCAGTAAAACTGTGACTTTTCTTTGGTCTTTCTTCCCTAATTTAAAAATTGCAAAGGATAAAGCCTTCAGAAATTATACTTAAAAGTGATTAATTATGAAAATCATTACATACTTGACTGATTGTGTGGCAGCATTGATTAGGTATTTTCTACTTAGACCCAAAGTCAGATTAAGTAATACAAGTAAGCAGGCAGTTACTAATATTGCAGTATCTAGAGAAGGCTAGGGATGACAAAAGCAGATCACTTTTATCAGTGAGCTGCCACTTTTGCCAGTGTGACTCCAAAGGAAGAAGCAGCCAGGCCCAGAACTGCCAGTGGGGATCAGCCAGCCTGGTTAGGACCAGGAAATCCATCAGGGGCTGCTGCTCATGCTGCTCTGCTGGTATCTGTGTGTGCACAGACACAAACACACTCTCTACATCCCACAGCCTGAGAGACCTATTTCACCCAACTTTTATTTTGCCCCTATGATTAGAAAAACTCCTCAACTTTAAAAAACAATAAAAAAATGCTCACAGCAACTCCTGTGAGATTTAGTAGCTTCTGTATGGCTGATGGCACAACTGCCCTGAATTTGCTTTATGTGGTAATTTAAGCAATTTAAGCTTAAAATGTTCCCAGGGCAAAAATTAGGGCTATGTCTAACAAGTACATTGAGGCTTATTATGCCTATTAAGCACAGGGAGTCACCCTTGTTGTGACTGCACATTACATTTGAAAGCTGTTCTGGGCAGTGTGCTGATTCCCTAATCAAACCTGTGTGGGAGGTACTTTTTGGTGACATTTAGAAACCCTCAATTACAAAACAACTAGCTAAAAGGCAAAGGAATGGGTTTTCCTAAGCACAGTAACAGAAAACAAAAACAGACATTGGGCATAACCAAAGAAATGGAACCATTCTTTTTGCATTCTGTTTTTTAATTTTAATTCGGCTACTTTGGTGCCTTAAGAGACTCAAAATGAATAAATAGTCCAGTATCTGAGGGGAAAATAACCTTGTTACTTGAGGAATCAAAGATTTTAAAATTGCCCAAGAGACAGAAATCAAAGATATTTTGATCTTGCAACATTCAAAATATCGAGTACATCTTGTTACTTTTACGTACCTTTAGAATTTAAAAATTAAAGAAGTGCTGACTCAAACTTGAATTAAGTTATAATAACTTAATTTTTTTTTTCATCTTCCATAAATCTTTTATTGGTGGTTCAAAATGAAGCGTATGCTTCCAGAACATTTATCTCAAGGCTGGCATCCTCCAAGGAAACCAGATGGCAAAACTCATAAATCCTTTCCCTTCTGCTCTTTGACAGTCCCAATCAAGAAAGTTATGAGGCTGGAAGATCAGGTTCATGTCCTGTTGTTATAAAAACATTTTCTTTATGCATCCAATGTGGTTTCAATTTTCTCCCAGTCCACAGTGGCAAACAGCAGTTTAATGAGATATTATATACAGACAGCTATTGGAAGAACACGCACCACATTCTCTACTTCAATGAGAGGCACTGGTGTATTATTTCACACAAGAGCAGATGAGATCAGAAGCACTTTGAGGTTTTGATGCACAGTACCAGACAGCTACAGAGTTTAAATTTCAAGCACTATCACACAAAAAGATGTCACTCCCAAACAGTAGACAAGGATTCTGTCTTAACGAGTTGAAGTATAACAACAGACAAAATTGACATCGTAGGTAAATATTTTAGGCCTGATCTGCAAATGGAAGTTATTATGTCTACTGCCTTCATATCAACAGCATGGTTTTGAAATTCTTTTGATCACTCACCTTAAAAAACCCTCACAAGATGAAAAGAAATCATTATCACTAATGCTCATGATTTCAAGACCGAAAGCTTGAAAGAACTGACAACTCAAATATGACAGTTAAGATTGTGTTGGCTGTTCCTAAGACTTCTGGAGAAATAAAATGTGCAATTAGAGCTCTTTGATTACCTGAAGGAAGTTCAACACTTCACAAATTAGTGCTCCAAACTGAAATACTACTGGAAAATTTTAGTTTGCTTCCCAAGAAATATTCCAACATGTTTTGATGAAGAATCTGCAAAACAATTGTGGATGTTTATTTCAATTCATTTCAGTGTATACCAACGCCAGTGAAAACAGCTTAAATCTTAACTCCCCTACAAAAATTTATTCTTTATTAACTTCACCTTTTGTTAGAAAATTCTTCCATCAAAATAATTTCAAGATTCACAAGAATCTTCTGAGGAAACAAAGGTGAGAGGAAATGATAAATTAAGAAAAATACAACACAAATGCCAGATTTTATTGAGGTACTACATTCACATTGGTTTGTGCACTGAACAGTCACATTTGGCTAAAGACAACCATGTTCATGACATGAAGACACCACACTTAGATGGCACATGGGGAAAGCCTAAAATAAAGCTTGGTCAACACGGTGTGCCAAATTCTGCACTGCTTGTCAACTGTGTTATCTCACTGGAATTGCACAGGATAGAGACAACTTGCATGAAAATGACTGAACAGCAGTAGCTGACATGTGCAAATCAAAACACACAACTTCTCAGTATAGCATCCATACACAAACACAGCCTGGCAAAGCTTCCAATTGGCCTCTGGCTATTGACAGTGGTTGTAAGAGCCGGGAAACACCTCTGGAAGAGTGAGTCAGGTTCTCGTGGCTTACAGTCACAGTCCATCCTTGTGGCTTAGGAAGTGTCTTGAAGTCACTTGGCTCTGGCAACAGCTTGTTTTGGTGGGGGCTTTGTCATGGGTGCAGTTCTGTATCTGCAAAACACCAGTAACAGTCACGAGGTAGACTGAGCAGGGGAAGAATTTTCCCCTACAAAAAAATCCAGAACAAACCACACAGCTCGATCCATTCCACTGGCACAGATACTTCTTTCCAAGTATCTCATTATATTCCTGACCTTTATTAGGTGAAGAACAGCATGCCTAAAGGGCATTACTAGAGCTATGAAACACTAAGTGCCTCCTCTGGGGGTGTTTGTGGATGGGCAGCTCTGCTGCTCCTCTGCTGGGCAAGTGAGAACTTCCCCTTGCATGTGATAAAGGCCCACACACAATGGTGCTGAAGCAAAACAAAAAAGGTTTTGTACATAAAGACAGTCATTCACCTAACATTTCTGTGCAGTGCCTCTTGGAAAATGCACCACTAATATTTACATCAAACCATGCATTTAATTTCCTTTCAATGATAGACATACTCTCAATGTGTGCCTTTAACCCTGAAAGACACCAGAATATATTCCAAACTACACTTGAGGAATTTCTATACAAATAAATTGCTCTACTGCTCATTAAAGCAGGATTGATTCTGAGGTAAAACACAACAGCTGTTGGTACAGATGGGTTAAGGAGCAAATGCTTGTGTGGATATGCAAAAAAATGGTCACGCATGCACTGAAGTCTGGCTGGACAATTTCAGCTAACTCAGCTACTGCCAGAAGTTCTGAAGCATGAAATCTTGGGCTCGAGGCAGATGGTAACTAGCAGCAAGAGCATCCTAACCAGCAAAGAACATCAGTACTGGTTCCCTGAGAGGAATGATGCTCATCTGAATTATCAGTGATACTTTTTGTAGATTCTAGATTATTTTCTGCTGAAGACTCTGAGGATGGTTACACATTCCTGATAAACTTAAATGAAAAGCTGAGACATACATGTAAAGTTAGATTTGTACACTTCCCCAGCACTGCCATCTGGCTGAGAGCAGTGTGCCCAGGCAGCTGAGGAGGCAAACCCCACCCTGGGGTGTGTCAGACATCAATAAATAACCAGCTGCTCAGAAGAGAGGGTTATCCTGCTGTATTGAGCCTTGCTGCAGTCTCACTGTGAATGCAGAGTGTGGTTCTGGGTCCCACAATTTAAGAAGGATGTTAAGGTACTCAAAGGCATCCAGAAGAGACCAACAAAGCTGGAGAAAGGGCTGGAAGGACAGGCGGAAGGAGTGTCCCATGAGCAGTGCCTAAGGACTTTGGGCTTGTCTAGTTCAGGGATGAGGAGGCTGAGGGGTCACCTCACTGCTCTGTCCAGCTTCCTGAGAAGAGGAATGGTGGCCCTGGCACAGGTTGCCCAGAGAAGCTGTGGATGCCCCATTCCTGGAAGTGTTCAAGGCCAGGTGAGATGGAGCTCTGAGCAACCTGGTTTGCTGGAAGGTGTCCCTGCCCATGAGAGCAGGATTGGAACTAGATGATCCTGAAGGTCCCTTCCAGCCCAAAGCATGCTGTGATTCTCTGATGTCTTCTCCTTTGTATCCAGTGAAAGGATGCATGGGAATCGTTCAAAGCTTCACCAGGGGAGGTTTAGACTGGATATTAGAAAGCATTTCTTTACTATTTAGTCAGCTTCTTTAATTATACTTGAGGACTCGGTTTCCCCTTTTTAACTACAGTACCTTGATTTTTATTCTATTTCACTTTTTTTATTTCAGAACATTTCTCAAGGGCACAGAAATAATTCTGAAAGGTAGTTTTAGCCCCAGAGTCTTGCAACCCTTCTCAGGGTGGTGTCATTCAAAAATTTTATTAATGTGCTCTTTAGTTCTTCAGCCAAGCTCTCACTACTTATCTGGGATAATGTGCCAGACACTTCCCAAGACATCCTTCTTCCCTCCAAAAATGCACTTGAGAATGAGTCACTGAAAATTTCCCTTTGACTGCATTTTCATAACCATCTGTAATCACAGCCACTCGTTCCCACTTACCTGATAGGCAAAATTACCTTGACAAAGAGAGAAATTAGATTGATTTGTCATGATCTGTCTTCACTAAATCTGTGTCAGATTTTTCTTGTGCATAGCTCAACTACTTAATAATTTAATGTACTATCACTCCAAGTTAGAAGCAATGCCTTCATCTGCCTAGCTTCTCTCCTTTCCCTTAGTAAAGCTAAGAGCTGTGTTTGCCCTTTTGCTGGAAAAGAGCAAGCAAACAAGCCTGAATTGTATGCTGAACTACACCAGGCACAAGGGGTCCTGTTCCTAATTAAAACTCAGTGAATTTGGCAGAAGAAATATGCCTGCTAAAGGAAATCTAATTGGCACCTGTAGCTTTCTCCCAGCAGTAGAAATTTGTAAGCACTGATGGACTCTCTGGCTTAATGCTGCACTGTGAAGTGGCTCTCCATGACAGGTGTGGGTATGAAATCTGCAGCAAGCACACGTGAAAAGGAGGAGAAAAAAACAATGAGAGACCTGGAATTTCTATCAACATTTAGCCATATTTTGTTTTGAAGTTCAGAAAAGATCCTTGCCTCCTTTTCCATTCCAAATCAGGAAGCAAAAAAGGCTCACAGGCTAAGGACATAGTTTTCCTGGATTTAGCTCCAGATGAGGTCTCAAGTACTTTCAGTCTTCACTAAAATGCCAGCCTCATTTTGGCAACAAAAAAAAGTTGGATATTTCATCCACAAAAAAATCTTCCAGATTTTCTGATCTTTATATAATGCATGCATTCAAACCCTACCCAAGTCCTTTGCAGCTCTCTCTCAATTCTCTCCCTGTAAGCAACAGTGGGTTAGCAGGCACCCTGTAAACATCAGCCTCTCTACCATGACAGAAAAGCAGGCAAAGAGAAGCATGAGGAAATGAGAGGCTCATGGCCTTCAAAAAGCAATGCTACATTCAGAGATCTCAGCTCATCTCAGTACTTGGTGCCTGCCTGGGATATTTTTGGATTTTCTCACTACAGACGGCTTTCTGACTGCAGGATCCATTTTAGTCTTTCCATGGCATTTTTCTCCCACAAGCCATTTCATTTGCAACAGCAGAAAAAAATGTGTGGAGGTAGTTAGGAGTTTTGAAATTAGTTTTGTTACACTTCAGTATTTTTATAAGGACAAGGAGCCAAAATCAACTTGTTATGCCGATAAAGAGCTCTGAGAAAGATGCATTTGCACTTGGGATGCACAGTGTGGCTTTTTTTTAAGGGTACAAGTGAAACAGGGAAGTCTTGACTCATTTACTTTCCTGCTCATCTGAAAACAACTGCTGAGCAAACAGGACCACTTATTTTTCTTGTGCTAGACATTGGTGATCTGCATCTATTCTCACATTCTGTGGCTGTTAAGCCATGAGCCTTCACCCCCTGCAGAAAGTAAAATGCATGTTTCATGCCATCTGAAGTCCTTTGCATTATTCATAAAGTCCTCTTAAGTCTGAAGTACTGGGGTACATTTTAAACACTACTCTTCATGGTCTGTGCCATAGGCAGTTTGACCTTTACACATTATTTCAGCATAAAAATCAACTTTCTTGCAAGATAACCCTCTCCAGTTCTGTAGCAAAATTTACCTGGCACTGATTCCTGCATCCTCAGGAAGAAATGGAAGACTAAACTACCCACCAGAAACTTCACTGCTTTTATCTTTTGTCAAACAGGAGCCTTTCTGGCAATTCATCACTAAACAAATTCTTTTGAATAAGTTACAGTGTCTGCCTCCTCAGTAAGCTCTGGTGCACCCAGGACAGCTCAGGGAAAGGACAATAACAGCAAAAGGGAATATAATCTTGTCTGGCACATAACCATGATGGAGTATTCAGTCCCAGTAAATCTGGAAGAGATTTGTCTGGGGAAGGACTCTGTCCAAGTCTCTGCAGATACATCCCTGTGCAAGGACAGCGTCAGGGCAGTGTATAAATAAATCAGCCAGAGACAGTTTGCTAATGCTTTTCAAAAAGTTAAAAACCCACATAAAGAATAATTTTATAAAATCCATGTGAAACAGAGTAGAGAGTATACAAATACAACAGAATAAGAGAAAAAAATGTTCTCATGGTACCTCTTTTCTTCATAACATTGGTAGAATCCATTCAGTGCCTCTGTCTTTAACATATCGAACTCCCTCTGGCCTCACTGTCTGTAAAACAAAGGCATTTTTAGAAGAATTAAGAGCATTATTCTTCCATCAGTTGCAAGGAGTAATACATAAATATGCCCACTGCACTAGAATAACCACAGTTCCTGGAATCTTCTACAATTTTCAGATGAGACAGATCGAATCCATTCCATTTTGCATTCCTGGGCCTCAGGGAGGCTGCAATTATTAACTTGTGTTAAAAAGGAATAAACATCAAAGTGAAGAGCAGTTTAAGGAAGCAGCACTGTGGTATAAGCTGGGCTTGTAGCAGGAAATCAGAAAGTCCCCTGAAAGAAATCGCATTAAATATTTCCCGTATTCAAGAAAACAGACCAGAAATATCAAACTTTCATCCCGCTCCAAGCAAAATCAGTCACTGCTGCTTTCAGTCACCTTCATCCAGTGACCCCAAAGCTCTGAGTGTGTGTAGGGAGGCTCACAATATTTATTTGCAAGTGTTACCCAAGTTTATAGAAAGATTAACATGATGACAGAAGCAGATAAAACTCTTTTTAGTTAAGCATTTTACCAATTTCCTACAAAAGCTTTAGTTCTGGCATCTCCCATCTTCTGAGTGTTTGGTTTTGAAGCTTAGTAGCATTTTAATATTGTTTTTCAGAGCACAGCTTCATTGGTAAACGTAAGTAATAGTTAAAATTCCACCAGCTAACTGATACAGACACTTGGAGCAGAAGGGCAGGAATCTTTTGATTCAGTGAGATAACTCGAGTTTGCCCATCTGAGCAGAGAAACTAAAGCAAAGGCAGCCTGCAGTGGATCACTGCAGGAAGGGAGGAGAGAGATACTCTGCCAGTTTTCACTGATCCCTGCTGGCAGCTGAGAAAACAAAGCTCTAGAAGAAAAGACTTTCCTAAATGCCCTCAACTTTATTTTCTTTCTTATCTGATATTCGTTCTTTCATTCCCTTCCCACTATTCTCATTCTGTTTCCAGTCCTTGTTTTCTGCTATTATCCTTCCCACGACAGTCCCCATATCCATGAATAACAAGTCATCTTTGGAGTCTCTCCTCCCTTTTCTCTGCCCTAAATCTCAACCCTGTACATGATTCCCCCTCTGCCAGGCTCTCTGTCCATCTGCTCCCCAAGCACCATCTCCTCCCCAGCCCACCACAGCCACTGCTCCGCTTCTGGCCCCCAGGACTTTCTCCATCCCCTCCAGCATCAGTGCCTCCCTGCTCTGCTGCTCCCAGCTCCATCAGTCCCATCCCTCTTCCAAAAGCTCCCAGGAGCATTCAGCTCCTTGAAGTTTTCTCCTTTATCTGCCAGCTCCAAAGGCTCTCCCTGCTATATCCTGTCATCTAATTCTCCTTGTGGAGCTCATCAATCTTCCTCCCAGGCCTCCCTGGATTTCCCATTACCCTTTAGTTCAACACTGTCTTTGACCTCATTTTCCATTTCCCCAAGTGTGGGCCAACACAAAGAGATAGAAAAGATAAACTTAACTGGGCAGGGTATTTTTCTCCAGCCAGTGTGTGGGAAAGGGATTGAAAAACAGATTGCCTATATCCAAAAGGGGATGAAAAGTTGAGAATGCTAATATTTTAATTTAATAAGAACCTGAAGCAAAGCAGATTGGGAAAGGGGCATTATTTGTTATTGAAGTGTTTTGAAAGCTGCATTTTATTTTACTTTGTTTGAATTGAAAAAAACTGCAATTTGGTTTCAAAAATGCAGAAATGGGATTTGACAGTTTAGCATATTAAAAAAACTGCACAATAGTATTTAATCTAAGATTCTTAGTTGAAAACAACTGAGTTCTTTCAGCTGGGAAAAAAACAAACCCAAAAAGAAGAAAAAAGAATTCTTACCAGTTCCAGAGGAAGGCACTTTATTTTTGAAGCCTACAGCAGCTATGGGTATATTTGTAGTAAAAATCATCAGTCCTAATGAGCTGCAAAAATCTTGCTGCTACAAGAAAGTCTGGGAAATTTAAAAGCTAAGGAGTCCAATAAAGACATTTTAAAATTCAATCTGTTCTAGTGATGCACCCTTCCATTAAATTTGAATTCCCAGCTTTAAAATGGAAATTTTCTTCTTTTCCTAAAAAGAAGGGGGGAAAAAAAGTGGTTTTTTCCAACAGTTGAGCCCATTTGGCTGATTTTTCCCCATACAGAAATATGAGGTAGATGATAAAGATAAGAGTAGCCTAATGGGGAAGTTTAAAGCCAGCTCAAGAACACCATACAGTTGAAATCACTCCTAAACCTAAAAGGCAAAATTATGGGTGTACACTCCAAAAGCCAAGCAGTGCATATGAATTCAGACAGCAGCTATCTGCTTGCACAACCAATAGTCAGATAATTGTACTGAGCTAAGAAAAACACTGTGTGAGAGTTTTGTGCTTTTTCATCAAAATACCTGAATATTTAATATATGTGAATAACTCCCCATGAGGAATCTTTGATTACAGAGAGAAATAGGGACAGAAAAGTCATCTGGCTATTTTTCAAGCTGTGTTTTTCCTTGTTATGAAATGAAACCGTGAACTTTTGCATATTGTGATGTCACTGCTTTGCAAGAGCAAGGAATTAATAACTTCTATTAAAGCACATCTTCCCTAGCACTTATGATTAATTTACAAGGCCACAATTCTTTCACACTCCAACCCAAAGATCCCTGTCTGACTCTGAACACATTTACAGAGGTCTTCCTGTGCTAAATTTTAAGGGAAAAGTATTAATTATCATCATAAAATGTAATTTGCTATTCATGCTTTGCAGTGGCATGGAACACTTCATCTCAAAGGTCTTTCCAGACCTGGCAGAAATACCAGGGCAACTCAGAAAATGTGATTAAAAACTGTTTGGGTCACCAAGGTGGAGAGACCCTCTCCACCTTTTATAGCTCTGATGGAAAAGCTCATTCTCAGGGGCCAGCAGAGATGATCACTCCTCTCCCATCAGCTGCCTGGTCAAGTGTAAGTGCACCTACCCCAGAGCTAAGATGTGCCTCTGGATTTCCCCTTTTCTGCCTCTTTACCTCTCCCATCCTGGCAATTATGCAATATTTACTCAGTCCTCCTAATCTTGCACTTTGGAGATGTTCCAGCATCATTCATTCAGCCTTAACAAAACACTTAAAATCCTGTGACTTCTAGCTTCCCACATTTTGAAGGGGATAAACCTTTTGCAGAAAGAAACGTTTTTTTGTTGAAAGAAGAACAAAGCACATGACCAAATCCCCTTTCACCTTGAATAAATGTGTCATGTTTGCATATTCAGGGCTTGGATTTCTTCAAGCCTTCTTTTACCACTATTACACATCCCCAGCCTTCAAATGGGAGAAACAAAAACATCTACAATGAGTTCAATGAAAAATACTTTCTCTTGGAAAGAGCTTAACAAGCAACTGAAATGCAGGATCTTCATTTATATGTGTTTGCCTGCACATACTGTCTTGCATATTATGGATCAACTCTACACTCTACAAATAGAAATGTCAAACTCCAGTAACATTTAAGTAGTTCTTCTTTGTCTATACCAGCGGCTGAGCTCATTCTTCCTGAAATTCAATGCTCAGAATAAAATGTAAATTTTTGCTAGGGCTAAAACATCCATAGCTAACTCAAGAACCCCATCTCTAACACTCAGTGCTGATGCAATGGAAGATCTGTGCTGATGCTATGGAAGACCATTTATTTAAGGCTAAACAGAGGCAAATTCCAGTTGATATGCCTTTTGTAGAATCAGAAACTTTAATAAAGGGCTTCATATTCAGTTTATTGTTAGATTTATCATTGATCTGGATATTATTTCTGTAAAAATCCAACCACTCCACTTCTGTATTTTGGAGATCTTGGATGAGCCTAAGAACAATGACCAACTTTTGCTATTACGTGAGATAGGGAAAGGCATAAAATAACCAATTGTTTGCTTAATGAGATATGAAACTCCAACTGAGCAGATGTATTATGGGTGAAATTGAATATAATAAAAAATACCGCTTTCAAAAATGAGTGCTCTCCGAGTGCTCCAGGGATCCAGATGTTGCACAACAACTAAAGTGTGACACAGCCTTCATCTAAAGGCAAAATTATGCTAGTTCAGAAAAAGCTGTGTTGAACTGAGCTCATACTTAAAACTCACAGCCCTCAGGCCTGCAGCTTTCTGAAGCATCTAAAAACTGTTTTAATTTTTTAATTTGTTTTTATTGCTTATGTACAGTTATCCTGTATTCTCAGAAGAACTGAAAGATGAGGAGAGAGGCTGTTTTTATTTTCTCCAGGGCTGCAAGCAGCTAACCAGCCATCTTGTCAGACACTCAGCCCTTGCATGACTTCCACGCAAAAGAAACCCAAGTATGACGAAGGCAAGCACTCAGGCTTGTCAGTGAAATCCTAAAACATTTCCAAAGATCTCTCAACCTTGGCAAAGCAACTGGCTTTCAATTTCCAGCAACCCACCTCACCAACAGCCAGAGCTATGAGAATTTGGATGTGAAATAATTTTCATTTGAAGCAGCCAAAGAAGCAAAATAATAAAAACAAAAAACGCAAGATGAGAGCAGTCAAAACCGTGTATAAATACAAAGGAATTTGTCCAAGTAAAGCTCCAAACCACACAGAAGATGGCTGGGAAAAAGCAAAGATCCCTCAGCTTCCCAGCCCTGTAAGGTTTGGAATTGTGGCTTGGAATGCCTACATGAATGCTGGGTCATCGGTGGGATGCTGTTCACCTCATCCTAGAAAGGGAGGAACATCCTTTGCCAGCCAGGCAGGATGTGGGTTTGCAGCAGGGTTCGAGTCCCTACAGAAAGATGGAATTGCTTGGCAGCAGTGGTGCAGTAGCACCTGCCTCCTTCCCAGCCCCTCACATGCCAAACATGTCTGGCACAAAAATAAAAGGCATGAGAAATACAGAACTGCTGTCCTGGCAGTGGATTAAGTGCTGCTGCCATAGCAGGAAAACCTGAGGGAAGAAATTAAACAGCAACACGTTCATAACCATAATGCCTGTTTATAATTAAGACACAACCATCTTGTAGAAGAGCACGAGAGCATTTTGTTCATCCCACCCAAGAGTTTATTTCGGCTGTTCTAGCTAGCAGGTCTTAATTCCACTCTCTCTCCAAGACAAGTGTGAAGTTTTCAATTTGTAGATTAGTAGCAGTTTGCTGAATGTGTGACTTCAGCAGCTTGCTCACCTCACACAGCTACAAAGGGAGGCTTTGCAGTTCTGACAGCTCTATGAACCACTTTTAAACCAAAGCCTGCATTCTCTGGAGAAGAAAATTACACATAGGAAACTTGATATGAAGTGGACTGTGTTAACTAGACACTCAGGAGGGGGTTTACTGCTCTGTAATAAGCTGTAATTACAGTAACTCATTGGTCATTTACTGCCACGCAGGTGTAGAAGCATTTTTAAATAACAAGTAAAGAGAAAACTTGAGCTGAGGGGACTTTTTTTCCTAGAATTTGTTGAATTTCCAATGCCTACAAAAGTACAACATTACTTTTATTTCCTACGACTTTACTGGTTGAACTGCTGAAGCAGTTCATTTAAATATTTAGGAAGTCCAAGAAAAAGGGTGAAACTTATCACACCCCATCTTGCCAAGGGATATTTCACAAATGTAGTGAACTGGAGCAGCAGCAGCAGCAATTTTCCCATGTGAATGGGTTAGTGCAGACTACATGCACTGCTCCTGCAGTTGGCATCTGCCAACACAGTCTGGGCACAAAGGCATGGACTACTGCTAATGAAACATAGAGTTTTAGACTTCAAAGTCTAGATCCTATGTCAGGAAGAAAGGAAAAAAAAAAAAAAAGAATGACCTCTCTCTGTCACAAGAAAATACACTTAAACTCTCTCCTGAGATTCTTATTCCTAGAATGAATCACTACTATATGTTTATGTACTCTTGACAGGAAATCCAGAGCAACTAAATCAATAAGTCTCTTCCTGATAAAGGGGCTAATTTACCCTCACCCAGTATTGCAAACTTCTACATTTTTCCTACTATTAAATAAATATACTAAGCTCATGCTAAATGTTTTGAATTTGGTGCAGATTTCACAGAGCAGGCATAGAGCAGGACAGCTTGATTACGTCTTGACATTCCCATCAGAAAGAAAACACACACTGTTGGATTCCCCCACATCCATTTAAAGACAGAGTAAGTCTTTTCCTCTGCAGGTGATAATGCACATCAATAACAACTTACCTGCTGTCTGTAAGCTCAAACCAGTATCAAGTTTGCTGCGTGGCTTGGTGCTGATAAACAGGTAACAGAGAACACACACAGTGATGATAAAAGCAAAGAGGACCACAGCTGCTATTGACAGGCCCACAAGTGCTCCAACACTAAGAGAGAAAAACAAAAAAAATTAAGTGTACAAACAGCCTGGAGGACTCATTAAAACAATGGTCAAGATGATGTCTGGAGTTTACTTGTACTCAGGCATGGGAGTAACTGTGTATTTTACTGTAAATCAAAATTTAGAGCTCAATACTTCAATTGCATAAACTGCAGTTATTTCACTGCCTTCAGAAGGGTCAATATCATTACACAGCAGTTGAACATCTGGCCCTCAGTGACATTTCATGCATATTACTCCTGAGTCTGACTTAAAGTATATTTATGAAAATCAGAAATAACTTAATGCAGTAATTGATATCAGTGAGATCAAAAAGTTCTTCAGTGCACACACACAGAGGGATTCTAGAGTTCCAAGCAGCTCAAACAACATGACTATTAAAGCTGTTTTTTCAGTCTGAAATGCCATTTGTACAGTATAAAAACCAATGCAATCTATGTTATTCAATTCTGTTAGCAGCTCTGCAGAGCAAGGCGGAGTACTATGATTGCTGTTCTGCCTTTGCATTAATGAAATAAATCTCCAGTCAAGACTGGAGAAATTCTCCCATGATCTTTGCCACAGTAAAAGGAAAACTAAAGCTGAATTTCCTCACAATATCAAAGGCATCAAAGAAGCAAGAATTAATTACTCTGGAGGCCAAACATACAGTACTATACATAGATTTTATCAAGGTGCTATCCTGCAGAATAAAAGCTACTTTATACATCTCCCATAGGCATCCAGTGAGACAGTAGATGTATATACAGAATTTTCTCCTGATTTTCAACCCTTATTTTCAAGTCTTTTCCTAACATAAAATTCTCATGATGAAATAAAGGACCGAATATAATACAGTCTAGCTATCATTTCCTACACTCTCCTGGGACATTTGATGCCTTCCATGTTCCAGTCCTCTATTCTACAGTCCATGACAAAGATCCTGATTTCTGGTGAAATTAAACAGCAGCCTTTTGGTCACAGATGAGGAATCTGAGGACTGAGAATCCTTATATTACTGCTCTGGTATATTTACAATTTTGACAGACGTCAAAAGGACAGAAGAGAGATGAATGTCTTGAATTCTACAAGCTCCATCCTCTAGTCATAAAAATGCTTTTATATATCACTGCCATCAGGGAGAAGTGAACTCTACTGTGGCCTTGCAGGAAGATGAGAAGAATTGTGCCTTGGGATGTTTTTATGAATTTTACATTCAAGATACTGCAAAGCTTCTCTACCAGCTCCCACAGCACCAGCACACAGATATGTCCACAGGAGAAATTCTTAAAATCAGCAGGATAAGAACAGCAGATATTGCTATGACTTTCACATGAGGTTTTCATTAGTTACTGGTCAAATTCAGTAATGAAGTTTGGGCAACATTTAGCTCCATGCACAGCTAAAATAATTTGTTATCAGCAAAATGGTTCTGCAAAGAACAGCTTTACTCTTCTGAAGATTTTTCATGGTATTTATCATCTTCATTAAATAGGATATCCTGATGTGTTTGTGCATATATGTACATATTAAGCAAAATTTTCCTTACTGTTTTCTGGCTCAAACAAAATTTGCAGGCAAGCAATATTCTGCTTACTATGGAATCTGAATATGACCTACACTCAGAGATCTCACCTGGGTTCTGGCCTTATTTTGCATTTTCACTTGGAACACCTTGACCCAAATAGACAAAATAGAAGAAATACATATTACTGAAGGCTGAATAGCCATAGAACCATGTGATACAACCAAAGATCTTCAGAAATAGTTATTTGTGCTTTTTTGTCATGACAGTACAAGCTTTATTGTAAGATTCCATTTAAATTCCAGCTCGCAGTGCAGGACTAAGGAGGTTGCTCACCATTATCCAAACATTAAGCAGAGTCAGCTGCCCTAAAGCCAAATAGATAAATACATATTAATGATTACACATTTTTCTATTCAGACATCTGTTCCTTCTTGGCTGTAGCTCTCCTTCATGCAGTTGTAGAAGATGATATGGGCAATACAGTTGTGTATTGCAGAGCACAATGCATTTTCAGTATCACTACACAACTTGTGTAAGATGCTTTGGGAGTTACAAAAGGAAAAGGCAAGAAAAACCTGAGGAACTCTCCAGGTCAAAGATTCATTATAGGTTATGTGCTACAAGAAATGTTTATCATGCCCCAGCAGCAAGATGAGAAGATCTCACTAGCATCACAAAACCAAACTGATACCAAAACAGATACTCTGATTCCACTTCCTGAGTGAATCAGGAATCAGGACAATGTGTACTTACTCTTTTTAAACACACAATGTTTTAATACCAGATTGTTCTCAAACTGCTGAAGCCGTCAACCCACAGAGAAGGTAGAATTAAGTTCTGTAAGATTAATTTTGGTTAAATTTTGGGGTTGGAGGGTTGTTTCTTAATTAATCTAATTCAGAGAAATTTAATTTCTCTTCCACAGCTCTGAATACTGATGTTTCTTAACCAGAATACAATATTTTCTTTCATTCTTTACATATTAAAGCTGTTATTAGAAACAAAATACCAAATAACTATGATCACTGACCACTTTAACAATTACACTCCTCTGAAAACAGTCTTACAGCATGCCCTCTAGATTCTATAGCAATTACTATGGTGCTGCATATCTGCTTTAAAAAGTCCTTGCTAAAAGCATTTTGGCACCTTCCATTCTTTACCTTAAACAGGGTCTGAGGGCCACCCAGCAGTCACACGGTAACAGTCTATGGTCTCAGGGTGTGTTTTTGAGATCAGTCTTCTGACAGCAGAGACACTAAACAAGCAAACTAAAAAGTCCCTCTTGCCCACAGCTGTGGCCTCATTAGTGAGCAAAACCTCCTGCATTAACAACCCACTCAATCCCACAGAAAATATCTTGCATAAAGATGGCAGTAAAGGCCATGGGGTAGCCCTGACTCAAGCAGTGTTGCATTTGGTAGGAGATCCAAACAGAACTCTCCCAAGTAATTATTTTCCACAAAAAGCTAGAGCCATACCACACATTTCACTGCTGTTACACTGAGTGCCACATCCAGGCTTGCAGTACAGCCAAAGGCTTCACTCAGCAGAGGCTCCACTCTGCCAGCAGCCTCCCCAGGGATCCCCAGGCTGTGTCCAGAGAGCTGCTGAGTGGGTCCATCGACTTGTCTGTCAGTGGATAATCAGCATCACACACCTACAGTTATTTTTAGTTCATAACATTAACCCATCCACACCATCAAAAGCCAGGGAAAATTTAAATATTGGCTAAGCAGAGGCACTATTGCCCACTGATAGACTGAAAGGAAGCTCATGAGTCACCCGTATCCGAGTAAATCAAATGTTCCCAATGCCATTGTTGCAGTGACGTGCTGTTCATAGTATTTGCAAAGCACACAGATAAATATTCTCGAGAGACTGGAAGAATGGGCACAGAGAAACAAAAGACTTGCTATTTTGGAAAGCCAAAACAGATGCCTGGAGGTTGGTACAGCCAAGCAAAGCTTGGCCTCAGTATGAGCCCACCATGTAGGTATTAATTAAGAAGGCATTTTGAGTAAAACCTGTATGTGGATTGACAGAATTTTAATCAAATATGTATTATTACATGCAACTTAAAAGATACAGCTGTGGAATGGAGATTAGAATTCTATTTGATACTGAAAGAGGCCATTATAAAAATAAGACTTCATAGAAGAGTGACAAAAAAAAGCATAAAATATTTTAGAACAAAGAGAAACAAAAAGGCTGACTGAACATAACTGCTGCAGTTCAGTACAAATACCACATGTTCAGCATTTCTCCCCTTCCACTCAGCTTGGGAGGTAAAGCAGATGTGATAACTGCATGGGCATGCACAGCACACTGCTCTAGAGGCTGAGCTGCCCTGTGTTTGGCTCACTGGTGTTTTATAGCATCTGTGTGTTGTGGATTCAAAAGCTGAATAACCTTCTGATGAATCCTGCCTTTTCCTAATGTTGCTTTCCCTGTTCCATGAGCTCCTGACAACTGTAAGAGACAACAAAATGCATCCTTCCCTCCTCTTTGAGGAAAAAAGTCTTTCAAGATCTATGATAAAATAAACCCCAAACTTTATTATTTTATTTAGCAAAAAAAAAAAGTGTAAGTCATAAATTAATGATATTATTAATTATATATAATAAATTTTGCATAAAATGTGAAATGTGTCAGAGTTGCTCAGTAGTCTATTATCTATGACAGTCCAGCAGCTCCCAGTGCAGCAGGTGTTTGGATGTTGTCAAATATTGCAGTTTTTGCAGAAGTGGGAGGGGAAAAGAGGGTTTCACGTTGCTAAGGGAATGGGCAGTGTCTAGTTCTAAACATAGTGCAGGCAGTAGAGAATTGGCAAGAAAAAAGTGCATAGGCCAGCAAGAAACTCTTGCTTTGGGCTGCCAAGGCTGCTGGCTTCTCCATGAACTGCTTCAGTCAGAGCTGGATGCCAACAGGTCTGGCCATGTCCCTCCCACAGCAGGAAAAACACAAGGGAAATGTGCAAGAGTTTCCTGCAATTACACCTGGTGTGCCACCAAACTGAAGGAAGCCCTGAGATGGCACCAACCACTTGTGCTGCAGTCACTCACTGCTTTCAAATATCTGGGGGAGTCAAGCAAATGAAGATTTAGGAAAAGAACCTCCGAGTCCTGGAGTACAGCAAAACCTAAAACAGTTCCCCCATCAGAGCCTTCTCCTCTTTCCCCTTCCATCTCCAGACTTACCTTTACTGCTTTGCCTAACTCTTCTTTAGTTTTAAATCTTAAGGGTTTCATGTCTTAAAAGTGTGCCCTCAAAGGCTGAAAGAAGCATTTTAAGGACTATTTTATCATATGGCTGTCACCAACCAATATCAGTAAGAGTCTAGTGATCAACAAAACATTCTGAGAGGACAAAAAATGTCATTTTTATGTTTTCTTTAAACTATTAATTGAACTGTCACGTGAAAATGTATGCAGTTTTCAAAATGATGTAATGCTATAATGTTTCCAGTGTGTTAATAACTAAAATTATTCTATTTGTTACTGAAAACACTTATAGATTCAATTCTAACCACTCAGTAACTTTGCTTACAGAGGTAAATTGTATTTATTCACCTATTTTCTACAACAAATATAGTCATTTATGGCAGAAGTTAAGCACAACCAAAACTCCACTAATGGCAATTTCCATGAGACCTTTTAGCAGCTTAGGGCTACTGTAGAAAGAAGGAAAAAAAAAAACCCTAATTTTCAAAATTTGGGCCAAAATTTCTGACTTAGATGAAGGCTATGGAGTCATTTTTCAGACCCTACAAAATCTTTTTAAAGGAAGAGCTTTCAGAGAGTTATTTCATTAAAGCCTCTCCTGGAACTTAGTTCTTGGAGGTAGTTTTTGAAAAGATCAAGCTTTAAGAGTCTTCACTACAATGTCCAGATGAGATGTTGTGATGCAATATTAACTTATTCCTTCAGTTTTTCTGCCATCTTGAGAAGGTTTACTGTGATTGAAACACTCAAAGGATATGCAAAAATATAGCATTAAACAGAGTATTTGATAGCAGAAGTGTAAAAAAGGACACTTGGAAGTGTCTTCTCACATCAGAGAAGCCAAATAATTGTGTGTCTGTCACAGTGGCGGATGGCTGGGAGATCCCCACAATCAACCCACTCTTTGCAGCAGACAAAGTATATTTTAGATAATAATATATTAAATATTAGATCAGATAAATTAAAACAGTAAGTCCACAGTACTGGACAACATTAACTCAGGAGCCCTGAGGGAATTCACATGTGGAACTGCAGAGCTGCTGGCCGAGGTGCTGAGGGTGTCTGGCTGCCCAGTGCTGAATCTGAGCATGGCTATGATACCCAAGTTCACCCTCCCCAAAAATGAGGGGCAGGTCCTTTGATGGTAAAGCCTCTACCCCCAATCATCTCGTTACCATGCTCCCCTCCAGGGAGCTGATGGCATTTACAGCTTCCTGACATAAAATCTTTAATGAAAGGATCAACATTAGGATGAGGGGAAAACACTGCCTTGTTAGCCTGCTGGAGTCTATGAAGTGTCAATAGGCACACGGATAGAGGAACCCAGCAGACAGAGTTATGTGTCTCAAAAAGCCTTTGGACAAAGCCCTGCACTGAAAATGGGGTTAAAAAGATTGAATGTATATAGGATTAGGGAAAGGTTTTGCTACAAATTTAAGGCTGCTTAAAAGCATAAGGAGCAATGTGCAAGGCTTAAGTCGTTTCTTTTCAGTGTAAAGAAATGTCACTGAGGCTGATTTTTATTCATATCTTCATTTATGACCTGGTGAAGAAGGAAATTTGAGTTTCTGATGATCCTAAGCCCCTACAAGCAATCAAATGCTGAGGGGAAGGAACACTACAAGAAAACTGAGTGAGCAGGCAGAAGTGATGTACATGAGTTTCAGTGTACATAATGTAACATATAAAGAATAAAACCAAGCCTACATAGCAATAAACTCAATACAGGCAGTTCTGAACTCCAGAAAAGTTTTAGAATCTTCAGTGAGAGCTCACTGAAATAATGGAGTCAATGTGAATGGCATAAAAAGACATTAACACCTTGGCCACCAACAGAATGGAATTGAGAGTGAGACCGGAGGCAACATTTGGCCACTCTGTAGAACCTTGCCACACCCACACCTTGGGCATGCAGCTCCAGATTATGCATCTCCAACATCAGCCCTGTGGAGTGAAAAACAGTATGGATGAGATGGAACCAAAACGATCGGTGTGACACAGCATCTACCTCAAGGATAATCCAAAAGCTGTTCAGTTTGGAAAGGTGAAAGCTGAGAATAGATGCCCCAAATGCTCATAACATTTTAAACACTGTGCAGAAACTGAACCTGCAACAGCTGTTCACCAAATCTCACAATCTGAATACTAGAGGGCACTCAGGAAAAGTAGTAGGGAATAGTATAAAACAGATAAAAGGATCTATATTCAAACAGCAGGTAGTAACTGCTGCCACCAGGGTTGCAGAAGCAGACGGTATAAGCAAGCCCAGAAGGGGATTTGATAAAATCAAGGATAATAACAAGTCCGTAAGAAACAGAGTGGAAGCCCATGCAGAGGTGTACTAACATCCTGACACGGCCAGCTTGGATGCTGAGGAGCCCGAGGGGAATCAGGCACAGAAAGCAGCCGGGCTGGCTGAGAGCAGTTCTCCCTGCCGCTGCTGGAGATCCGGCCAGAGCCAGGCGGATCCCTGCACTATCCCGGGAGAGCACCAGGCTCGTTATCTGCCCCTTCCAAGTGGAAAGTTGCGTAGTGCTTTATCTTACATGGAAAAGTAGCTCAAGTTACTGGGAACTTTATGGCACGCAGCATCTTACGCGCTCAAGCCCCGAGACAGCCGCTCCCCTCACGCCCGAAGGGCAGGAGACGCTCCGGATGCTCTGCCAGAGGCACCGAGCGTTTCCCAGCGCTTCCTTCCCAAGACCACGAGTTATTTCCTTCAGAAACTACCCTGGCAAGAGCAGAAGTCTCTCTGGGATGAAGATGCAGCTCTACCGCTACTCTCGGCGGGACAAAGGCAGCCTGAAAGTGCCCGGCTACAAGTACCTCACAAACACGCACCCGAGCCGAGCTGGGGCGACCACGGGTCTCCCGCCCGGCGCCTCTACCCCGGCAGGCACCGCCGCTCCCCTACCTGAGCCACCACATGTAGCTGTGCTCGTAGGGGAAGAAGCTGTGGGGGTCATCGCAGCAGTACTTGACGTCCTGGAAGCCGCAGCAGAACACGGCGCGGGCGTCGCCGCCCGCCCGCGGGCAGCTGAACCCGCTCACCAGCACCTTGTCGGCGTTGAGGTAACTGCTGCACTCGGCGCTCATGGCGCGGCCGCCCGCCCGCCCGCTGCCCGCCCGGCGCCGCGGCTCGGTGGCACCCGGGCGGGAGCGAGGAGAGGCGAGGCGAGGGGAGGCGAGGTGGCTGTGGCGGGCGGAGCCGGGCGGGCAGGGGGCTGCGCTGGCGGCGGGGACCGCCGCGCCCACTGGCCCCGGGGCCGCCACAGGGCGGGGAGCGGCGGGAGCCCTCAGGGCAGGCGGCGGAGGGCGGGGAGCGCCGTGAGGGGCCGGCCCGCCCCGGGCTGCGGGTTCAGAGGCTGAGGGTACGGCTGGCCCTGAGCGCTGGGTCCCATGTGGAGGAGAGCTTTTAAGGGTCCGTCCTTACTCGTAGCCTGGATGTGGTCTCAGGATAGGCAAAACAGGGAGAGCATGGGGAGGGATCACACTTGTGTAAGACTCAGGCCCCTTGGCTTGATGCGGGGGGAAAGCTCCAGCTCAAAACCAGGCTCAACACTTAAAGATGCACTGCACAAAGTGGGAGGATGAATGACAGTGATGTGGCTGGTGCAAAGACTCCGGAAAAGGGGACATCAGGAGATATCGAGTGTTGAATATCAACAAAGAAAAAGGCTAGATGACAGTGAGATTTTGTGTGAGTTGTAGCTTCATCACTTGAGTTGTTCTGATGAAATCAGATATAACCAGATCAATTATTTTCATGATAAAATTGAGGATTGGCTTATTTGAAATGTATACAGGAAAATTATCTACCAAAGACTGCAAAACAGCCTTTTCACCTCAGTTGTGTCAATAGTGTCAGTACGTGTTAGGATTTAATTGTGTGTCTTGTGTTATTTGAGATTAAAAGACCAATCTCCTGGTCATTTGGGTCAAATACATGGGAGGTGTTTTTCTGTGGTTGAGGAAAGTCTCTAATGAGGGAAGGATGGCTGAACCTCAGCTCAAAAGCCATCAGTTGGTTGCCCGGATCATGTGTATGAATCAGTCAGCTAAACATTTTGTGGTGTGGTGGAAACCAAGAAGTGCACAGGTAAATGTCATGGATTTGGAGCCTGATTCAAGACTTTGTGAAGTTGCCAATTCTGTGTTCACAACAGTGACCTGAGTCTTACAACTTCCCAGGATGGAAAAATGTCCAATACCAGCCTTATAGATATTAATCTCTTGAAATGTCTTTATGTACCTTGTTCAGTTGCTAATAACTGTTTTCTTCCAAAACATGAATTGCAATCCTTGTGTTTCTCTCTGATTCTCTTTATCTCTCTGGGATTGTTTTTTTTCTTTGTCTTATAGTTTCTTGATCTATTTTCACTGAGGTTCTGTTCATACCTGGATTTAACAACCAGGGCAGAGGGTCATGAACCCTGGAGTCAATCAGTTCATGTTTTCAAGTGAGCGTTCCCAAATCAAATGGTCAAGAGACTTTCAGGAATAGAGAACGTTCTTGGTTGTTTTTATATTTCAGTTTTTATATTCCTGCTGTTTTACTTTTGGAGATTTTTCTCTCATTAGTCAGAACTCAGATAACTATTTTCCTCCCAGAATTATTACTGCAGCGATGTGGAACAAATAGAATTACCCATCCCAGTTTTATGCTCAGTCTTACACAAACTTGGACTCAATGAGTATAAGGTAGACCCGTGTCAGATCCTTTGTCCAAACTTAAAGAAATTTTTTTTTCAAAGAAAGCTGAAATGTTCTGGGGTGACAACATCTTTGTTTGTTTGTTTGTTTCATCAATCAGTATACTCATTTATACCATGCAATCAGTTTGTATTTGCCGTGATTACTGGGTGACAATAATTAGTGTGCTTTCTTGTTGCAATTATTTGGAAAGATTTATATGAAACATTTGAAATTATGTTTGAGTTATCTACCTCAGTGACTAAATTAACTACGTAATTGCTGGAGGATTGAAATAAAAAACCATTCTCTTGATGAGACACTCAGAAACAGGATTTGAAGTGGGAGTGGGAGGCTCTTCAATGGCCAGGGGAACATGTGCATCATCTTTTATGTCAGAAGAAAACATCACTTTTTTATCATTCCAGTTACAAAACACAGACCTCTTCCAGTAAGAGTTGTTCAGAACTCATAAATTATGTTTTCTTCTCTCTTCACTATTACCAAAATCAGTTTAAGTTACTATACAGATGATGAGACAAGTTCTCTCTGCTGAGTGAGGAGTGTGTTTCAACCTAAGAATGAGGTCATCCAGCTTTCAGAGAAACACAGATTCAAGACCTTTGTAGGGCACTTGGAAGTAAGAAACAACATATCCAGGGATTCAGGAGCAGCTTTCAGAATTGTATCCAAAGCAGGATACTTCTATTCTCTGAGTGCTGAATTATCATCCTTATGAACAGGAATCCTTTCTGCAGTGAAGCTCTAGCTCTAATTCTGGTAAAATGTGCAAACTTTCTTTGCAACCCATACCATTCTGCAAACCTTTAACTGATTTACTGTTACTCTCAATGGTTTCCAAGAGACTGCTATGCTGTACTTAAAGCCTGTCTTCAAAATACTTGGGGCCTTGGGACTGCAGCTTTCTCTCTCTTATAACTGCTTTCAAGCCTTCCAGATGAATTCACAAACATAAAGATATGTATGTTGTTTATGCAATAATTACAACAGCAGCATTTTTTGTAATCATTAAAAATAATTGTGATCTTCATCTCAACTAAAATTACTGTGAAAAATGCACAGCCTCTTATTTACTTATCCTGACTCCACAAGCTATTGGCCAGCAGAACTGTGCTGGTTTAATTTTCCAGCAAATTACAGGAGTTTTCTGGCTGATTCTGGAGTTTGGAGCAAAGGAGGCTTGATAAAGAAGCTAAAACTTCCTGATTTAGCTATTCCATTTAGAGACAACTCAAAGTGAATTGTGCTTCTGCACTGGTGACTACTTAAAAGCTAAAAACAAGCATTCATATTAACTGTTGTGGGACACATTTCCACCAGCCAACCTTTCACAGAAAGTAAATTATGAACTATGATATAGGTGTCTAGATCATCATCAATCCTCAAACCTACATGCAAGGTTTTCCTTCAGAGCATAACCTAATTATTAATTGGCAAAGAGCTGCATAAATTACTTTCAAAAGGAATCTTGTGGCAAATTATGCAATTAAACAAAATTGTCATGTCAGGATGGTGTAACAAGCTCTGATTAGGAGCAAAAAGTTAAATTGACATCAGAGTTAGTGTAGATAACATATTTTATCATGTTACATGAGCAGCAGGCACTTCAGGAAGGCAGATGACAGCATAAGGCTCAAAACAGAAAGGGGCACAGAAGGTTTAAGTGGTGTGTACTTGCAGCACAGTGAGATGCTGTCACTCAGAGGACTAAAAAAGAACTGTGTGTATTAGTGAGGGACTGAAATCTAGCAAGAGGATCTGCTACATCTTGGGTTCTGCTCTCAATTCAACCACCTGTGAGCAAGTTGCTTTCCCAATCGTAACTCTGTAGATTTGTGATAGCGATGGGGTTGTCTGACACTCGTATGCAAAAGTGTTTGCATTTTGAGATCCTCTCTGTGCAAGTGAACACATGTAGAAAGTATCACTCTATGAGTTTTTCATGTCACTCTAGAGATTGGTAGAGCCTACCAATCTTTCTAGTCATTTTAACTGTACTTCATATGCATTATCCTCTAATTGATTCCCCCAGTCAACATAGGGGATAGATTTTGACTTTCAACTGTCTCTGCTTCGCAGAACTAAATAATGAAGAAGGAGAAAGCAATTTTGTGCCTCAGGAAGCTGATGCTAAAAGGAGGTTTCAATCAAAATTTTAAGAGGGAAAATCAGTGAAAGAGAGAAGTAGGAAGTGTTGATACAGGGAATTCTGCAGTCAGGATGGAGCTCTGAAAAGTAATTTGTGTTTGTGTAATGGCCTCGTTCTCTACAGTGTTTGTGTGCTGTAATTGGTAAATATTTCAGAATAATGACTCAGTGAAGCAAATCTTACCTTTTTACACTTACTCTCCTACCTAGAAGTAGAGCAGTCAGATGCATAAAATAATTTTCAAAAATGAACATAACCAAATAGCCTTGACTGCAGTTTGTCTTTGTGGAGTGGTTTTCATTTCTTTTTCCTTTTCAGAAAGGAAAGTAGTTTTTACTTATCTGAGTAGAAAGCACAAAACTGTCGTGTTCCTTACTTACAAAAAAAAGATCAATCTGACACTGCCTCAAGCATTTAACTTTGCTTTCATTTATCCTGCTTGTAAAATATAATTATTCATAATTTTAGAGACACAAATATATGTCATAATGCATTTTCTACTTGAATAAAAGGATGCAAATTTTAAAGGGTTTTAGCAAGTATGTATCATCAGTATGTAGGGGATGATTATGGAGATAGTTCTGAAACAGTTACTCAATTACAAGACAGTTAGAAATGATGGGCCTGTTATTTCAGACTAGTTAATCAAGATCTCCATCAGAAGTAACACTTGTAAAACGTGTAAGTTTCTTGATCTTTTCAGCATTTATTCTAGACTAAGCAACAAACCAGAAAATTATAGATTCACAGGCTTATATGAATTGTCACTTTCTATCATGCTTTGAATTTACTTTGTCTAAAATTGAAGATAAAAGAGAAGTATCTAAGTAAACAGGTTTGAAGTGCTGACTTCTACATACCAGCGAATAAATAATACAATAAAATATCTTCCCACCATTTTCATGGTAAACTCAAACTGAAGCTTTTCATTGTCTTCATTTTGTTCCAATTCTTAGGCCAGTAATTTCGATTTAGTCCTATTAAGCATATTTTTCAAATACCAAAAGTTGCTTTGTTATAAAATTATGTACATTCTTTTGCATATTTTTGCGTGTCTTGGCTCAGAATCCTTTCTGTCACTTAGCCATCACAGAGAACTTTCGTTCTGGTTTATAATTCAAAGAGCTGCAGATACCAATAGTAGCAATAATTCTTCCTCTTTAACCCTCCCACACAAATGTCTTTATATTTTCTGTAGGGGGTAACATCATCTATTGTTAAAATTCTGCAGCAGGAGAGACACTTTCTACGGGAGCCTATTTACAATTGCTTCTTATTTTAAAAAGCTTTATTGTTGGGCCTGAAGTTTTCTGTCCTGTGTGAAAGAAGGTATTAAGGCCAAAGAGTTGGGCTCTGACCCATTTTGGGGTAAGAAACTGGAACTAGTGTGACAAATGTAAGAATTGAAGGCTGGGATTTGACAGTTAAAAGGAACAGGGATAGGGTGTAGAAATGGGAGTAAGAAAGAGATATAGTGAAAGGACAAGGCAAAGATGACCAGCCTTTGGAGTAACAGGAACTCTGTGCCTTACCTGTGGAGCTTGGAACAGAACATAAGTTGTCTGCTTGTTTCCTTTTTTATCAGCAAATATGTTTAAATCCTCTGGAAAAATATCAGCTCCATTTAGTTCTCTTTCACACATATGATGACAAACAGTGACTTTCTTATTTCATTAATTCACGTGGCAAAACTCTGTATGGTGGTTTGAAATATTTCAGATGACTTATGTCGTTGCCAACATGAAATTCTGCTCTTGTTTTCTCTATTTGTTTTTAAACAGAAAAAAATACATGTGCAAAATTACGTTCAAAGAATATTGGGTTACTCAGAATTTAGAAATGCCAGACTTAGAGCTAATAACCACACAATTTTTGGTGAGATTTCAGCTCATATCACAATGAGTTTTAATGACTTTATTTTCTTGCTCTTTTCTAATGCATGGTCAAAAAGTTGTTTTTGAATGTTAACCATACCTAGTGGGAATACAGAATTACTCCAGCCATGGTTTTTGGTAATACTTATGATCATCTCACAGATAGTGATTAATTTTTCCAGTGTTCTGTGATGTGAGGGTATTTCACTCCTGATATTGTTACATGCTCACAAGCCTTTCTTAGCAATTGTTTTCTTGACAGATATTCAATTTTATTTTCTAGCTTTAAAAGGTCAGTTGTGTTCTTCATTTCTGGTGCTGAAGGTGAGTTTGTTTTCCATCTCTGAATGCTACTAGATTTGGGGATGCTGTAAAGAGAACCATTTTCCATAGCCCTCCTGTCTTTGGCTGAATTTAGAAAGCCTTATTCAGTTTCAAATCCCTTTTCACTTCAGCAGTGGATACAAGCAGCAGTTGTCCAAAATGTGCAGATGATCCAAAGGAAAAATAAAAAGAAAATTCATATTATGATCACCTAACATAGCTTATCATCTGATAAGATGTCTCTGAACATTAAAGGGATAGAGACTGCTAGTAATAACTAGAGGTTTAATGGTTTTTATGTCTTCGAGACAGCTACAGGTCTTTCAGCTTAACTGCATTTACACAACAGTTATTAAAATGCAACTGTTATCTCTTAATCTTATGTATCTCTCATTATCAGAGCACCTGATTACCACAATCTGTAACTAATGGAATTCTCTGAGTGACAGACCAGACCTTCTGAAGCTGGGCCAAGGGAGCCATTGGTCAGGTCTTCACCTCCTCAGTCCTCTTTGGTGAAATAATGACCAACTACATCTCAGATGAGGGATTCATTTCATCTGTGTTAGTCTCAGTAATCAGATGTTCTCTTAGAAATTGGATGAAGCTATAAGATATATTGTATCTGTTCATCCTAACCATCTTCTCATCATTCTTCCATACCTAAAATTTCCACCAGGGATTTTGACAGGAATTGTTTCTCTGTTGCTACTGAAATGGAATGCATCAGTGCAGCTCATTGTCACAGGCATGATGGACATCTCAAGAGAAGAAGTCAAAGCAGAATCAAGCTAAACTACCTTAATTTACAGTAGCATTGTTGTTTGTCTTATGGAAACAAATGTAATTACTTCATTTGTCTGTTGCTCTCTATTTCTCGCTTTCACTTGTGCCAAAATAATCAACTTTCACATGATAGCTTGCTTTCTCTGGCTGGATTTACTAAAGGTTCTAGAGACATCTGTACAAACTTGGAAGTAGAAGATTAAGTTCTAGTCTTTGCTTTCCTTTCACTTGTTACATGCTTTTGGGAAAATGGTATTACCCACATGCTTAGTGGCTTCATCCATAAGATCAATGTCAAGCCTTTTTTTCACAATGCTCTGAAGTTACTCTAAGTTTCAGTAACAGAATATAGTTATTACCATATTTGACTAAAAATATTCTACTTTACCATTCTTTGTTATACTTTATTATTACTATAGTTCCTTCATCAGTAGCAAACATTCTTGGGTTCTGTCTCACTAAAAATCATATTTTGTTTTGAACCTCATTGCGTTCAGTATGTATTAAATTTAGAATAAAGTATTTAACATTTATTTTAAAAATTGGAAAAGCTGTATTCTAGAATTTAGAAAATGACAATTGTTTAGGTTGGTTTTGGTGTGGAATTTTTGTTTGTTTGTTTTTTTCTGTAACTAAGGTTGAATTTAAAGGTTAACAGAAAGATCTGCTGAGAAATTGCTTTTCTATTGGTATAATTGATATTCCATTCCAGTGGAGTAAGCATCAAGTCTTAATTGCTCACAGAATAACTGTCCAAATAGTGTAAATTTGTGAAGGCAAGGCAGTCAAGGCCTGGTTGGTACTCAGCCTTAATTACATAATCTGAATTATACAAAGCAAGGGAACCTCAGGTGAAGAAAAAACTGCAAGAGCTTGTCTTGGGCTGGGAGTTCTGGATGGATTCCTGAAGAGCTTGAGCCTATGAGCAGAGCTGTGTGTAGGTAATTGAGTTATACAGTCAGTGGAAAAAAGCTGCCAATGTCACCACGTCAGTTTTGGTCATGGATGTTTCCTAGCAGCCCATGTAGATTCACTTCAACTCAGGAAGTTTTCCAGAGCAGCACACAGATGTTTTCCCCAAAGAGCTGGTTCAGTTATTGGGGAATGCTTCCATCTTGCACATGTACAGCCTTGCAAACATAAATATGTTTATGTAAATATGTAAACATAAATATGGAGCCTCTTTGCTTCAGAGCCAGTGCAGTCACTATTAGCTGTGAGTGGACAGGTATAACTGATTTCACATGCTTCTTTTTATTGTTGGACTTTAAATCAGAATTTGTATCAATGTAAAGAAAGATAAGAATAAAAGAAGATGAATTTCAATGTTTTGTTGGGGTGTTTTTTTGCGTCACTGGTTGCTATTTTGTAGTTGAATTGCATTTTAAATTTTACATTCAAAATATTCAGGCTGAGACACAAGCACTGCACTGCCTATTCCAATGGAAATTTGGGTTTTTATCTCATTATAGGTCTAAAATTCAGAATTTTTATTACACTAGACATTTTTACATTAGAAGCTCCCACTCTAAATTCTCTTTTCTGTTTCAGAATAATGCCTATAGGTAATCTGTAATGTTTTTATATTACTGCAATTTGTTCTCAGAAACTCTCAAATCTTGTTTAAAAAAATACAAGAATTGTGATTATATAAACAAATAAAATCAGCTTTCTATACAAGGCAAACATAAGTAGGAATCCACATAACATTACAGCTTTCCACATTATCTGTTGGGTGTAGAAATTTTGAAATCCTAACTGTTCTACAAAAAGAGCCCTTTATATCTGGAAATTGCCCATGTTTTTTGGCAGAATGTGAATGAGATTCTGTGAGGAGCTGGTCTCAATGAGTTTATGGGTCCCTTCCATATTGAGCTATCAACAATATGGAAATATTTTCCTTTAAGTGTAAAAAACTTGGTGAACTTTCTTTTGAAATAATGCAGTGTCATCTCACTTTGAGATTTGAGTCTTGCACCAATTATTGTAATAGCTTTAAAAGGAGTCATCTTCCACACAGGAATGCAAAAGGAAGAGAAATAACAAGTGTGCTGGCTGACTGCTGCAAGCCTACATAAAAAAAACCTGGCCTGACAGTCAGGAGAGTGCTGGGCATTCATTACTTCTCTGGAAATAACAGATGCTTCACTGTCTGTTCATTTTAGAAAATAATCCATTCAGCTCATAAATCAAGGGCTGAAATGTATTTAGAATAGTGGTAACAAAATCAGTCCCCTGCCATGAGGTCACTCTGGTGAGTCACCATCGAGTCCCAGAGACGTCATCCTGCTCTTCCCAACAGGTAATTATTGCAAACAGGCAGGGGGACCAGTGGCATTGTAATTATCAGAGTTGCTGTATATAATGAGAGCATTTTTAACTGATTTTGGAAGCATAAAGTGTATGAACTAAGATCACTAACCAAGTAGCCTTGATAGTGATGTGCTAGAAGCACAAGTGATTCTTTTTTCAAGTGTTTTTTACTTCATTATTCCCCAGTTACTGTGGCTCAAGATGATTCCTGAGAACAGCTGATTTCCTGCATTTCTGACATTCAAGCCAGCTGAGAGCCACAAGAATGTGAGTTTATTAGCTGGCTGTTAGAGATTTAATACACAAAAAAGCCAAATACTTATAGATGCTAAGCACTTGGTCCTTCCAAGTAGCTATTGAAGGTATACAACATTATTTGTTTCTTAATTTAGGACTTCTGTTCAGATTATACTGTGTATTTTAATACCAGCCTCCATGTAGGATGTAATTTCATTCACTTGTTAATTAACTAAAAATATTTTGCCTAGTATTATCAACTCTACTAAATGAGAGAAAAATAAGATGACAGTGATTAATTCATATACTTTGTTTCAGAAAGGAGACATTTCCAATGCAAGAAGCCAAGTCCAGCACTGAGAGCACCCAGTCTGAACACTACATGATGCAGAAATCTGCAGCAGGTTTTTTATGTGCAGTGCTTTAATGTGTACAAAATGCTCTTGGAAGGAAGAAAATAATTAGGTGTGTCCTTGAAAAAGAAATTACTCCAACAAGAGGTTCAGAGTATTGCTTACTTAAAAGGACCAGGCACATTTCAGACTAGTACACAATATTTTGGATTATGATTCTTCAGGAGGATTTTCAATAAATATTGAAGTGCTTAGAAATGATGTTTTGCAGGATATAAAACAGACGAGTTCTTGCTGTAAGATTGGGATGCACAGGAGGCTCAGGTAATTTTTGTTCATTGATCTTGTCATTGGTAGCAGTTACTGAGCTTCTGTACCTGGTACAGAGCATAAGGAAGAGCACATCTTGGGACAGACTCATAAGAGATTTTCTTCAGTGAGATTTTCAGAGATTCTGTCGCCCTTGATCCTAGGCACTGGAGTGGTTTTTCTAGCAGAAGCACAGGAGGCTGAGGCTCATCTTGAGTTTTGCAGCAAAAAAGTATGGCCAGAGCTTTAAGACCCAAGTCAGAATGACTCCACCAAGTAAGCAGAGTTCGTTGTTCTAAAATCTAATTAGGTAAAATACCAGTCCTGGCACCAAACTACAGTGATCCTCTTCCATCCAGGGCTCTCCTTTCAACACATTGCCAAAATAAGCATCCTAAATATCTCCTTTATCCCTTGTTGTCCTGCTGTTAATAGAGAAAGTGAGAAAATAATCTCTGATCATGAACTAGACCAGAGAGAGAAAATAAAATTGCTTCAAATCATTACACATTCCATTGGACCCCTTTTCCTCCTTTTGTCTATTGTGTTTTGACCTACTAAGTGATGCTTTAAGAATACTTTTCAATTGGTACTTTGTGGAGTGGGTTATCAACCTGCAATTGTGTCAAAAGGAGACATCAAGGAAAGAACCAAAAGAAATGGTCAGAGGTAAAAGGCTGGAAAAGCAATGAACTTTAAATTGACAGGTAAAATTGACAGAGAACTATGTCAGACCAGATTAATTATTCACAGGGCAGAAAATTTCCCAGTAGATGACAGAGGATTATACATCCACTTGCCATAGTTGCAGTAATTCAGCTTTATCAGAGCTTGAGAAGTACGCCTCTGTTCCAAAATCTTCCTCTGGCATTGAAATAATTTACCCTGAACTCTCCTGTATCTGAACATACAACGACACCTTTTTGTTGCAAACAGCTTCCCACCTGAAACTTGGGAAAAGTTTATCCCTTATCAGCTGGCTGTCTATTGGTGTTCTCTTACCTTCTTAAAATCTTAAAAAGAAATCTGGTTTACAACCTTTCTTCTATTTAAATTATTAAAATTATGCTGATTACATGTTAACTGCATAAATTATTCCCATGATATTATTTTTAAGTCAGTTCTTTGAAATGTTTTGGTTTTCTGAAATTGTTTTGATGAACTCTTTGTTCCCAGTTTCTTAATGGCTTGACAAACACATTTACTGAGCATGCAGTAAACAACTAGAAATGGTGTCTTCCAATTCCTAGTATTCAATAAAACCAAATGATTCATATAATCAGAGAGAGGCTTGATATTGCAATTTTACTCAATGATATATTCCTGTTGACTTCAGTATAGCTAAAGGCAGAATAGATTGGTAGTCTCTCAAGCTAGCAAGACCTTTTCAAAAGAACAAGAATTCTCTTTTATTTTTTTAAACCAAGCTGTTCCCTAAGCTGAAACTTGTAGAAAAATATGTTTTGACAAAATTCACAAAATATTTTTTTTAAGTTTTAAAATTATCAAAGCTTTTTATGTTTGCATTTTGATTCTATTTCTTGGTTTGAAATAATTTTCATTTTTAGTATTGTATTTATAAAGTTTGAAAACATGAATATCACCTTTGAAACGTTTCTCATCAGTTGCATCCAGCTAAATGTTTCAGCTTAAGCAGACTGACAGTTTAGGGGTTACTTTTGCTAGAAAACTTAAAATACTGTGCCTGGATTTAGAAGAAGAGATTTCAAATCTAAAATACTTATATGCCAGAAAAACATTTCCCTACATATCTCTAGTGATTAGTAGTCTCTCCAGAGGACAGGAAAATACCAGTAATAAAATAAGAAGTATTTTGAATATAGAAGTAATGACAAATCAGAATGAGTGATGTGACTCTAACTAAGGGTTAGAGAAGCTGATTTATAATTTAAACAGGGAATTCAGCATGTTCTTTACTTACAAGGAACAGTTTGACTATTGTGCCCTTTTCCAAGGGATGGATAAACAATCTGTGGGTTATGAATATTTTCCTTGCCAGCTGTTCTTTATTTATCATTGTCAGATTTCCTTGCTTGATAAAGAAAAATATAATGCTTCATCTTATAATTCAGATGAAAGCACTAATTATGATTAAACAACCTTGCCTTTAGGGCAAGGGGGAAAAAAACCAGAGGACTGTTTTATATAATACACTAACAGCTTTCTCACTGCATCTTTCACTTAAGGAAGCTATAACTACAGTTTTCGGAAGCTGGAATATCTGTAATTTCTGTCTGATGGGGAAGGGTTCCACAGAACTGCAATTAGAGATCAGGCATTACCAAGTTTGTTCTCCACAAAATTGTCCTTCAGTCTTTTCTATTGTTCTAGAATATTACTGTTTCCTTTTACTGTCACTGTTCCATCAATTAGTGCTTGGGGAAGAATCTGGCCCTGACTAGGTAGATGCTGTTAGTTCTGCTTGAGTGGGGGAAAGGAATCTCCTTCAGCAGAATCACCTTGAAAACTTTCACATTTGTGCTTACCTTTCAGAATACAAGTCTGCTCACTCAAAACACAATGATCCTTCAATCATTCCTGTTTCCAGGGGTAAGTTTAGAAGATTTTCTTGTTGAGCAGGTACTGTACAGTGCTTTGAGATAAAGCAGCCCATCTTATCTCTTAGGCAGGTGGACTGATGGCTTGGGTCAGGTTTTCTAGGCTAAGGATGGAAAGTTACTTGGGGCTGCCTTCAGCTGCTGTGCAGAGACAGCTGGAAAAGGGCAGCCACTGTCACTAGGAAAGCCTCCTCTGCTGTCTATGCCAGGGTGCTGCAGAGTTGGCATAAAAGCTGTTTTGTTGTTTCTTATCCTATATGGTGGGCATCACTGTGTTTGTGAGCTGCCTAGGTAGAGGAATCAGCTGTGTAGCGCCAGATCACAGATCAGCTTTGAGATGATATTTGGTACAGCTCAGTGATTTCCTCCTGCTCTGTGTATGTCTCTGCTATGGAGCTTTAGTTTGGTTAAGAAGTAGCGCTCAAATTTGGTGTTTTCAGTATCTCATCTGTCAAAAGGTTTGTAAACTCCTTTGTGTTTTGTCAGTGAGGCTTTTACAGCAGGATCTGTTAATTGTCATAGAGAATACCTGATTTTTCTGCTTGACACTTTCTGTGAATGAATCAGAAGCAAGCTTTTTAAATTCCATCTGGCTCTATGAGTAGAACAGTATAATTTATCTTTGCATAGAACATATTTGGTTGATTCAATAATCAAAGGTGGCATAAAATTTGTTTGCTTAACCAAAGAGATGTCCAGTCTTCTGAAGATCCTGACTAATATCAGCAATTTCTTGAATGAGATGCTATTGTGTTTGAAAGGATAAATTGAGTACCATCCAGCACAGAGAAATTGTGTCTGGTTTGCCACAATAGAAACTCAAGTGAAACATCCCCAGCATCTATCTAAAACAGCAGATATGACTGTCAGGGTAAGTAGTGTATTTGGCTTTGTTCTCCTTATAATGCCAAAAAAGGAGATTTAAACCCCTGTCTATTGCTTCATTCAATTGTTCTATTTCAATGTAGCATATTTCATTTCAAAACAGAACTTTGGTTTCATGTAGGTCTGATTATTACATTCTTTATGAGAAAAAGTTTCAAAAGATCAAAAGTGCCCCGTCTAATTTTAAACTTATATTTAAAATTATTTCTTTTCCCTGTGGAATGTCAGAGGGGGTATACATTCATGTTCAGGTGCTTAGTTCAAAGTTTAAATCAACAGGCCAAGAGTTCACTCTTTTAAAGGTGCAAGCTGTAGGAGACAAGTCTTAGATGATCAAGGCAATTGTTCCCTGTGCATCAATGTTCTCATCTGTTAATCCACACTACTGTTTTCTGTGCAAAGCAGATAAGTGGCAAGGAAAAATAGTCTCATGCTATAGATTCAGAACTGGTTTACAGTTTTCAGAACTTGCTGTAGGGAAGATCTCTGTCAGATTAAAACAGTGCTGGAATTTGCAAGGCAAAAAAAGTAATTTCTGATCTCTGCATGCTCTCTCTATGGTCTCAAGGGTCAAATTCAACTCAGTGCAATTTGATTTGCATTTTTTCTGAGCAGGGATTCATGAAGTACTTACAGTGTGATCAGATATGTGTTAATCTACAACTAAGAATATTTACTTTTACTCCAGAACTTTGATTAGAAGGCCACAGCATTTGTTCTACAAATTGACTTAGTGCAACAAAAGATGGAATCTATGCCGTGCCTAATTTAATAATGAAAATGTACCTGTTAAGTTCAGAGAAAGTAGTTATGTGCTTAAAATCATGTTGTTTTTCAAAGCTTGCATATGTAATACTCACCTTAGTACTCTTTAAATGGCCAAACTTGTAAGAACACCAATTCTGACAGCATCAGTTGGGAGTGATTCTTAGCGCTCAGGCATCTGCTCAGACTTCAGACTGCAGAAATTCTTCACTCACACTAAAATAATAACACTAGCGATTGCAGCCTCATTGTTCCTTGCCAGAAGCCCTTTGAAAATCATGTCAGGAAGAACTCTTTTTATCTCAACAAAAACATAATGCTCAGGTTCACCTGCGCTGCTTTAAAAAGAATCTAGTCTTGTCCAATTGCAGTATTATTGACAAGTGAAAGCTTTTTTGTGCCTTGTAATGCTTTTAAAAGCAGCACAAACAATATTTGTCCACATAGGACAAAACCTTCCCAAATGATCTTTGCCCTTATGTGTCTTTGGACTTGAAGAACTTGTCTAATAGAGAATAGAAGATTGTTTCTATGCAAATCCAGAGTTCTGATTGAAGCTGGACAAACAAAATGGAAATAGAAAGGCCAAAAATATTTTTCATAGCCTAGTTTGGTATCATCCAGGCTTTAGGTATAAAATAGAAACAAGTTTTCTAAGGAGAAAATTATAAGCCCTGCAGCACATGCTAACAGCATGCTGGGGCATTGCATTAGCATCAAAGGAGACAGAAAAGAGAAACAGTCTGTGGAGCAAAAAAGACCTCCTTTTCTAGGGGTTGGATTCTCTGTCTCTGCACAGTATCAGATGGGCCTGATTTTCCTTCCTTTGTGATGTCCTTAGCAACCATTGTCTTAGAGTGATCCATGGAAGAATAGACTAAATTACTGAATCAGGCATAGAGTTCACTTCTCTCACCATCAGAGGAGGAAAATACAGATATTCACTGCCACAAGCATCAATCTCCTGCACTCTTAGGTTACAGTTCAAGTGAGAAGTGGCTGATAGAGCTTGGAACGTACTCATTAGTATCCATGTTCAGACTTGAACGTTTCCGTGCCCCTTTTGTCCCAAAGATTATTTGGCTGCAAACTGTCTTTTCACTTTCTTCTCATTCCTTTTTTACTTGATTTCTCCTTTTACTTATGTTCTTCTATTACTTCTTCCTTTTATTCTCTCTTTCACCCCCTCTTTTTTTTTTTTCACTGAAACTTAAAAAAAAAAAAACGTGCTCTCAGCTTCTTTCAGGCAATTTGAGATTGTTTTGTGCAGTATAATCTCTGTCTTTTGTGTTCTTCCTGCAAATCCTAAAGTCCCTGGAGCTCTAACTTCCATGGAGAACTCCACAGAACGAGTCCAGTCAGTATTCTTCTTTCCCCTCTTGTCCTGTGAGCCAGGCCATGCCATGCCATAATATTTGCCTTTGATTTCAACAAGAGCCTGATTGGATGCTGAACAGCTCTAAAGGCACTGAGGAGCTGGGAAAAGTCTTTACCATGGCTGGGTCACTTAAGGTTTATTTGTACACATGGGCCCTGACAACAATATGGACAAACATTGTGCTGCTTGAAAGCATCAGAAAGCACAAAAAGCTTTCACTTGTCAATAATACTGCAGTTGGACAAGGCTAGATTCTTCTTAAGGCATCCTGAGGTTAACAGGATGGGAACATTGGGTTTCTGTTGAGATAAAAAGAGTTCTTCCTGACAAGATTTTCAAAGGGTTTCTGTCAAGGAACAATGAGGCTGCAAATGTTAGTGTTATTATTTTGGCATGAGCTAGGGACTTCTGAAGTCTGAGCAGATGCCTGACTGCTGCAGTTGAAAAAGGCTCCATTAAGCATTTGTAACACTAATGTGGTATTAAACTATGTAACATCATGCAAGAATTAAATATTTGAAAAATTATTTCCATAGAAAAAAATTTTGATTGTCTGATGTTTGTCTGTACATGCAGCAAAATTGGATAATGTCATAAACTGAAAAACAAATTTAACATCAGTTTTATGAAGGAAGAGTAATTCTAAGGCAAAATACTAGTAGAAGACAGAAATAGCCATTTCATGTAGACTCTGGTTGTACAGATGTTCAAATGACTATTTAAATATCATCTGATAATCTAGGTGAAAAAATGCAGGAATTAATCTCATGGCATCTGGAGAATTTTTACAGGGCCTTTGTCCTCATCCTTCTTTCATTTAAGTTTATAGATGCGTTTTTCCCATGCCCTTCTAAACTCTCCGTCCAGATGAAATCAGCTATGTTTGGCTGTGGTAACTGGAACACGCAAATTCTGCCTGGTCTGAAGTTATCTGTTTTGGCCCTCTTTCTAGCACACACCTTAAGTCAATCATGCACTTTCTGCTGTTTATTTTATTCAGTTTGCAATCAAAATATGACAACAGATTTGCAGACATCAGGGAGATCCCAGCTAGGACATTCTCATTATTCTGATCTTTCTTCCTATACAAACTAACTTCATTTAGTGTTACTAACAACTAATAATTGAATTGGGGAAGAAAAAATTGCTGAAGATTTCTTCTTTCCTAGAAAACTCAAACTGAATTTGGTCAGAGAAAAATATCATGTTACTTTGACCATGTTAACTTGCTGGTTTCTGCATTCTTAGATGTGAATACAGATTCAACTGGTCATAATTTCCTTTCCCTATATCCTCTCTTTTGGAATGTGAAAAGACAAAGTCCAGCCCTAATTCTCAATTAAGATGCAATTGGCATGCTGAGATTTTTGAAAGTCATAATTCATCTTTCTTCTTTAGGATGATTTTCCTTACAAGTTCTGTAACATGGGGCCTTATTTCTTCAACAGAGACAGTAGAGTCCCACGCCTTTACTACTTTCCCGTTGGGGTCCACCAGATATTTCCAGAAGTTCCAGGTGGGTTCTTCTCCTGTAGAAGCTACAGGGGAAAGAAAAAAAACACCAGTTAAATATTAGAAAACCGCATCAGCCAATTCCTGACATTTCTTCATGTCAATTTGATGATTAACCTTGCAGAGGAAGAATGAATGTAAAATTAAGAGGAAGTTCAGACTGAATAAGATTAATTTTCTGACAGACAGCTTTAACTAGGCAGTAGTCCCTTGGAGACTAATTCAAACAGGGAAGCTTGAGCCAGGAGAAAGCACAATAATCAGTGTTGAAGTGTGTGAGGGCATTTGTGTGTGGAGCTGTGCTATAGAGATATACCTGATATAGTTGAACACTGATAGGAAAATGGAATTTGGCATGACAATATAGCTTTACTAGGACTAATTACTTGCTTATCCAGAATTTTCCCTCAAAAAGCACCCAGTGCCATGTGCTTCAGAAGATTGTTTCAAGAAATGCCACATGAAGAAATAATAAAGTAATTGTTCCAGGTTTCCCCTGGATATCTACAAATGAGTACTGTTTTCCCCTTCCTGATCACATACCCTTTTACATGAGTCACACTCTTACCCTTTACTCTTCTGCTATGTGACTAACAAAATGTCCAGGACTTTCAAATAGACCAGGAACCTCATGCCCCTAAAAGTACAAGCACAGATGCTACAGACAATTAGCATCTTTTTTTCCACTGATTATACACTGGGCAAACCTCACAAGGAATCAGAAATTATTTCAATGTATCATCATGACACAGCCAGACCCACACTTTTAACTATGTTGTCATTGTGCTGAATAAAGATACAGCCTCCAGCAGCCTCCCCCTGTGGGCAGTCGAGCAGGGAAACACAAGTTTTGCAAGTTTCCTGGGACATGTCTGCAGGAACATCTCTCCTTGGCAAAACAGAGATGGAAGGATGTGAAGAAGATTACAGGGAAATTCGGCCAGCAGAGTGATCCATTACAGACACCTGGAAGGAGGTGAGCTTGGGGTAGTCAAAAATAATATCCATACTCCTTTAAATTCAGGGGGATTTGGGAGAACACTGTGGTGCTGGAGAGAAGCTGCAGGGATGTGGTCCTTGCAGAATGCAGCTCAAGTGATACTGTGTCACACTGGGCTTTACTATATTTCATTGCTGAAAGACATTTCCTTCACATTGCATTAAGAATGACATTTTAATATAGCATTTAAATGGTATTTAGAGCATTTGTTCAGTGCAAGAAAAGTAGTGCCTTGATAGGGAGCATCCTGCTTTGCTGGCTGGTAAGAACCAGCAAAACCTCTTCAGGTGTCAGCACTGGCTCTAAAGCAGATTGGAACTGGAGGAACTGCACAGTGTGGCTGTTCCAGTGCTTGGCGAGGAATGAGGAAGGGAATATTCAAGGACATCATCTAGTGCCTGGTTTCACCTTTTGATTGTTGAAGTAAATGATGAGGTGCTTCTCTTCCACTTATCCTACAGCCCTAGAGATGAATCTTATAAATCCAGTCTGCAGCACTCATGTCACAGGAGGGGCACTTAAGAGGCTGCAAAGCGGAAAAAGGAAGGTCAGGGTATTGTATGCCTAGAGGACAGAATTTCAAGGCCTGTATTCCATGCAGAGGTTTATTGGACCAGCTTTTATGGGACATCTGCTATTGATGTGTGCTCATCTCTGGAGATCTTTTTAGAAAGTAAGACAAAGGTGGCAGAAAGAATTCCTGCCTTGTGCAGGAGGAGGGACTACATGACTTCTGACCTCTTCAAGCCTGACAACTCTGTCAGCACATCATCTCTTGTTCCTTTGGATGGCATTTTGTGTCAGGGGACTTCAATGCAGGAGAAACAACCCTCCAGCATTTCAGGTTACTCACCAATTAAGTACTTGAAGGCAGGAATTGCACCAGCCCCACTGACTGTGATTTTGCTGAACATGGGGAAGGAGGCACCATAAGTCTTTCGTGCAAAGCTCTCAATTTCTTTGTTGGTGTCTGGTTCCTGCTGCCCAAACTGATTGCAGGGGAATGCCAGCACATTGAAATGGTACGGGCCCAGGTCTCTCTGCAGCTGCTGTAAGGCCTTGTAGTGGCTGTCTGTGTACCCACACTCACTTGCAACGTTGACAACTAGAGACACCTGATGAACAAGAGAGCACATTAAAAAATATGTTGCACGCGTCAGTTTTCCAACAGGTTGGAATGCAGACTATTTAAAAATAAAAAAAAATATGTCTAGGAAACTGTGATTGAACACATATTTGAAACTACATTGATTTCTGTTCACAAAAAGAAGATTTAGTATTTCTTTTATGTATTCCTCTTTGGTAAGCATTAAGATAATCAACCAACTGCTAAGCAATCTTAATCTTCAGTTTACTGAGAATCTGTGTTTTTTTCCATTCTGCCTTTTGGACAGTTTCTAAGCATAATTAAGAAGAGAACATCCAGCTAAGAGATATCAAGTTGCATGAAAGAAACTTGCAAATCAATGTATTTTTTCTGTTTATTTATCTGTTGTGAAGCATCTGCTCTGCAGCATGTTTCCCTGCTCAAAATTAAGTGCCCTTGCAGAAATGTCTGATCCATTTATCCTTGCTAGTGCAAAGATCTAGACCTGGAAGTTAATAGAAGCAATTACAGGTTTTGGGGTTGGTCTGTGTAGTATGGGCTGTAAAATTTCCCATCACTTCTAGAGTAAATCTACTCAGTTGTGACAAAATGCCAACAGTTTTTGCACAAAGGTTTACTGCGTCAATAGAGATTCCAAGTGAAGGACGCCTACTGTCCTTTGAAGTCACTCCTGCAGTGGATCATGTTCAATCCTGTGTATGTTGTCAGTCAGATATGAGCACAGGCACGTGTCTGCCAGCACAGATCCACCTGGGAGGGAGCTCTCACACACAGGTGAGCACTACAGGAACAGAAGAATTTGTTGGGAATATTTAGTGACCTAACTCTGAACTAACATGTATCATAGTTTCTCGAAGCCTTGAAGAATTTTTCACTGGTTTTTGAGATAATTTTAGCCTTAAATAACTTTAAGAATTTTAGACTTACAGTTTTGTTATTCTCACAAATTTTGTGAGCTGCTGTTCATTCTACATAAATGGAGTCCATTCTAATACTTTTATACAAAAGTATTTAAGGAAAGAGGATGTGTGAAATAAATCATATTTAGTGAAAAATAAATGGCTACATGTGCATAGTGTTTTTAAAGCCAGAAAACTAACTGGCATATAAAGGTACATATCTGGGTAATATATGGGATCATAAAATGAGATGTGTAGAAGGGGAGAAATGAGTAAAGAAAAACCTAAGGGGATGTTGGTATTTGTAATTTCTTACATTAAACATTAACACGTTGTGTATTTTCTACTTTGTAGAACTGTATGGCTATCATAGAATCATAGAATATCCTGACTTGGAAGGACCCATGAGGATCATTGAAGTCCAGCTACTGAATTTAAAGTGGATTTGGAGTGTCACTGTTTTCCCTGGAAGACAGGTAATCTTTCAAAGCACAAATTGGTGTAATCTTCTTTGTGTTGGAGTGTGTCAACAGGATACAATCTAAACAACCCCTGTACACTTGTATATGAACTATGACCTGCAGCCATCTCACCTCCAAATCATCACTTTCATTCAGACAACACAAGCACTGTCTGAAGTTTTAAATTCAGTCTCCTAAAACATCTGAAGTTATTAGATTTTTTTTTCAGAGAAGAGGTAATAATTTTACAATGCCTTCCTGTTGCAGCCTCTCAGCATTTGAAACAGAATTTGTATGTCTGACATCAAAAATAACTATTGTCAGTTCTGTTATTTTCAATTAATCTGATTTATCAAGCATAGTGATAACAGTAGTTTAGTATGAAGTAAAAGATAAATTGTATCACTAAGAACTGAAGTCTCACTAGTTCTTCCATATGAATTTTAGAAGTTTTTTTAATTATAGTTTAAGCCTTGGAATTTTCTTGATGCAGAAGTATTCATACACCTTACTGAATTCAACTCTATTGGTACCTGCTCTCAAATAGAAGTGTAATGTAAGAATTTATCATTGGAGATTTGGGAGAAATAAAGTTGTGTAGGCATTGTGATCGTATTAAAACAGATATGAAAGATGAATTGCCAGTGAAAACAACTAAGCTTTTATAACTTTTACTTGATTTTAAGTAAAAAGAGGGCTTGAAAGGATTCACTCAAAAAGAAATAACTATTTTAATTTACAGCTGTTTAAAACCAGTGGTTTCTTGGCATGGTGGGGAAAGGCTTGAGAGCTCACAGTGACAACAGTGCAAACTTCCAAACATATTCCCCCAAAACATATGGAAACTATATTCAGCATTTCTTGGATGGCAGACACATTATGCTTCTTTTTTTTTTTCCTTAGAAAAATGCATTTGCTGTAACTGAATTCTCCATTACTGAGCTCCATCATTTAATAGTACAAACTTCTTAAAAGTATAACTAACATACATAATGAAAACTTCTGTGATCTATTAGTATTTCTCAATGAATGTTTAAAATGATCCTTTAAAAATCTTTCCTGAGTTATCTTCCAGATGTCTGGTATTAGAAGTGATTTCATGTGGTGATTTTTTTTAATCTGCATTTTATTTTTAATAAATAACAGTCACTCTTTTTGCTCTCATGTAGAGGCTGTACTTCGACTTCTACAACTATTAATGATTTAAATTAAGTTCAATATGCCTGACTTTGGGCTCTGAGAGTGCAAGTCAAGCACACCACCTAGTGTGCAGTGCAAACAGTTCAATGGACCTCACAAAAATTATTTCATTTCAGCTGAATTCTTTATCAGCTGTTGTCTCACCTCTTAAAACTATCATCCCCTTTGCTTAGAAAACCCATGCATTCTAGTAGTGAACTCATTTAACACTGCAAAAACTTTTTTTGCTTTACTTAATGTTCACACTAGAGTGCCTCCTTTAGGGAAAAATCCTGGGACAGATTTAGGAATCTGTCCCAGGATACTTGAGTTTTTAGACCCAGAAATTCTTAACTGGCTCCATGTGACTATGGAAGAACCAGCCACAAGTGTCAGATGGCACCAACTCACAGAGCTGTCACCTTCATGGAACTAATAGCAATATTTTTGTGGTAATTCAGTGGCTGTGCATTTATCCACACCCAGGAAAGCCACAGCCTCGGATTGGAGCAGATCTGGGTCCAAAGTGCCTACCAGTACTTTCAATAATAATATTTAGTTTAAAATAATACTTCAATAGTTATAGTGCCTAAAGCTTTTCCATGATTATAGGTTCAAGATTTCCAAAGGCACTGCACTGACACTGTTTAACTCCATCCCAGCATACTGTACTTAGCTGGGTGGTAGATTGGTACCACTACATCAAGATAGGCACAAACACAGCAGGGAACAGTTGATGCTTGGGAGCTCTGACTCCCAAATAGGTACTTTTTTTGGTAAGAATACTGTCTCTTACAGCATATCTGATACAGATCATGCAATACAAGATAAGATTATTAAATAAGATTAGATAGAAAACTAATCTTGTTTGGATCCTCTTGATTCTTGTCCAATCATAATCACTGTCCTTCGTTTTTAATGTTGGTGAGTATGGGTCAACATTTTATGGCAGCATGGAAAAACCACAGAAGTATGACCTCCACAATACAGTGAACCAGAGAGTTTTTGGACCTATTTCAGTTGTGGAACTCTTTTCTCAATGGTAATAGTCCTCCCTTTATTTGCTATATAACATAGGGTAATTGTGGTTTGTATCAAGATACACTCAAATAGAAAGAGAATTAATATCAATCAGTCTTTTTTTTTCCTTACCACGAAAAAATAGTTTCAATTATCTGAATAGACACAAGTTTATATTAATTATGATTTATTGAAGAATGATCCTGTCAGTCATTAATTGCACTGATTGTTTATACTTAGCATGGCTCTTGTGGTTTTAGAATTAGCAGACTTTATTAATTTTTTAGAGTCTGGAAGCCCTTGGATTTTTTCAATCCCTAGTAAGTTTCTTGACTACCAATTAAGTAGTTATTTAAATAAATTAGCTGAGTGACTGAATTGAAGAAAATGTCTTCTCTACATCTGCCAGAAAGCTTAAGGCTGGTAAAAGCTGGTTTAGCAATTAACAGACTATTGTTCCAGAAGCTAACTAGTGACTCACTTTCCTTAAAACACCCCCAGCACACACGTAGCACTTTAATAATATTTTCTTTCTTTTAATAGCTTTAAAATATTATGATAAACCTATGACTTTACTTATCTAACTGCAGATTTAAGCGAGTTTATTTTAAGAAATAAATGGGAGTTTTAATTAACCTTTTTCTATCTTGATACTGAGTTCTGACAACATAATGACAGAAAGGGATGTGTTTTATTGCTGTAATTTTCTTTAAAATTGTCCACATACATTATCAAAGAGCAGGTAGCCTGAACATTAATAGGATATCTGAATGCAAATCTATCTTTTATTCCACACAGAAGCTGAATGTCACTTTTTTGGAATAAACTATTCCATGTGGTCTAGCAGAGATCAAAGAATGCCATTCATCAATGGTTTATCTTTCCCAGATACAGCTCAAGAGCTTCCCTTTATGAAACCAGCCATGCCTCGAGGGCAGCGTGGAACCACAGCCCTGGAATACAGCACACACCCCGAACCTGCCTGTTCCTGGGATTCCAGAGGGGATGAACACCCCCAGCTCTCTGCAGAGTGGTTGTAAGGAATTCTTCCAAGTTCCCCCTTAACTCCTTTCCATGTTGATTCTAGTTCTGAGATAGAGAAGCTACAGGTGGTATTTGCTTATTCCGATTAGCAGATGACATGCAGACAAAACATGCCCCAGTAACAGGATTTATTGACAGAGCCTTTGGAAGGAGCTCATTTTAAAAGCACAAATATTGCTCAATATTAAACAGCTTCCATGTTTTTCTCCAACATAGATATTTGAGTGGGCATGGGATCAGTTCTGCTGTATCTCAGTTGTGAATGATGGGGGATGAGGACTTTGACCAGATAGGATTTAGGCCTCTCATTCGGTCCAAGTCCACCAGTATCCATTTCTGCTGAGCTCAAGAAAATGTGCATCTCCCTATATAGCTTCTCTGTCTTCCTGCCAGTGTTTTAGTGACCTGCTGCTCTGGACCAGTGAGTTCAGACATCTGAGGAGGGGGAAAACGAAGGTGTAAATACAAAGCTGGAGAAAAAGGGTGAAAATGAGAAGTGATGCTGCCTTTTTGGGCAGCAGTGAAACTATTGGACTGCCTGACTGTATCACAGATGTGTCATTTATGCTGATTTTAGCTTCTATAATTTGGGAAAGGGGCTATAAGAGGTTACAGTATTAAGTATAATAAGTGTGCTAAGTTCTCTTTTCACTTTTCCATAATATCGATCTTTTCTAGATTATCAAACCGCTAATAAAATAAAATGAAATAAAATCAGATTATAGTCAGGGACATTGTTTTAAAGTGGTATAGAAAACTGTGCCTAAAAATACTTAATGTAAGATGTAAATACAATTTAAAAGACATCATAAAAGCATATGTGCTTTTATCTACGTGTCCTTCCTCATATTGCTGTCACACTAAAAAGCGAGAGAAGTACTTGCATGATGTTGTTACAATTTCACTATACTCTGATACTTTGTAATATCTCATGCTTTTACTAACTACTGTGAAATCTGTTAACTCCATTCGCCGCGGATCAAATCCCTTCTTTTTAATGTAGAACATTAAAAAGGAACGGGATTTGAGTAAGAATAACACACAAAAAGTCATGCAGTTAAAAGACAGAAATAAACTCCAAAAGTAAGCTACACAAAGACACAAACTTCCTGAGCTTCCAATGGAACAGGCAGAATCCAGAGCAATCGGCAGGAGGGCAGCGTTCCCTGCCTGCCACGTCTACAGGCGGCTGCAGCAGCAGAAGACGCGGACACACACGGGGGTTAGACTGCAAACGCTTTATTGAAGAGGAGCCTGTGTTAGCCGGACGAGTTGGCCGAAGGGCAGAGGCACAGAGTGAGCAGCCCAGGGCACACGCGTGTGCACCGAGGCTCCGAGCACTCTCGCCGCGCTCGCTCCGCGGACATGCAAGGGCTGCCCGTTAGTGAGCCCGGGCGGGAGCCGCCCCTCCCCGCCGCACTTACCGAGCCCCTGTACTTCTCCAGAGACACAAGCTTGCCCCTGATGTTTACAACTTTGAAAGTGTAAAAATCAGGCTCCTTCTGCCGCGTAGCGGAAAAGGCTAAGAGCAGGAGCGCTGCAATTGCGAGGAGCATGGCTAGAGGGATGAGGAGGACTTTGGGGAAGGAGGAGGCAGGCTGGTGCTCCACACTGCCCTCCGGGTCCAGCATGCTGCACGGCCGCCGCGCTCTGCCCGGCCCGGCCCGGCCGCGCTGCCGCAAACGCCGCGCTGCTGCAAACGGGCCTTTTGCGGCAGCCGGCGGCTCTGCCCGCTCCGCTCCGCCGGGACGGCTCCCTCAGCGGGCTCACGCTCTGGAACGGAGCGATCCGTGCTGGAAGTGCCGCCTGAATGGTTGTGGCCCTAAAGCACCGGCTGGCTCAGTCTGTGGGATGCCAGTCGCAGAATGGCAGAATATTCTGTGTTGGAAGGCGCCCACAGGGATCACTGAGTTGGGACCCTTGGGGAACCTCAGAACATTTGGCTTTACTTCTTCTGTTTCATTGTTCCTCTACTGCTGTATTGACAGCCATGAACTCTTGATAATAACACTGATATTTCAGCCTAAGAAAATTTGTCTTTTTTTTCGAATTACATGGTGTGCATGGACAGTTTTGAAACCAGAACTAACATATGAAAACTGATATTAAGCTGTTTTCATGATAGCAACACCATTCCCAAACTGCCAAGTCTGAAGGGATTTGAAACCATCCCTTAGAACGAATAATGATCCAAACAGGTATTAGCACGACTTGCAGCGCCCTGTGTTTCAAAAAATAGATACAGATTTACTCTTAAGTGAATAGCCCATAGAGGGATCAAAGAGATGTTGTTAAAGATCCTGCTATAGCTACATCCTTGTGATTTTTGATGGATTTGCAAAGGCCCTTTTTTGTGCACTAACTGCAGCATGTAGTGACTACGGTGTAATGTCAAAGGACAGCAGTGGCTTGGTTGCTACTGGTTACTGAGGGAGTGCTCCCAACCAGTCACAGCACTCAGTCAGCAAAACCAGAATCACCAACACGCCACATAAACCAGCCACATCAGCCAGGCCTGCAGGAAATGCAGCTCTGCATGCACCTGCCTGGTGAGAAGTGTGTCCAGACCACTGATCTCACTGTGTGAGATGGAGATGCCACACTGCCAGAGGGCTTTCAGGCAAGAAAGAGCCCTAAAGCATCAGGAACTGAGTTTGGTATCAAAGCATAGAGACATTCAGAGCCAAAACACTGCCTCAGTGCACTGATGTCATTCTTGGGTTGTTTGCAAAAAAAAAAATGCTATTTGTACAGTTTGCTACTATGCCTGCTGGAAGAAAAGGATTTCTACTTACAAAGTAACAACAATAGAAAGCTTTTGATGGTCATTGATTTCTTCTTGGACCACAAAACTGGTCAGCCATGGACTATGATTCTGATAGTTCTTGGCAAAGAAAAGGAAAATGCAATGATTTAGAGAAAACAATTAAAGTGGGTCCAAGGCATATTGGAAATTTATCTTTTGAAGAGAAAATTACATTTTATAATCTCACTTTGTTTTTTGGGGTTTTTTTTTAAAAAGAATTTTGGTAGATCTTTGACATTTTGATTAAATTTGCTTAGGTAATTCAAGCATGACCAGCATTACTGTAAGGGAAGAAGCCATATATAGCTAGTCGAAAAACATATTTCCAGTTTTTAAACATTTCAGATTTTTCACATTTTTTATTAATTTCAGTTTAAGCAGACACCCAACATCAAGAAATAATGTAATATGTTACAAAAATATATAGATGGATAGATGGAAAATCTGTCATGCTCTCTACAGTACAGATACACTGTGATGAGAATGTGAATTTCTTTGCAGATAAGTGGTATTTTCCTGGATACTTTCCTGGCTGTACTATTGATCAAGACGACAGTCAAGTATGATTTCCTCATTTTATAAGTAAATTATCTAAGAAGCTTTAGAGTTTCTTCAGACCAATCTGGAGAAAGAGGACAGGGCTTTTCCATTTAAAAATATTTTTAAAACCTAGTAAATTCTAAAATAATCTTTAAAAATTGATCATCAGCATAACATGGATTTTTTTTTGTCAGAAAATGAAAAACAAATCTACAATGCAAATGTACATTTTTGAGGAATAATATTTTAGTTGCTTGGTTATAGGACTAAAAATGAGGCCACATACTGCAATGTAAGAAGCAAGTTTTGCTCTAGAAAAGGACTTTATAAAATTTACTTCCTACAGCTTTATGATTATTATCTCTGATTTATAGATAAAATTTAGTAACTTTCAGAGTCATATTTTCTCCTACAAATTGAGCCCAGAATCTGAAAAGTTTTGATCACTGGCACTGAATTGGGAATTCTTTAAATAATGGCCCACTGGCAGTAGAACCCTGCTTCCTCTTTTAGTGCCATGCTTCTATATTGCTCCCTGCAATAAAATATTCTTTAACATCAGCAAAGAAGGAGGCATTGTTCCTGAACACAGAGATAGAGACTATGTCAAAGGTTGTTGGCTGTATACTGGTGCAAGTTGTCAGAACCAAACTGCTCTACCAGTTCATATTAAAGTCTATCCAACTATTTGAAGGAAATATGCCAATCAGGTTTGCAAACTGGCGTGTGTTTGCTCACTAGCATGTCTCAATGTTGATCTAGGAGAACTGTATCCAGCAGCAAGTATAATATAGCTACTTCTGCAATTTACTCTTTGGCCTACTAAACCTAATAGAAATCTTTGTCAAATAAATTGGAATAGGCTGGAACCACCACCCAGTTCACCTCAGTTGTCCCCAGGGCAGCACTGCTGTTTCTCTTGCTGCTGCCCTGGACTGGCCCACGTAGCTAAAGGTGAATCCCATAAGCAATAGCCTGAGCTACCCAGTCCTAATTTTGTAGTGAAGTGCACTTCAAGTGAACCAAAAAAAAAGGAAAATACAGGTTACCTCTAAGGATTGTGCTGACTTCACAATACATTCAGAAGTATGTCTTGTCAGTATTACAGAATCCTGTGTTACAGATTTTGCAACTTTTGTGTGCCTACACAGATTCCCTGAGGTAGTGTTTCTAGCACTACTATTCATACTACTTTTAATAGTTTCCTTTGAACCCCTTTCGTAGCTCAACACTGATCTTTTAGTGCTTTGTTTTCCTGGAAAGGCCTCCTTAGCCTGGGCTAGGAAGTGCCAACAACACGACATTTCGCTGCCAAAAAGGGGTAGTACTGGATCACAGAGGGATTTGCCTCAGACAAACACTTGCCAGTGCCTTTAGGTCACCGTCCAGCCCTGCCAAGAGCCGGCAGGCTGGCTCTTCTCCCCTGAGACCTGCGGGCCTGCCAGCAGACACGCTGGCCAAGCCACTGTCCCTGGCTGCTGCCGGGGCCAGCTGCATAGCCAAGGTCAGGGAGCCCGGAGTCATTTCCCCAGGTGCCCGGAGCACAGCCGCTCTTCTCCACCGAGCACAGGAGGAGGGGGAGAAGCCCTGGGGAAGCGGGAATCGAGGCCCGGGGTCCAGCGAGCCCTACCCTGCTCCACAGAGCCTGGGCAGAGGATGCCCCATCGCTCTCCTGACGGGAGGGTGTACTGAGGAGGGGCCGGCCCCTTCTGCCGTGCATGCAGGGAGAGGACCGGAGGAAATGGTTCTACGCTGACACGGGACATTCAGATTAGATACTAAGAAAAAAAAGTGTTCCCCGTTAGGGTGGTCAGGCGTTGAATAGGTTGCCCTATGGTGTCACCATCCGTGGAGGTGTTTGGGAGGCGTCTGGAGCTGGCGCTGGGCGCTGCGGGTTTAGCGGCTGTGGGGATACTGTGGCAGTGCGGGGTGTACGGTTGGACTGGGGGATCCTAAAGGTCTCTTCCAACCTGATTCTATGCGGAAGAAGAGGCCTGGGAAGACAAATAAGGGGGAAAACTAGGATGCCTGTTGGGGGGTAATTAAGAAGAAAAAATTTGCTGCTTATTCCCTCATCCCCGCTTGCCGCTGTGGCACTGGGGGAGGAAGGCCCTGAACGCCGGGGGAGGCGGGAAGGGGGGCGCGTCGCCCCCTCAGCAAGGGGGGGGGGGGGGCGGTTCTGAGGCATGGGGGGCTCCCCGGCAGGGCCGGGGCGGTGCGGGCACCGTGCCCGGCTCGGTCCCCGCCGCCGCCGCCGCCCCGCAGCGCCGCCGCCCTCGGGGCGCTCCCGCCCGCCTTCGCCCCACAATGCACCGCGCCGCTGACATGGCGGCCGGGCCGGACTGAGCCGCTGCCGTCGGGGCCTGCAGCAGCCGCAGCCGGGCATGGCGGGGGCGCCGCACCGGCTCCGCTAGCGCCGCACACAGGTACCGGGGCCCGGGGGCTCCCCGCGGCCGGGGGCGGCGGCCTGGGGGGAGGCGGGCTCAGGGGGTCCTGTCCGCGCCGGCGCCCCCCCGCCCCAGCCCTGCCCCGCCTCGACGGCCCGCCGCGGCCTCGGGCCCCGCGCCCGGGCGGGGGAAGCGCCGGGGTCTGCAGCGCCGGGGCCGCCGCAAGGTCAGCGCGGGGCCGGGGCTGCCCCCGGGGGCGCATCCGGGCCGGAGCCGGTGCGTGCGGTTTGTTGTTCGTACGCCCCGTGGAATGAAATAATGCGGGGGGAGACACCACCGCAGCCGGCGAGGCCCGCGGGGAATGCCCCGTGTGCGGGGCTGCCCTCGAGAGCCGTGCCCGCTCCGCCGCGAGAGGTTCTCCTTTCCGTGGATTACGATCTGCCTGGAGTGACACCCAGGCATCCCTTCGCCTACGTGGTTGTGCTCTTTTGTTGGCTTATTTTGTATACAAATACAGCTGAACGACTTTGCTGCTTTTGCAATATGTTGCAATTTGCCAGTTGGCTGAATGTGTCATATTACCTGAGGCCTCCTGGCTTTTAAGGTTGTTTCTGGGTATATCAAAGGAGGATGAGCTCATAACACACAAACAATACAGTCGCATTTAAGCTAAGGTAGAGATTAGTACAATAAAAAAATAGTTGTATCTAAGTATGGATCTAATAATTTTTTTTTATATCCATGCCACCTCCATGTCACTTGGCTTCCTGAGCACTGTGCCCTGGTTTTAGGGGTCGTTGCATTTGCTTGAAAATAGAGGATACATGTTGTTTATGGTTTTGACTTGTGCTCCTGGTTTCAGTGGTTGCTTTTTGGATAGTCTGACCCCAGATAGTTATGACATAATTATTTCCGTGACAAGAAAAGTAAGCCAGCCATGGAACTATGACTTAATTACAGTACCTGGCAGAAGATGCTATATTAGGAGTAAGAGGTCTCTTTTACAAATACCAATTTTGCAATGAGCTTTTTTTAATCATTTTTCTACTTAACTTTAGTGTAAACCTTCATAAAATTAATTTTGTGATAAAATTACCTTTTCCCAAAAGATATATTGGGATGTGTTCCCAGAAGATAGACACAGAGGGATCAGAAAGTTCCTCCTGTGTTCTGTTCTTGCACAGAGGACAGCTGGGACTTTCTTTTCATACCTCAGCTTGCCGTGCTAAATGCCCCGGGACACCTGCACTGTGCAGGGCATGTATCCGGTTCTTCCTCTGAAGGGAATTGCTGCAGTAGGGAGAAAGAAAGGGGGACAGGATTTCCCTGTGTTGTACTTGAAAGCAAGATATTCCTGAGGAGCTCCTCTTAACTGTCTTGTGGCTCTGCTTGTCAGTCATGCTTCAGGATTGTTGTATTCATATTGATACCATAAGGCAGTCTGACTGTCTGAGAGTATATTCTGTGTTCAGTTTGCAATCCTGGCTTTTTAAACTTTACCAAGGATTTCTACTACATTAAGTTTATTTTGGTCACAATCTTAGTGAAATAATGCAGTACTGGTACTGACTTGTATTGAGAACCCATAGAAAGAAGGATCCTGCAATTTGCTTGGTGGATTAATTTGCACAATGGAAGCAATCCAGTGAAAGTCAACTTTTCTCGTGCTTTTGGCACATTAACAGTATTTTGTACATTGCTTGATAAATTGTTTAACTTAGAAATACAAGAGACCTAAATTTTGTAACAGTGCACATAAATTTAATTTTTTTTTGTTTGTTTTTTTTGTTTTCACAGAAATGCATGCATACATGCATGTATACTCATACTGTATCCTTGGTTTGTAATTTTGGTTCTAAGGTTTCAGCAAGTCTTTGGAAAAAACCCAGTTTATCAGATGTTCTTAGATTTTATTTTCATTTCTGTTGATGCATGAAGTACTGCTGCCAGCGAGAAGTAACTTTCAGATTTTAGTTTTCAGTGTCAGCAAAGCTTGACACAGGAGTCTGGAATCAGTTTTGTGTTACAAACGATTGTGACTCAGTCCGCTGAGCATGGCTGTGTTCTTGACAGCTTTCCTGGAGTTGTGATTTTCAGCATGTTTCCTCCAGTAGGGAAAGTGCTGGATGCTGGTGAAGAGGCACAAGGGTACTGGTAGAAGATCTGTTTGCTTTCACTGTGGTTTGTGAACTGGTTTGCAGCTGGTATGAAGCAGTTCAAAGACCATCCCTTCCTCAAGGATTCCAGTTTGAGTGAAGGGCTCACTGTTGTTTAAATAAAAGATCCAGATAAGCTTCTATGCCACAATCCATACTGCTGTATTGTCATTTAGCATAGCACTGAGCATAAGTGGAGCTTAAGATCAAGGTGAAAAAATTGGTTTCAGTGTGTGGCTGCAATTTAAACCAGTTTTGTGATCACCTGAGGCCTCTGGAAGCCTCTGAAAGGCTCTAAACCAGTGCAGTGCTGTGTGGTGCTTCCCCAGCCCTCTCACGGGTCCTTGGGCTGATGTGTGTGTTTGAAGTTTGAGCTCCCTTGTATCAGTTCCTGCTCTGCTCTCACATGAACGGTGCAGCATTCAGGGAGATTTTGGAGCAGGTGCTGCCCCTCTTCAGGGTTTGCTGCAGTTGGGTCTGAGATGTAAAGAACTGTTGCAGTAAAATGTAGCATCAGAACCAAAATGTGCAAAAGCATGAGCAGCCTATATGGAATAGAGAGGTGGGGGAGACTGTTGTAGCACAGCTGGTGTGGCTGAGAGAGGACAGCTTTCCCGAGCTTGGCACGGGAGGCAGCAGCAGTAGTAGGGTCAGAAAGAGGTAGTTCTTGGTTGGGTGACATTAGTTTTTCTCACCTTCCCAGTGAGTCATACTGTAGAAAAAACAGTGAGTCAATGCAGAGTAATCTGTAACAAGCATATCCCTCATGGATTTCCCATCCAGCATATTTTGCTCACTTGAAAATTTTAATTGTAAGATATTTGCACCTACATGTGTTACTAAGTTTTTTATCAGCCAAAGCCTTTCTTGTTACTTCATTTATTTAGCAGTACTTCTGTAAATCAGATATCATCTTCTTACAGTGTTATATATTTTCTACATATGTATATATACATAGTTATATATCTAATGATGACTCCTTAGATGTTTTCAATCTTGCACATAATAAATACAGCATCAGAGCTTCCTATCTTCACTGAGCCCAGAGTGCCAGTTTTGTTGCGTCCTTGATTTGTGTGTTAAAGTTTATGTACACTGTGCTGACTTCCTTCTGGGTAGATTTTGGCAGTATTATCCTTACCAGGATAAATTCTATAGCCTGTAGTAAGAGGGAGTTCTGGAACACTATGTAGCACTTGTGTTTGTTACTAAGAATATCGATGGGTTTAGTGCTGGTGGAGTCTGAAGCGCTTTAGTGGCCAATAATCTCTGATAGTTTTAGTTTTAAGTACTTTGGAAAAACATCAAGCATGGGTAGTAGGTTGTACTGAGTTATGTCTATTTCATCATAAACCAAACATAAATGTGTGATAATTTTTTAAAAACTATTGACAAAGAACATGGGAGAGGTTTGAATGATTTGTAGAAGTTCTCAGACAGAAAAATGGGCCTAAGGCTGTAAACAGTCAGAAAATACCCCCCCCCCACCCCAGCACATTAGGGCTGTCCTTAGACATCACCTGTGCTGCACTCTGAGCAGAGTGCAGAAGACAACCTTTCATATTGTTCCTGACTGTGGCTGTAACCTTTGTCTGCAGAACTTCCTTTTATTTTTGTTGAGGAAGTTCAGCTGGGCTATATTGGTAGTGAGGCGAGGGGGGCACTGAGGTTAATCACCCCACTTAGTGTTGGAAGGCTGGCTGGGAGATTTGAGCTTAAGGACAATCATAATGGGAGAGATAAAAGCAGGTCTTGGATAAAATACAAGTCTCCCTATCTCAAAGGAGGGAATGCTTTATAGAAACAGGGTGATAACACTTATGTTTGTAGTACTTTCTGTGTTTATATTTTATCTAGTACTCCCCAGGGAAACAAAACTTAAAAGCCTGTTCTCTTTCCCTTTAGTTGCCATTCTACACTGTAGTCCCTAGTTTTGGGCATTTCTGCCAGTTGGGACCACATTTTAGAACATATTTGAAGTAATGGCAAAGGGTCATTGAGTTTCTGTCTGTTTTCTGGAACAATTGTGCCTCAACAGAGGAGAGGTCTCTGCTGAAGGGGAAGCAGGAGGAAGTTCCATTTCCTTGTAGGGAGTAGCTACAAATCAGACAGGGCTCCAGCACGTCTGCTCTGCTTGCCCAAGGGGCTGTGATGGAGAGTGTGACAGAGGAGCACAAAATGAACGTCTAGGAAACCAGGTGGAGTCAGTTCTGCTGTTAATGAAATTATTAAAAAAAGCTTTGCAAAAGAACAACTCAGAAGGCAAGAGCTCGCAGTTTAACTTGGCCTTCATCTTTGAAGAGGCAATGTTGTCAAATTCTGACTCCAGATGTATGTGTTTGAGGGAGTTAAATACTGTGGAACAACTTGAGAGGAAGAAGTGGTAGAAGAGGAAATATCTTCTTGAAAGTTTTTTTGTGTTTTTATTTTCCCACCTGTTTGGAAATAAGCCTTAGTCTGATTCTTTGCGATTCAAATGCAGAGTTTTCTAATGCTAGTCTGCAAAGTGGAGGAAACAAAAGAAACTGGCAAAAATGAAAGTGAAACATTCTCATTTCTTAGTTTTGTGAGCCTAAAATGAATTCTAACCAAAGCTGCTTTTAAACATTTTTAATTTGCTTGCTGTAGGTATAGATTTTTATACTTTTCTGGAGTTTAAGGTCAGATGGTATCTTGTCTAACCTCAAGCTGTTGTATTTCAGCCAGATTATTTTTCTAAAAAGAGCCAAGAGCTAGATTTCAGAGGAGTAATTGGCACTGTACACTCAGAAAGCAGGAGAAACTGAGTCCCATGTAACACTGGGATATTGAATTATTGAAATATGCTGAACTGGTTTCAACAGGTGAATATACCCCATTTTGCAGACACAGGAGCAATGCTCTGGTTTTGTTGCCAGCCTGGCTGGGAGAAAATTCTGCTTTGGTTCCAGGTCTGGCAATTTGGTATGAGCCTGAGCTTGTGCATAAGAGGTGCCATCCAGGTTTCTACAAAGATGCCACCTCAGCACTGATTCACTCCACTCCAGTGCTTTGTTTCCAACCAACTTATTTTTTTAGAGGCACTCCTTTCCCCATTTCCCTCTCTCCCTCTGTCATGTAGATGGCCAATATCTGACAGAGGATGATCTTTTTGTGTTCTGTCCTGGGTTCAGGAGAGGTCTCTTTTTGTTTCTCATACTGAGTTTTATTAGTTGGTTTATTTTGCAGTTTGTTGTGAGATGGTAATTTGGTTACTATTGAATATGTTTGCAGGAGTTAAAATTATTTTTTGTTTGCTAAATTATTTCCATATTCAAGAGCAAAAGGAAAGAAAAAGAAATCCCAAAGTTCAACAGCATTATTATTGCACTTGCATTTCAGATTCTGCACTCATTGTGGAACTCCTGACTTTTATTTCATACAGAGAATTCTTGTCTTATGAAATGTCATGACCTCTCTTTATTCATATTTCTTAGGAATAAAGACTATGTATGGTTTTTAACATTATCTACTTACATTTGATTACATTCTTGATATGCAACACTATCACAGTACTCAAATCATTAGCTCGGTTCTAGTTTTTACTAGCAGTTTCTTTAGTTACTTTTTCCCATTTGATTAAAGATTATATATTCTCTTTGAATATATAATTGTGCATTTAATTGAATGGATGAGATAAAATAATTTGAATAATTTTTGCAGATTTTTTTAAAACCTACTTTCAAAATTTGACTCTAACAACGTGACACATAAAAACCCAAAACGCAGCCCCACTTCTCCTCCAATGCCGGAGTTTCACGGTAGCTTTAATCTGGAACTGGTGCCAACAGGAGTTGTCCCCACCCTACGAGTTGTTTGTTATTGCCAGGCGTGCTCCTCCTCCTCCTCCTCCTGCCTGGTGCCAGCTTTATGTTCGGCTGGATTGGTTTTCCGGTTTGGTGGCCGGCAGAGCTGCCCCGGAGAAGGAGCAGCCCCGGGGGGAGCAGCCCGGCGGTGGCAGCGAGCGAAGGGCTGGAGCCGGGGCTGCCCCGCGCCGCTTCCCCCCAGCCTGGAGCCGGCCTCGCTGTGCCCCGGCCGGAGCTCAGCGGGGAATTGCTGCGTGTCTTTGTGGTTCGGGTTCGTTTGGTGGTTTTGGGAGTTTTTCTCCTCTCTTCAGGTTGAACAAGTAAAGCGTGATTAGTTTAGAATTTGAAAAATCATGTTCCCGTTTCTTTTCTGTTACATGAAATTAAAAACCAAACCCACCGTAGAGGTTAAAGGCAGTGACGTGTACAGAGCTGTAACAGCTCCCCAGTCTCTAGGGCAGAGCTTTGTACTGGTGTCAGGAATTGGAGTAACTTGAATTTAGCTAACCTGAGGGGACCCTGGGCTCTCCTTACCACCCTGAGGCTTCAGCAGTGCTGGTACAGCTGGGCAGGAGTTCCTGCTGCTTTTTGGTTAGAGCTGCTATGGGAAAGGCTGGCTACAATCCAAAGGCAAATATTATTTAATCTTTGTGACTTTTGATCTCGAAGTAAGAACTGGGTGCAATCAGTATTTAATAGAAAATAGTTGCAATATTAACTGAATACGAGATAAAATACTTAGCCGTTGGAAAAAATTTAGGAATGGAGATTTTTTTTCTTCTTCAGTTTTTATATTTTACTAAACAATGTGATGCTAACAGCATCTTCAGGAAAATTCTTGTGGACTTTGTTTGTTTCTTTTTCACCTTTGAAAGATACATATTTTCAATTATATCAATAGAGACTTAAGATAACCTTTTTTAGTACATGCTTTGTGTCCTGAAGTATTTTCTGATTTGTGTCTCATTAAAATGAGATACTAACTGTATTATATAGCCTGAAAAAAAAAATACTTCATACTGATAATATTCAGAAAGGTTTTTTGGTTGTTGTTTTTTTTAAGCTGGCATTTTAATCTGATCCTTTATTCTGGTTCTTGTTTTTAAAGTACAAAAGTATGCTGTGATACTTTTAATAGCTGTAATTCATAGACTTTTCTATTATTTTTTTTCTTCACTAAGTGGTAAGGGATGGGTTCTTTAAAAACCAGAAATTTCTATGGGTCATGCATTTACCTAGCAAATATGCAGCTGGACAGGAAAGAGAGAATTTCTGCACTCCATATTTTGTTATAGTTTTACAAAAACAGTTTTCTTCTTTGTCTGATGCTTCATTCTCGGAGTTTTCAATTGCTGTCTAAATGTTATTATAAGAAGAAAGTCCAAGTTCTTGTTGCAGATTCTTGCCTTCATTTTCTTTATTAGTTAGACTAATTCCTTACAAACAGACCCGCTTGTGCTGAACCTCCTCCCACTGGAAGCACAACCTTTGAGTTGTCTCCAGCATAAATCTCAGATGATCATATACCACCTAAAGGCCCGAGGTTTAGATGAGGAAAGTTACTCTGTAGCTAAACAAAATATTTACTATTTCTGTTTTTTTTATATTTTTAAATCTTGCTTAATTGCTGGCAGTTAATTTATATGAGAATAGGAGATGCAGGTGATCAGTCAGTTTAATATTAATACTTTGAGCTATATCTCTGAATGCTTTTTTAAATCAGTTAATAAAATGGAGCTTGCTTGCTGGAAACTGAATTAGTTTCCTCTAGTGGCTAATTTGAGCTGTGGGTTTATTGAGTGGTACTTTTTAGATGTGTTAATTTTTTTCTTTTTTTTCCCAGTGTAGTTGCAGATATCTTGGTTCTTGTTTTTGTTCAGAAAGCCAGAAATAGGAAGGAAAGAAAAAAGCAAGCTGTTGGCAGGTTTATCAGTTTATCATTGAGTGTATTTTAGCATGTTCTGCCATTTTTTGTCTCTTCATAGCCCTCGTCTTCTAAATACAAATCAAAATAATGAAAATTTTCATGAGTTTTACTTTAATACTGGAATGTATTGTGAAAATGTACTTATGCCTGTGGGGGGAATATGCTTCCTATAATAATTTGTATTAACATCTTCCTTTAGAGAAGTTTATTTAATGTGCTGTCTGCATAGAGATTTATTTTTTTCCTTAGGTTTTAAAAATATCTTATCATTATTTCTTCAGTAGACAATCAGCTACGATCCTTGCCTGCACAGAGGATTTAAAATCAACATCAAATTGCTGAAGAATTGCACTTCAAGTGGTCTCGAGACAGGAGAAGCAGGTCTTCACTATAATGGAAGAGGCCAAGAGCTCAAAGAATGGAAATCATGACCCAAGGAAGTCTGTCCGTCTTGTCTGTGAGGAAGGCAAAACAGTCAAAGTTACAATTAATCAAAATTATAAATATAATAGAAATGACAAATCTATGAAGGATGTCGGGAGAAGTTCTCCAGGTGGGAATAGCAGCAGAAAAAGTAAACAAAATGATGTTTGTTCTGAAAAACAAGGAGAAAATAAATCATGCAAAGTAAATAGTTGTATTCCTGGAACTAAAGATTTGGGATCAAGCGTTCAGGATCGAAGTCATGGAAAAGCAAAAAAATTATCTAATTTATCATCAGCAATGGAAAACCTGAAACAGACAAAATCCCAGCCAGTGGGAGAAAATGCTCCAGGCACCCATGTTTCAGGGAATGGGGTCAGTATGGAAAGCTTAACAGCTGCTCAGAAAGGGAAACTGGTGCTGGAAAATCCGGTGGGAGTTCATACTTTGAAGACTAGTGTTGATCAGGCTGGTGATCCTGGTAAGACTGCTGCAGATCAAAGAAAAATGGAGCATAAGCCTGATGACTTCAGTGAGTATTAGTTAACACTGCCTTATTCCATTTTCTTCTGGTGCAATGCTGACAGTCTGAAATGGGCTTTGAAATGTTTCTGTTGGTGTTATTTTTTCACATGTACGAAGTTGCTGGTTGCATTTAGAAAGAACATGATGTTCATACGAGCATATTGCTTAGAGAACAAGAGATTATGATAATAGCTGTCCTTTTTCTTATGTCTAAGACCTAAACATCTTTGTAAGCTACTTAGTGTGCGTGGGTTTTAGGCAATTTTGTGAATATAGTGTCTTAGGAAGGGGGAACCCTTTGTAATATCATTGCCACTCAGGGAAATGCCAGTTATTGCTTCTTTTCAGAAAGATCAGGGGGAAAATGGGCAAGGAAAGTTCCTATTATATGTAGAGGGGAAATATTTACTTATTTTCTGTGACTGTTGTGCTCTTTTTATTACTAAAAATGTTTTGAGTAGGCTTTGGTAGGTGGCTTTTTGATTTAGGGAGCTCTGGAATACCTATCATCCATCAGTGGTTACCCTTATGAGTGTGCATTTCTTACACATGTTTTTCAATGTCAAAATTAAATATATTGATCAAGCTTTGTCTCACCAGGCTAATTCCATAGCTCAGAATTTGTCACACTTCTTTAGAATGCTTTTTTTCTTTAATGAAAATGCTGTTTTAAGATGCCAGTCATTGTAGACCTTCTGTTTGAAGTATTTCCCACAGCTACAGCAGTTGCTTGTATGGAAATACAAGGAAAATAACAAAGTGTGTGGTTTTTTAGCTGTCTTAATAGTGTTTAACAGGAAAAACAAGTTCAAGTGGTAGCATCCTGTGATCAGTCAGCTCTTTGTAGACCCCCATTATGTACTGTGGGGACCATCTGTCACTGAGAAACCAGGACTTCAAAAGTTACTCAGCTTTGATTCCTTGCTAGTCTGGGGACACCGATCTCATTCGAAAGGAAAGAAAAAGGAGAAGAAAAGACAAAGCACAAATAACCCTCAGTTTTGCTTATGTAAAAGCGACTGGAATAATTTGCTGTAGATGTTTGCAGAGATGAGTGGCCTGTGACCAATGCATAGGCATGTGGAGGAACTGGCCCTGTGGCACTGGGCTGAGTTTTTGGGAGCAGCAGCGTTGCAGAGCTCAGTGGCTGCTGCCTGTGGGCGAGAGGTGTCACGGAGTGTTCAGGAGTGACTCCAGCAGTGTCCAGGCTCAGGGCTGGCATTGCCTGCTGCCTGCCTCTGGAGGGTCATTTGGGTGAACGTCTTTGAGGCAGTTCTCTGATTTACCTCCTTGCAAAATGTGTTGTGTACAGTAATTTTATGCCTAATATTTATTGTTTCTTTTACAGTAGGGCATCGGGATCTTGTTTATTCTGTTCTGGATGGCAAAACCCTTTCTTGCTTTGAACAATTCAAGAGACTTTGAATTTGACTGAAACACAGAATTAATCTACCTTTTTATTTTGTGTTTTTGACAGCACTCTTAGTAGCAGATTAGTCTCTGAAGTCCTTTTAAAATACTGGTTAACTTACCAGAACAGTTTTAATGTTTAAGGTGATCTTGGGCAGTGTTTGGATAAAAAAAATGGAATGTAGCTCTAATTTGTGTCTGGTTCTTCCCTGCTCTGTACTCTAATTTTCACTTTTCCTCTCCTTGAATGACTCTGAAGAAAGTAACTGTTTCTTGCTTTAGGTAAAATAAAGAATTCTGAATCAACAAAAGAACATACATTGGAAGCGGATTATTTAGAAAACACTGGTGTTATTGATGAATCTAATCTGACAGTTGAACAGCAACTAGGATTGAAACAAGCTGAAGAACGTCTGGAAAGAGATTATATCTCCCGACTTGAAAAAGTAGGTTGGGTTATTTATCAGATAAAAAAGAAAATGTGTGTCCTCTTTCATTATCATCACCATATTTCTGGTTGGGTGGTGTTTCTACTACAGCCTGCTGCCTCTGTTTCTTTCTTCTTAATAATGAGTCACTTTCTGATCTAAGCTAGTGTCTCTAGTAGTTGACTAGTTGTTCATCCTGGCAGATTATATGGATTAGAAACTTTGTGTTCCTTTTGTGGCACATGTAGCCTTTGCAGAACCATTTTAATTTTCTAGATCTGAATGTTTACAATTCCAGTATTTAAATAAGATTTTATCTTATAAGATTTAAGTCTAGTTCTCTGGAAACTCAGAATGCATGACTAAAAAGAACCTTGAGCTTTCTTTAATGTCTCTCACTAGTCTCAGTTGCTATATTGGAGATGACTGCTTAAAAATGTTCACCTAAATTGTTCTTAACAATTATGTCTAGTGACACAAATGTTGAAGTCAGTGTAGGTAACCCAGAAGATTTTGTTAATATCTTATGGAAGCATTTTAATCCCTCATATGTTGCCCTAGGAAAATAACCAAAAGTTTATTACTTCTTTTTCATAACATTCTGCACATAGGAAAATCATTCCCATTCCTGCAGTCAAACCTTCTTTAGGCTCTCTTTGTTCTTTGGTCTTGAGGGTTTTTAGTTCCTGGTTCATTCTTGTTGCTTTTCTCTCAACACCCATTGTGTAAGTGGTGTTCAAAATTGAACATGCAATTTCTGCTGAAGTCTTACATGTAAAGAGGAAAGCTGACTATAACTTTCTGAAATATGGCATTTTCTTTAGGATCTCTGCTTTTTCAGCAGCAGTAGGATGTTGGCTTAAAGTTGGACTGGCAATGATTCCCATGGCCTTTCCTTAAGAATTGGTCCATCAGGTGTTCGCAGCCCTGTATGTTTTGCAGTTGATAATACCTAAGGAATGATACTTTGCTGTGGTATTATTTAGTTGAAAATTATTTATTCAATTTCTTTAACTTTTTTGTGATATCTGAATTTTTGTCATTTTACATTTTCTGTATCCTCTTCCAAGTCAATGTCTTTAACATTTATAGTCAGCACACTTAGTGTCGCATTTCCTACTTCTTCAACAAAAGTGTGGATATTTCTGCCCCCACAGGGACCCCTGCTGAAGAATACTTGGCACATGCTTCTAGGTAGGAGTGCTCTGAGGACAGTTCTCTCAGCAGTTTTGCTCCCACCTTACTGTTCTTTATTTAGATAGTGTTTATGGTCTCCTTTTGAGACTGATACTATGACAAGTGACAAAGACTGTAAAATTCAAGTAAAACGTCTGCTGCTGCTTCTTCAAGAGCTGTGACTGATCTTTAAAAAAGCAACCCTAAGATTGGGTTAGTGCAATTGCTTGTAGCAGATCAGGTTGTCACCTCTGACCTGTTTTTTCCCTATGTGCTTATTAAAAAATTGATTACAGTATTTTTCTGAATGCTAATTCTGACTGGTGTCTAATTCCTTGGTTCATCTTATTTAGCCCTTTAAAGATATTCTTAAATTTCTCTTTCCTGATGATCTGGAACCTTCCCATTCTCTGTGAGTTCCTTAAAATACAGCTGTCTCTTACAGATTAGCTCCTTGAGTATCCAAGGACAAATTTCATGAGACCTGGCTTATTAGGGTGCATCTATCTTACACAAGTAGTGGTCTGTAACTTTTCTGTCTTGTTATTTTGAGTTTTTGCCCTTTTCATTGGATTAAAGCATAATTAGATGATTTAAAAAGTCTTCACAATAAAGGCAAAATAGAAATTATTACATGATTCAGCCTTCCTGGCAACATCTATTAGCATAATACTGCAGACCAATATTGTAAAGAAACACAAAATTTTTCAAAAATAGTTTTACTGCTGATACTCACTTTATTATAAAAGAATGGTAAAATATTTTTTATCTACTTCAGTCATCAGGCATCAAATACTTGAGTCTTCCCTTGTCGCCAGGTGTAACTGTCTGTAGGTTGTTTTCCAAGTGGGTGCTTAATTTTTTCTTACTAGGTACCTGTCTTAGAGAAAATAAGGTTTAAAAAATTGGTAATTAAAGCAATATTTTAAATTTATATTTACTCTGTAGTTGGAGAGTATCAGACTAGTTTTTTTTTTCCCAAAAGCAAAAGGTCAAACTCAGTAAGTGGTAAGTGGAAAAACTTGCCCAGATTTAACAGCGGTTTAGGTCTCCATGTGATAAGTCAAATTTGTTTCACTGATCTGTGATCCACCTCAGTGTCTTAAAATGGTGTTCATTCATTGTTGTGTCACTGTTTAAACATCTGGTGTTTTCAGTATACTTTTTGGGTTTAGTAAATATAGATGTATTAGAATTAGGATGAAAATATGAAAGTAGTTTTCTTCTCTCCCAGTTATTGGAAAAGTCTAACAGATCTGGAGAAAAACTAATTTTTTTTTAAACCCTTTTGTCTCTGCAGTGAGCTTTTCAAAAGGTTTCCCATCTCTGTCGCTGTGTTCTGTTAGAGCAAGAAGATAAAATTGTAGGATGAGACAGATAAAATGAAGTATTTGGGAACAGCCCCTTCTCTTGCAGAGTCCTTTCTGCCTTTGAGTCCAGGAGGTCTTAATGGTTTACTGGCTGAATAAACTCCATGGTATCCCCTTGTGGACCTTGGGAAAACAGGTTCCCTTCTTCCCCATCATCTCTGGATGTTTGGCTGCTTCTTGCACACTTGGGGATCTCCCAGGGGGCCACTCTCCATCTGTGTACTCCATCTCTGCCGGGCTCTGTGTACAAAAAGGTGCTTCTTCTGCAAGTGTCTCCAGCTCTGAGCATTCCAGAGCATCCATCCCAGCTCTGAGCATTCCAGAGCATCCATCCCAACTCTGAGCATTCCAGAGCATCCATCCCAACTCTGAGCATTCCAGAGCATCCATCAGAGTGCAATAGCATCAGCCTTAGCTGGAGGATCCCACCTTGGCTGAGCCCAGTGATTGGGAAGTGGCTGTGTTCCCTAGGCTGTCTGGCCACACCCTTTCTAACAGGGCAGAGCCAGCGCCGTGTGACACAGCAGCAGAGCAGGACATGGCTGAGCTGCTGCCATTTCCTCATCAGGGATAGGCAGGGAGCTGCTGAGGTTTAGCCAGTAATTAAAAGCTTCACCTGACAGGGGAGTGGCTTACTGGTCTTTAGGTCAGCCTTAAGAAGCATAAACTCTTCAGTCTTAATCTTACCTCACTAAATTTGCTGAGAAATGTAATTTTCAAGTCATCTCACTTCCTTCCCTCACTCTCCCCTCTTGTCATACAGGTAAAAATCCATTTCTGTTTGTTTTTTGAAGATTGCTTAATGTTTGCAGAACGCCTTTACATTAAAAGTGTTACATAATAGTTAAATACAGTTTATTAATCAAAGAATTGAGTTTTTCACATACTACTGGTAGAAATATTTGTTTTAATCTATGGCAATTTTTCCTCAGCGCTCCCCAGAATACACCAACTGTCAGTATCTATGCAAGCTCTGCTTAGTCCACATTGAAAATATCCAGGGAGCCCACAAACATATTAAGGAAAAACGTCATAAGAAAAATATAATGGTAAGTTAACAAAATTATGGCTACTTTTTTCTTTATTATACTCTTCTGTTTTTTTATTTTATTTTTGAAATTAAAATTTTTTTCTTGTGTGGTTTGTTTTCTTTGATCAAGTTCATTTAGGTGAAAGTTTGTGTGCTGAGCAGAGATCCAGAAATTTCTGTTTTCTGTTAAGAGGAAGGGCTTGGTGATTTGTCTAGGCAGAGAGGAAAGGACAGTTTTGGTTATTGCTTCTGAATTAGTGTCTCTGAGCAGTGAGCAGTTCATCATACTTTTAGTACAGAGAATGCAAGGTAACTTAGTTGAGAAATATATATTACACAAAAATATATTCAGTTTTTCTATTCTCTGAAAATAATGCCATTGGTAGCAAGACATCCAGGAATTGGAGGTGGGCCTGGGGATGTTTATTTTATGTTTTTTTTTTACTTTGGCTGACTTGTGAAGTGTAGAAGAGTTACAGGAGGGAAGGATGGGTTTATTAGTATACTTAATATGAAAAATATTACAAGGCTTACAAAGAGAAAACCAGTTTCCTTGTCAGATACCATGGTGCTATGGTTTGCTCTAAAGAACTGTTACATGTAAGAAATCAAATAAAAGGTGCACAGATTTTCTTGCCAGCTCATTTTTGTAAATGCTGATGAAGAGCTACAGATTACTCAGGATGTTGGATTTTGTCATTTAGATGGTTAAAATCACTCTTTCTATAACCATTCCCCAAAATTCAGTCAAATTACTTTCGCATGTTTCCATGGATTTCTTGCCATACTTCTGTTTTTCATTAGTGCTCTAAATCTAAAACGTGTGCAAGTCATCACCTGGAAGACTCCAAATGCCATAAATCCATTCAATCTCAGAAAGTAACATTTTTACATTATGGTCAGTGATTATTTGTAAAGGATTCTGGTTCTCTCGCTGTCTCCTAAATTGCATCATGCTTAAAAAAATGAGCCAGCCCTATGATTGATCTATAAATGCTTCCTTACCATGCTTTCCATCTGGGCATGAAGATGAGAATTGAGCAATGAGGTTTCTTTAGCACTGAATGGAATTCTGGAGGACAGGGAACAGTTTCACTTTTTAACACTTACCCCAGATAGCTTTCTGTGCAGCATCATGGTGATACCTATGTAACTGTCTTAAATGTTACTGCATAAAATGCTCCTGTTTACAGCTCTGTGAGATGCATGACAGTCAAATAAGCTCAGGAAAAATCCTAGTGTGGTGACATAAAAAAAAATCCCATACTACTTTAAAAATGCTCATATCCTTTCTTACATTTAATTTATTCAGGTAAGAACAGAAGACTTGAGAGATGCAGCCTAGAACTAAAGAAACATTTTCATACTGTACTGTGTTTTCTTAGAGCATATTTATTTTATAGTTGTTATTTATTTCAGTCATATCTTTAATGTAGTTGATGAATTCATGGAACAAGGGGTTGTTGTACTTACTCCCAAATGACTTGATGCATCTGACGTGTTCTTGCTGTTGGATGGGTGCACTAAATCCAGTACTTTCTGGAACCAGCTGTTTAAGCAGTAATGGGACTCAACTTATAAAATTCCCTTGGAACTAGGAATACTTTTTCTGCTTCTGATAACTTTCCTTCAAGTACAATCCACTCTGAAAAAATCCATGTGACTTTTCCAGCTCAGTTACTTTTATGATGTAGGAACAATAACAGCTTTTTATTTTCTTGGTTGGATTCCGCTTCAGAACTGTCAGAAAATGTGGTTCAGGAATGGAATACAGAAGATTCCCTCTCCAGTTGCCAGCTGTGAAATGACATTTTCTGTTTTAAGCACTGAGCATCTCCTCTCATTCCTGGGACAACACTATTGTTTTTGCCAGTTAGGCCAGGCAGTGTTCCTCCCTTTGGAAGTGTTGGACAGGACACAACCAGCGTGTTCCGATATAGCAGTAAGAGATAGCCTTTCCTTTTAAAATGCCAGTTTTTAATGACATCATCCCCCAATTCTTCAGGAAAAGCAAGAGGAGAACGAGCTGCGGGCGCTCCCACCACCCTCGCCTGCACAGTTGGCTGCTCTGAGTTTCACTCTCATCGAGGCAGCCAACGAACAAGGCATCTCAGATGAGGACTTCAGAATTCGGCAAGAGATTGTAAATGAGATGGAGAAAATTATTCAACAGCCCTTACCAGGTATTCATAGTATGCTCCACTTGTTTTAGGTGAAAACTTTTTTGTTATTTTTATATATATAATTTTGATGCTTTCATTAATAGTGAATGAGTGCATTTGGGGTTAAATTATCTTGATAGTCTACAATATTAATATATACAGAGTTTAATACAGTCTGGCAGTGGATTTTTAAAGAATTAACAAATGTACAAAAAGAGAAAAATATGATTGTGCTTATTTGTCCTTTTTTCAGATGTGTTTATTGATCCTCTTTAAAGTGGTGGGATAACATAACAAGAAGGATAATATTTGATATTTGCTTTTTTGCACTGATTTTCCTATCAGCTCCTATAGTTAATTCACTGGGAGTTTGAAATCAGATTTTTGGATGTGATGTTGGATGTGGATTTTTGCAGTGATGTTGACTTTGTGCTAACAGTGGTTTGGTGTTCAGTGCATCTGAACAGAAGAAAATACTCATCTCATTGCCAAAAAAGTTGGAAATTTTAAATTTCATCTATGTTGGAGTCAGGTGTTGTTCTATATGGTCCATTTGTTTTAGAAATACCTTTTTTTTCCTCTTTACTCCATAAAAATACAGCTGTAAGAAAGATTTTGGTACGTGCAGGATGATCAGCTTTAGTTTTAGGTGCTCTATGAAGTATCTGCTTAAACATAAGGTGCTGAATAGAATAGGGGTTTATAGGGCGGAGGTTTGCTGATCTGTTGCTCTCTAGTAAGTGACTCCTAGTGCAAACTTCTGCTCTGGCACTCTAGGGAGTTTTCCACTCATAGTGGGAAGCATAAGACAAAGCTTTTTCACATAACGTTTTTTACATAAATGCTCAGGAAAACTATTGTTACTTTGTCTGACTGACTTGTTTGGACTGATGAGCTTCTGTGGAGGTGTAGGAGTAGTGGAAGGGGAGTCTGTAATAGTAAATGACAGTTTGTTATTCTCCTTTTCAAAGCCAGCTGTGTTCTAGTGAATGTGTTTTCCTAAGTTGTAGATTCAGAAAAATTTAATTCATGCACTGTGTAGAAAACATCTGATCTTCTGGCATGATTTTCTCTTGAGCTCACATTAGAACTATGTAAAAATTCTTACTACTATGATAAGCTGTTGGAAGAAATTGCAAATTATTATTATTAACCATACAGACTTTCATTCTGAGAGGGCTGCTAAGCAGTGAAAATAGGCTTGAAGCTATGCATGTGTACGACCTATTTTCTCTTTTAAGTGCAGTTTTGTTCATATTTCTGATTAAGTTTGGTCAGAACACACATAAAGAAAGATATGTACAAGAAGAACCCTCTTTGCTGTGAGGGTGGTTGGACACTGGCACAGGTTGCCTGGAGAGGTTGTGGTCTCTATCCATGCAGATTTTCAAAACCCAGCTGGACACAGTCTGCGCAGCCTGCTCTAGGTGACCCTGCTTGAGCAGGGTGTTGGATTTGGGAAGGATTGAGAGCACTCTCATTTTTCAGCTGACTTAAGTATGGGAGACCCTACTTTCTATAACAGGAAAGTTTTCATCTGCAAAAATTTCATTGTGAATTGAGATATTGTTTATGGAATGGGATGGCATTTCTCATATTATTGCTGAGTAGGTACTTCCTAGTTAGTTTAGATCTGTTCTGCATCTTTGCAGGTAACTGCATTGACTAAAACACTGAATGGACACTGTACTCTGAGCCTTGGATTATACTGAAGTTATGTTTATATACATATTTTGTAAGGAACTGTGTGTTGGAACTTGCTGATGGAATCAACAGATTGGTGCCTCATGCAGAAGTCTGTGAGGCATCAAAGAATTTTGTAATTGGCTAAGAGCTGCAGTGAAATCAAGCTGCAGTTAACAAAAGCTGTTACATAAAATCCTACATTGAGATGGTGACAGTTATTGTTACTTCATATTTAATTTTATATTAAAAACAAACAGAACTATTGCAAAAAATCTTTAAAACAGCTTGGAAATGTTGGACATTTGGTGGTTACAGTATTTGAATTATTTGTTTTCCTGTGATGCTGTGTTATAGAAATGCCTACCCTTCACAAGAGTGAGAAGGGGGTTCAGTGTTCATTAATCTGGGAGTGCCAGTGAGGTGCAGTATCTAAAGCAAGGTATGCATCATCCACTAAAGAAAGATTTATTTACTAACTGTTAAATGATTATGTTTCTCTCTCTCCAGACTGTTCCCTGAGGATGTATGGCTCCTGCTTAACTAGATTTGCTTTTAAAACCAGCGATGTTAACATTGATATCAAATTCCCCCCTAAGGTGTGTAGATATTATCTTGTATTATCTAAGACTGGTTTTTAAATCAAGCCCATCCACATTTATTTCTATTCCATTGCCTTCATCTTCTTTTTTGGGGCACATGGTGTTAGAAGAGCACAAAGTATCTAATCTTTGATTTGATGTCATCTGTGCTGTGGAGGAAGTTTTCATTGCTCTTTAGATAACTTTAATTCTTGGGTGGGTTTTTTTTTTGTTTTGTTTGGACTACCTTATGCTAAGATTTTTCTACATTTTTTTGAGTAAGCACTGAAGCAGTATGAAAATAGTTGGATTGGCTAAGTGTGCTTCCATGAGCTCAAGATTCAGACTGTAAACTCTTGTAGATTTTGGTTCTCCCCACACTTAAAATTTGAGATAAAAGTGACATTTTTGAGGTAATGAAATCGTTGGTTCATGTTTAGTGATATTAGCAGCACATTCTTGATAGACACTCAACTGCTGCACTTGTGTTTCAAAATGATAACCTTCTAAAACTCCTGGGAAAGTCCTGACATTAAATTCTCTTGCTGTCCATTTCTAGTAGTATTCATTGATAATGAAATTGCTGAATATATGGCAAGTGCTTTTATTTATCCTGTTAATGCAGAACTAGAAGTGTTCACTAGAACTATAGGCTAAAGGACAGCTGCCTTTACTGGCACCTGTTTTCATGGTGTAGACAGGCACGGTTAACTTTTTCATTAATACTGACAAATTATTTCACGTTTTTGAGGAACACAGAGTTAATAGTTGTGCAACTCAAGTAGTTTGAAATAAAATGTAAAATGAAAAATTAGTCTCAATAATGCAGCCTGCTCTGATTTTGTCATTGTAGATGAGTCAACCAGATGTTCTGATCCAGGTGCTTGAGATCTTGAAGAACAGTGGTGAGTTTTAGTTTCATCTCATTTCTAGTTAACATTCCATCTGCTGCTTATTTCTTTTTATGCTTAAATTTTCTGTAAACTTAGAAAAATTGATGGGTTTTCAACCAAAGTATCTGGGCTATTTTTATTAATGTGATTTTTATGAACACCAGTGCTTGTGTGAATGAGAGATGAGAAGCTGCAGCAAGGGAATGCTCCAGTTCAGGTTGCCAGAAGTTGGGGCAGTAGTGTCAGATACCAGAGCAAAAAGTTTTAACTTTTTGTACAACAAATTCTAGGCAGTAAACTCAAAAGCTGCTTTCCACTTGCATTTATAAATGAGTGAGAGCTGTTCCAAGACTTCTAAAACTTGTAGCCTCATGGTTCTGTCAGGAACACAGCCTGGCTGTTTCATACTGGTGGTGAGCATCAAAAGTAACCAGAAAATATTGGTACTGTTTAGCTATGCAGCACTTAATTTGAGTTGTTACATAAATATAATAAAGACAGAATTGGGAAAACTGTAAGAAACTTTGAAACAAAGTGTGTTTTTTCTCCTTCATTGCTTAGCTGTCTACTCAGATGTGGAGTCGGATTTCCATGCCAAAGTTCCTGTTGTCTTTTGCAAAGATGTTAAAAGGTATTTGTGACTGAAAAAAGTTTTTTAATGAGCTACTACGCTTGTTCATACTAGATGCTTGTCTGCACTCTTGACAAGAAGTATTACTGTAACACTCAGCTAACATTTGTATTAAAAGGGAATTGCTCCTTCACAGAAATGTAACCTAGAAAGAAAGCTACTTTTGTTTTTGTGCTACACAGAACTCACTGGGTGTAGGAATCTGACATTACCTTTTAGTTAACTGGAGGAAAAGTGGAGTGGTTTTCAGTTATTTAAAATTTTTGCCAGCAGTTTTAAGCCAAGGCTTTAAAAACGTTTTATAAGATGCACATTGCCAGAAAGGACACATCATCTGACAGTTTCAGTAAATTCCTAAGAAGTATCAGCCTCCAAAATGAAACATGATTTCTTGACTGGCCAGAGGTATGGACTGAAACTCTGGGGAAGTAAATGCAACAAGAGTGGGCTTGTCTTTTCCTGTGTTTGTAACAGAATAGAAATGTGTTCTGAGAAGCTAAAGGAAAGTTTTTAGAGAAGCTGTTTTGTGGGTTTACCTTAATGTAACTCTTAATGTGCAGCAGGTCTGGAGTATTAATTAATTTATTAGTTCTTTTAAGTGTTTGGAATGTAGAGAGTATATTTGGCAATTGAATTGTGCAAGATAACGTAATTAAGTAATGGCAGAACTTAAGAGCAGTTCTTAATGCTGTTTTGTATTTTTCACTGTAGTGAACTTCTGTAAGTTCTAGATGCAGTCAGTAAGCTAATAGTAGAGAAAATGTACTTATATTCTGTAGCTTTTTGTTAAAAAATTCAGGTTCTTACATAGGGAGACACTGATGGATGTTTTTATTTCAGGGGGTGTGATGCCCCATCTTCCCCTGCCCCAAGCAACATCTGTATCACAAAGTGATAACCCTTTATCTGTTCTGCATTGTGATTGCAGTGGTTTGACATGCAAAGTAAGTGCTAGGAATGACGTGGCTTGCCTTACAACTGACCTGCTGGCTGCACTTGGTAAACTGGAGCCTGTCCTGATTCCCTTGGTTTTGGCTTTCCGCTACTGGGCCAGAGTAAGCTATTGAATTATCCTCAATACTCCTTTTTAAGCACTGTGTACACTGTACTGTATAATGTATCGTGAATGTTTGTAGAAAGGACTTCATGCCACTGCTTCACCCCACCTCCATATGTGAGATGCCACTGTACAATAGCACATTTCAGTGTTGACTGAAATTCTAGATGGCAGCATATATATGTCCTACAATCACAAAATGTGGTGAAACTGAAAAGAATAATATATGATAAAATAGTATTCCTTAATGCACTGGATGAATTGCTAGTTTTGTATTCTGTCTGTACATGACATGGCATGACCACTGCAGTTTCTGAGATACAGCATTTTGTATTTCACTCTATTGTGTTTCTCACATTTCTTCATTATTTGTCCTTTTGTAATGGATTGTAAACTAAAATTCTGGTGTTACATCAGAAAAGTAATTATTTCTTCTCTTACAGCTCTGCCACATTGACTGTCAGGCTGAAGGTGGAATTCCCTCATATTCCTTTGCCTTAATGGTGATATTTTTTCTTCAACAAAGAAAACCACGTATTTTACCGTCCTATTTGGGCAATTGGGTGAGTGATTTGGTACTATAGTAACTTCATTATTAAATTGCTGGCATTATTTCTGTCTTCTGCAACCTCATAAAAATGCAGAATTTGATTGCCAAAGAAAATGATAAATCAAATGCATTGGTGCTTCATGCTCATGCAAATGATGCTTGATGATTCTGAAGACTTTTTTTAAAAGGCACTTTGTAGCAGGCTATATAGTTGTGTCATCTGTGTTTTGGAGAAAAGGCAATTGTTTTCTTCTTTATTTCTCTGAATTTCTGTCTCTGACATCTGTTAATCTTGAGGGGTATGAATATACCACAGTAGTCAGTGTTACATTTACTGTAAACTGTTGGTTGTATGTATTATATACAGTCTTGTTTCAGAGCCACTTTAATTGTTGTTAGATTGAAGGCTTTGATTCAAAGAGGCCAGATGACCACCAGCTGAAAGGGGTGGAAGATGAAGAATTTGTAAGGTGGGAGTACAAACCACCCACAAATGGTGCAGCAAAAAACTCTGTTGGAGCAGAAAGCAAAGCTAAAGTTGAACAACAAAAAGGTGGTGGCAAGAAGGCAACGAGCTCAGAAGTGGACAACCAAAGCAATGCAAAAGAGAAACATGGAATTGTAAGTCCTGACTTCATTTAATTGAAAACAATTTGCTATCTCTTATCCCTGTTTTTTTCTTTTTAAACATTGATGGTGGATGGAATCAGGACAAAAAAAGGGAATATTAATTTCTTATTGCAGTTGAGTACTTGTGTCCATGTTTTTCAGTCTCTCTTAGCGTTCAAAACCCCCCACCAAGTTTCACTGGGGCAACTGTGGTTGGAACTTTTGAAGTTTTACACACTGGAGTTTGCTTTGGAGGAATATGTCATCAGCATACGGGTACAAGAGCTCTTAACCAGAGAGAATAAAAACTGGCCTAAGAGGCGAATAGCCATTGAAGGTAGGCTGATCCCTTCCCACTTCTGCAGTCATCCTGCTTTAGCATCTTTATTTGCTTAACTTGCAAATCTGTTACAAGAATCTGGACAATAAGTCTTATAAATATATATTTTGTCAGCTATTTAGTCTCTTTAAACACAAGTTTTCTCTGTCTAAAGAGCAGAGAAAGTCACTGAGTTACCGAGCAATGTGTGGCATTCTGAATTGACCTTAAGAATAGAGAAATTGGGCACTTGAGGAAGGCTAAGAAACCGTGTAAGGTGATATTTTTATAAAAGCATAAATAATGACTTTTGAACACTTTCTAGAGATGTTGCTGAAGTGGCTTATCTGTAACACTTGAGGCGATGGAGAGGACAAAGAGAATCATACAGACAGAGAATGAGGTACAGAGGTACATTGAAGGATGAGTCAATAAGGTACAAGAAGAGTGAGAAGGAAGGTAGAACAGATAAGCAATGAATTCTCAAGGCACAGGTTGAGTAGTGGATGTTGAGATCACTCCTGTGACTTTTAATTTCCTCTCCCAATTCTTTTCTTCAATCACTTTTAGCTAGAGTGTAGAAAAAGTAAGGAAGTGTTTATTCAACATGTGGGATGTAAAGTGTGAGGGCAAATCATTGAGGAAGAAATGAAAAATAATTTCAAAAAAACAGATTGTATTCTGGTTCTGACACCTGCTTTATTGGGCTAATTGTGTTGTTTGCTTTATGTTTTTTTACTTCTCATTTTTGCCTTTTTTCTTTTTTCCAATGTTGAGTTTGTAGCTGATGTTATGAAGTAACAGAATCTCAGTTTGGTACTATCTTCCAGGCAAACTTATAGCAACTATGCAGCAGCTCTTTTTGCTTGGAAAACATGTTTGATCTAGAAATCATTAGGAAGGCCTAAGAATGGATCCTGGTGAGATTGGTTCATACAATCCTTACATTCTCAATGTTACTCTTAGACAAATGAATTTCTTAAGGGAAATGAAAGTCCTTCAGTGGCGGAAAAAAGGTTCTGGCTGGCATCTGTTTATTTTGCCTTTGTATATTTATTATCATTTTTTGTTTAGAAATTGGCCATAATATAATGTTGCAATATACCCATGGTTTTCTTTTTGAGTAACACTCTTTGGAATTGTTTATGATAGTCAGCCATTCATGGCTGCGCATGGGTATGTTTTGTATGGAAGAATTCTGAAAAAACTTGTGGGTCTTTCATTCTCTTAAGTATATCCACATACAATTCTGGATTATAGTATAAGAATCTCCTTAACTGCCCTGTAAAAACTTAGGGATTTCAGTTGCCTTGTGAAATGTGGAAGTTAAAGATTACTAATTAAATTGTTCTTTTTCTTCCCAGATCCTTTTGCACTAAAGAGGAATGTTGCACGAAGTCTAAATAGCCAGATGGTATTTGAGTACATCCTGGAGCGATTTAGGACAGCATATAAATATTTTGCATGCCCACAAAGTAAAGATGGGATTAAATCCAAGCCAGATACCAAGAAAAAAGAAAAAGGGAAAATGAATAATAAGAAATCCACAAGATCTGAAGAGCCTGTAGCAAACTGTTGCCTTCCACAAGGGGAAAATGATGCAGATAAAGAAGTTACAGGAAGTGGATGTAACATACCAGAGAATGAAGTTGAATGTAATACAGTGGTAGAAGCTGTAGCCAAAAGATGTACTTCCCAGAACATGGACCCTTTGCTACTTTCAGTGTTGGACTCTAGCTATGATGAAGACAAAGAAGAAGCTTTACCCCTTATTTCCAATGAATGCTGTGAATTAAAGGAAAAATCACCTAAAGAGAGAGATGATTTAGAAATTTCAGTGTGTCTAACTGAGGGTGAGCTCAGCCACCACTGTAACTGCAGTGCACATCAGCCTGATGACACAAATTCCAGTAATGAGTTTTCTGATGCTGAAAGCAGGCAGAGTTTGGTACTGGAGTCGTCTCCACAGACAAAGTGCACTGGCACCCCAGCTACCTCGGCCAGCTGCAAAGCAGTGCTGGAAACCCAGGATCTCAAAGAGGAAGGCAGACTCTCCACAGAAGAAATGCATTATGTGTTTGATAAGTTTATTTTTACTTCAGGAAAGGTAAGCAGTGCTGGTCGTGGATCACTGGGATGTTACTTGGAAATCATTAAATCTAAGAGCGGAAGAATGGTGGGATTCCCACAGTGATTGTTTCAGTCTGGGGTATGGGTGGGAGCTCTGGCCTTTGTAGAGTACCTCTTATTCAGGAAACATCACCCTGTGTGACATTTGAATTAAATTATCTGTTTCCCTCATCTTGAGCTTTTTGATTTCCACACAAAAAAAATCTGGATTTCTTTCTGGTTATTTGTGGGTTATTTCTGCCTTTCCTCTCCTACTTTCTTGTAGAATTTCCAGGTGCTTTACGGCACTGTGAGAACTAAATGCAGCTTGTTGAGAGGTGTTCTGCTCTTTGTAGAGGCTCTGTTATTTTTCATATGTCAAATGTTCTTGGTTGCTTGGAAATGTTAGGTCTGCTGAACTGTCCTAAGTGCACAAATAGAATTTTCCTTTTTTTCCCCCCAAAAAAGCCACCAACTATAGTATGCAGCATCTGCAAACGGGATGGACATTCCAAAAATGATTGCCCAGAGGATTTCAAGAAAATTGATCTAAAACCACTACCACCAATGACAGACAGATTTCGGGAAATACTTGATATAGTGTGTAAAAGATGTTTTGGTAAGTTCAAAGAGTGTTTGTACTCTTCAGTTCAAAAGTACTCCACTATATACTGTGATCTGTAATCTGGAAGAATTATAAACTCTAGGGTTAAATTACTTATTTACAATTATTCACAATTCAGTAGGAAGAAGCTCTTCCAGGTGCCCTAGGCTACAAATTGATCAATATTTTAATTTTCAGATAATCCATGGCTGTGATAATTTATAACAGATTTGAGAAACTGATGTTATATGGGATTTTTCACTAGGTTTGTAAAAAGCTACTGGTGTTCCCAGGAATCAGGCTCTGGGCAAAACTAATTTTTGTGCTTATCAAAATCTATGGCATCTTTGGAGGGTGCTGTTGTGGGTTTACCTTGGCTGGATGCCAGGTGCCCACCAAGACACTTTGTGGTTGAAAAATTGGATGTCTTGAAATGAAATCTGGAAGACTCTAATGATTTTAAAAGAAAACCACAGATTTAAGCAAAGCAAGCACAACAAAAAAACCCCATCCAATCTTTTAATTAGCTGAAAAAGATTCTTGAGGTGCTGAATGTCATGTCTGACTGTTTTAATTTGTTTTTACTTAGATGAATTATCCCCTCCTTTATCTGAGCAACAAAACAGAGAACAAATACTGGCAAGTTTGGAGAGATTTATTCGAAAAGAGTATAATGGTATGTAACCTTAGGTAGTGATTCTTGAGAATGCTTTCTTGAGTCATGCTGTCCAGAACATAAAGATGTGGTTTATCTCATTTTATTTTCCTCGCTTGAAGCAGGGGCATCTCTTTTCCTTGCATTTGTAAAGCTGTCTTGCAGACTTCAGCATTGAACATCCCTTCATGCTATTCCATGGAAATGTCCCTAGAGTGGAGGAAGAGCTGCCAGAGCAGTAATGCAATAATGCAAGCACAGGATTGCTCCAGTCAGGCCAAGAAGAAAGTTTGGTTGGGTTTAGTGTTAGCTTTGGTCGTTGGCCAAGGACTTTTGTTGCCTAGTCACCAGTGCTTGAGTATCTTAGAAATCCTAATGAGTTTATCTTCACATCCCTTACATAAAACAAACAAAAATGCCTTACTACAGGGATGGAAGCCAAGGCACAGAGATGCCAAGGATTTTTTTTATAGGAGGTGTAAAACAGTGCTAGAGCCAGGTACCAAACCCAGGTCTCCTGAATTCCAGTGCATGGAAGGCCATTCTGCTGTAGCTGACCTGTGATCAAGGAATTGGGAATTCTATCCGCTGGCTGTGCCTCCACTTACTGGCAGCAGCTGAGGATTGAGACCTGTTACAAAACCTTGAAAGACTTAAGGTTTGCAATTCTATTAAAGTTTAGGAAAAAAGCTGTGAATAAGTGTGAGATCTATTTTCTTTACATTGATCTGTTCAACTGAAATTAATGCTTTTTTTGCAGTTAAGAAAGAATTTGTTTTAACATAGTTTTGCCATCCAAGAATGAAAATACTCAGTAATATCGTGTTTCAAACAAAAATGTAAACAAAGCAATTGGGAAAGAATGTTCCATAAAGTATTGTAATCTTACTGCTTGTGTCTTCTTGAAGAATATGCCATAATTACAAAAACTCATTGACCAAATTTACCTAGTCATAGGAGAAATATGCAACCTAGGTAAACTCTGAATGGAATTTCAGAATTATTACTTTGGCTACCCTAGGAGTAGCTCTGTCTTATCTGTGGGATAAAGCTGTACTGGTGACTGGGTTTGCACATTATTTTTACTTACTAAAAGCAGGAAAATGCAGTTGCATACCACAAAACATTGCACCACATTTAGAGATGCCATTTAATGATTATAGTAACTGTACTTCAGTCATAAAAAGTACATAAAATAAGTCTTTATCCTGCCTTGCTTTCTGTAAATAACTTCTGAAGTGTTGTGCTTCCTCCTTTATCAAAGCTGAAGTCTTTGAAGTGACAGTGTAAGCTCTCCATTTAAGCTCGTTTTTATGGTCACTTGCACATTGCAGTTAGGCAACATTTAATACTAAGCACTTACCACCCAACTGTAAAAGAATTTACCTTCTAATTGTGTATTCTTTTGATCAGACAAAGCTAGGCTTTGCTTATTTGGCTCCTCAAAGAATGGATTTGGGTTTCGGGACAGTGATCTAGATATCTGCATGACATTGGAAGGTCATGAAAATGCAGAGGTAAGAGTTTTGAAATTGATAAAGTCTGCTATTTTAAATTCAAAGATTCATTAAGATTTTTTAATTCAGTTAAGATTTCTGCACACAGGAAAGGTAGGATTTGCTAGTTGCACATTGGCTTGTTGCACTCTGCACAACTGAAGCAAGAGCCAGCCTATTTTACTTTTAATGCTTTATAGACACACAGTGTACTATAGATGTCCACAAAGAGCATATGAGTTTGTGTAAATTCATGTGCTGGCTCAATGCTTGCTCCTTTTTGGACATAGACTTTTCATCTATGAAATATATGTGATAGTACACGTGCTTGTTGGAATAGGATCCATATTTTAACATCTGAAGCTGTGATCTTTGTTTTTCCTAGAAATTAAACTGTAAAGAAATAATAGAAGGTTTGGCAAAAGTTCTTAAGAAGCATCCAGGTAGGTGCTTTAAAGTATTATTTGTCTTGCAGTTAGATTTTCTATAAATGTTGTTAATGGAAATGTTTTATGTACTAAAGTGTTGCTTCCCCAGGTTTGAGGAACATCTTGCCTATAACAACAGCCAAAGTGCCTATAGTAAAGTTTGAGCACAGGCGGAGTGGCTTGGAAGGAGATATCAGTTTGTACAATACACTGGTGAGCATCTGCTTGTGTCCTTTTGTGTGCAAAGAAAGCTTTTCATTCTTTCTATCTTGCCCAAATAACCATTTGAGGGAATAATTTTGAAACCAGAATGAAAATGCTTTTGAGTGTTTGTGTCTTTCTTCTACACTATTTAAATTCAGTGGCCCACACCCTCAGCCTGACCCAGGTAGCTGTGCATGACCTGATGGCAGAGCAGGGTGCAGCACAAGAAGTCTTGTTTTGCGGATACTTCTGAAAAGCCACTACATCCACCATGGCCTGTGTGCCATCATGAATAGTGCAGCTCATTCCAGCTTTCACCTGACACCGTGAAATTGCACAATTTCTTACGTAATTGGCTTACCCTGACACCAGTTTAATATTTTTTGTCTTTTTCCAGGCACAGCATAACACAAGGATGCTGGCTACCTACGCAGCTATTGATCCTAGAGTGCAGTATCTGGGCTACACAATGAAAGTTTTTGCAAAGGTAATATAAAAAGAAGGTACTTATTTGTACAATACAGTGTTTTCTGCTGCAGCCACTGAGTTTGCCTTTTGCCAATACCAACTGGAATGGAGACAGTAGAATGCTGTTGATATGAAGTGCACTTTCTTAAGCTTACTGTGCTCCATCGGACTGTGTGTGTCAAAATCAAATCCTGGTAACTTATGCTATCTGTTGGAAGATTTCTGTGTAAGAGAAAGCTGATGAGAGGAAAACTTCCCTTTTTTTCTTCAATTTCAAACCAGCTTCAATCATAACAAACAAAAAACCCCACCCAAACCCCAAGCAAAACTGGAAAAATTGGTAACTGGAAGATGTTAGGGGTACGTGGATGTGCATGGGCTTCCCAAGTTTTCATATCTGGTACCAGCCCAGAGATTACTGCTGCTTTCTTCTGGCACACTTGCTTTGTTTGAATTAGTATAAAAGTCGGGAATAGCTAGGTATGGGATGATAAATGAATGCCTGAGTCTCAATGTGCCTAGGACATACACTTGACTTTTAGAGTTTGGAAATTTCAGATCTCCTGCATCTTTTGTTATGATAATCTATCAAAAATTTATATTATACAGCCTTTGGTAATTGAAGTGTGGCATTGCTTTTTGTCCAAGCTGCAGTATTAAATACAGTATATCCAAAGAAAGCTTAGTGGAACTGGGCAAATAAATAAAGGCTTATAGAGATGGTGAATCATGCTACCAGATGTTCATGTAATAAAATACATCAAGATGAATAAAGTAACTTTGTGCCAGAATGGAATGGACACGTTCATTATACTGTCACTGAGACTAGCAATGATTTTTTTCTTGATGTGGTCGCAGTAATGCACAATATTGCCATGTCTCTTCTGTGTCCAGATTAAAAATGCCTTGTATTGATGATAATGAATCTTACATTTCTTACCCATGCAATGGGTAGCATTGCATTCTGTTGTGCATGTTCTGAACATACTACTGCAAAGATGAAATATACAAGTGGGTTATACACTCCTGAACGTAAATGTATGGAAGTGACTTTGTAGCTGTACAAATACTCTGTTTTTAAGCAAAATGCCTCCTCCTCTGTTTGCATTGGCAGAAAACCCAGGAACAGCTGTCACTGCTGCTGCTAATGTGAAAGTAATTTACGAATCCCTGTTTTTTCCAGCCCTAGGAGGTTAAAAATGCCTTGTTTGATATGACACAGGCTTGAAACACAGGATAGCTTAGAAGCAGGTGCTGTGGAAAGGTTATACTGTAATGAGATACTGAAGCATAGTAAGGTAATTCACTGATCAGAGTCACAGAAAGGCTTGGGTTGGATGGGACCTTGAGCTCATCTGGCTCCTACTCCCTGACTTGGTCAGGGGTGTTTGTTTTGCACTGTGTTGTGCAGGCTGCACCGTGCTTTAATTAGGTATGTGTGTTTGCTAGCAAAATGCCACGTGTGGCCTGCACTGCCAGTGCAATAGGGTAATACTTGCTGTTAATGAATTATTTCTTTAAAAGGGGAGGGAGAACCAAAATAATAGAAATCATAGAAACAGCTCTTGTAGCCTGAGTTAAGGAAAATTAAATTTTATGGTATTGAAACCTGGGATTTATGTGTTGGGAGTTTTGATTTGGGTTTTTTTTCAGTTTGGCACATTATAAATTTTTTTAAAGTATTTTGGCTATGAAAAGCTTTTCTGTTTTTATGTTAGACAAATTATGCTATGGATTTGCCAGATGGCAGTTGACTTTTGGGTGTATTTATTTTTCAGGCTTCATAAAACAATTTTTAATTATGAGGTGAATGTATTTGCTGTTACTTATGGGGTTTCTGTTTGCTCTCTGACACAGTTGTTAGTCTTGAACAGTAAAATGTATATTCAGCATTTTGTTTAAAATGTATTTTTTCAGCGCTGCGATATTGGTGATGCATCCCGTGGTAGTCTGTCTTCGTATGCCTATATTCTCATGGTTTTATACTTTCTACAGCAGAGAAATCCACCAGTTATTCCAGTCCTTCAGGAGGTAAGTTCAGAAAAGAGGTTATGAAAATAGATGCACTTTTTCTTCAAGCCAAATATGAGAAGTCTGGGATTTTAGGATTAGAGGGGATAAATGAAATATGGGGCCCTTCTAATCAGCAAGTTCTTAACTCCCTCTTGGTTTTAGCAGGTAAAACTGACCAAGAAAATTAGATCAGACCTGGGAGTCTCTTGTGCCTAAGTTCTGTTATTACATTTACTTTGGGATTTTGGTCTTATGATGATATTTATATGCTGAACAGGATAGAAAAAAATTGGCAGGTGGTATGAAGAGAAGGGAATTGTAATTATGAGACTGCACCAGATGCTCTTGAAATGTGAGTCCAGTTCTTCAACCAGTTATTGTCAGAAGCATTATTTATTGCTCAACACTTTATCTGTAAGAGAATAAGTTTATTTTATTATTTGATGAGGGGAAAATAAGATAATTGATGCTTTGGTGCAACTTTAAAGAAATATTTCATATATACCAGGAAACTTTATTAAGAAAATAATGTTCTGCACCCCCATTGTATGGGTGGAGAGAATATAATTATTCAGCTATCTGCCTCTTCCTGGATACACTCTGGAACTCCCAAGCACGTCTGAAAATGATCCCTTTCTGCCTCTTTTGGTTTCTTTGTGCAAGAGGGAAATTGGCTTAAGCATTGCAGTTGAGGCTCATAGACTTTCTTGCTGATCTTTAGTATCTGATACTTTAGTAGTGGTTGGGGGTTTTTATTTTACTGCTACCCCAAGAGTGCATTTAAATAACAGTGGAATTTCCTCTTGGCTGTGCTAAAGTCAAAATGTAATAGAAATCATATAAAGTCTCCTTAGAGAATCTGTGGGCTAGAGAGATCTTGGAATCTTGACAAGGTAATTCAGTCATGTTTTCTTAGTTGCAAGGAACAAGTAAAAATGAAACATCCAAATATTTTGAGAGGTACAACAACAATGCAAAAAGTCTTTCAAACTTTTTACCAATGCGAAATTCTGTCTGTATAAGAATTAATGGTTAAAATTAAAGTATTTATATTTTTATGTGATTTTTTTACCAAAAGAACTGCAAGGGCTTTACAGCGACTTTGAATTAGAGCAATAACTGTCACTCTCTGTTCTGGCAGATATTTGATGGCAAACAGATTCCACAAAGAATGGTGGATGGATGGAATGCTTTTTTCTTTGATGACATGGAAGAATTGGTAATATTCTAAATCCAGAAGAGTAACTAAAATTTAAACCTTGCTTTTCAGGAAAAAGAATAAAATTTTAACAGTGTAATATTTAAAATATTAATTTTATTAATTAATTAAACTTTCACATCCATAGTGTTGCAACTTCCCAACTGAGTCCTGTTTTGCTAAAAGGAGTTTTTTGCTTGGTTTATTTTAAGTAATTTCTAAATAACATAAATCAGAAAATATACTTCTTAGTCTTAAAAATAGTCCAGGTTTAGTCTTAACTGTAATTATTTAACCTTACTTATTATTTGACCAAAAGAAACCATTCATAGTAGACAAACTTGTAATTAGAGAGGTGTTTGAGGAGAAGTAGTGCTGCAGTAACTGTAGCTGAATAAATTGTCTTTCCCTGCATGCAGAAGAAGCGTCTGCCTTCCCTTGGGAAGAACACTGAGTCTCTTGGGGAGCTCTGGCTGGGGCTGCTGCGGTTCTACACGGAGGAGTTTGACTTCAAGGAATACGTGATCAGCATCCGGCAGAAGAAGCTGTTGACCACCTTTGAGAAGCAGTGGACATCCAAGTGTATTGCCATTGAAGGTACTCCTCCGCTGAATTGAGTTTCCATTTATCAGGAGTAGGAAACTGTTGCTTTAGAGGCTGTTCTCTTTGCACAGGATCTTTATGTGAGGAAACCACAGTCAGTGTTTCAAAAAGAAGTCCTGCAGCTCACAAAATTGATGAGATTCATAACTTTTACTAAATGTCAGTGAATTGTTCTTCTTACTGTATTATGGTTGACTAACATAACAGTTTTAAAGCTCTCAGCATTGCTTTGCTATAATCTGCTCTGTGAATGCATTTAAAATGGAATTCTCTGCATTAAAATAAAAAATTCTGTTGCAGCAAATTTTTTCCAGCTCTGATTTTTTTCTCCCTTCTTTGTGCAGATCCTTTTGACTTGAATCATAATCTGGGTGCTGGAGTCTCTAGGAAAAGTAAGCTATTAATGTCTGCTAATGATGAATATTCACTGAGTTGTGTCTTTTCTGTTGTTTTCTAATAATTTTGTCCTTTTCCAATAGTGACCAATTTCATAATGAAGGCATTTATCAATGGGAGAAAGTTATTTGGTACCCCATTCTACCCAGCTGTTGGAAGAGAAGCTGTAAGTTCTCAGAGGTTTTAGTATGTTTTTTCATTTTCTTTGTCCACTGAATTGATGCAAATCTCTTGTATGTGTTTATCCATTTGGTATGCACAATATGTGTAATTATACCTTGTCTGCATGAAATTTATAGCTTAGTATTTAACTCCTGGAATATAAAATAAAGTAGTTGGGTGGGCAATGGGTATTACTGGCTGGTTTGAGGAAGGTAAGCTTAATTTATGTTTTGTTTTTTATAAAACCTCCCACTGTATGATGTTAAACTACTGCAAAAACCTGCAAATTTGGCTGTAAAACCCAGAAACGGCTCTAGGAACCTTACTGGCTCTTCATGTAACTAAAGAAAAGAGATCCAACAGATGTTCCATTCTATTTAGTTTTCCACTTGGTGGAGATAGTAAGGATTGCTGCTTAAAAAGGAAAAGAATGTTCGATTTTTTTTTTTAACAAGTTGACCTTTAAAATTTGATAGTGAGTCAGGGTTAGGAATGTCTTCATGCAATATCATTTTGGAGAAAGTACTGCTCTGTGCTAGGGAGTCCAGTCATTGATGTGTAGAGACAACTATTTTTTTTAATATGAGCAAGTAAAGTACTGTAATTAGTATTTTAAAGATCAACTTAGAAAGGCATTTTCTAAAACAGTTTAGAGAACTGTTCTCCCAGTGGCTTTTAACAGAACTTGACTTTCTAAAGGAGCTCCAAAATTCTTTGAAAGCTTTTAATTCCCTTCATCCTTCCCTATCTTCTCTTTTCCATTTGCTTCCTTTATCTGTGGGCTTTTTCTGAGTTTGTACCTCAGTTTCAGTACTTTCACCATATTTGTTGCTCAGAGGCTGTAAACTGGGCCTTTGTGCTGATGCACGTCAGAACTGCAGCTGTCCTGAGCAAATTCCAGGGGAGGGGAGTGATACAGGTCAATCTGCAGATGCCCCATCTGTTTCCCACCTGAGCTGTGTCCTGTCCAAAGGGATGTCATCCTGTCATCTGGGAAGGGACATTGGCTGCTTTGGAAAGCACACAGGCAGTGACTCAGATACCAAAATAGATCATATGCTAAAAAATTGCGCTCTGAAGAGCCTGTGGGGAGGAGAAAGGTGGGCAGCAGGCTGGAGCCTGGGTAAGCTGTTCTGCAAATTCAGCCTCTGTCCCTAAGACCAAATAGCCCTTTTTAGCCCAAACTGCTCCTAATCTCTGAAAAAGCTGCCATTATCTAGGGGAAGAAAAGGACCAGGTATAACCTCAGAAGTAGTAACACTCAGGGAGCAATAAGAGATAAAGGCTCACAGTTTGACTCTCATTCCTCAGTCTTGTAAATGAATGGTTTATATTGTAAGTGAATGTTTTATATATTTTATCTGTCTGATGTGTTTTGATAGGAATACTTTTTTGACTCAAAAGTGTTGACAGATGGAGAATTGGCACCCAATGACAGATGTTGTCGTGTCTGTGGAAAAATTGGTCACTACATGAAAGACTGTCCAAAGAGGAGGAGGTAAGTAATACACAAAGCTGTTGTGAAATCTTTGAGAGTAAATAATGAGGGATTTGGGTATTTGAAGATTTAATGGAAATGAAAAATTGCTAAATTGCAGAGAAAAATCAAAGCTTCATATCTGATCCTCAACTTCCCATCTTAATTTTTCTTTTTTTAAAACAGTTTTTGATCACCTGTTTCAATCTGAAGTGTTTATGGAAACACACAGAGTAATATCAACACTCTATGGTGTGTTAATATGTAGTTAAGCTTAACTTAAAACTTGGATCACTAAAATATCTTTTTTGTAGTGTAAACATTCAGATGGAGAACATACTACCTGTCTGCAAAATTTATCATGTGTTAAAATGGATTTCCTGTAGTGATCATGTTCAGAGGATAGTGTTGAATTGTTCTGTAGATCTGATAATGTACATCTGCAAGGCAGGTTGAAGTTCATTTATTAAACTCTAGGATTAGTTAAAATGTACATAGTTAAGGTGCATTTCTGTAACATCATATTAGTGCCATGATATTACAGAATCACTATATCACTTGGTGATCCTGCACTTGTACATTGATTTCACTTAGGAATTTTGGGTCCAGGACTCCTGCAAAAGGAGTCCCTGGTACGTGCAGGTCAGTGTTTCCAAGAGAGTTTAGTAGGAATTGACAGAAAATGTGCACTCCTCACTTTTTACAGCTTTGGCTATTTAATGTCCCCCACTCAGCCGAGGTTGTCTGACTCCTCCTAAAACCTCTTGAAGTCCTTAGAATGCAAATTAATCTGGGCTCTTTCATTTGCTCCTTATGTTCAGTTGTGTGCTCCATAATTCTTCAAAGGATTCTTGGTCTCTTCCTGCTACAAAATCTTTATTTACAGTCTTTTGTTCAGTCAGCAGAGTTCAAGATACATGAAAGTGCACTGAAACCCTGTGGTCACAGGTGGACTGTTTCTTTCAGATATTCTCTGTACTACAAGCACATGGAATTCTGTCACCTCTTTCCCTATATTTGCCTCAGGAAAAGTTGTGATCTGCTCTTTGCACAAACTGCTACTACAGCACAGCCACACAGAATCTCTCTCAGATTGTATATACAGTTCACATAATAATATTATTATTTAACAATCCTGCAGACATCTTGTGAAAAAAGACCTTTACTTCTTGTCTTGGCTCCTGATCACTGGTTCTCCTGCTGTTTTAGAACTGAGTATTTGAAAGAGCCTCAGTGCTTTGTTGCACATCCTGTCTGAGCTCAGACAGTGACAGAGAAATGTGCCCTGTCCAGTGAGGGGGAGACTGGATGAAGGAGGTGCAGCTCACTTGTTTTGGGTGTATTCTGACTCTGCGGTGGGATTGCTGCATAGAACTGCTCCCCAGCTGCCTGGCAGGCTGAGCCTGCTTAACTGCAGGCTTAGTTCTGCCCTAATACAGTCAGACAGCTTTCAGACAAGCCTGGGAGATTCTAACTTCATTAAGTGTATACAGGCTGTTAACCAGCCCAGAATCTGAAAGGGTTATTTGGGATTCCTGAGATATTTGTGTTCTGGTACAGCTGTTGGTTATGTAACCATTCCCAGTACAACAGCTCTAGAGAGGTTATGTGTTTGTGTGTGGTTTTGTGATGTTGCTAATAAAAATTATTGTTCAGGTTGAAGAAAAAGGAGAATGAGAAAGATGATGAAAAAGAGGTGAAAGAAGATGACAGAGAAACAAGAGAGAAAAGGTGTTTCATCTGTGGGGATGTGGGTCATGTTAGGAGAGATTGTCCTGAATTCAAACAAACCCGTCAGAGAAACAATAGTGTGCCAGGTAAGTTAGTTTATGTCTTAGGATAATTTGAAAGCTCTGAGATCCCTTTTCTGTAGGTTTCTGTACAAAAAACAAAAAACAAAAGTGCAAGTAGTGTTTCAGTCAGTAAAAATACAGCTTTTAGTCTGTGTTGCTTTTCTGCAAGAGGAGTAATGTCTCCTGAAGTACAGTTGGGTGGTAAAAATGTACTCAGCAGTAAAATACAGTGTACTTCAGAGTATTGCATTATTGCATTATTTGTCTTCCACTTACAATTGGTGCTTTTCAAAGTAGTAATAGTAATAATAGTAACAATAGTAATAATAATAATAATAATTGAATGCATTTCCTCTTCCAAATGTTTCTCAAATGTTAGCTAACCCTCCATCATCTGTGAGAGGTAAGTAAATGTATTTTCAGCAAAAATCAGCCCTCTTTCAGTAACACTTCAAAAAAAGCATATAGGTGGATTAGGCTAAATTCAACTTTTGATTTACTGATAGCACTTAGAGAAGATTAATTGCAAACTCTTTCAAATTAGGCCCTTGGGTGCCTGTGGTAGTTGAAAAAGTAGAGGAAGCATTCATAAGTGAACTTCAGAAGAACCATGCTTCTGTGCTCTGTTATCTTTTAGTCTTTTTTTTAGTTTACTTTCTTTGCCCTGAAGTTTCTGCTGTCACTATTGCTATTTAAAATGCCACTGCTTACAGCAGTAATATGGAAACCTATATAAAGTAGAGCTCCAGCCTGATGGCAATGTGAGCCTTGTTCCTGATAGACTTTGTTTTACTCAAAAATAGACTTTGTGTTTAGCTCCTATGCCCATTAAAGTTGTCTGCTGCCAGTAGAGGGGAAAGTTTTCACTTAAAGGAGAGGAGAGGTGAAAGTGATCTGCCTCCACTGTGTCACATAAGAGTTAAGGTATTGCTGACTCCCAGTTCTGCTCATTATTCTGTCACCCTGTGGGTTTATTGACACTTGTGTTCCTCGATCAGGCACGCAGCTGGTCCGGAGCATGGTGAATTCCCAGCTGGTGGCTGTGGGCCAGCAGCAGGTGGAGCGACCCCTGCGCACCAGGCAGTCATCAGAATGTGTAAGTGCTGGGAGGGGGCTGCAGGGAGCAAAGCTGCAGCAAGCAGCCATGCTGGGAACAGGTTTGCTGGGTTTTTCTCAACTTGGTAATGACAACATTGCACTGTGCCAGTTAGTGGAGCTTTGATTTATGGTGTACTGTGTCTTGGGGAGCATTTATGGTTTTTCAGTATGGAAACCTCATAGTCAAGTTTAAGATGAGATAACCTTGTGATTTCGAAAGGGCAGGTTATGCTAGGATGCTTTTCTAATTCTCATTATTCTGGCAGTGTTCTGGAGTCACTAAGGGAGATAAAGCATTGTTAACATGCTGGAGACTTAGGTTAGTGACAGCCATGACTTTTTGTGGTTTGAGAGGTCTGTCTTAAGGGACTGCCGTGTACAGACACAGCACACAGACACATTGAGTCATCCTTCAATGAAAAGTCTGCCAGAGCACACTAGAAGCACAAGGAGAACAATAGGGAAATTTTTGACAGTTTTGTGCTAGAATTTTTTCAAGTCTCCATAGAGCTGCATAAAATATGTTTAATCTTCTGAGTGGAGATGGGGAGCAAGAGGGTGTTTGTGCAAATACAACTGCTGGCATTTAATATTTTTGGAGCAGACAGTACAGCAGAAATAAATTTATTTTAAGCTGTTAGTCTGAGAAGTATGTGCCTGCTAATGAGGCTGGCAAGTAAGTAAATATAGTAATCAAGGCTACTGATCACTAATGCTCTTTGTTCAGTTTGCTACTTTGCTGACTGATCAGCAAGCATTTATTGGAATGCTGGCTCCAGTAATGGAGATCTTATGACTTACAGTGTGCTGCTAAAGAGGGGCTGATACAGCACTAATCCAAGTGAAGGGCTGAAAATGCCACAGGAGTATATTTTTTAGGAACCTTATATTTCTGCCTGAGGAATTGAAGCTGGATGTGTGGGTGCACTCAGAGGCAGACACATCATGTGCACATTCTTGTGTCACCTAGATGTCATGGACTCTGTGTGGTGCATGGTTGTCCTTTGGCCAGGATTTCTTGGTGCATATATTCTGTCCAGGAATTGGTGGAGAAGAATGGGAAGGGGGAATATTGCTGGACTAAGAGGGAGAGAGTGGGAAGCAGATCAAGAGGCTGGAGTGTATTATGCCTCCTGTCCTGCTGCTGGCACATTCAGTGCATGCTTCTGGTGGGTTAATATTTGCAGGAATGTTTGAATACATGTGCTTTATTTTTATAACATTTAAACTGTTAAACTAGTGATCATCTTTCAAATCCCAGGTTTTACCTTCTCTTCCTGGTTTGATAGAAAGGTATAGGAGGTACTCATACAGGCACAGTTGGAATAGCAGCCAGGGCAATCCCAGCTTCTGGGCTCCAGCTTTTGCCCAGGCACAGACACACAGCATGCTGCTCTGGCATGGGCAGTCCTGCAGACACCTCTGGTTATTGGGGACAAGTGACTGCCAGTTTAAATGGACAGTGAGCAGTCAGGGATAGTGACAAGCTGGAGAGACCTTTAACTCCAGGTGTTCACAGCAGCTGAGGCTCTTGGAGCTTGGCTGGTTGCTGTAGTCTGTGGAGAGAGGAGTCAGTCTCAGGGGGAAAATGAGATCTGAGATTCAAGTTCTCCTCTCTGCTTTAGGTATCTGGCTCATTTGAATGTCTCTGGAGACACTTATTCTATCAGCATCTTGTCTCAGTGCTTAAAACCAGACTGGGGAATCCAGATACTGGCATTAAGTGTTGGCACATAAACTGAGTAACTCTTTTCCCAACCACTCCATTTCTTGAAGTGCTCTCTGTTCAGTTGCAATTCCAAATAGATAAAATAGCCTCATGCCTGTTTCTGTTGCTAGTGAAAGGGAAAGCTTTGGAAGAGCTCTGCAAAGGCTATAATAATTGCTATGACTGTGCCTTTAGCCATGGCCTAACACCAGGATATGAAGGTTGAAACTGGGTTTTTGGAATTTGCATTTCTTGTTTAACAGATTTTTAAAAATGAAAGAAATGTTAGGAGCTTACTTTGGAACTACTTAAAAAACTGTGCAGTAATAATAACCACTCTATTTAGAAGTAAGGCAATTAGTTAATGAGATGCTGGGCTGTACATAAGTAGGGTTGGAAAGACACTGATTAAAGATCAGTAGCAAGTGTGTGAGGAGTCTAATGAAGAGCTTGGGACTAATATTCACTCAGAATGTTGTTTCTGATGGTGGGATGTGCCACATTAACAGACCAAATTATCTGTTGGTGAAAGTCAGTGTCAGTTGAACTGCACTTACTGAAGCCAACAGGAACTTGGGATCAGTGCTTGGGGTGTTGCTGGGGAGTGCTTTGTTGTTTTATAAATAGTCTAATACAGTGGGTGCTTATTAAAGAAAACACCATTAAATAGCCAGTGAACTAATCAGAAATGCATAACTTTTTTTTTTTCCTCCAGTCTGATTCGCATCAGTCATCTTACTCTCCACAACCTCAGCAATTCCCACAGAATTCCTCTCAGCCAGCCTCCATTAACCAGACCCAGCCACAATCAATATCCCAGTCTAAGCACGTTCCTCAGCCACAGCAGGGTGCACAGCCAGCCCATCAGGTCCAGCTGCCTTTGTTTAACTTTCCCCAATCTCCCCCAGGTCAGTATTCCACCTTGCATAACCTGGGACTACTTCAGATGCACCATCACCACCAAATTCAGCTTCCCAACACTTCTTGGCCTATTCATGGGCCTGTTATTCACTCTGCACCGGGTAACCCTCCTCATTCTACAAATGTTCCATTTTCTATGAGATCTGGCAGCAGCAGCACCACAAATAACCAGAGCAGTGTAAGCTTGAATGATCCCAGTATCATCTTTGCACAGCCTGCTGCCAGGCCCATGGGAATCCCCAGCACTTCTCATGAGGGACACTGGCACAATCCTGTGACTCCAAACTCACTGGTGAACAATGGCACTGTGGGGAATTCAGGTAACTCTTCTCTGTTGTATCAAACCTCTCACACTTTGTGTACAAGTGTTAAGTGTTACAGAAACAGCTAACTCTTTCAGATTGTTTGATAAAAATATGATGCTTAAGAAATCAAATCATGACTTTCACCTGTTTTAACGTTTTCATAGGAAAAAAGATGAGAATTGATCACTGTAACTTTTAGGCATTGGTCCTGTCTGCCATTAATGGCTGTGCAACAATGAGAAATCCTGCATTCAACTGAGAAACCTCCTCATCATTGTTTGAATCACTCACATTTCTGTGAATGTGCTGACAAATAATGGATTCCTTAGACAATCATGGAAACATTAAAGTTGGAAAAGACCTCTAAGATCAACGATCGTTACATCATTTATTAGACAAATGCTGAGATTGCAGCCATGAACTTAGAGACTGGCAGAATTACAGTTGTGCAAGATGAATGTTGTCTCCTCACCTTTAGTACAATATAATATGGTCATACCTATTCTGTTTTTTCCTGTGGCTTATCCTGCCACGCTTAACTTGCATAATCTTGGTGTTGATTCCTGACATTGCATTTTCCTGTGACAGGTGGGCAACAGCCTCTTCCCTCATAGCAAAGCCAAGTACATTGGTATGTTTGAGACTGAGAAAAAGCAGTATATAATGATTAAAGCCCATTCAGTTTTCTCTGCAACATGAACTGTGGCAGCCCCTAAATTTAAACTGTTAACCTTTACATCATTAATCACGGTGGTGATCTTCTGATTTATTCTGAGTGTGTAAGTCCTCCTGTTTAAAAAAATAAATGCATAATGCAATGTACTGGTGCAGTTGTTCATCCTAAGATGGAAATTCTGGATCTCCTGCCCAGCCTTTCTCTGCACTAATGATGTGATTGTCAGTAACAGTAGATTTTTATGAATCTACTATTTTGGATGAGGAATAATTCACCAGTGGGCTTCAAACATAAGGTGCTGGAGATACATGATTTTCTATTTAAAGCTTTGTGTGGAATATATTTTTTTAAAAAAAGGAACTTCTGCCCATGTGTTTTCTGCGTCTCCAGTCTGCTCTGATCCTACTTTTCCATTTCTGATCTTCTCATCTGTCCCCTTCTGCAGCTTTGTCTTTCCTTTAAGCAGCTCCTTCCAATCCACATGTCCTTACTATGTAGCTGCCTTCTTTCAGACAAGCTCCATAAATTCTAATTCCTTCTCCATGTGCTGTCAGTCATAGTACTTTTTCCCATGCCTCATCTTCCATCAATTTCCAACCTCATGACACCCCTTTTCCTAGTTCCCAATCATAGTAATTTTCCTCTTTGAAATGGAATAAGTTATATTTCCTTTTTGGCTTAGATGCCATTAAGGTGAATGAGCTGTCTCCTGCCTGTTTGAAGCATGGTTTCATACCTCCTCAGGACAATTTGACAACAGTAAGTTTGAGGAAACTTTGTCCTGGCTCACATAACCTTGACTTGAAAGGAGCTACTTTAATTTTCTTTTCAGTAGACAGCTGATCAGAAGTAGGATCATTAGAAGTATCAAGACAACTCTTTTTCATGCATACTCAAAAGCTGTGCCTCATGTTGTAGGTACTGCCTCCTTGGATGCTTGATTTCTCATCCTTAATGTTGCAGTGATATCAGAATTGTAAATGAAGTAGCTTTACAATTTGTATATTTATTTCCAAAGTTTGTATTTTTCTCTCTTAAAATAATTTTTTAAGTCAGTCCAGCAATCTAGATAGCAAGTTTCTTAAGCATGTAAGTATTAGTGGAATTCCAGTGTACACCTGAGAGTTATTTCTTGCAGTAGGATAATAGTTTTCCTGTCACAGTTCTGTCAGTGATAGTGGATATTTGTGTGGGATCAGACAGTAGTTCTGAACATTGTTCAGACCTTGTATTTTTCATCATGAAAAAGTCATAAAAATAGTGAAATCATAGCTCTTGATTTTAATGTTGATTCATCCTCTCTCTTCCCAATAATTCTATTACAGTGAATAATGAAGTAATTTAGGTGGTAATTTTTACTGATGTATAATAAATTTTAAAAAAGCAGTAGCACATCAGACTGATCACATTAAGTCCCCTGCAAACTGTTATTTAAGATGTAAATTGTATTTGTGACTTACTGTTTAATTATTTCAACTTGCAATGTGCTTTTCCCTTTCAATTGAAAAATAGATCAGGGTTTCCAAGGACAGTTTGGTAAAATGAACCCTCCTTCTGTCCCTTGGGACCATGGGACCCCTACCCATTTTCCTCTCCTCCGAGGAGCGTGGCCTTACAATATGCCTCAGAACTACATGCAGCAGGGAAATGCCAGCTACCCACCGAACAAACCTTTCTACCCTCAAGGTACTAGAACCAGTATGTGAATCAACAGCTCATGCTCCATGTCTCTGTACTGTCTCAAAGGCTTTAAAAGCCAAGCAATCATGGAAATCCCTGGAAACATTAACAAATCCCAGAGTCAAATCAGCGCTTCAGCTTCCTCTGCGGATGAATGAAAATCTTTGCGGGAGGGAAGGGTTAAAATAGAATTATGAAATCTGAGCCAGTGTACAGCCTGTTGCACTTCCAGCCTCTTTCTCTTTGCTGCTGCTGGCTCACCTGGAGCTGCCTCTGCTTCAGTAGAGGTTAAGATGATTGGCCCATGAGTGTGTTTAGAATATGAAGAAATTTTTGTTGTAATTAATTTTAATTTGGCTTTTGTAGCTTGCTTTGTGGAATGACTTACATAGATAAAAGCTTGCAAGACCATAGAATAATTGAGGTTGGAAGGGGCCTCTGGAGGTTCAGTCCAGCCCATCCACAGTCAGAGCAGCACTGACTGCAAAGTTAGGTCAGGTTCAGTTCATCAAGGAACTGGAAAAGACTGACTTGATTTCAACTCTGATGTTTATGGAAGGTGAAGGTGCTCAGCATCTGGCAGGATGGGGAAAGGCTGTAGGAAAAAGACCTCCACTACTAGAGAAACAATGCTCAAATTTGACTTGGAGGATGTGCAGCTTCCATGCTGCTGGGGGTCACCTGGTGTAAAATGAGAGATATGGCCACCAAATCCTTTTTCAAAATCTAATCTATTGGCTCTAGCAGGGTTTCCAAGTGAAAACTGAATTTACTTAAAATCCTGAAATTACTTTTGTTAAGTAACTAAAGTAATGCAACAAAATAATGTGTTTGTGATTGTTAGGGAATTTTGGAGATAGGATTACAGTAATTCTGTATTGTCCCATTAAATGGGTTAGCTGTACAGATAGCATTTGTGTCAGTCTAGTAAATGGCTTTATTTCTAAGTTTGATGGGTACACTGAATATAGCCAAGCACTGTTAAATATGAGATTTGCTGAAGTAATTGTAATCCATTTTCTTTTAGCTGGTCCACTGATGCAGAGTAACCAGCGGTTCTCACTTCTGTCTCAAGGACACCCACACTTGAATCTGAATTACATTCAACAGAAAAAGTGAAATTGGATGGGATTGTGGGTGGGTGGGGGGAGGGGAGGAAGAAATTCAGGTTCTGATTTAAAATCTTAATGCAACATGTTTAGATACAAGATTATTTAAGACTGTTTTTAAACTGTATCATTTGTACATAGATATGAACTATAGTTTTTACTAGTATCACAAAACTGAGTGATACAAATTTCATCTATTTTATTACCCTATTTTTAAGGGGAATTGTGTTTTGTTTTATCTTGATAAACTGTAAAGAGAGAGAATTTTTAAAATTAAGTTCTTTATTTTCTATTAGCTGTATTCATACTTTGGTTGCTTCAGACTTTATATATATTGTTCTAAAAAAAATAAAATTAGAAGGGGATTTCATGTGTTTAAAAATTTGTCACTTCTATTCTTTACAGAACTATGTAGTGCCAAAAAACTTTTTAAAAAGAAAAATAAAACTGAAAAAAAAGGACATAAGATTTTTCCTCTTTTCTATTTGTGTGCATGCTTGCTCTAATGGGAATAATAGAAATGGCTTTAATGTGGAGATCTTGGAAAGATGAGCACTTTTATTAAGTGATACAAGACCTGTTTTTTTCCATGCTGACATTGTTGCATGTGCTGTTGACAGCCCATGTGTGTCTTATACTTGGAAGAGCATGCCTGCTTTTCTCTTTATCAAATGCAAATACTGTAGACAAATTAGGCTGTACTGGGAAGCAATTTTAAAGAGGGCTTTCCATAAATTCCCTAGGCACACTTGTTTGTGCTGTCAGCACTCCCAGGGCAATATGAGAATCCTGAAGCCCTAAATGCAGAGTTCAGGGATAAACCTGCCCATCTCTGCTCCTGAAGAAAAGCCCAGGAATAAAGACATGGTACACAAGGGCTTAACACAACTGATTTCAAATGTTGTAAGAGGAGAATTGTATCTTCAGTAAGAGCTTAATTATTCTAAATTTAAAAAAACTAACTTGACTCAGAGAAGGTAGAGTTGAACATCATGGTGTCAAATTCTGTTCCCAGTCACAGGTAGGCCACAAACGGTGCTCAAAGTAGTAGAGTACTGTCTTTAAATATACTGAACTTACTCCAGAAGAATTAAGTACATCTTTGTACTACTTTAACCTTCTGAACTCTCTGATGGCATCACCAGAAGCAGCAGATTACACTGAAGGATAATTTTTACAAAGCACCCAATGATGACCACATGTTGGAGAGAACTGTCAAGTGAGCTTCTAGTAAACACTCTGGGTTGTGACAGCCTTGCTTCCTCTCCTGTACTGGAGCTCTGAGAGGCCAGGGCTGGGAGCCCTGCAGTGTTTGTGACTGAATACAGACTTCCTTTGGCACCTGACTGCAGGGACAGTTTGACAAAACAAGGCCGTGATTTGAGAATGAAGCCAGCTTCAACCAAGAGACATCTCAACAAATTACTATGAAGGAAACAGCCAGGAGCCTTTAAAGACAAACCTTCCTTTTTTTATTGCTCTTCTTTAAGTTTTTACAGGCTTCAAGAAAAACAATTAAAAAACAACCTTCAAATTCTATCACAAGGATGAGTAACTAACTACATAAAAAAGTATCCTTAGCTTACCTTTAATAAAAAAAATTCAAGACAACAAAATGAGAAAGATGATGAAAGAAAGGGACTGCTAAAGCAGCCAGTACAGAGCCATCTGTCCTGTGGAGCAAACAGGACAGCATTAGACTGCAGCTCAAGGTCCTTGAATGGTGGGCTGGGTTTTGTTTGTTATTCATTCCCTCGACGACTCTTTTTGTGACTTTTCTTAGATCTGAAACAGAGAAAAAAAAAAAAACAATACTATAAAACCTATCTTTAATTCCCAAAGTGCACTTCAGAAATAAGTTAAGCCTTTACCTTTCAGGTGATTTGGAATGACTTCTGTGTCTGTGACTACGGTGATGCCCTGTGAGATAAAAAGACAACGGTTATTTCCATTACCACTGGAATTCTTTGTTGTTTTGCTAATGCTATCTGCTTCTAGTGACAAAGTGTGCTAGACATTGCCAGAACAACCCTAGCTTTAACCAGGCACTCACAATAACCTCCTGGCAGGTATCTGAAAACTTAGTCAAGACAATTTTGCAGCCATTAAAGGAGTTCCCCAGCTCTGCTTTCATGTGAGCAGCAGTTTTATCAGCCAGATTTAACACTTGTGCTACCATCTTGATAGAGTGATACAAATTTATCTTGCAGTGGATGTGCTGCTGATAAAGACTTGCCAGAGTGATTCTGGAAGCAGCAGAAGTACCTGGAGATTTAGATCTCGATCTGTGGCGCCTCTCCCGGGATCTGCTCCGGTGCCGTCTCGGACTCTTGCTGCGATGCCGCTCCCGGCGCGGTGATGGGCTGAGGGAAAGGCAGCTTCTGAGAGAGCTGTGCCACAAATGCACATTGCTCACCTAAATAATAGAATTAAAGAGTACCTTCTTCTCTTTGGAGAGCGGCTGCGCCTGCAATTGGGGGAGAAAAGCAAAAAAATCACTGAAAATCATAATCAGAACAGCTGTTTCATTTCCCACATCTTCAGCAACAACACCAGGGATTTTACTTCCCGTAAGTGTTTTTGGCCTGCTATACATGGACCTGCTTAGACTGGACCATGCGGTGAGCAAGACTTTAGTGATGAATTTTTTCTGGTTTAATATCACTAAAAGCAATTAATAGAGCAATTAACAGAGCAATTTTCTCTGCAGCCTCTGGCTTACATGAAAATAAAACACCTGGTTCTCCTCAGTATCTTCATTGTATTGTCAAATTTAGCTGAAGTTGGCCAGCAAGTTCAAGAGTTAGAGAATGACTGGAGAAACAGGCAGAGGAGTTGACAGTGGCTGTGCACTGCAAATCCTCACTTCAGGAAGTGCTAAAGGAACAGGGAGGCGTGGGAGGTTCTGGCTGAACTGCCACCTCCACTGCTGTGCTCCAGCTAACAATACTGCTGGAAGAGTCCCCTCACCTCCTTGGGGACCTGCTGCGGCTCCGCCGGTAGCGCACCACCGGAGATCTGCGCGGCTTGTCCAGGTCCCTGTAGCCCCTTCTGCGGTGGTCAGGAGATGGGATCCGTTCCAGCTGTAAACAAGTGGGGGAGGATCTGTAAGTCCTGTTTCAGCAAGGTTTTATACTACCAGTAAAGATTTCTGAACTATGAATATAAATTGCAAAAGCCAAGCTTCCCCATCCCCAAGTGTTACTTATTCAGGAGTGAGTGGTGCTGCCCAAAACTGGCAACTGGAAATCAACCAACCACTTCTCACAGTGTTGGTTCTGAAGAAACACAGCAGCACTGACTGATGGCCACAGGACTTTCCACTTTCCCTTTAGTTCTCTCCATTACATATGCATATAAATCAATTGATCTAAATAAGCTTAACGAAGAGCAGACCCAGATTTGTGGAATTCAAGAGACAGGAAAACATGGCAACCTGAGAGTTGCTTCAGGGTCCAAGTCCTCACAAGCTGCTTATATGAAAATACATTATGAGGGGAGGTAAGAGTTGCCAGCAGCCTGCTGGTGCCTCCCCTCAAATATTTGTCATAGGCTATGAAGTGTCTTAAAGGGATTCAGCTTCAACTATTCCTTTTCAAAACAGTTTGTCAAACAATTCACCAACCTTTTCATCTTCTTCTTCCTCCTCCTCACTAGATTCTACATCATCCATGTCTTCCTCCAGAGCACTAACACGAGGCTCAAGTTGCTCAGCTTCTTCCAGAACATACCGTTTCTAGAAGGAATTGCAACTTTATTCAACATAACCCAAGTAAGAACAAACACCTAAGGAGACAACCATAGCTTACACAACAAGCCAGCAGCCAATCCAGCTACTGGACTTGGTGCAGTCAGGAATTCCATAACCATCTACATTTCCAACCTGCAGTCGAGGCAGGATGATGTCACAAACACGCTCCTCATGGAGTAGCTCATCAATAAATTCATCCACGTGCATCAGCTCAAATTCTGGAGGTAAAAAAGCAGCATTTAAAAGACAAAATTAACACCAGAGGCTAAAGTAAAGGTGAAACACTTCAGACAACTTATGTCAACAGGTTATGCCACAATTTTCAAGATTTATATTGCTAAGTAGACATAAGAGTGTTTACCCCCATTTCTGTTCTGACTTTTAATTTTCCGATAGTCGTTGTACAGCGGTTCCAGGTACTTGTAGCAGTCGATGGCAGTGCCTGTCAGTCTCATGTACAGTGCTCCAAGCATTCGGACGTACCTGGAAAGGAAACCTTTCCGTGGATCTCTGCTTCCTGGACGCTTAGCAGTTTGGATAAAAAAAAGAGTTTTTTCCCCACAAATTTCTGAGGAAAATCAATACGCTGGCCAGAATACACAACCGTTTAGATTTGCTCCATTGCTCCCTCGATACTATCAAAACCGTAATACATTTTATATACGTAATGTCTGTAAGAGAATATTATCACTAAGAAAAATGGAAAAAAATACTGAAGAAAAAGCAGATCACCCTGAATGCCTAATGCAGCTCATTCCAAATACTTCAGGCAGAGTTTTATTATCACAGAGAGCACATGTCACAAAGATGAGCCCTTCCAACAGGCCATGTGACAAGGAGAGCAGTCTTAAAAGCAAGAAGAAAAGCTTGGTTTTGAGCAAGCCCAGTTTATCAGGGCACACTGAGAGCTGAACCCTGCGCTGAGGTTTCCCTGGCTGTTTTGAGCACTTCTCCTCGGTAGAACAACCTCAACAAGGGAAAAAAAACACACTACAACTTACTTGAAGTCTTCGTTTTTTATGAACTCCACGATGATGTCCTTCTCGGGCTGGATCTGCAGCATCTTCAGCGTCAGGCACAAGAAGGGCGTGGGTTTAATGTTGCCTCCATAGACTCCCCCCACGTACTTCAGCTCCATGGCCTTGTCCACCACCAGCTCGGCTGCGAGAGGGACGGGCCGGGCCGTCAGCGCGGGCTGCCCCCGGTGCCGGCGCGGCCGGGCCCGGCCTCCCTCCCGTCATACCCGTGAGGCCGAAGCACTCCTCCTTCCAGTACTTGGACTCGTAGATGCGCGTGCGGATGATCTTCTCCACCAGGTACTGCGGGTTGGTGCCGTGGATGCTGTGCGCGTCCTTCACCGTGCGGTTGGCCATGGCGGCGGCCCCGCAGCCCCCTCAGCCCCGCTCCCGTCAGGGCCGCGCCGCCTTCCGCTTCCGCTTCCGCCTGCGGGGCGGAGCCGCCGCCGCCTCCGCCCGCCCCGCGCGCGCGCGCCGCCGGGGGCGGGGCTCCGCGCGCGCTTTGGCGCGAAGTTCCATCGCGGCGCTGAGGGGACACGGTGAGCCGGGGCCGGGAGCGGGCTCGAGGGACAAAGCGCTCTCGGTGTGGGTGGTGACCGCGCACGGGGACAGGCTGCCCGGGCACTCGCCCTCTCTGGAGATATCCCAGAACGGTCCGGACGCGATGCTCTTCAGTGTCCTCTGGGACGACCCTGCTGGAGCGGCGAGATGGGAGCGGGCAGAGCGCTGTGGTCTGTTCCAGCCTCGCTCTCTGTGTGAGGGGACCGGGCCGGTCAGGGGCCGTGTGAGGGGACCGGGCCGGTTAGGGGCCGTGTGAGGGGATCGGGCCGGTCAGAGGCTGTGTGAAGGGACCGGGCCGGTCCGGGGCTGTGTGAGGGGACCGGGCCGGTCAGAGGCCGTGTGAGGGGACCGGGCCGGTCAGGGGCCGTGTGAGGTGATCGGGCCGGCCGGGGCTGTGTGAGGAGATCGGGCCGGTCCGGGACTTTGTGAGGGGATCGGGCCGGTCCGGGGCCGTATGAGGGGCTCTGGGGGTCAGTGGCTCTGTGGTGCCGCCGGAGCCCCTCGATGCCCGCGGCGTGTCCTGTCCGGCCCCTCAGCCGCCATGTGCCGCCCGCGCTGGGGCGGTGAACGGCACTGAGGGCTGTGAGTGGCTTTTCTCCGACTTTCCAGACGAAAATTCTTACTTAGGGAAAAAAAAAAAAAAAGAAAAAAGAAATTAAAAACCAAAACGAAACCAGAAGAATTGAGCGAAAGTGGAACGCCGGTGACGGTCTCAGCCGGCTCGCAGCGAGGTTCTGTGTCCCCAGGGTGGGCAGCCGGCCCCGCCATGGCGGTGAGGGCCGGGGAGAGCGGGCAATGGAAAAGGAATTGAAGAACAAGGCACTACTAAATATCTTCTTTTTTTACTCCTCATCCCTCGGGGAGGGGTGTCTGGGGCTTTCTTTGTGTCAACCACTGTTCTTAATGTACGCCGAAAGAATTTATAGCAATTCTATGTATCTTCCCATCTTTCCTTTTTTTTTTTTGTTTTGTTTTGTTTTAAACAATAATCAAAAAGTATTTGTTTGTTTGTTTTAGCTTTTCCTTGGGAATCATGAACACCAGGCAGCAAAGCAAACTTACCTACTCCTGGTATGGAAAACCCTTGAATTCAGACAGAAAGCTGAGGACTTCCCAGTACAAGTAAATAATATTTATTTCTGTTTTGCTAAGGGAAACTTAATAGATGTTTCTTTACCTTTCTGACATAGTTTAAGTTAACATGGCAGTCCGTGACAATATGAGTAAGGTTTTGAACGTTTTGTTGTAACACTGTATGTATTTATCAAAAGCATTAAGCTCTTAAATGATAAGCTGTATAGCGTATAAAAAAAACCATTTAACCAAATCTATGAATAAGTTTTAACTAACTGAACAACATATGAAAGCTTCTAATCAGGGAATTAAGTTGTAAGCATTGCAAGAAGGGGCATAACTAACTGTGAAGTTGACAGGACATCAGGCTTAATGATATGTGAATTATGAAGACTGAAATTCTCTTAATCTTCTTGTGTCTATCACTTAACAGGGGGATCCTTATTACATCAGAAAGCAGCAAAACAGAAACCTGTATACAGCTTGGTGACTTTATTTTAGTAGAAGGGGTGAATGCAGATCAGCCTTATGTGGCACAGCTTGTGGATTTATATGAAGATGGTAAGAGAACTAAAGACTTACATTCTGTGTGAGAAATTTTAAAATGTTTTAAAGTTACCTTTTTCATGAGGATATAGTTAGCATTAACAGTATGTCACTGGCCTAATTTATTAAGAAAATCAAGTTTTGGTAATCATTGTATTTGTATTCACATGCTCCCCCAATTGTTTCTGACTGATGGCTAATGTCAATTAAATTTGATACATAAATGGAAATTTAAACACATTGTGATTTTTACTGTCTTTTTATGTAATTGTCTAATTTAAAAACAGTGGTCCTTGAGGAAGGCAGTCTGAGCTCATGCTTTGTTTAGAGATTGGAGAATCCAAATGGAGCAAGAGCACTGCAGCCCTGAAATTTGCATCTCATTAGACATCGGGCAATTTATCAATAAAGTACAAGGCTGAATAAATGGAACTTGTTCCTTCTGTCCCTTGTAGAACTACTTGTTTATACAGAGATAGATATGAAAAGATAAATCATGGGAGGTGGGTGATACAAAAATTGGTGATACAAAAATTGTGTGAGTCTGAATTGGAAACTACTCATTGGCTATATCTGATTCTTTTGAGCAGCTTTTGTTCTTTTTTGTGGTGTAATAATAATACTTTGAGGGGTTTTAATCTTCTTTACCTTTTTAAAAATATAAATACACATAATTCCATCTTGTTTATTTACTAATGCATTTTTTTGTAGCTGAATATTCTTTTCATGCTGCAATGAAACCCTTAAAAACAAGCTATTTCATCAGCAATATTCCCTGGTTTGTTAGCTGGTGAAAAAAGTGTTTCAGGCTTCCGAAAGTACAGTAGCACTCCAAATAACGTCCTGAAATTTCTCACTTCTCCTTTTATGTCACTGCTTTTAGTTAGGGTTTGAGGAGATCACATCTGTGCCAATAAGGAACCTCTTTGTTTGTGGCAGGGAACTGCTGGTCTGCAGCTGGTCTCCAGGTATTTTTGTAATTGAGGCCCTGTGCAGGCGTTACCTTAGCCCTTAAAATCCTCAATTCTGACATTTTAATTTAGCTTAGAAAATGGGACTTGCAATCTCTTACCAGATGCTTTCTCACCTGTGTTCAGGGAGGATTTCTACCCTTGCTGGCATTTCAGCTGAAGTCTGGCACTACTCACAATAAAATTCTGGTGTTCCCTGACCCTCTCCCTGTTGCAGGTGCCCAGCACAAACGTGCAGTTGTGCAGTGGTTCTGTCGTTTGGAGGAGATACCTCAGAACAAACGGAAGCTGCTAAAAAGAGAGATTCCTGCCCAGGAGGTGTTTTTTGATCAAGTTCTTGGCTATGACACCGATATAGCTGCAGAGACCATTATTAAAAGTGTCATGGTATGTACTGCATGCCTTCTGCACAGCAAGGGAAGAATGAGACAGCAACAGCCCTGCAGTGTAAATTAGAAACTAATGATTGCATGAGTTGCAGTAATAAGATCTGTGAACAGAAAATAGCTGAATTCTAAGTTAACAGTAACTATTAATGTATGTGTGTTATGATATTTCCTGTTGTTGCAGGTATTGCCACTACATCTGGGTGAGGAGCTGCCTATTATCACATTAAACAAGGAACAAACTTTCTATGTCAGACAGTCTTGGGATGGGAAGTGCTTTAAGGTTTTGTCCCCGGACACATTCTCTAAGCTGAAAGAAGCTAACAAGAAAAGAGGTGTCATCACAAACTCTTCAAAAGCATTTACTCCTTCAGACATCCTCACACCTGTGAAAAAAGAGACGGAGAGTGTTGTTCGGAGTGCCACAAAACCAAAAAACGCCGATATGGAAATAGAATCCAAACATTCCACTTCCAAGTCCTCCCTTGCTAAGGAGAGGCATTCTCAAAGGGTGGCAAATAATGACATCAAAACCCCAACAGCAAGGAAGAAGCTGGAGTTAAACAGTATGTATATGGCAATATTCTGTCCGTGCAGTAGTTCTGTATATGCTTTGTGCTTCTCTCTTTTGGCTAGTTCAAACTATTGTAACATTCAACATCAATATTTTTGACTGCCTTGTTCAGGCTTTGGGATCAGCCCAAGCCTTGTAGGCACATCACTTGTTTGTCTTGTCTGTTGTTTCAAGCACTCTGCTGCTGCAAATGCTCTATTTGTATCTGATAAATCTAAATCAAAGTGCTTGTTGACTGAGATGCTACCAGTCAGCCTCACTTGACCTCAGAATGTCCCACTTTCTTTAATCTTCCTACTAATTGTGTACTAAAATGTTTACATTGAGCTGGTTGAATAAGCATGTTTGATCCTGTGTAGCATGCAGTATTTTCAGCATGGAACCTGACTAAAGTTGTACGTGATGGAGGTGAGTTAGAAAACTGAAACAATCTGTTTGTCTTCCTTTTGTTTAATAATTATTTAGAGGAAATGCCTTCTAGTGATTCAGTTCCTTGTTACTGGAGTGAAGGGTTCATTTGCTTTCATTTAAACAACAGTCAGCTGTACCTTGTCTTCTGAAAGTTAACCAAACCAGCCATATTGAAGCCTGACAAAAGTTCATTTTGCTTTTCATTTCTAGGTCCCACAAGATCCAAAGCCAAGCTGCTGGGATGTGAAGTTTTGGGTCTTTTGGATGATGACTGTGATGCCATAGCACCATTAGAACCATCAGCCCCTAAAAGAAAAGTGAAATTCACAGGTGAAATTTTAGGCTCACCACCAAAGATCCCCTGCAGCAATGATAAGTCCAAGCAAACATCTGAGACTGCAGAGCACTGTCAGAGGTCCAGTGACACCATCAGATTGTCCCCCTACACTAAAGTCAAAGATTTCCGTGAAAAAGACAGGAATCTTGATGAGGAAGACGACGACATTCTGTTATCGTAAGTGGCAGCATTTTTATCATTGTTTTTGTATGGGATTTCTATTCATATGAAGCTCTCTTAAAACACTTTTATGGAAAACTTCTGGAGAGAAAAGTAGGTGAAGTCTCTGCATGTGCCATGTTGTGCCTGTTGAGAAGGAGAGAAGGGAGGGAGCCTCAGCAATGACAAGTGCACTGCAATGAAGCATTAGGAAATGTTACCTGGAGGTGAATGAATGATCAGGGAGATCCAAAGAGGACTTGACTTCCCAGGTGGAAAAGCAGTTCATGGTTGCAAGAACAGAGAGATGATGTTGGAAATGGGAATGGTAGGATGATATGAAAGGAAACTGAAGCCATGTTGATGGTTGTTCTTATGATGATTGTACCCACCAACACGGATGAAAATCCATTTCCCTGCACTCCATAATCAAGGCTCAGATGTGCCTGACTTGTGACAGGGATGCTGGACTGTAGAAAGTGGTTTGATTGGCCTCAGGAGAGTCTCCATGAGAATTGTATGTATACTTCTATTTGTATGTATACTTACATGCTAATTTTTATGTAGGAAAGAAATCAAAGCCCAAAAAGCACAACTGTCTATACAAGTATATCTTAACACAGTCTTTAAAAATGGCATAAAGTGGGAGAAGAATGGAACAGACTTTCTTGTGCAAAATGTTGCAAGACATTTCCTCCTTTCCTCCTTTTCAAGTGTAAAAATGTGGATGCAACAATGGAATTTCCACCTTTTTTTTGTTGCTAATTATATATAGCATAAAAATGTTTACCTTTCATTGGTAGGTAGTGGCATTTCAATAGTATTTATAGATCTTAAAAAACTTTCAAGAACTGTCAACAAATAATAAAAGCATCTGTAATTTATTTCATTTTGTACTTTGAACCAGTAGGGAGGTTGTGTAGTAGCAGTAAAATGTTTGTGTCATTGAGGAAGAAGCACACAACCAAGAATATCAGAACACAAAGAGAAAAATATATTCCAAATGGCAAATCTCAGAGATGCCCAAAGGAAACAATATTTTTCTTATCTTTCTCTTAAGAAAAATATAGGCAAAACCCCCCACTTCTCAATAAAATAAAACCACTGCTGTTCTCAGCCCCTGTCCCTGCAGTTTGGCAGTGCAAAATACAGCAAATATTTTGTTTTCCTTGGCAAAGACGTATTGAAGACACAGTGCAAGAGGGGGGAAATTGTGCTGCCAGCATCCATGCCATAGCCAATCTGTAAATAACAAATAAGAATTCATGCTGGATGGACAGTGGTAACAATTGAGCCTGAAGTTTGAAAGGCCTTCTCTGTGTCTTTGCAAGTGTGATGCAAAGAGAGGGAATACAACCAGCTTTGTTTTCTTTCTTTGCAGTTTAGTTGGATATCAGAAACCGAGCAGCCAGATGCCTGTGCTGACCCCTCGTTCTCGCAGAACATGTGCACAGAAAACCAGTGCTCTCATTGCAGAGCAGATCAGGTAAAAACCCTGCAGCCATGATCTCCTGCTCAGATTGGCCTTGAGAGCTGCAAGTCTTGAGAGCTTGTCTGCCTTACTATTGAAATGCCAATGGTTACAGAAGCACAGCTTAATTGCAGCTTGAGTAAAAAATGGTTTGTGTTCAGAAACATAAAGCTGACTCATGGTGTTCTTCAGAAAACTGACTTCCTTTAAACCACTCTGTTAAAAAGCCATGGACAATTAGCAGCTGAAGTAGAAAATGTTTTGGCTTGCTAATTACAAGAACTCCAGAAAAAGCTGAAAGTGTACAAATGTTGCTCTGTTATGTGTAGACTTGTATGTATTTTTTTGAAGCTTAAATCATTTCACTTTCTCATAGCATGTTGGACGAGGAAGATTTTTCATCTGGCTCTGACAGTTCCTACTCTTCAAGTAGTGAGGAAGAGGATGATGATGATGATGTGCCCTGTACCCCAGAAAAAAAACCTAAATCTAGCAAAATATTCAGCACCCCGAAATCTTCAAGGAAGTCAGCACTTCACACTCCTGCAAAGACACTGAAGAAAACTGTACGGTTCCACATAAAAGAAGTATTTTTATTATTACTGAGCCAGTTATTTGAATGCTTGATGCCTGTGTGTACCAAAGTCTCTGAATCCCTTAGCTTTTTGGTGAAACATTATCTGGATTAATTTTATCTTTGATATGGGTAGGTTATGGAAATATATAAGCCATTTGCATGTTGTCAATATTGTTACAATATTGATCAGAAAACTGTAGCCTAAACAGGGAAATTACTGGCTTGGATGCTGTTTCTTAAGAACCAGATCATTCTGTTATGCAGCACTTCAGAAAAGGACTAACAACTCAAAAATTCTTCAGACAGTTAAAAGGTGTAATTGTCACCACCCCCTTTGCAGTTTCCTTTTTCTCTTAGGAAGAAAACACCATAAGGCTTGTTTGGTAATTCCCTGTGTGAATCCTGTTTCTTAGTTCATCTTGTGCTCTGGCATAAGTAATGTTTGGGAAACTCACAGCAATGATTTGTTCCCAACAGAAATTGCTGTCTGTAGAAAATCTGCTTGAGGTTGTAAATTCTCTTTGCAGCCTTTACAGGGAACACCCAGAACCCCCCGGACCCCCCGGAATGCAACTCCAGAAATTCCCAGGCGTGTCCAGGCAGCCCAGGAACCAGCCAGTGTACTGGAAGAAGCCAGATTAAGGTAACCTGTGCTCAGGAAAATCATCTTTATTTTGCATCAGGTGTGCATAGCAGGCTGTGCTGAAATGGGGTTTGTCATCTTTCCATTTAGAATAAAATAGGTAAAAATGCATGGTGTTCTGATCCAAGAAGAGTATTTTGTAATTTACAGTACAATATTAGATTTACAAACAATGGCAGTATTTACAATACTACTTTAGCATTTTCAAGTTATTTTAACCAGTCCATGGTAAGTTCTTCAGAATTAGGTATCTTTATTCTGTGCAACATTAGAAAAACAAAGGTCCTCTCTGATTAGCTGTAGATAGTAAAGATACAATATTTGTCTCTTCTTGGTGCATGAAGAAGCTTTACAGGTATCACTGTAGATCTTCACAGTGAGGAAAAAAAGACATTCAGGACTGACTATCTTTCAAATTGGGTTTTAGTTCTGTTTGCTCTAAGCAGCCTCTCCTGTTTTATCCTACCTTTGCACTGACTTACAAATGGTTTGTGAATTAAAATTGATGGATCTTTATTGCTGCGTAAATTAAGAGCACATAGAGAGAGACTAGGCTGTTTCTTCTGGGATACTTGACATTGATGCTCAGACTTAAAAGTATGTAAGAGACATTTGGAAAACTCCACACTGGAGGAAGGTGAGCATCTGCCTGTTTGCATCAGTTCTTCAGAGAGAACAACAATTTTAATTTTCTTTTTCTTTTTTCATTCAAAGGCTGCATGTTTCTGCTATCCCAGAATCTCTGCCTTGTCGTGAGGAAGAATTCCAGGATATCTATAACTTTGTGGAAAGCAAACTTATTGATGGCACAGGAGGGTGAGTTTGGCAAGACTGTGACCAAGATAGCATTTGTTTATGGCATAACAGCAGTCAGATTATATATTTTTACTTTATATTTATTACTTATATTTTAAAAGTTATCATCATTTAAAGTTCCTCATTCAATTTTCCTGGTATTTTTCTTCCTTAAGCAGTGTTATGTGTAGAAATAATGTGGGCTTCTTTATTCTACTGATTCAAATTAAAGACCAAATTATAACTAGTTAGTTTTAGAAGTCTGGAAAACTAATTCTTTTTTTAAAAAAAGGTAAATTACATTTATAAAATGTTTTAGGTTGTTAATTGCTTCAGTAATAATAAGAATCCTCACGATCCTCCAAGGTGTTATGTGTCCCAGATTGTTAATAAAGATGTAGGCAGTTGCATGAAGTGTCAGTATTCAAGACTGGTGTCAGAGGTCAGGAATTCCACCTCATTAATCCCAGGAGTTGTTACCGTTTTGCTCAGGCTGCTGAAGAGGTGCTCTCCTTTTGTAGGTGCATGTACATTTCTGGAGTGCCTGGAACAGGTAAAACTGCAACTGTTCATGAAGTGATTCGGTGTCTTCAGCAAGCTGCAGAAAATGAGGAACTGCCACCATTCCAGTTTGTGGAGATCAATGGCATGAAGCTGACAGACCCTCACCAAGCCTATGTGCAGATATTAGAGGTAAGGGAAGTGTTTTCAGTGGCTCCTGGGTTTGAAAGAAGAGATCTTACACTTTCCTATCACATCCTTGATATGTTACAGTGTTCAAGGCACTTATCAGTACTTCCCAGTCCCTCCAAGAGACTGTGCTTTTATCTTAGAGCAAGTTAGAAAATAATTAACTTAAGGCCTTAGCTATCTTCTTGAATTGTTTTGCTTTCTGCTGCACAAGGGTAGTGGGTGAGAAATAGCCTGTTTTATTGCATGTACTCATCTAAAAAAAATCTAAACCAGCTTTTTATATTTTCCTGTGGTGTAACTACTTCTGCTCGTCTGCTTGAACAGCTACTAAGGTGACAACTCTGAAAGTCAGTGTAGCAGTAGAATAATTACTGAGAGGGTCTTAATGGTTAATTGGTCAGTCATAATAGTACTTCACCTAAAGAGGGGCATCTCTGTCAACAAAGTGTATTTCTGATATCCATGACAAACCAGTCTGCAGTATCCATCTGGGACTACTGACTGTGCTCGTGTTGTATGGGTGGGAATTAATCTTCTGAGGACTGGATTAAGATCACCCAGCAGGCATTAGACTACTCAAAAGCTTTCTCAGTCTAGGCTAACTTTAAACCAGTGACCTGGAAATGAAATGGTTTCCTGAAGCATCTGTTCCATTTTAATATAAACTTCTGCTCCATTTATTTAAGTTTGACATCATCTTTCTGATCAGGGAGTGGCATGCATTAGTGTCCTAGTGTCCCAGTCCTCATAGTTGGGAGTTAAATTTGCATATTTGCATCCTTCCCTCAAACTAGCTTAGACAGTGTCTTGCTGAGGGATTTGCTGAGGCCAGGCCTCTGTGTTTCCTTAGCATAGTGAGAGGCTGACAATTACCTTATTTCATGGTAGTGTGAATGTATTTTAACATCCTTTGTTCCTATCCCATTCAGCATCAAATCTAAAAATGAATAAAGAATAGGCCTTTGGAAGTACAATCTGTTGCCCCCTACTAGTCCTGAACTCTAAGGCAGCCCAGTGAAATATCTTTTAGGGGAGTACAAAGTCACATGCACCACGTACTTCTCCAATTCCTTCTGCCTCAGCTGCTGTCAAAGAACCCTTAATAAGAGCTAGGCTGCTGCTGCTCTCCTGATTGCTTCAGGTCCTGATGCAGTTTGCTGATCTTTCTGTGCAGGACTGAAGCAAATTCTGGAACTTCTCTTCTGCAATTACCTCACTGCTGTAGGAAAGTTTAGAGGTGGAACAGGGACTGGAAGCCCTGGACAGATGAAAGAGATAAGGTTAAATACCTGGGTACAGTAAGAGTCCATTTCCACCACAGCAACTCAGCTCCATGGTATATTGGATGCTCAGCTCCAGAGCTGCAGAATCAGGGTTCTCTGGGGTTCAGCTCCTTTCTGTGACTGATTTGGACTGTCCTGACTGAATTGGAAACATGAAGCAAGTAGAGGTTAAACATTAATCTTGTGCTCTGGCTTGTTTAGTAATGATCAGATCTTAGGTTTATAAGAGATTTTAGAAAAGAAATACAGTTTTCAAATGCAGTCTCCATTTGGATTTATTGCTGGACTTTGCACTATGATGAACAATTGATTCAGCATCTGCAGCTAATTTTGAAATGTCATGCTTTCATTTCTGGGTATCTTTGGACTTGCAAGGGAAGAGGTAATATACAGTCAGCTGATCTGTTCTGCCACATAGTTGCAAAAGGTATTGCAGATATTTTTTTAGTTCACAGTTGAATAAATTTAATTATAGATCCTGCTGATGATTCATTAGAATTTTAATAGCAGTCCAGGATTACTCAAGTCAGGCTATTCTTCTCAGCTGACTTAGGTTTTCAGTAGGTGTGTGTATTCAGAGATACCATAGAGATATGCTGGGTTTAGAGTCCTCTAGACTGGGTGGGTTCAGGATTTCTTAGTGATTCTAAGACAGATTGCAGAGAATTCTGTGGGCCTTTCTTTTTAGCTATGCACTTTTTTGTTTCTCTTTTATATGCAGTTCTTGGTAGACCAGAGTGTCTTCTGAGCTACTTTCTCAGTTTTTTTACTCCCCCTTGGAAGAAATAATCCAGGTGCTTGGTGTTATTGTTAAGGAGTGAAAGTTTGTATTTCCTGGGGTTTGGTGTGAGTAACCTGCAATATTTGTTCAATCCTTGTGCAGTTCTTGACAGGTCAGAAGGTGACAGCAACCCATGCTGCAGTACTGCTGGCAAAGCTGTTCAGTACACCTGGACCAAAGAGGAAGACCACAGTGCTGATAGTGGATGAGGTGAGACAAAGAGTCCTTTGTTTACTTTCCTCCAAGGATTGTAAGAAGTGAGTTTTTGGTAGATGGAAAATTATGCATGCTTTGAGTGTATCACATGAGATGTAACAGGAATAGACTTAGGAGAGAGGAGATGCAAGTAGTTTCTCTTACCTATTTAAATTCAGTTTCCTAAAAAGGCTGAGTATCCTGTTGCCATGTTGTTCTCTGCCTTGGATTTCATATTGGTTTTATGTTTTGTTATTCCAAGACATGGAATAAGTTGTTTGTCAATTCTAAATACCAGGGGATTCAATTGTATTTTGTTTGTAAGCTGCTGCTTTTCCAGTGGGAAAACTCACAGAGAAATAAGTCACACCCAATTTTGAAAACCTTTAATGTGCTATGTTCAGTAATGATCATATGCACTCTTATTTTTGCTGTAAGCTAATTCATATTCTCACTTGGAGGGGCTTTGAATCTTGTTAGATGTATTAGTATCACAGTACTGTTTCAAAACTCCAGCTGTTTAACATTTACTGTTCAAGCATCCAGTATGATGTGCTTTCCCAAAATGGACTAGAGCCCTAATTCAGCAAATGCAGTCCTGTTAGTAGGTGGATAAAGGAAAGGCAACTGAGACAGCTTGTTCAGAATCATGTGAGGAATCTTCTGTGGCAGAGCTGGTTCTCAAACCCCCATCAGGTATTGTAAATAAGAGGCCATTGCTTTTTCTAGTCTGATTCTTATCTTTTTATCTCTGCAGCTTGATCTGCTGTGGACCCGGAAGCAGAATGTGATGTACAATTTATTTGACTGGCCAACCCAAAAGCACTCCAAGCTAATCATCCTGGCCATTGCCAACACCATGGACCTGCCAGAGAGAATCATGATGAACAGAGTAGCAAGCAGGCTGGTATGTTCTAGCAGTTCTGCTGCTATGCCATGAAAGGAGAACAGATTAAATACTGGATGCAAACAAAAGCAATCCAGGAGAAAAGTAGGACCAGTTACATCAGAAGCTGAACAATGTTTTTTATAATTCCCTTTCCTGAGGACTGATAATGAACATATAAATCTAAGTTCAGGAGCCTGTTTGCTAATCAGGTATTAGGCTGATACATAATGTTCTTGTAAGAATGAAATAAATATATGGATGCCTAAGATCTGGATAATCAAATGCTGTGCTTCATGGTTAAGCTGCTTACTCTAGAGTTCAAAAGAATTCTCTTCTGGTTTCCCTTTCTCTTTCCCCTTTCATTCCAGGCACCTGCTTACTTCTCTGTTTGCCATCATCAGTTGGTAGATTATATAAAGGTATCCAACAAAGAAAATTGGATGCACTCTCCACTTGTTTTGAATGTTTTCCTAGGTCATCTCACCACGGCTCTGAAAAGTGATTTGCAAAAACAGTGCTCTGTGCCTCTATCCTTCCATGACTCAAAAGCAGCTCCACAGGGTGTGAATTGCTTTCCCCCACCCACTAAACCCACTGCAGATCAGCTGAGTCCATACAGTCACAAGAGAAGTTTTGCATAAGAAATTCAAAACTCAGGTCTCCTGTAGGATGAAAGGCAGAGCACCATCTGTAACATAGATTGTCCTCATCTGAGGGCTGTTCTTATTGGCTTGAGCCAGAAAAGGGTTTTAATTCTTGGTTGATGGCTAACTTGAAGTCAACACACACATACACAGATTAGCTAAAGGAGACATTAATATTTTTCCACAGCTGCTGCTGTTATTGTATTAAAAATAACACGTAGACAGATGTAATCCAGATATTTTTGTAATGGGGAGCTCTCATTTGTTTAAAAGTTTTTTATAAGAGAAATCTGAATTCTGATAGCAGCTTCATTTGCTCCTCAGGCCTTTCAGTGGGGAGATCCAACCAGTGGTCCTCACTGAGCCACAGTTTTGTGGATTTGTACATTTGTTTCACAAATGTGATTGATTAAAGCATGTCACTAGGAGGGAAAGGATGTGAAAAAAACTAATTGCTCCTACCAGAAAAAGTGAAAGTAACCACACAGGCCATGCTTCAGCAGTTGAGAGTTTTCCAGCCCCACAAACACTTCTCACTGTGTTGTCATTTGTTGTAGGGCCTCACCAGAATGTCCTTTCAGCCCTACACCTACAAACAGTTACAGCAAATTGTTTCATCCAGACTGAAGGGAGTGAAGGCATTTGAAGAGGATGCAGTTCAGCTGGTTTCCAGAAAGGTGAGTACAGAGCAGATAAATGTCCTTCATGTTGCACTGGGTACAAAGTGTGGGGACAGCAGGGAGACTTTTGTCACAGTTGTTAGACCTGGTTCTGTGGTTGTGTTCTGTATTGCAGGCAAGTATTGGGGCACAGTTAGGTCATACATTATCCAGGGTATTTTCTCAGAAGGCATTGCTAGAGCAGTGTCCTTGCTTTTTCCACCTACTCTGAGAAGGCAGCAGCATATTCCAGGAGCTGAAGGCATGACAAGAGTCGTGATGATAAGATGTCAACTGTCTCCACTGTTTAGCATAATGTGAGTCATTGGAGAATCCTGAAAAAGATAACATGCCAGTGGCAGTGGAAATAGCCTTATAAATTTTATTTCTCAAGATGTTCAGTGCCCTGTCATAATAGATAATACTTGTTCTTGTTTGCAAGTCTTAATACTCAGTTGTACAAAACATAAGTAATGCATTGGGGATCAGTGGCTTCTCAAATTGAGATATGTGCACTGCTAATGTGTTAAATTAGCAGCTCTATATTAAAGTAATCTATTAAAATTATGTCAAAACAACCTACCTCATTGTAGGATTAAAAAAGAGTGCTCATAAATATGTCAGAAGTAAATAGAAACCTGTGTTTTGTTGTTAAGGAACCACCTCTCTGTAAGAAGCATAGTGAGGGTTTGCAGAGGGAATAATTGCAGTGTTTTTCTACTATGAGTTTTCTTCAGAAGTACAGAAATATACCTTGCAATTAGATTTTCTACAGAGTTTCTCATTCTTGGCCCCAGCTGGGTTCTAGGGCTTTTGTATATTAGCAGCATCTGCTGGGAAAACTAGGCCAGTACTATATGTGTTGAATGTTCACAGCTTTATTAAAACTGTAAAGCACAATTGGGGTTTTAACAAGTATTCCGTTTCAGAGATTTCAGACAGCTAAGAATTTTCAGGCACTTGTAACAGTAAATCAGCTATCCTGGATATTTCTCTGAGACCTTCTGAAATTATTAGTGTACTCTTAAAATCAGTATTTTAATGAGTATAGAAAAACTGGGTTTTTTGGTGTCATAGCCAACCCCCTTTTTTTTTCCTTTTTCATGAGCCTGGATTATGGTAAAGGTCTTCACTGATAATTAAACTGATACTTCTGAAAGCTTTTGATGTTGATGGGAACTGCTCACCTTTAATTTTTTTTAACCTCTGACTCTGTTACAGAAAAAAGTTCAGCCTTGAATTTATGACAGCCAGATCAGGGTTGGGATGTGGGAGATGTGGAGAGTTGCTTCTCTCGGTCAGTAAGCTTTATTTTTCAGGATCTTGGATTGTAGTAAGATAGTCCAGAGATGCATTGCTCTCCCACTGGGTGCTCAGGGTGTTTAGGTTGGTTTGTCTGTTGATTCTTGCTTCTCCCCAGCAGTTTGGAAATGTTGTCCCACACGTGTGACGTTCCCTTGCAGGTGGCAGCGCTGTCGGGGGACGCACGGCGGTGCTTGGATATCTGCAGAAGGGCCACGGAGATCTGCGAGTTGGCCAGGCAGAAGAGAGCCCCAGAGATCGTCAGGATGGCCCATGTGACTGAAGCCATAGATGAAATGTTCTCATCACCATATGTCAATGCAATCAGGTAAAAATATTTCCTTTGCTTTTGTGTCCCTTTCACAGCACTAGTTTTTCACAAGCAAAAATTTTGCCAGAGTTGCAGGCTGTTATACAATGGCTGCTTGTGGCATAAAATGCCCAGCCTGCATTTAAATATGTAGCTCTCAAGCAATTCCCCTTCCAGACTTCCTCCTGATGTTTCATGGGTTCTGAACTTCACAGATGGATTTTTATCTGTTTTGTTTTTTGACTCAGGAATGCTTCATTGCATGAGCAAATCTTCTTGAAAGCAATTTTGGCAGAGTTTCGCAGGGCAGGAGTTGAGGAGGCGACAGTTCAACAGGTATGGGGCTTTTTTGTTACTGACACCAGTGATCTGCATCACAAGGTGGTTTTATCTTTTTTGGCCCGCATGGTAAAACATCTCATGCTTCTACCCTAACATGCTTTATAACAGGAAGAATCAAAGAGAAGCTGAAATTACTAGGCAACAGTCCAAGGAGGAAAACTGAAAGTTGATTCCAAGTTGTGCATCACTGTTTTTCCCTCATAGAGGCAGATATGTCACTGGTAGCTTTTTTTTTTTTTTAGTAGACCCATAAAATACTGGGTGCCAGTAGAGCTGTGAAGACTCTGGAGTAGTCATGAGTAGTGTGGAAGCTAAATGTTAATACTCATACAAAGATGTAGTTCTAAACATTTCTGTATAGAATTACAGCATCTAAACAGGCTGGAGCTGTTTTATCTCCCCTCCATGGATGTGGGGGGAAGGCAGCTTCTCACTATGTCACCTTGTCACTCAGTTGCAGCAGGCAGTAAACATAACCTGTGTCCTTTTTCTCAACAGATTTACCACCACTTCGTGGCCTTGTGCAGGGTGGAAGGCCTGCAGAGCCCCACGGTGTCAGAAATCATGGCAGTTTGTTCAAGGCTTGGTGCCTGCAGGCTCTTGCTGGTGGAGGCCAGCAGTAAATATCTGCACATGCGGGTGCGACTGAACCTCAGCCAGGATGATGTCATATATGCACTCAGGGAGGAATAAAGCAAAAGAGATTTTATTACTTTTAATATGTATAAATGTTTTAAATAGCATCTATTTTTATTTTTTTTTAATTATTGATAAAATGGAAATAGTGTAATGTATTTTTTTAAAAGGCTTTGCTTATTTGTTTGATGTATGAAAGCACTCTTTTAATAATAAAGAATTAATTTCAAAGCATTTTAAGTATTTCAAACTATTTGTAGAAGTATTTTTAAGTGCTGGTAGCTGATCCCCTTTTAACCGAGGTGTATGAACTTGGGATGGGTTATTTGAAGATTACTTGCATCACTTTTTTTTAAGGCTCATGGTGGCTTTGGCATTCTATAGATTTTCCTCAGTGACTTATATCAATGAAAGGCATTGCTAAAACGGGCTTAAACTTTTCCTTACTAACATAATTAAAAGGAACTTCCAGGTTGCAATCCAACATAATTAAACGGAACTTCCAGTTTGCAAGGGAGGCTCGCTGTTGGAATGGAGGAAGCTGTAACAATACCTCGAACACGAACTGTGCCACTCAAACACCCAACTCCTTTGTCTGATCGATCCCTATCCAGGGCTGCCGGTGCCGGGGCTGTGTGCAGGGGGACAGCTCGGCCAGAGCCGGGGCCGTGGCTCCGAGCCGGGCCCGCCCCTCCGCGCAGCCGCGCAGCCGCCGCGGGCGGGCCCACCCCGAGCGCGCCGGCCGGAGCTGCGGCCGCACGGGCGGGAGCCGAGGTGAGCCGGGGCCGGGCTCTCTCCGGGCGGCCCCTCCGCGGTTTTTCGCGCGGCTCCCGGCCCATCGCCCCCGCGGCCCCTCCCTGCTCCGGCCGGGGATCGCCCGCAGCCGGCCCTGCCCGCCGGGTCCCGCCGGGTCCCGCCGAGCCGCCCGGGCGGAGCGCGGGCGCGGCCGGGCCGGGCTCCCTGGGCCCCGCGGAGCGCGTCCCGCGGCGCTGGCCCCGCTGCCCTCACGGCGGGGAGCGCTGTGAGGGAGAGCCGGGCAAGCGGCCGGGTCGCGCCGCCCGCCTCCGTCCGGCGGGCTTTGCCTTGGCACGGGTAGGGCGCTGACTTTAAGTTCTGTGTGCTCTCAGTCCTATAGAGACACAGCCCTCTGAAATTCATGAACCAACATGCTTGGCAGAAGACCTAAAAAGAGCCCTCAGGCAAAGGGCCAGGGAGCTGCAGTTGCAAAGCAGGTAAGGAGGGCGAAGGGCCAGGGAGATGTGGTGGCAGAGCAGGCAGGGAAACCTCCCACTCCCTCTGCTCCTCGGGATAGTCTCGTTCAGACCTCTCGCTGCTGTTTTCCTGCAGAATCTCCCACGTGGGAATAGCATTGAGGGATCATGGAGAAAATTAGATTGTGTGGTGCCTGTTTTCCTTCTTTAATGCATTATTCCTCAAGTAAATATCTGATAGGCAGCTGTGGAGGTCTTGCAGGGAAGGCACAGTGTTGTAATGCTGTAATCTTTGCATGAGACCTCATGACTCATGCTTACAGTATTTTCTTAGCCCAGCTATGTTGAGATTTAATAATAACTTCAGTGACTCTGTCAGGAAGGAGGCTTTCCTTACATCTCTAAGAAAACAGAAATAAGAACAGCAGAGTATCAGGTAACAAATTAAGGGACGTATATGGGAGAATATTAAGGTGCTAAACAAGAGACAGTTAATTTTGATTTCCCTTTGTATAGTCATATTTTCATGTAACAGATAGACTGATATGCCCCTTTCCTGTAGATAAAAGTGAGTTTAGCTGTGTATGTGTGTTGAGGTTTTTTTCCCTTACTTACTTACCTTTGGATGGAGTTTCAGAAGTCTTGTGGAGAGAAACAATAATTAGTCATGGTTGGCCGGTGTAGAAAGTCAGGCAACAGTGTCTAAATTAGAAATACAGTCAAGGCAAAGTTCTGGGTAGAAAACTGCGGGAAAAACAGTGTAGTTAGAGTTAAAGAATATGTTAGAACCAAAATAGAATTTCAGAAACCTTTGAAGGTAGAATAGAGGCAAGTAACAGGTGGAATAGCTGGTAAGAATGTAGAGGAATGTGAAAAGGGATTGTAACAGGCTATTGGAACAGAGAAAATAGCTCAGATGTTCTCTTTTGGTGATTTCTTAGGAACCAGTGTTCTCATACTGGAGGCAGAATGCTGTAGTTAGTGATCCATAATGCCACTATGGCTCCAGTGTGAAAGTTTGCATTTCTCAGTGAGAGAGACAGTGTATAACTTAGTTTGTCTGAGCAGGGGAGAAGATAAAAGGTGAAAAATCTTTCCTTCTTCTGGGAAAAAAAAAAAGAAACCTCACTCTGAAAAGACAGGGAGTAAATCAAGAATCTGATTAGCATCTTTTACTAATTTCTTATTCAATACAGGTAATTATTCAGCCTGTCTTACAGCATAGATAAGTGTTTCTTGAAACAAATGGCTTGTTCATTTTCAAATTAATTCAATTTTGAATGGTTTTTTGTTGTGTAGTATATCAACTGCAAGCTTTCTATAACTTATTTTTTCTGTTTTATTAAACATTACTTTAGTACTGCTAATTTCATTGAAAATGTTCCTTTTTGAATGGGTTGGGACTTGCAGCTAGAACTGAACACTGCTGAATTGTGTTCTTGACTTCTGTGGTTGCTGCAGTTGCTTCACTGTCCACACTTGCAGTAATGAGCAGGTCCTGTGTGCTCCTGATCTGTTCTGCACATTGATGAAAGGCCTATGTGTCTTCCATAGAACTCCAATCTTTACATCACTGTTGTAAATATTTCCTGTTTAAGTCTTGTCCTCACCTTCTTTCTGTTCCAGCCAAGTGTGCAAGTACCTTAGTTTTGTTTTACAGCTGGGAGATGGATAAGGCAGGGGGTGGCTGACTGATCTGCCCAGTGCCTTATGGAATGTCAAGGGCAGGAGCAGGGCTAGGAAATAAAGTGCTGCTGATTTTGAGTGCTGTTGCTGGTCCTTGGAACCAGTGTTTCTCAGCTGTGTTTCACATTCTCCCTTGGGATTATAGAACGGTCCAGAGAGGGGCACAGAATCTTTCAGGGCAGTAGCCACCAGCACTTTGATTCCTACTGGGTTAAAAAAACCCAAACTTATTACTTACATTAATTTATAAAGTGACAGGCAGCTTGTGGCAGCACTTCAGATCCTCAGGACAGAAGGAGATTGCTGACCCTCAGAATAATGACAGCTGATGTTTTTTCCTGTGCTGGAGAGAAGCTGAAGTACTGCCTCCTTGGCTGTGGGGGGATCAATAAGGGCTCGTGCTTTGGAAGAGTGTGAGGAAAGTTTCACCTTCTTCGTAGGATGAATCTAATTCTGTTCATTCATGTTCATAAAAAAATCTTAGCATACTTAAGATAATTTTATTTTCCTGGGGCAGTTGGTGTCTTAACCAGAAACACAAAAACAGTGATGAAAATGGCATTTTAAAAGAATACCTTTTGGACTAAGACCCCAGAGATTCCTTTGCTGTACTTTGGAATGTTTTGCCACAAGAGAGTGCTAACCCTACTACCATATCCTGATTACTGTTATTAATGCTGTTCCCTGAGATGTTATCTCTCAGCTGATGATCTGTGCCAGCCAGTTCTGATGGTTTTCTCCAGTGCAGTGTGGGCATTGCTGGGTTTTAATGGCTGTGTTTGTTTCTGGGATTTAGAAACTGATGTAAGAAGAAGACAGAACAGTTCTGTGTTTGTAAATATAGCTTCTTCAAGAGATAAGGGTGAAGTCTCTGCAGTGTGCACATGTCAGACCTGTTGTGTGTGAGCCATGAGTGAATATTTTTTAGCTTAGCTCTTGGAGGCACTGCCCTGAACTTCCCTGATGCTATCTGCTCCATGAGGCTCAGTAAAACAAACATTTTACTCTACCTTGTTATGTCAGACAGGATTGATTTTAAGAAATGGTTTGTGTAGAGTTTTAAAGGGATACTTGTGGGGTGTTAAGATTTATGTACCTTACGCCAGTTATGGGTGCCTTTTATGCATTGTTGTGGTAATAGAAGTGGTGTGATAGTGGGCTGTAAAAAAAATGAACAGGATTCAGAATGCATGAAAATGTCTAAATAATCCATGCAGTGTGATGGTTTTGAGTGTCATCTTTGTTCTAACTGTAGGGTATTTTATTATTCTGTACTGTTATTTTCCCTTGGCTCCAGCTGGGGCTGTTTGTGGATTTCAATCCTGAAGAGATGCTGCTGGCTGCAGAGGAAGGTGAGGATGATGGGGACCTTGAAGCAGAGCTTGCTGCTATCACTGGAGGAAAAGTGAAAGAAGGAAAACCAAAACCAAAGGTGAAAAGTAAGTTAAAGTATCTGAATTTAACTTTGTTAAATTGATCTAAAAAAAAATCTTTAAATTTATCTAAAATGGTTTTTCTATCACTGGTAGAAGCTGAATTTGCAACTGCTCTTTACTTTGAAAGGTTTAATTTGTTACTCCACAACCAATGTAAAACGTTCTTTTCTGTTGATGTTCTTGTAGATATATGAAAAAGATCTCTGGTGGCTGGCCCATTTAATGACTAAATTAAGACATGCTTTTTTAGCATATGAAGTCATAAAAAGGTGTAGTAGGCGCTCGATGATTTTAGAAGGGAAATTATGTTTCTTGTGGAGGGTGGGTTGTTTGTCATGTGGTTGTTCTTGTGTTTTTGTTTGAAGAATGAATTTACATAATGAGCATTATATTTTTAGTTACTTGGAGTCTGTAACCAAAACTGAATCCCATTTTCAGAGGCAAATACTGAAGCAGTCACTTGGAGAATCCTGTAGCTTGTGTTATGCAGGTTACAGTGTCTCTTGGAATGGACTGTTACCGTTCTTAATACTGTTAATTTTGTCTGCTGGTGTTTGCATGCAGCTCTGCAGTGGTTTACAGGCTGGCTGTAATCTGCCATGAGCTAAGGCTGCTGCTGCTGCTGTGAGGGCCCCTCAGTGAGCATGCTCTGCCTCTGAGCGTGTCTGTGTTTGGGGAGCTGCAGGCTGAGCTGCTTCAGGAGCTCCTCTGCCAAAGGAAACCTGGCTTCCTGAGGCAGCTTCTCAGCTGAACCAGGTTTGCTCCCTGCCTGTCTGAGAGCTGGGGTGGCAGCCAGTGCTTGAGGTGGGGAAAGGAAAATGGGACCTACAGGTGTGTGAGCAGGTGCAGGAAGGAGGGGATAGTGCACCTACAGCCTTATTTGCAGCTCTGCAGTCATTTCCCTGTAATATTTGAAGGGGCTTCACACAGAGCAGCAGGGGAATGAAGAATTTTGAAATGTTTAGGCAAGACAATTCTATAAACACAGTGGCTGATGACAGACAAAGGACAAGATTGTATCTGAAACTAAATTCCAAATAATTTCCACTCTCCACATTTCAAAATTTTAGTAAACTCTTAAAGCTAATAAGCACAATTGTGCAAGTAGGCATAATAGCAGAACTTCTGCCATTGGACATAGGTTACTTATGGTTAAAACCTGCAGGATAATGTTCTGAGGCTGAATCTGTGTATCAGGAGCTCTTGAATTGTTGTCAGCTTTTCATGCCTCTCACCCTCATGTGACTTATTTAGTTGTTTCAGTCTTTTTATTCGTAAGAGGAAAATAAAACTTCAGCCAGTGCAAAATTAACATTTACTAGGCCTAACATTTACCATGCCTTCTAAATATGTGGTTAAAAAAGGATTTTCCAAAGCAATGTGCATCTATTCTGTTTTCCTGTTGGAACTGGAAGTGTGTGGGTTAGAAGCTCATGGAGGATGAGCAGCTGGCACTGGGCACTCCTGAGACCTGCCCCAGTGCAGAGGTGGGGCAGGATGCAGGCAGGTCTCCATCTGCCTGGAAAGGAGCAGCTGCAGTGAGGGTAGGGGAGAGACAGATCCTGTGTGGGAAAGGGCAGAAAAAAGGCATCCAGTGCAACTCATGTGCTTGGTTCTTGGCTGAGCACCAGGTGCAGTAATTCCCTCCTGGATTACATCCTGGAGCTCTGATGGGTGTGGGGGAATGGCCTCCTCCTCCTCCTCCAGCAAAAGCTGCACTGTTGGAACATCTTAAGCCCAGAGATCCCTGGTGTCTCTGATAAGTGCCAGCTGGGCAGCCACTCACGTGTTTGAATTTGTGGCCTCATCTTGCTGCACGGGATTAGAGCTCAAAAACCATCTGAAGAGGCTTGATTAGGTTTTCTGCCTCTGCTGCAGTTTTCTGCACAGCCAGTTGCCTTTGGATATGGCCTGCAGTCCAAGTTTTACTAAGGGTCAAACTTACGAGCAGCATGTTTGATACAAATACTGAAGCACCCATGGGGTCAGTTAGATTATTTGAACAGAAACAGTTTTGTACCTGGGTTAATTTTCAGCTGATTCAGCAAATGCAGGGAGTGAATGGGATCCATTTAAATTGACTGTAAAGCTCTGTCCTGGAGATCTGTATTTTCTGCAGCTTTTACTGCCACTGGTGAGTCACAGTCATGAGTCTGCATAGGGAAGTATCAGAGGCATTTACGTGGACCATTGGGATTTGTGGGCAAACAACCTCACCTTGGAGAGCATGTGGAGGAAGTTGATAGTTTAGGAAGATGTGGTTGGCACAGGATGAAGCACAGATGAGAACTCGGCAATGAGGAGTTAAGTGGAGTTTTCAGGATGAAGACCAGAAGCAAAATTGCAAAATGAAGGAGCCAAGAGAAATTTGGAAAAGGCTGAATCTCATCATCACAAGACAGCAGTGCAGAAAATGTGCAAGTGGCTTACTGCCTGCTTCAAGTGTCATAACAGAAGCGCCAGTGCTGCTTTTCCTGCCTGCTCACTTCCCAGTCTCTGCCCTTTATCCATCAATGTACTCTCAGTTACCTCCAACACTGTGCAGTAAAGGGGGCACAAGAGGGTAGGGCACTGCTCTCTTTCAGCTGGTAGCAGCTCCTTCAGGATTTATACCCAGTGTTAACTGGGTATAACTGTTCCTTAGGATTTATGGATCCTTGGGATTTCCTTTTACAGCTCCTCTGCCCATGGATCATATTGAAAAGATGGCTGCAGAGTGTATGAAGGACCTGAATGAAGAGGAAGATGCAGATGATGAGGACTTGGAGAAGGATACAGACCTGCTGGTATGCATAACTATTAGCAAAGAGTTTTAGTGTGTATTTTTTGTATTTTTTTAAAAGAACTGCATTTAGAAAAAATGTCTGTTAATTTTCTGGTGAGAAGCTAAATATTGGAAAAGCACCATTAGATGCAGTCTTTGCAGGATCCATCCCCCTGCACAGCAAAGTAAGAGAGTTTCCTAACATTTCTATGTGTGGGGGTCTGAGTGAAGAGCAGAAATCCCATTCCATGTCATGGGGAAGGACAGCCAGGGACTGTCTCCTTAAAGTGATGTCTGCCACCATTTTGCTACTGCTTCAAGCAGTGCTTGGCCTGAGAGAACACCTCAAGAAAGTCTTTGTTGTTTCAGTGACTCATCTAACTGGCAGGGTTTAGGAAAGGAGTGTTAAGCAGTAGTTTTGACTGCCATTGCTGGTAGAGGCTTTTTGGAAATTTGAAATTTAGGTTTGCATAATCTTTGTAAAAGTACTTCTCTGAACTTCTTGAGCTTCAGATCTCCAGCCACAAATTTCTGTGATGATCCTGGGGCTGCAGTGTGCCACTTCAGTGGTATCTGGAACCAGTTTAAATTAATAATAAAAAACAAAATTTAATTTAAAAAAGACTGGAATAGAAGATCTTCTTTTAACTTGGGTTCAAGATCCATCCAAACTTTTGACACTTTGGACTTGATTTTATTTTTATCTTTTGAGGACAGAGAAAATTTTGAGGAAATGCACTTTTGTTGGCTCTTACTTTTACCTTAGGCAGAGTTGCAAGAAGTTCTGGGGGAAGAAGGTGATGTGGGAAGCTGTGAGGATGAAATGACAGCAACAGAGCCATCCCCAGCTGAAGCAGAAGCTGAACTACCTGAACTGCAGTCACAGGTAGGAGTGAGCTTCGTGTTTCTGAGTTTTGCTGAATCACTGTTGTCACTTGGCTTGTGTGAGGGTCGTTGTCAAGCATCTGGGGAGGCCTTGTCTTCCAAGGAAGAAAAACCTACTGTTGCTGTTTCCTCTATGGAAAGCAGTGCTGTATGTGTGCAGGTGATCCTTTTGCTTTGTTCCAAGGATGAATTCTGATGTTAGCATAGAATTGAAGATGTAAACCATTGGAGACAAGCATGTCTTGTCCTTCATTATACACAGGAGCATGCAGATTGCAGTGCAGGCTTCCAGAGTTTGTATCTTCTCCCTAAGAGTATTGAGCAATGTGCTGAAGTTGTGAGACATGTTATAACTCAATAGTTTTGGGGTTTTTCTCAGTAGCATTATCTGTCTCAGCTTAATTTGTCAGTCCTCGTGCAGTCAAATCCTTTATTCAGTCACTGCGTGTTTCTGTTTTGTGCCACAGATTCCAGTGCTTTGTACACTGGGCCCGTTAGTAAATGGGATTGAGAGGGTTTCTATAGAGATAATGGCAATAATTACATCAGGAGCCATCTGCAGGGTCTCTGTGGCTGTGGAGAGTTTCTAAGTAGCTGCTCATGACTTTGCTTAGGCTGCTTTTGTCACTGAACTAATTTCAGGCTGTAGGAGGAGGAAAAAGAGCTCTTGTTGTAAAACCAGGTTGAAGCCCAGAAGGGAGCAAACTAGCATGGTTTAAAAATAAGAAAAGAATAAGTCAAGATTTGTGCCAAAATACCTCTTCACACCCTCTGTTGTGTGGGGTTTGAGAGGCTTCAGTGTTCTCCTCACCTACTCACCGACCACATGGCTCCAATTACTCTGTGAGTGAGAGTTTCCCAAGTCTCTCCACCCATTCTTCTCTGTGAGGCTTTTGAGAGAGCCCAGAGGTGGATGCAGGGCCCGTTAGCCCAGCACAAACCCTCCTCTGTTTCAGGGGCTGTTCCTCCTGCACTCACTCCACAGCAGTGTGTGTGTGTGTGTAGAAGAGGAGTGTTTGCTTTTCAGTGCGGTGGGAAAATTCGTCTAGCTGGATGAAATAAGTTTTCTTGATTTGTTTTATTGTTTTTTCTGAGACCTCCTCACTTCCTGCTGTTACCAGTGAGCTGCAGCAGACGCTCCAGGGCAGGATTGCTGACTACAGGACAGCGATTTCCAACGCCAGGGACTCGGGGGAGAGCGCCAAAGTGCGGCGCTACGAGAGGGGCCTGAAGGTGAGTGGGGATCACCAGGGGTGAGTGAATGAGGGTGAGGAAAGTCAGCTCTCTGAAGGGTGCTCTTCCCAGCTGGCTGAGTTTGTTGACAGGAAATGAAATTTTCATGTGCTGCGTGGTGTTGTTTTAAAAGCATTTGTTGTTACTGACTACCCACCTGATACAGCAAACACACAGATAAGGTGTGGCTTCAGCTGCCTTTTGGGCTTTGTTTCTGTTGAATTTGGCAGGTGGTAGCTGGAGGAAGGGTTTCTGGTACGTGCTGAGGTTAAACCCAGCTGCCTGGATCTGAATTTGACCCATGGTGACTGCTCAGTGTTACCTTAAAGCAAAGTTTAGGAGTTTGAAAAGATGTTTAGGAGTTTTCCTAGCACATACACCTTGCAGTTCATCACTGTTGCCATCCCTTAGGTACTCACCTTCCACTCACTCCTGCCAGACAAAGGGAGGTGGTGCCTTTCCCCGAGTGTGTTGGCTGTGCTTGAAAAGGAATAGAGCAGGATTTTTGATGAAGGCAATTAAGAACTGCAGCAAAGAGCAGTCTCTCCAGCCTCTCATGTTCCAGGCAGGTGGCGTGCTTGCAGTGAGCTGCAGTGCTTGTTTACTGCTGGGCAGGGCCTTTCTCTCCCCGTTGCTTTCAGCAGCTCTCCTGCATCACCTCAGGCAGCAGCAAAGCTGAGCAGCTCAGGGCTGTGCACTGGGGCAGGATGTAATGGCTCGCTGGCTACCAGGTGTCTTGGGGTACAAAGGGAACAATTGAGGCCAAACTCGGGGAAGAAAAAGCACAAGGAAGATGTCTGTGTGTGTCCACTGCCTGCCAGCCCTGGCAGGAATGTACACAAAAGCACCTGGCCTTTCTGAGAGCCACAGGGATGGGCAAACCAGCTACTCCATCCAGTCATGAGCTAAGTGCAGTGTGCCACTTCCTTTATTTTTCAGGGTAGGGAGTTTCCCTGTGCCTAAGCAGTGTAACTGAGGATAATAGACCAGATCTCGCTTCACAGCTCACAGCTACTGAATTAGCAAAATTACATGGCAACAAATGGTGTAGAATTCTCTCTTATATGTAGTTGTTGGAACTGTGAACTTTAACCTCAGTCTGTCACCCCCACAGGGAGAAGAGGGAGCTGCCTGTGGGTTGCTGGTCTCAACCCCAGTTTCACATGCAGTCATTTCAAAGTATCTCTGCCACTGTTACTCAATAGGTCAAACAATACCATGGCTAAAAAAAAAAATAGTGATTCTGGCACTGATGAGATTTTGTTGTTGTTGTTGTCTTTCTGTGCTTCCATTTCAGTTTCTTTGGAAGATGAAAGAAGTAAAACTTTTGTTTTGGCTTGAAGTGCATGGTGGTCTTTTGTCTGAACCTCAAATTAAATTTAAAAAATAAAAATACTGAGGAAGGTAATAACTTGGGGAGGAGGAGGGTTTTTTAAAAAATGAGCAGCAGTTAACCCAAGCTAGAGATGGTGAGAGCTCCTTACCATAGGTGGTGAGCTGAAGCTCCATTACCTTTATTAGTATTTAATAGCTTTTCTCATTGCATTAAATAGGTTTGCAGAGCCCTTCCTTCCCTGGATCCATGTAGGCAGTGGCATTTCAGAATAGCATATTTTATTACATTTTAAAGATGCACAAAATCCACGTACAGTTGGTGTAAATGGCTTCCTTGGTGACTTTCTGTTACAAAGCTGAGTGGATCACATCAACTCTCCAATAATTGTGGGTGCTGAGGTACCTGCAGTTACCTGGTTTGGGTAACAAGGCCTTTGCTCTGGTATCTGGACACCTTTCACTGGCACTGAAGTTCTCCTTGCAGAAGAACAGGGAGCTGAAGGGCAGCAGTCTGTGGTGGTGTGTGTGACAGAGCCTGTCATGTATAAGGGGATGAATTCGTCTTTTAATGATCTTATGCTGGTAACATGTTTGTTGAAAATGTCTGTTGACTCTGTTCTTTCTGTGCCAGACACTGGAAACCATGCTGGCTGCAGTGAAGAAAGGCAAAAAAATCAGTGAGGAAGAAATGCCACCTCCTGTTGCAACAGGAAAGAGTTCTTCTTGTGTACCTCAAGCCATGAGAGTGGAGCTAGAGAATTCAGGAGATTCACCAGAGAATAAAGCTGACTCTGCTGCAGATGCTGAGCAGAAGGCTTCTCCTGAGGCAAGGGAGCATTTGGAATCAGAGTCTCTGCAAGGTCGTGCTGCTGCTGATCCTGCTGTGGAAACAGGTACTGCGGTCTGAGAGGAGAAGCAGTTGCAGCCCTGTTTTAATGTTGCATGTTCCCTGATGTTTGTGCTGAGTGTAGCAAAGCACTGCTTATGATAGAACTTCCTGCTGAATGTCTCAGAGTTGTCCATGGAATGCTGAGTTTCTGGCAGTGAAATCAGCTATTGTTTTAGAGCTCTTCTGTGCACTGGATCAGTATCCTTAACTTCTCTTGTGCCTCAGTTTCTCCTTCATTATTTGACATGTTGAATTTCAGCCTTTAAAGAGTTTGAGATACTGATTTAAAGACCTTATGTTTTTTATTTAAATTGGGAAACATGGAATTAGATAGGACTTCTGGTGACTGGAAGAAAAAGGATATTTGTAAGATGGCTGTTGTGACTTACAGCAAAAGGGGACAAATGTGGGTTTGCATAGATGGATGTAGCAAGAGATGCAAATCTTGCATGCTCTGTGTCAGTCTCAGCATTGTCTCATTCTCCCAGATCCCCAGCACAGCAGCACACGAGCAATCCTGCTTATGAGGCAGAAGGAGTATAAATTAGCAGCTCTAAAAGCCAAGCAGCAAGGAGACCTGGAGAAGGCAAAGGAATACATGAAGGCAGGCAAGGTATGCACTCAAGAAATCCCAAATGCTGAACATACCCTGTGCTGTACCCACATGCATTAAATGTCACTTACTTACTGTGGCAGCTGGCAGGTCTTGGACAGACCAGAATAAACCTTTTGTTTTTTCTGTGTTAGAAATTTAATGTGGTGTTGGAAGCTTTGGACAGTGGGCAGCCAGTAGACCTCCAGAATATGCCTCCATCTCCTCAGGGTAAGGCTTGTCTTCAGGAAACCTTTTCAGAAGTCTCTCTGTGCTGTAATGGAATGATTCTGCATTTGGTTGCAAAGCTATTAAAAGAACTGGAAATTGTTTAGGACTGAGGCTCTCACTGCATGTTCACAGTCTAATCAAGACCAATGAAGAGAAATGAGGTATCATTACTTTGCAGTTACTCTGCAATAATATTGCAGTTACTCTCTGTGAATTACAAGTTCAAACAAGTGTTGGTGTCTCATATTCTGGGTTTTCTAAGTGTAGGTAATAGCAGCCAGTATTTGAAGTGGAAGGGAGAGAAGGATAATGGCACATTCTTAAAATTTACTGTAATGTTTGATGGTGTTAGGTGCTTCAACTAAAATTTGTAATGTTCAGATTAACAGATTGCAGTGCACTAAAGTCTAATTTTTAAAGCAAGTTATCAATATTAAAGATACCTCAGTCCTAGTAAGAGAGAGTTTGGTGGTTTTAAAGTAGATGCAATATCCCTACCAATAATAAATGCTTGCTCTTTGTAGCCCAGTGTTTTAAACAACTTACTTTAGTAGATTTTTTTATTCTAAGAACTAAATCACAGATTATTTCAGTAAATCATGAGAGTCATGACTCAAGTTACTGATCACTCAATGGCATTGCAGAAGAACTTCACCCGGGGCATAACCTTGCCTTAAAAAGTGCAAGATTTTTGCAGTAGATAATCTTGTAGTTTTCTGTTACACAATACCAGAAACTGGAGTTTCTGAATAGATGATATGAGTTTCTTCCCTTTTCCAGCACATCTTTTGTTACTAGAATATTTTATTCAATTAGCAGACTTGTTCACTCTTTCCATCTGCCAAGATACCAAGTTATATTTTGGGGAGAGAATTCTTAGAATACTTGAACTACTTTTAATTTTTTTTCCCCCTCAAGCAGCCCTAACCACAATTAAATCAGCATTTGAGATTTTCTCTTATAAAGCGTGTTCTGTAGATAATGGGGACCTTAGACTTAGCTAGCCATGGAGATACTGTTTGGAAGCCAGAAAGCTTTCAGGAAGATAATATGATCAAATTGAAGGTTTTCTGAGTGACATGCAGCAGTAATTGCTGTGTATGGAACGTGTTGTGAAACTTCCTGCTTTCCCTGTTTTGCAGATCTTGAAAGCTTGGGACATATACAAGATGCATCCAAGCAAAAAGTACCACCTCGGGTGGGAAGTTCCCAGGATCTTGCAGCACCTGAACCTCAGACCCAAGAAGCTTCAGGTAGGACTTTTGCATTTCATGTCCACATACAGAAACAACCGATGGCCCTCAGTCTTCATAAAAACCCCAAATCCTAAAAATCATCAATGACGCCTTAATTGACCTCCCAGCACCATCAAATATGATGAGACTTCGGGTCTCTGTTAGGCATTTGCTTAATCACTCAAATTGTCACAGGTCTCCTGCTAGCCATGCACTACACATGTAGTCTTGAAAATAGCACAGCTGGGAAGCACTTTTAAGGTCTGACCTCTCCCACTGAACTGCAGCAGGAGTGAGTAAACCTGGCTAAGGTTCCTGAGTATTGTTTGCTGCTGACCCAATCTACTTTTGTTCTGGATCAGTAATGGAAGTAAAAGTTAATGAACTTTCTTTCTAACAGCAGTGTTCATATCGAAACTTTCCAGTGATGCTCTCTGAAGAAAGGGAGCCTGTGTGTTTTGAAATCTTCATGATGTGGCATTTTGTGGTTTGCAGAGTCCCTGCAGCAGCCCAGGACGGTGCTGGAAGCGCTGCAGCAGCGGCTGGAGAGGTACAGGGCAGCAGCAGCTCAGGCCAAGGCCAGCGGGGACGATCGCAAGGGCAGGATGCACGACAGGATAGCCAAGGTAAAACGAAAGTGTGGCTCTTTGTATCTTGCAAAGCCTTTTGAATTAGTTCTCTTGCTGAAGACTTTTTCAAGGCTGAAATAATTTGTGTATTGTCTGTCTGTTTGAAAAGAGGTCCAGTGGGGAAGCTGGAAAGCATTTGGAGGAACAAATAGAGACAATGCACATATTGTAGTAAAATACTGAGTCTTGTGCAGTGTTTATGCTGGTTAAATACAGATGATTGGTAATTCACAGTCAGCTCTATTTTATGTCTTACTGAGTGCCTTTGATTGCAGCAATACCAAGATGCCATAAGAGCCCATAAGGCAGGGAGAAAAGTGAATTTTTCTGAGCTACCTGTTCCTCCTGGTAAGTGTGACTGTAAAACATCCTAACCCCAAACTTTTGTACACCTGCTAGGCTCTGGAGGGGCTATGCAGGTATTGCCTGCTCCTCCTTTTTCTCAGTGAGTAGCTGGCCTTACTGTTTGATGGTGTTGTGAGATTTTTTAATTAATATGCTCCCAAGCACTGTCACTAGTGAATATTTGTGCATATTGGCAGTCTGATTGGCGGTATGGGAACTTAAAACTGGCACTACTTGAAAAATTCAACAACTTCACCATAGGCAGGTGCTAAACATGTTACTTGTCTATCCTGTGTGTCAGCCCTCCTAGAGGAAAGACTGAATTTGGGTTATATTGGCTTCTTAGTTTTGCTGGAAAGAGATTTTTAAAACTGAGAAAAACTTTCCTGATGTCCCCCATTCTGCTGATTCCTCTCAGGAGCCTCAGAACTTGATATCTAATGAATATCCCCTTGTAAACCTTGTAACATCAAATCAGTAATGCAGATCTCCTGGCTGTTAAAAGCATTGCAGAGATGAAACAAACCATGCCCATGGTCACACTGAGACAGTGGCAGAGGCAGCAGCTGAGCCTCTTTCTTGAGACACTGTGTCCTGTTTATCTTCTTCAGAACACCGAGTACTCTGTCTGGAAAAGTTTGGGCAAGGTCATCTGTGAATGCTCTGCCTCTCATTTGCATGATACCATTTCTCCCCTAGAAACATCTTTCCTTTTATCTTGGGCCTGATGTGTTCTTCTGAAGGATACACTCAGCACTGCAAAGCATTGCCTGGATTTTTTAAGTTAGAGGATAGAGATGGACCTTGTGGTGGTTTTGTCACTGTCAGATGTGGCAATGGCAAGCACTGCAGTGGTAGTAGAGTAGGCACTGCCAGCTCTGTCAGGTCATGTGTGGCTTTGAAGGTTTCCTGTTTTGAAGCTGTCCCTGAAGGGCAGTTTAGCATCCCTTTTTGCAGAATTTGGTCCCTTTCTTGGTAAGTACCAGTTTCTGTAAGGGGAGGTTCTCCATATTTATACCTCTGGAAATACAGAGAACCGATCAGTGTCCTTGCATATCAGCTGTGTGTTTTTCAGCCATCATTTAGAGGCCATGCCATTTACACTGAAGACAATTATCAGGCAGTGACTGAAACCACCAGTGAATTATCCTGGGGTGGCAGTGCCCCTCATGGCATCTGGCTGGTGACGAGTACCAGCCTTGGACTCCCTGGAAACAGAAATGCTGCTGAGCAATGGATCAAGTGTCACATGGGGCCAGCAGCACAGGATTCTCTGTTCTGCCTGCCTGAGTACCTCAAACTTGTGCTGTAGCAGCCTTCTCTAGGTTTAGAAGCAGTTTAGTCACTGTCTCTTAGCACTTCTCATGGGACTGGCAGCAAGAATACTTGCTATATATTAAATGAGAGCAGTCTTAACAGACATTTTATAGTAGTGGCTCTGGATGTCTGTTCTTTGAAGCTGACATTAACTGGTCATGTGGTAGTGAGAGTTGATCTTCCATCATTAAGCCTTCCTCCCATACTTAAAAGGATAACAAAACAATAAAGGGCATTATTCTTCATACACTTCTTATTTAACTCCTCTGATTCTGCCTTAGTTTGCTACCCCTGCATTGCAGTACCTTTTCAGCAGAGGCTGAGTGTGTAACAGCCCAGCTGTCAGCAGTGGATTGTTTATTACGCTGGGTGTAGCACTGATTTCTGCTGGACTGTGTGCCTGCTAAAGTGAGGCAGCACTGAGAGGGGAAAAAATGGGACTAAATTCTCTGCTGGTTCTGGGGGCATCCCTGCTGCTGAAGTCTTGAGGTTGTGAGGTTGCTTGGCTGGCTGCCAGTGCTCAGCTTGGAAAACTGCTCAGTTATTGCATCATTTTACTATCATCCACTTAAACTGGGTGTCTGTGAGAGATCTGATCTAAAGCCACCACTCAGACTTGATCTAGCAAGGCTTTTTGGCCTTGGCCTCAGTCTAGTTAGACTGAATACTAAAATACAGTAGATAATAGGTATTTGGATGGAAACAGCTTCACAGTAAACAAGTACTATGGAAGATATACCATGGGGCTTATGCAGCTCTCTCTTGTGTGTTCCTTTCCTTCACAGGATTTCCCCCTCTTCCTGGTGTTGCAGCAACAGATGGTGGCAGCACAGTCGCTGCTGTCCTGGAAACTGCCAGCAAGCTGGCAAACATGGAGGAGAATGATGAAGAGGAGGAGGTTAGTGGTGCCGGGTAGGATGTGTAAAAGTTCAATTGCCATCTCTTAATGGCATGCAGAGATGAGGCCATAGGATTTCCAGGTAAGGGTACTGAGCTGGAATACATGCCCAAAAGTCTGAGGAGTGCAGGATCTCAGTAGTCATTTCAGTTTCCTTTATAGAGTAGGAGAGACAGATGAGATGTTATTACAGTCAGTACCACAGAGCCTGTGAGTACAGGGTTTGGCTCTTTCATAGCTGTCTTGTATTTAGATTTTATTTTCACAGCAAACACTTGAGATCCTCACCACTCCTTTACATTGTTCTGAAGTACTTAAATCCATATTTTTATCCTGCATCCCAGTAGCTTCCTATGTTTGTTCTTTCCCAGGATGTTCAGCTCTTGCTGCTTTTTGTCACGCTGCACCAGCATTTAGACTTTGGTTTGAATTCTATTTCTCTCTGGATTTGCTTGCTGATTGATTGTGCTTTCAACTGGAGTAGCTTTTAATGGAGAGAATTCCTGGATGATATTTTTTCTGCATGCCTCTACTTTTTAAAAAATCACAGCCTTGTTAAACATTTCTTTTATTCCATCTATGGCTTCCATAGGTCAGCTACCTGCTGGTCTGGCATGGCTCATAAACCTCCAGAAGTTAAAATTTGCTGTCTGGAATGCAATGCTCCCCTCAGAAGGGATACCCAAAGGCTGATACAGTGATAACCATGGTGTTGATGCTTGAGATGCTGTCCTCAACGTTGGAATAGATTTTATGCATTTATTATGCATTTCTTTTTGTTTTGCTAGAATGAGCCTCTTCCCCAGGCCCCAGTTGCCAAGAAGCCAACTCAGGTTGTTAAGCCAACTCCAGTTCCATCTGCTGCAGCTCAGGAGAGCTCTCCTGAGCACCTGAAACGAGCTGCATCACCCTCCTCCCTGGACAAGGCAGAGTCAATGGATCACCTCCCTCCAGCTGGTAGGTGCAGGGGATCACCATCCCCAGTGCTCCACATGCAAGTCTTTTGCTCTAGTTTGGGGAAGACTTTATCATTTAGCTGTGAGCCTGTGAATGTGTGTATCATGGATTTCCTCTGACAGGAGCCTCAATATGTGTGTGCTGGAGGGCAGACCCAGACCAACCATGCAGCTTTATTTCACAGAGACAGCATGTATAATTGTAAGGCCGATTAGGTTTTTTAAATTAATTTTGATGTAACAAGTGTATCGATTCATAATGTTTAACTCTGCTCACAGCTGAACTCTCCATATACCCTCATTAAAGGAGACAGGTTGCCAGTGTGAATTATTCATTGATCTAATGGAGCTCCCTACATCACACAGAGTTCTCTGCCTGGTGCTTCACCCAGGGTTCTCAGGCTGGCAGCGCAGCCAGGGCTTCATCAATCTCTGCTCTTGCCTTGCTAAGGTCACTGAGCAGTTGTGTGTACAAGATGAATTGTGCAGATAGTGAGGGACAGGCACCACTCCCAGTGTGGTTTGGGCACACACTGGCAGTGCTCAGGCTCTCACTGATGCCTTGACTGTAATCCCATCCTCTTTCCCTTCTGCCCTGGGCAGTTCCCTCAGGAGGAAGTAGAACTGCCTGGCTGACTGATGCACTAACTTGGTACAATGTAAAGCAATTACTGGTGTGGTTGTCGTTAATGTTTTGGCAAGGAAAGAAGAGACTCAAGCATTAATAAGAAACTAAGAGAACAAGGGACTACGAAGAAGCAGAAGTGATATGTCTGAGTGGGCCTGCACATTGGTTCATCAGGATTCTTTTCTGACAAATCAGGGGAGAGGAAGGAAATTACTCCAGAGGATGTTCATAATATTTGCTTTTAGAAGTTAACATGGAGAGCTGAAAGTTTGGATTGAGTTTCTCCCTTGGACCAGTCAGCTGTGCTGGAATCTGTCTCAAACCTGCAAATTAGGGGCTGTAATAACTCTTGTGACACTTGTGAAGTGCTGTGAGGTTTTTTTGATGTAGGATGCTGTTCCAGAAGGAAGCTTGCTTCTTTTTTTAATGCTTGAAAGTGCCCAAGAAACAGTTGAGTGCAGTAAGGAAATCTCCTGATTTGACATCTGTACTTTCACTGATCTTTTCCTGGCTGTAAACTGAATAGGCTAAACCTATGTCAGGGGCATTGGCAATATCAGATGAGTGAGTGTTTCTGTACAACTGTTTTTCAGTTAGGGAGCAGCTGGAATTTCTGGAGAACAGGAAGAAAGCAATACCTGAAGGCAGCCATCAAAGCAAAGAGGGAAAACAACCTCGAACAGGCGAAGACTTATCTCAGAACAGCCAAGGGCCTTGACCTAAAGATTGAACAGGCAAAATCTGGCAAAACTGTTGATATTTCCAAGGTTAGTAGGTCTGGTAATATTCTGCTTTGTTTCCTATTCTTGGACATCTAAGAGCTTACTTTTCCCTATAAGGGCTCTGAAATGTGGTGTTCTTGTGTTGCAGCTGCCATCACCTCCTACAGATGATGAGGGTGATTTTATCTTTGTACACCATGAAGACGTCAGGCTGTCTCAGAAAGCAGATGAAGTTTATGCACAGCTTGTAAAATTGCTGAAGGACCAACATGAGGTGACCATCTTATATTTTTTGGAAATGTTTTGGAGTTTCTTTTGTACATTTCTCTGGGGTTTATTAATACTATAATTCCATCATTGTTCCAGTGGGGTATTTTTTATTCCTTTTATAATACTTTTGATATTGCATGTCCTAAAATGGACAATTTTCAGAGTTGGATTCTATGGATAGTTAAAGCCAGAGGGTGTGCTTTCTAAGGCTTGGGACTAGCGAATTATCACTCTTAAATATGAGCACTCAAGTTTGAAAAAGTACCTGAATATTAAAACTAGGCCTAAGGTGAACATGATACCTACAGATCAGGTGATTAAAAAGTAATAGAGAGAACAGCTCAAACAGATCCTGTGCTTTGGACTTGAGGAATGGGATGGTGAATGTTCTTGAGTGACTCAAGAAAATGCCTGGGTTTTCTTAAATTACATTGACATCAAGCTCAGAACTGTGCCAATCATGAATCCGTGTGTGAGGATCACTGAGTGAATCTGTTTGGTTTTGTTTTGTGTTGACAGAGGTGTTTGCAGTACTCCAAGCAATTCATGCATCTGGGAAACGTAGCAGAAACAACTCGGTAAGACCCAGTGCCTGCTTCCAGTCATCCCCCAAAGCTGCTGTTTCAGGGTTGAGTCTGCCTCACCCCCTAAAGGTGTTGGGGTTGGAGTTGGTAAGTTTATCCTTGTTGTGAAAGGGTTGGGGCTGTGATTCCTGCATCTCCACGTTGCTCTCAGCTCTGGCTGAGGGTTACTCTGTACTGTTTGATTTCTAGCACATGTGGGTTTTTTGCTGATTTTTTTTTTTTTTGCCTTTTTCTGTAGGTTTGAGAAATTAGCACAAGGTTGTAAAAAGGATATGGAGATCCTACAGCTTGCACGAGCACAAGGAATGGATCCTCCAAGCCATCACTTTGAGGAAAGAACCTTTAAAATGATAAGGTGTGGAAAAACAAAAGTATTTCTCAGTCAGGCTGGAATGACTTTCCTGGTCTTTTGCCCTTGTTTAAGGAATTCTGGGCCATCACTTTGAGGAAAGAACCTTTAAAATGATAAGGTGTGGAAAAACAAAAGTATTTCTCAGTCAGGCTGGAATGACTTTCCTGGTCTTTTGCCCTTGTTTAAGGAATTCTGGGCTTCAGCAAACTTGGGTGGCATCCAGGATTAGGCTCAGCATTCCTGAAAGGATACTCTCAACAAACTTAAAAGTTGTTCTCTACCTTCTCTTGCTGATTCTTTTGTTTTCAAAATGCCTCAAGCTTCCCCTCTTATATTCTGTTTCTTAGCCATTCCTCCTTCCTCTGTGTTTCTCCCTCCATCCTGTTGCCTCCTGGGCTTTGTTCCTGGCCGCAGAGATATTTTTAGCTCTGTTTGTGCTCTTTCCTTGCTCTGCTGTATTTTGTGGAGATGATCTCTGTAAGAGTGCACTGTTGAAAAAGCTCTGACAAATAGCGATGGCATCCTGGTCTGGAGTGGGTCAGCTGATGGTGGGATGAATGTGCTTTTTTGTCTTTCTCTTTTCACAGGATATTTTCTGATCTCAACAGCACAGAGATGCACCTTCTTATTGTCAGGGGGATGAACCTACCAGCCCCACCAGGTGTGTACTCAAAAGGGCACGTGGGCTTTTTCCTCTGAGTTGGTAAGGAAAGTAATGGGGAATTAAATTTCTCTATCTTGAAGGCCACTTTAGGAGCCAGCATTTCTCTCATTAAAACAAAGTAATCACATTATGGGCTTGTGCCCCCCCCCCCCCCCCCCCCCCAAAAAAAAAAAACTTTAAACAGTATTTTAAAGAAAGCAGATAGGTGGAAGAAAGAGAATCTGGGTTCCATCTGGACAGAGAGAAGAACTTTATATTTTTCTGTGTTCACTCGTAACTGGGTCATAGTTAAGGTTTCATTTTTACCTCCTATTTTGTTACAAGTGCCTGCCTGTGAGTTGCACCACTTTGGTGTATTTTGACCCTTCAGTAGACAGGGTTTGCTCCAGCCAGTGTTACTGCTTTTAGCCCCTTGTTCCTGGGAGCTTGTAAACCATCTGTGCTAGACTGTCTTAGGACTAACAGCATAAAAAACCCGAGGTGTTTTCCCTTGGATGCCAACTTTCCATGGATTTTGGTTTGATAGATGGGTTTTTCAGTTGCCTAGAGGCATGTCACGAGTCCTACTGTAAAACAGTTGGGTGCTCTTGAGAATCCTGCTCGAGATGACAGATGCAATGACAATGTCTGTACTGGCTGTTTGGATTGGCTGGTTGTTGTCTCACCCAGGTGTGTCACCAAGAGATTTGGATGCATTTGTGAAGTTTGAATTTCAGTACCCGAGTGCGGTGAGTGTGTCGTGGCTCTTCTGCCCCTCAGTCTGTCCCCCCTGCCACTGCATGAACTTGTGAGGGCTCCAAGGAAAGGGAGAACACTTCCAGACATCCTGCCTGGATCTACTTTTAAAGCAGATTTATTTTTCTGAGAAGCAGAGCTGCTGAGCCTGTTGGCTGCAGGTTTGAGCTTTGCACCTTTCTCTCGATGCTTTCCACACCTTCCCCTTGGCAGGGTGGTGTCTGCAGGTTCTGTGTCAGCAGCACTCTCAGTGCTAAGCCATGCCCGCCTCTCCCCTCTGAAGGCACAATCAGGCTCTTTCCAATGTTGGCCAAATGTGTCAAAGTTCATTTTCTTTCAAGGGTGCAAACACACCCAACACCAGGGCACTCAAATTTGTTGTCAAGGACCACCTTAGATGTGATCTCCCTAAGTCCTCTTCCCTTAAAAAAACAAGCTTTTAAAGGTACTTGCATTTGAGCCTCTCTTACAACTGTAGAATTGGATTGAAAGGGTTAATCTTTGTCATCAAATAAATGGTGATTTAATTAGCAAATATTTTTATATCATGGACTTGGGCCATACAAGCTTCTCGCCCTTCCTAATTAAAACTTGTGTGTATGTGCATGTATGTATGTGTATGTATATAAAAATATGTATACACATACGTATTACATCTTTCCTTGGAATTCCCCAGTGTCATCCTGTTCCTCTCACCTTTAAAAGCAGTCTCTGGTCTGAAAAATAATCAAACCTGTGAGCTAGAAGGGATTCTGAGGAGGGGCTGACTGCTCTCTTACTGTCAGTAGAAATCCTGGGGCTTTGCTGCTCTCTCTGTAAGGCAAAACCAGACCTTGCTTTTGCAGGACTAATGCTTAGCCCTGGAGAGTGCAGAGCCTAGATTTCTATCTCCCAATAAATTTTGCAGTAATTCCACTAAAATTAATTCATTTACCTGTGGGAAATTGGTGATGGTCAGACCAGGTTTGTGTTTAGGTTTGAGTGACTCGAGGCCTTAATGAAGGAGTAACACAATTAGGGTGGCTGAACCCAGAACTAGTCTGTATGAATAATTTTCTGGGGGATGAATAAGAATCAGCATAGTTCCTTTTAATGTATTTTCCTTTGTTTAAAGCAGAGCCAGGTCTTAGCCAGCAGTCAAATAAATATACCACCTTTCTCCTTTACAGCTGAAATCAGTTTTGCAAAGTAGCTGCAATAATTAGGCCACATTGTCCTTGTTCATTCCCCAGAGATTTAGTTTGTACTCTGCTTTAGGTTAAAAGTTAATTCATTTTGGTGGCAGATTGATTGTCAGGGAAAATAATAGTAGGACAATTCCCTGAATGATTTGTGATGAATTCCTTGTGTAGCTTATTATTCCAGCTAATGCAGGAGGAACAGAATTACTGTGTGCTGGAAGGTGCATAGTTTGTCATGGAGTTTAACAGCCCCAGTCAGTAACTTTATGATGATTGGATTGAATTGACTGTGACTATGTAGCTTATCTATGGCTCTCATATTTAATGTAATGTTTTGGCTTATTCTTTCTGTAGTATTATCCTTGTTACCACACTGCAATCCAAGTATTTTAGTCTTGAATATACCATGACTCTTCTTATTTAGATAACCCCTAAAACTGTATGTTTCTGGTATAGGCATAAAATAGAGCTGGCAATAAAAATGGTCACTAGTCTGTTTTCAAACAGTTTTATGTGATGTCTGTCTCTTTTTTTTTCATAGGAACAACCTCAAAAGAGTAAAACACCTGTAATTAACAATAACAATTGTCCAGGTGAGTACTTTTTTCTGGAACAGCAGGGAAAATGTTGCACATAGGAATCCCTGGACAGTACAGGCTGGTGTCAGACTGTGAACCAGGCCAGAGATCCTCCCACTTTCTTATGAAAGGGTTTGTTGGGGGATGAAGTTCAGCTGTGTTGGCAGTTTCTTCCCCCTCATCCCAATATTGGTGGTAGCTATTATGTCATGAATTAAACCAGTATTAATTGTATTATCCAAAGCACCCTTCCCAGTCATTCCAGCCTTACTCTGCTTTTTCTTTAATATTTTGTACCTTTAAACACGGTTTACATGCTGGAAGACCTAAACTCTCTAGTTTTAGCTCCCCAGTGCCTTGCTGTCAGCTCACAATGGTTTGGTTTTCCAGTTTGGGTTCTGTCCCTGTAAGATGAGGGTGACATGAACTGTGGCACAGCGACACACCCTGGGCCTGACTGAAAAACCCTCCTGAGGAGGATTCCTGTGGGCCAAGCTGAGATAAAAGAGCTCTGAGCAGGTGCATGGGACCCTTTGACTCAGAGCCCTGTTCCCCTGTCCTTAATTTCACTGCAGAGTACAACCAGCTGTTCAAGCTGAACATCAACCGCAACCACCGCGGCTTCCGACGCGCAATTCGCTCCAAAGGAATCAAATTTGAAGTGTTCCACAAAGGGTGAGTCCAGTTTGCTTCTCTGCTGACAGCTGAAAAGAGTGTTGGAGCTGAAGTTTATGAAACACAGTCTCTAAGCCAGCACTGAGGAGTTGTCTGGTGTTCATATCTGAGAGCTTTCAAAATGTGCCTGAGCTCTGTAGCTGCTTCTTCCCCTGTGGGGGTGAAGAAAGGCACAAATTCAGTGAAGTTGTTTCACATCAGTTGAGGATTAGTGTGTTAAAAGGAGTTGGTGGGACTGAGAAAGCAGTGATTTGTCTCAAATTGTTTTGATTCTTACCCAGTTTGGTTTCAGTCATCAGGACTAGAAACTTTAAATATTCTGTGGAATAAGTCTGTAGAATAATGAAGTGAAGTGGCAGCAAAATATGAAGAGCAGGAAAGCAAGTAACAGGTGATGGCAGAACGAGAGTTATGTTTTTGTACTTTGATTCATTGAATCTTGCAATACCTCCTGAGCACTGCTGGCAGCTGCCTTGAGAGAAAGAGAGACTCCCCTCATCTCAGAGAGCAGGGTCACCAGATCAATGTTCAGTGTTCAGGGAGATCATCCTCAGTCCAGGCTCATAACTGAGTTATTCAGGATAGGAGTGGCCTGTATTCCCTCATCACTGGGTTGGTTGTGATCCAAGACTGTGATGGGATGCCAGATAACCTGGTGGCTCTTTGTCCTATTCCTTGTTGATATTACTGGGCCATGCAGAAATTGTCCATAGCTTTTCTGAGATGGTTTTCAAGTTGCAGATGTTTCAGTTGGTGACCTGAAGTCCCACTGTTTTACTCCAGATCATCCATTGGCATCTCTGTTGAAGCAAAAGTTGATTTTTCTTTTTTTTTTCTGTCAATCCTGACTGCTCCACTGCTCTGTGTTCAAGATCCCCCCTTATTTGCACAGAGCTGTCAAGTTTATATTTATTTTAAATGGGGTTTTTATCACCTTTTCCCAGCCATCTCCTTGGGAGAAAGGACAGGATGAAGTGATCCAGGCTCTTTTCTAAAGACTCTGCTCCCTGTCTTTTCTAAGACTACAAATGAATAATACTTTCAGAACTGCTTTTGTGGTTGTTGTAGCTTTGGGTTCTCTGATAGCTCTTTGACCAGCTCTCAAGAATTATTTTTGCTCAGTGAGCAAAGGAGACTTGTTTCAGGTCATATATATTAAACTTCAGTTTAACAACACTTTCAAGTAAAAACTCAGCAATGTATTTTTCCAAAGGAAAAGTCTCTTCTTGAGCCTCTCCCAAAAGCTTCTGAAGATGAAAGGGGATTTCCCCAGAGCTGTTTCTGAAGCCATAGCCTAGAGCAAGTTCTCAGTCTTCACAGCAGCCCCCTGGAACTGAGCAGGGATGAACCAGTCTTTATTGTTTCTTGAGTTATAAAATGGAAAAATGCTTTAAAAAATTCAGCAAGAATTGCTGATTCTCTGAAGTTTATGAGCAAAGTGCCCCACATGCTGCAGTACAGTTACGTAACCCCTCATTTTAAGGTCCTTGTGAAGTGAAGAAAGCATTCCAACATGTGAGCTAAGAAACTCTGAGCTTTCCTAAATTGTTCTGTGAGTCTGCTGTGGCCTCACTGATGGAGAGTCTCAGTCTCCTGTTGCCACCAATGATGTGATCGTGAGGCTCCATGAACAGTCTTTGAGCTTCCATTGCATGTGTCAAGTCTTGCTTGATAATATCTTAGTATCTCTTAATGATAATAGGAAGAAGAAGGGTGGATGTTTTGGGGTTGTGGGGAATGGGTTTTTTATGTTTGTTGGTCTGGTTGCTTGTTGTTTCTGAAATAGAGTGGGTAAAAAAGGGAAGCTTCTGAAATCTTGGGAAATTTCCAAGAAAACACAGCAGGTGTGGCCAAGTTACCTTTTTTTAACTCCAGACTCTGTAGAGTTTAGTTGTTTATCAAACCTTTTGGAGACTGGTTCAGGGAGATGCTTGGATGCAGACAAAGAAATGCTGTGTTTGAGCTGAGCAGTTCTGTGGAATTAGGGTGGTTTAGTCTTGGCTGTTGCCTTTTGGAGGAGTTTGTCTGGGTAAGGGCTGTAACACCTGGCTCTGTGCAGGTAAATTGCTGATTTATTGCTGATTAAACTGTTCAACACAAGTGACTACAGCAAGAAGTTGCTTGTTTTCCTCGCAGAATAAAAATGCTTCTGTGCTTAATTCCAGCAGACTGGAAATCCTAAAATTATAGTTTGTGACTGTTAAAACTACCAGTATGTAGGTGAATCCAAACAATAGCTGAAATGTTCTTATTTACTGAAATTGTTTTGATTTATTGAGACAAAACAGAATGATTCATCTGACTTTTTCCTAAAAGTAGTTTGCCAAAATCAACAGGTGCCTGTGAAATGTTTGTTTTGCTGGGAGATGGAACTTCCTTGGGAATTCCTTCAGCCTGTTCTGTTAAACAGCCCCAGGCAGAGGATGACCCTGTCCTGGCCACTGGGACCTCCTTCCCTGTCACCCTGGGCAGGGACAGAAGCTGCTGCCACTCCAAGTGCTGATTTACTTGGTTGTTTTTCTTCACTGCTGTCCTCATCTTTACCTTGCTTGCAAAAGAATAATTAACAAATGAGTACTTTCTTATCTTGCTCCTTGTAATCTGGTTTTTAAGGGTTTGCCTCTGGCACTGTGGTGTGCAGGGTTCCAGGAGCATGTCCTGACCAGCCCTCTCTGGATGTGGGGATGGAGCAAATAGTGATGACCTCTGGGCTTGTGTTCTCTTTCATGTTCTGACAATCTTTACCCCTTCACTTGTTTGGCACAGATCCTTTTTCAGGAGTGACAAACACGTGGGGACAGCACACTTGAAGCTGGACAAGCTGGAATCAGAATGTGAAGTTAGAGAGATCATTGAGGTACGTTTTTGGGATGAGGTGTGTTCTTCTGCTCAGTATTTCAGCCCAACGGGGAAATGAGTATCTGGATCACATAAATGTGTGAGAGCAGTCAAGTTTTGTATTAGGTTGAATTTGATAAACTGCCTGGGTTGTGTGGGACCTGCTCTGCTGAGCTCCAGTCCAAGGAATGCTTGGCTGTGACACTCCCAGCACTGCAGTCACCTGCAGGCATCTCTGTCACGCTTGGGCCATGGGCAAATACAGCCACAGTTGTATAGCTTAATATTATAATCCCTATTTGTCCTAACTGATCTTCTTTTTGTGGTTATTTCAGATTTTTGATGGCAGAAAGCCCACTGGAGGGAAACTGGAGGTAAAAGTGAGACTCAGGGAGCCCCTCAGTGGTCAAGATCTTCAAACAGTTACAGAAAATTGGCTGGTCCTTGAACGTTAGTTCTGTCTGAGGTATGAGCACTGTGTCCAGAGATGGTCTGGGCAGGACTTGATAGGGCTGCAGAAAAACTCTGCTTGAACAATGTCTTTTGTTGGCATTGACCTAATTGCACTGCTCTGGCTTCAGTAGCATTCCTCTTTATATTTGTGGTGGGGAGTTGACATAATTTCATAAATGAGGTTACAGAATCTCTGATTAGTTTGTCTCTCAAAGATGCTGTTTCAGAATCATTTGAAATACAGGGACAGCTCCTGCTGTCACCTTTACTAAGAATATTTAGAAAATAAGTAATCTATCTTCCTTTGCTTGATCTCCTGAAGCCTCTGTGCTCCCTCTTCCTTAGCATATGGTTTCACTTTACATTTCTAAATTGCAGTTAAGCAAATATTCATCAGCTTTAGTGTGACATCACCTGTTTGGAAGCAGAGGTGTGGCAAATGGTGTCAGATTGTAGAGACTGAGGTCTCATTTCAATACAGGAGTCACCATTTGGGTGTCAAAGGGCCTGTTTTGGTGTTCTCCCAGCCAAGGAGGTCAGGAGGTCCTGTGAGGCTGAGGGACACATCTGATCACCATACCTGAAATAACAACTTGGCCTCGTGCCCAAGCACTTTCCATCACTGGAGCTTAATAATTTTGCTCCATTGATTTTCCTCGTTGACCATCCAGAACCTTGGTGTCAGCATTTTCCATACAATGTCTCCTTGAACTGTGAGCATCTGTTCTGTACTGCAGCAAGGAATTCTGATGGGTTTGTTTGTGCTGTTTTCCCCAGATCCGTGGGAATGTTGGAAGTCGTGGGCTGAGCGAAGGCAGGAAGATGCTGCTAAGCTGCAAGCACCAAAGATGTTACATGAATGCACTACTGAACCTAATGTCTATTTTGATAACAGCCATAGTGCTTATTAATAACTCCAAGGCAAAGGGAGGCTCTGGGAATGCGCTGCTGCAGGGCTTGGGACCGGTCTACCCAAAATAGACAGAATTGCCTTAATGTGGGACTACTGATGTAGCACCAGGACGAATGTTACATTAACTATGCAGAGTGCTGTGGGAAAGGTTTAGCCCTTTAAAAATTCCCTCAGGCAGTGCCAGAGCTCTTTGGTTAAGTCACAGGTAAGACCTTCACCAGAATTCCTGTTCCCAAGTGTCTGAGCAGCCGGCGTGGTTCAGTGAACAGTCTGCTACTGCTTTGTCTGTCCTCTCCTATTCAGGCCTATTTGGGTTGGGGTCTTTTTTTGTTTCCTAAGTCAGAGGAGAGCTCTCAGGCAGCAGTTCAGGGATGCCAGTCCCTCCTCTGTGCATGCCCTTGGCACGAGAGGTTCCAAGGGCTGTCCCTTTCTGCAGGAAAGGCCCCAGGGCTCCCCAGCAGGTTGGTGTTTACAGACCTCTGGTTTTGTTCTGGCTCCCAGTTTTGTGTGCTGTGCTTGCTGCACTGCTTGTCCAGCGCAGAAAGGTACTGTGCCTTCATCCTTTATGGTGTTGGGGTTTTGATTTAAAAAAGAAGAAAGTACATTAGACTCTGCTGCTTCCCAAATGTTCCTTGTATTTTTACAAAAATAGGCTTTTACAATTCTTCCAGGTGATGGGGAAAATTTGTCCTTCTCACTTTGTCCTTTAAGAAAACTGGATCGTGATGCATTTTCAGGAATGCTTTTTGATCAGCAGCATCCAAGCAAGGGTACTAAATCTGTTTGTGTTTTTAAATCTCTGTGAGCTAACAGAAACCAGGGATCTCCAAGGGGAGGATGTGCCTGTGCCAGGGATGGGCAGGTTGGGAGACAGAACAGAGTCCAGACAGGTCAGGCAGCTCTGCCTCTGTCTTCCTGAGCAGATGAAGACAATACAGTGTTTAGTTTTTAATTTCAATAAATTTAATATACAAAACTACATGTTGAAAATAAAAATATAATATGCAGTTTTTTGCAGTGTTAACTAACTGAATTTTAAAAGTACATTTTTTTTCTAAACAAGTACTCATTTCTTAACAACATGGTAATTAAGGTCATTTCAAAGGCTATGGTTGAAGCAGACATGTCAGTCACCAGTTGATAGTGTTTTGCACAAACAGAATCCAAACCTAAAAGATTTCTGGGGCAAAAGAAGAAAAGATAAACATTTTTCACCTCTTTTACTGCCTTATTAAGCGTAACAATGCAACTAAAGTAACTGGAAAGCTGCTGCTGTGGCAAAGCTGGAGTGCAGGCTCTAGGAGGAAGATTATTACCAAGTTTCTGGAATGCTCTTCCAGCTGTGGAACCGTGCCTACACCGTGTTGTGCCGAGCTGTGTCCCAGAGTGTGCAGAGCCAGGGTGCAGAAGGGGATCAAGTGGCCTGAGTCCAGCTGGGCTGCACAGGCAGCTCGGCAGGAGCAGGGCGTGGGTCACAGCTCCTGCTTTGGCCAGCAGGAGCCACTGCATGAGCTGCATTGTCACCCACCCTGTCCCAAATGCCAGAGGTAAGGCTTCCCTTGGATCTGACACCCGTTAAAGTGTGGTACTGTGCTCCCTCTTGCTGGCCAGCTTTTGTTTGTGGAGTTGGCCCCAGTTCCCTGGCCTCTCTTCTCCAAGGCCTGGGTGGTGCCAGCTGTGATTTGGAACATTGGATTTGTCATACTTTGTCTTTTGAAAAGCAGCAGCCATTTATTCCCAGTGCAGACACTGGGCTGCCTTTCTATAAAACTTATCACTCTGTGCAGTACCTTTCCCTTGGCCAGCCAATGGTGTTGATCTGTTTAAAAACCAGAGCCTTAATCTCACAGTGGCCTGGCACTTCCCTTTGTCTTTGCAAGGCCGCTGGTGTTACTGTGTCACAGCTTCCCCCAGAATGGACGGCAATAGAGAGTGTCTGACACCATAAATGTTCACCATAAATTAGCACCTCTCTTCCCAAATGAATTAGTTCTAGACAGGAGGAGAAACCTTCACCCCTCTTCCTGGGAGGGACTCAAAAGAGCTGCTTTGCATGACTGGCTAAACAAACCAAACCCCTTCTCCTGCTTACAGCTCTTGCCACTGGTTAGCAGCTTTCCATGGCGACAGTAAGAACAAGGAACCACATTTCCTCTGGCTGATGCTCAATTCCAGCTTCTTAATGCCCTGGCAGACATGAGCAGCTACTCTCCTTACCAAAGCCCTCTCAGGTGAGACCAAGAGCACTGGGCCGAGTGCACATGTTCAGAACTGACCACAAAGCCTTTTTCAGCAGAACATGCAGGAACAGCCACTCTACACTGGTATCACAGGTAAGCTTGGACATGGGGCTGCAATATGAAGTACAAGCTGCCTTGGGTTACGTGACACTGGCGTTACACTACAGCGAACAGCAGGGAGGGGACACAGCTGCCCTGGGTGGGACTCGCCTCTCAAAGCAGGACCTACTGGGGACAAGGAACAAGATGGAGCTGCACTTCAGGGCTGATCTTTCCTCTGCTTCAGACAGATTTGTAAACAAGGTACAGAATAGCAGAGTCGTTGTAGGAGATCACAGAAAGCTGCCCAAGTGCCAGACTTTTGTGGTAAATAGAGGAGAAAAGGAAACTAGCCTATTACACACACACAACTGCAGAGAGATGCCTGTCCTGCTCCTCTGGATGCACAGACAAACAGGGTTATGGCTAGGGAATCTTTCCCTATCTCTCAAGGGCTTCTCCAAATGTATTTCAACCAATAATCTGGTCAAAACAATGTAAACGTTACTTTTTAATGTCTACAGAATAACCACAAATGGCATTGGGATGAGGTCAGAATGGAGGTCTTGATTGTTTCTTACATGTCCATCTACAGACAGTACAAGGTTGGAATTTCACTTTTTATTTACGCCCCAGTGATCTTTGCACCCTTTGAGCATTTAGAGTACACGACTGTAAGTCTTTAAACATGAGCATTTTTCTAAACAGTAACAGAAGTGGATTAGCTGCAAGGATAGCATAGCCATGTTGTAGTATAGAAGCTGCCCTGATCCTCTGGTTGTTGACAATGCATAGAAGATTTAGAATTATGGAACAACTGTCCCACCCCCCTCCCCCCCTTCCCCAATAGTGTTAACAAAAGCTTAATTTTCCAGTTTTAAAGTGCAAATGATTCAGATACAACTGCTGCTGGAACAGGTCTGAACAGAAAATGAAGTCCTCTTATGAGATGTTTTCCAGAATATAAAAGATGAGCTCCATTATGACTGGCCCCTCACTCAACTGACAGGCCCCTCCATGAATCACTGGCACTAAGGCACTGTCCAGGTCATTCATGTATTGAGAGGGCAGTGGCTGTCCATTGCTCCCAGCTTGATAACCAACCTAAAAAATACAAAGAGTGGGTTTTAAGAACAGGACACAAGGCTGTGAGTCAGGCGACAGGAAGGGAGGAGGAGGAGCTGTGGTATCTCCCCGGGAAGTCAGGAACTGGATAGAGCAGGCACTAAAGCAGCTTTTCCACTTGTCTTTGTGCTTGTTTGTGTTCCCAGTGGCTGCCTGAGCAAAAGGAAGCTTTTCCTCCTGTTTTCTCAAAGCAGCTCCTTGGGATGAGCAGGACCCTCATCTTGCTGGCAAAAAGGCCAATTAAGAGTCTGCTCTGAGCACAGAGCAGGTGCTGCTTGTGCCATATGGGGGTCAAGCCGATGTTAATTCAGGCTGGGCCTTGGATCTAACAGATGTCCCAAAACACCAAACAGCAGCCAGCACCACCTGATTAGCATCTGATACTGGTACTGCTTCAGAATTCTCCTGGTTTAAGTGGTGTATTCCTGTTCTGGGGAATGAACAAGAGAACAATCCCCCAGTTAAACTGTTGAAGACTTACTTGATCTGAGTCCAGTGTAACACGCAGACCCAGCTTAGTCATTCCATCTTCTTTGAGCAGTTTCAGATGAGGACACAGAGCCAGACAGAAAGCTTTTGCCACATTCTCAGTCAGTCTGCTGTGATCAGCTGGGTCACTCAGACCATTGTGTTGCTCATCATTTTCTAGAAAAAACACCTGAAGGGAAGAGACAACACAAGACATAACACTTGGCTTTTCTAGAAAATTCAGGTCGGATGTCATTTAAACTTCTACAAATGAAGACTTAAGAAGTAACTGTTCAGGAAAGCCCAGCAAAAAGCCCCAAAGACAAGTCACCTCAGGGAGGAAAAAATAAAAAAATAAATTCAGAAGAAAGATTTAAATTTAAATAGTCCTCTGAAACCTCTTAGATCTAGTCAAAAGCCTTGCTATAGAAATTCACTATGTATCGCACATGGTTTTAATAAAAACCTGCTTTTAAACAGGTTTTAAACTGTTTTTAACTGTTAAGTTCAGAAAAATGACACTTTTAATACAAGCCTGAAAATCTCTGCTATTTTGGTAACTGCACTTGTTTCTGTTGAGCCCAAGTGACCTGGGAAAAAAGGGCACACGGGGGATGAGGTGCAGAGTAAGGAACCTGGTTCCTCCGCAGCAGGCACAGTGAAACACTTACAGAAATATTTTGACACCAGCATTTGTGTGCTGGCAGAGTCACAGGCAACATCAGCCATGCAAGCAGCTTCTGCATGATTTATGCCACAACACTTTAACATGCAACATTTTAGAGAAAGTGGCTCGAAATAACATTTCTAAAAAACAATTTATATTAAGATTTGTCTCCATGTAGAAAGGCAGCTTTTAACCCAAAGGCAAATGAAACCAACAGTTGCTGTGTGTAAGGCAGCAAGCGTTGTTGTGGTATCTGAACACATGCTGAACACCCTGATGTGAGCAGCAGTGGGTGCAGCGTGGGCTGGGGCTGTGTCAGGGGCAGGATGTTTTATCCCTTTTATCCTGCAGGATGCCACCCTGTGCAGGCAGGAAGGGCACCACAGCCTCCCCTGTGGTGACAGAGGGGCAGCTGGACACAGCCCTGGCCACAGTGCCAAGCTGACAGACCCACCTCTGTCCAGCGGATGACCTTCCCGTTGGCCTTGTACTCGGAGCCGTGGAATATCTTCACACTGGTTATAGATTCCATGGATTTGCCATCAATAGGGCTCACAACACTGCAAAAGGGAGGGAGGAGGGTGAGCTCTGACTCAGCACAAGAACTGAGCTGGACAGAGCCCTGTGCAGAAGAGAATGACCTTGGAATCAAAGGGCAGTTCCTGAAAGGGGTCACATGCACAAGGAAGGTGCAGAAGGAGCTTTCTGGAGATTTCCAACAAAGCTTTGCAGCAGAGCTGAGATCCTGTACGGTTCTGACAGAGTAACGAGGTGTTTCATACAGGTTGGATTTTTGCTAATTTGTAAACTCAGTGTAGGCCATCAATACCTGAAACACAACTTACACAGCCCAGGACTTGATTGCAGGACCTAAGATTGATCTGGAGAGGCTGAAACTACAGAAATATCCTTCTTTCTACGTGCTGAGTCCTGAAATATGGAATCCATCACAACAGCACTTTACTGCCATAAATACTTCGGCTGCCAAATCCACCTTCCTTTTGGCTTAACTATCAAGTGTCCAAAGATACTGTTGATGTTCAGCAATTTTGTTTCCAGCTCTACTTAATGCAAACTAAGCACCAACAGTGCAAGGTGACCACAGTGTGCAGGGTTCAGCACTGAGAGTTGGAGACAGATCAGTGATTTCCAATAACTGGATACTGGCAATGCCAAAAAAAAATCCATAGCATTGCCAATATTCTAAATTGATGCCCCAAAGCTCTGGTATCTCAATTCCATTTTCATTACAATTAATTCCATTTTATCACTCAAAACAGAGACTTTTCATTCCTATTGATTTGAAGACTCGTGTGCCTTACAAGATCAATTAAGATTTTTAACAGGCACCAACGTCAAGTGCTCCTCTACTTACCCCTTATTAAAGTTTTTATCATCTTCTACCCACTGAATGTGAACGTGTTCCTGAGGGTCTTCAGCATCTACTTTGCCACAGGTGATAGTGAAGTCTTTCATCTCTCTCAAGGCCTGTCTCAAAGAGTCCATGTTCTCAGCAGTTATCTGGACCATCACTCCATCTAGGGAACCAAGAAATCCTCATTAGCCAAGATAAGCCATGCCAACACAGCCTATACAGAAAAAACCCAAACATCCTTCATCTGTTTGCAACAGAGGTTAAACGTTCATGGGCAGCAGTGAACATCTGAACAGTCACCTTCCTAAACTGCAAACCTGCTGAGTGCTGATGAGGGAAAACACAACAGTAAGAGAAGGGCAGCTCCCAGGTGAAGTCAGCTGTAGCAAAGTCCCCCTGAGTTTGCCTCACAACCTGACACCAGCTCTAGGCCACCCTCAGAAATGCCACATGACACTACTCCATTGAGCCACCTCCTCTGTTGGCTCTGGAAGCAGCACTCCAGCAGTGACAGTGGCTGAGAAGTCAGCGCTTGCCTGACAGTGGCAAAAGATACAGAATTTGGATTCACAGAATTAAGGTTGAGAAGACCTCCAGGATCATCCAGTCCAGCCATTAACCCAGCACCACTTTGGTGAATCTCAGTTATGGCAAAAATAACAGGAGTGAAACATTTCCCCATGCAGAGACTCAGTCCCCCTGTGCCTCTGTCTTACTCTAACCACCAATCAGACACAGGAAAGGGCACGATGACCTGAAGCTCTGGTGGCAGGGGCTGCCCAGGGGCCCCACCATGGTCACACACCCAGAGCTGCCAGCCTGGAGCTGGTGCAACACAAGGAGCTCCTGCCCACCCGCAGGGCTCTGCCAGCTGACTGCTCCTGGGGGCACCTGGCATCCCTCAGCACCAGGGCAGGAGCACTGCCCCACCACTCCTGCCTGCACAGCTGTGCAGCTCAGCTTGCAGGCACTAACAGCTTCCAGCCAGAGCACGCCAGGGCAGCTCCTTCTGTGATACAACAAACCAAATCCAAGAGGGGCCGGCTCAGTGCTTTCAACCTGTCCTGTTCTCCCTGCCCATATACAAGCACATAAACAATGCACATTCATACCCCAGCACACTGCAGAGCTAGTTGGTAGCAGAGGAAGTTTAGCAGGGCTTCCTCTGCTGCTTGGTGGATTACACATTCTGTATTTCTTACAGTTTCCTCATTCAACCCAAACCAGTGAATCCATCACAGGCTCCCAAGCCAAGTATTTTGTATCTTACTCTCATTTTCTTGGGACCCTGTTTTGCAGCATCTGCACAAATTCCTCCTTGTTAAAGGGACTGGGTGGTTTTTGCTTAGAAGTAGGATAAAGCTGAAGCAGCAGCAAGACTCCAAGGCCCAAGGCATATGAGCAGAGAGAGCCCTTTTAGCTGCAGAGCTGAGCTGGGCAAAGAGAGAAGTGTGTTTAAGCAAGCAGTTCAGTTCTTACCTTCCACTATACTGGATTTGGCAAGGAAGCCTGAAGAGGATTTTAAAGCTCCACTGAACACAAAGAAGCTGGCACCAGTCACTGCAACAAACAACAACAACAGGAGAGATTTAGTGAGGCTTTTGTCAAAGCATTGCCTTACCCAAGAATCAGGTATCAGCTCTATCAGCCACAGAAGTGATTACCCTGAATCAGGAATTATGGTGCCTGTATTGCACATCATAAGCTTGGATATGCAAAGGCAAATCACCCAGTTATTTTCTAAACTGGACAACAGTTTTTGTCTAAGTTAATGCTTGTACTTTATCACTCTCCCTCTCCATGCTCTACACACCTCTGAGTTTCAGAATTACTAATTTTGGGCAACCAAGTACCCAATTAACTTCTAAATGTTCCCACACAGGTGGCAGATTGTGAGTGAGCTGTTTATGGATCACACTAACACCAACCCACCAGCAAGGCCACAGCTCAAAGCCACTTGACTTAAGGGAAAATTATCTTCAAAGTCTACTAAGCATCACGAAATTCCTGCTGGAAATCCCTCTTCTTGTTCCCGAGGTGAAGTTAACAGAAGTCAGACAAGACCATCAGTCCCAAGTGATATTCCATGCCAGAACACCTGCTGGAGTCACCAGTGATACTTGCAAACCATCCAAATCAGCCTCTGTCTTGTTCTCATTTGGAGATTGTATAAATGTCTTTGCTAGAAATGTCCCCAAACACACAACATTTAAATTCTCAGCACACAGCTGCTGCAGCCCTTCAGCCTACTGTAACAAAAATATACCCTGGAAATTAGATGGTCTAATTAAGGTGAAAATGAGAAGTTGCTTGAAGATGCATTATTACAATTCTGCTGTGGTTGGTTATTCCTATTGAACTTTCTGTCCTACTGAATCTAGTCTTTCTTTCACATCATGTAGGTCAAGCACAGGCAACCACAACCTCACCTGCACATCCCATAATGCCAAAGCCAGCTCTCATTATTAATGGAGAGGTGTTGCCCAAGCCAGTTCCAACACAAAGCTGCCCAGTCAGGGACACCAGTGGTCAGACTGATTTTCTCTAAGAGAAACTGGGTGGAACCCGGCCAAACCCAGCCGTAGCCAATTCCCAAAGCTGGGGCAGGCACACAGGGGCCAAGCAGCAGAGGCAGGGCTCCCCTCACCTTTCCTGGGCTGGTTGTGGATGCTGATGGCCTGTGTCTGGTAGTTGCCGTCGTCATTCTGCACGCACACCAGGTGTGAGTCTGCCTTCTCGTTGAAACACGCTCCCCCTGCCAGCACGTGCTCGTTGGATTTGTTCATGGCTTTCATCATCTGCAAACACAAAGCTTCAGCATTTCCACCCAGCTCATCAAGCACTTCCATAAATAGGTGGTTCTTGGAGCAGTTTAATCAGAAGCTTCTCAAATTCTCATATTCCATGTCAGCACTCAGAACCATAAACTGCTTTTGAGAAGAGGGTTCAGGTCTTTTACTGCCTGGATACTTTAAAGTGCCATCTTGTGTGCAATTAAGATAAGTGGTATAAGGGATAGCTGAGCTACAGAAATTGCAAAAGCTGTTATCTCTACCTGGTTTTAAAAATACACGGGGAAAAAACCATGAGAAAAACCCTGGGAAGAAATACTTGGCTTGTTTACACAACTGCAGTTGTTAATGACATAAATCATAAATGCCCCTCCAAAGTTCAGCGCCACATGGGCTCTCAGACTGGGGCCATTTCATCCTCTTCTGCCACAACCAGACACCAAATCTTCAGTGTCTCTCTGCTTCACCTGCATCAACTGGTGAAACTGGGATTAATGTTCCCAATTTAAGACTTTAAAAAAACATCCAAATTTTCTTTCCCTGCAAAGGAGGCCTCCAGAAAGCATCCAAAAAAGTTTGTGACACAGTTGCCCTTCTGATGACTATCATCTAACATGCACCGAGTTAGACGCCCTGACAAAATACCCTTGTGGATTATATAGTTTCTTTTCCCCACTATTCCTCTTCATGGAGGCTCAGACTTGGTGGTTTTTGATACAAAAGAAAACTGAGGAAGTCACCCAACTCTGGAATTTGTTTCAAACAGGAAAATGACATGCTTGCTTAAAATTAAAAAAAAAAAGTCAAATTAAATGACACAAATCCCCCCGCAGTGAAAACCCAGAAAAATACTGAATTATTTGACATCTCCTAACAGCATTCACACTCCCACCTCTGCTTCCTGGAGCTCATAAGCATGCAGGCTACACACAACACATTTGTCTCTCTCAGTCCAACGTAGAACCTTAATTACAGTGTCAGGAACATTAACTGATGCTCGCTATCGACAAATGTGCACAGGTGTAATGTTTGGGGAGGAAACTTAATTAAGATTTTGCATCAGACATCAGTGTCTTCCATTATCCAGTTGATCGTGACACGCTCCAGAAACTGGATTTTAGCTCCAGAACAGCCACATTTGTGGAGCCCAGTAGCTGCCTTCAGCACAACAAGAAACAACTGGATGTGGCAACTGTGCTTCCTTAGAAGGCAACTGATTACGAAATTACAGTCACCATTGCTGAGGGATTAAACCAACAACTAAGACCCTCTAAGCTTTAGAAAATTTGAATAATTTTGAAAACAAAAATATGTATTTAATAGAAAAACTAAATAATCATGTGGAATTTGTTAATCACAGGTTGAATTTTCCCCATTTAATACACGCATGAGATTTCAAATTAGTTTTTCACTTTTTAGATATTGAAAATATCTGATTTCTAATTAAATAAAAGTAAAGGTGTTATTATTTAATTCATCTTGAGACTGCCTCAGTTGGTTAGAGGAGGGTGATGGTAACACCAAGGTTATGGGTTTGATCCCTGTATGGGCAATTAACAGTTGGACTCCATGATCCTTGTGGGTCCCTTCCAACTCAAAATACTCTGTGAATCTTAATTAAAGTAAACTCATGAAAAATTGCCATTAATACAACTTTTCAAATGAATCACAAGTATGAACAATGTTAAATAAGTAACAATTTCTCCATTTAACAAGTTGAATCCTTGCATCACAGCAGGAAGGAAACCCAAGCACAATGCAGTTTTGCTACATCCCTGACACAGGAATTCCCTCTCAGTCCTGCTCAGCCCATGCCTGGCACAAGTGGAGCTGACACCTTGCAAACACCAGGCACAGCTGACACTGAACTGCATTGTCTGTGCCAGACTGGATTCATTCAAACCTCACTGACCTCTCCCATTCTGGCACAACTGCATCAAAAATTAAAACACCTTTTAACAGACCCTTTGTCTTCATCAATTTCATCTTTCTCAAACTTCATAAAAGAACACTTTTGTTCAATGGTTTTTTTTACTCACTTATTTTACTCATATGCTTCTTGCAGGGAAATTCCCTCTTGAGATAAAGCTGCATTCTGCTCTGATCTTACAAGAACTTTTTACAAATACCATTCTGCTCAGGAGGTTTGCTCTCACCCCAGCTCTGACAGGTTTCAAACCACCAAGTTACCCCCCTCTCTTCAGACAGAACACGAAATCAGTCCCTTCTCCACTGTTCCCTTTCATTCCTGTTCAAATACTTCCTCCCCCAGCTTTCTCTAGTTAGCAGCACTAACTCCCACAGATGCTGACTGATTTTCTCACACCAGAAATCAAGTATAAAATTTCAATGTTGAAGGAACTTTTACATAAAATAATCAGCAATCCAACAAATACTACTAAATGCTTTGAGTGGGAACACACAACAAATGAGAAAAGCTAATGCATGTTTTCTTCCTAGTTTTCCTCAAGTGTAAAGTTTGTCAACTTGCTCAAATCAAACATATGACACTTTATGTAAACAGTTCAAAAATGTGAAGAAAAAGAGTTTAAGAGTTTAATTAATAGTAAATGGAACTGCATTCTTCCTGTGAAGCCAGGCTCATTCACTTCCAAAAGCTGTGTGCCTCACACAGTTGCTATTTGCTTTTGAGGCATTTTTCCTTAGTGGTAGTAAATAAAATAAAAATTCCTCTAGATCCCAGGTACTCCAATCACAAAGAAACTGTACACAAATGTATGTTTTATAAGCATTACCTCATTATATCTGTTGCTAGGTATTTTGATGCTGGTTTTTCTGACTTCCATATCAACCACTAAACCTTGGACCACAGGCAGTGTGTACTGGTAGTTTCTGAAGTCCTGAGAATTAAAACAAGATTTCAAGTCAGCCATGATGATCATCATTACCACTGTAGGTTTCGTAACTATCCTGGTGACTACTACTTAGCCCATTCAAATAACTGTAATCAGTGACTGGAAGGCAGGGAGGGACACAGACACCACAGCGTGTAACCCATGTAATTGCAGTACACAAATGAAAAAATATCTCCTATATCAAAATTAATGTTCTCCAAGCTTGAATATCATCACTGTGAGAAAATTTGCTCTCTGTGTTATGTTACATTACTAGAAGGAGTTATTAGTTTTTCTAGCAGCGAGATTAAGTCATGCATCAAAGAGAATTTCCTATATTGAAAATATTTGCCAAGTAGGAAGAGATAATAACATCCCTTCAGTCAGAGCACGATGTAATCAGTGACCTGTGACTGCACACTGTGATGACCCAGCACTTCTGAGGAAGCAGTCTGAGCAAACAATGCACTTATTTCAAAATCCAAACATCCTCCAGCAGCCAGGTTTGGGATATTGATTTGGGAACCTTGCTACAATTCACGTTTTGCTGAAAGCTAACATCCACTCTCAGTAACAGCAGGGAAATTCACCCAAATCCCCACTACTTCCTCTTGCATCTCCTAGACCTTCCAGCAGCTAACTGCCCCCATCTCCCCACAGAGATCCACCCACACCAATGGAATGCACAGATTCCACCACAGACTTACTGCAAGGAGGTTCATGATTGTGTGTCCAGTCTCTCCAAACAAAGGCTTACGGAATCTGACACTAAAGAGTGGGCATGGATAAACTGGAATAAAACGGAAAAGAACAGGTCAGATGGAAATTTACATACTCAGATTGTGCAAAACCAGACCCAAATATCACGTCCTCACTTCAATGTGGTAAGCAGCAGCTAAAGAAGAGACTGGGAAGACTGGAATTTAAAAAGAAAAAGGGCAGAAGGGTTCAACAATCTAATGACCTCACGTGCGTCATGGCTGCTTGCCCACCATTCTAGAAACAAGAATAATTATGTGGAAAGCTTGCAGATGCCACACTGCAGGACTGAACTGAGTGACTTGGGCCCTGATGGCAAAGATGACCTTTCTAAGTGCTTCTTGGAAATGGCTTCTATTTTTGCACAACCATCCTGCTGCTCTCCACTACAGCATCATCAGTCTTTCAGTTCTGTGGCTGACACGTGACATTCAAGTGATAACCCAGATTATTTTATTTCCTGTTTTCATTATTTCACGACAGTGTGGCAAACTCCACAGGGGTACATCAAAAACAATTTAAAGGACATTTATGGTATGTCAGTGATGTAAAATATCTGCATTCCTTGGCTGACTTCCATACCTGTCAAACATCTGTGATGCAATTCTGAGTGCAGGGCATGGATCTGGCTGCATTACGTTATGTTGCAGCAGAAGCCATCACAATGCCTGGAACATGACTCATGCTTTGGTACATAATGCCAAGGTTTCCTAAACACATGTTTGAAGGAGGATTCCTAAGCTATCCTCAGGCAAATACTCAGCCTGATTTCCCAAATGCCACACTCCCAGTTCCCAGCATGGTCAGAAGGGACTGCAGAGCGCTCAGCATCATGTGAATAACATGAGGATTTCCTGATGGGAATCAGCTCCAGCCTCTGCACACTGATTTGATACCTGGAAGCACCACACACCACATGCAACCAACCCCTGCACAGTGCCCTGAAGCACCAGCAAGGGCTGAATTTCCTGTGTCTGCCACTGGTTTCAAGCTCCATCCCAGATGCACAGAATTCCCTGAGCCTGGGCTGTTGGGCTGATCTGTGGATGCTCAGCAGGTGTTTTTTGCACACCCAGCAATCCCAGGGCCTCCTGCATCTGATCTGCACAGCCAGCAGCACTGCACAAATGGTTGGATTCTGACAGCTCCAGCTGCAAGGAGGATGGAAGGAAACCCAGGAAACCTGGGCCACAAAAACAGCACCTTCCAGGAAGAAACTGAGGCACAACTGGCAAAACTCAAGGGAATATCTCTAAATCCAAACCACAGCTGTAGAAATGATGCAAAGCCTGGTTTCCCAGGTACTTTTCTTTGTCACTATCAAAACACTTCTTTCTGTGCTCAGAAACAGATGTCATAACCAAAACATGAGCATTTTTGTTTGTTTTTCTAAATACAAATGCCTGCAGATACACACAAAAACCCACACACCTTTAACATGAATGTTCTTTTGGACAAGTTTAACCTTCAGTCCTCATCCTCAGAAGGCAGATTTTGAGGATTTTATTTTTCTCCTCCAGCAACATGCATATTTTGTGGAAAATTCCCAATGTTCTCAAAACTTTAAAAGTTGAAGTGACAAATCTTTGCACAGTATATTATAAAACTTATTTTCTTAAAATGTTCTGAAAGAGTTCTGGGAAAAATTAGCAACAGACCATTTTCATAGTCATTCAGATTAATGAGACATGCCAATTAAAACTGAAGATGAGTAAGGCATACAATTTTTGGCCCATCATGGTGGACAGACTGCCAGTAATGTCTTTGCTCCAGCAATGGTAAATGTCTTTTGAAAATTATTTTAACTTAACTTTATGCCAATTTCATGCTAACTGCTAAGATTTTGTTCAGATGAAACATTCTCTCCAGCCTATTTATTATTAGTTCCAACAGCATTTTTGCAACAAACTGCCAAGTTTGTTGCCCCTGCACACATACTGCTACTCTCTGGCAAATGAACGTGATTTCAAAAACCTAAAAGCAAGCGGTCTTTCATTTCAGCATGGAAGGAGCTTAGCCTAAGGGAGAGCTTTGAGATGTTATCTACACCAGCTAATCAGACTTGTTCTGCACATAACTCTCGGGTACTAAATGGATACAAACATGCTCAGAACTAGATTAGTCTCCACAAAAACCTCCCTGATGACCCAGCAGAGTTGTAAAAAGGCCATAGGTCCCATCACCATCTGAGTGCTGCACTGTGGGTCTGACACACAGCTCTTCCTTGCCTGCTTGAGCCTGGGTGGCTCTGACAGGTAGCAATCCATGGCTGGGGAGTGCTCTGGAGCAGAATTCATCCATTCCCCTGCAGAAGTTACTCACGCCTGTATTCAGCTCCGAGTCTCAGCATCAGCCGGATGGGGAACACTTTGGCCCAGGGAGTTTCCCACTTCTGGATGAGGATGCCAAACAGGTAGGGTGGGGTTGGGAGCACCAGGTCCTGCAGGGACTGATAGGTCGCTGCAACGTACAAGAACCCTCCGTGTTCTTTGCTTCCAAGGAAGCTCTGGCTGAAAAAGGAGTGTCCCAGGTTGCCAACAATGTTACCTATGTGAAAAAAAGAATTCATTACTTCACTGGATTGAGAGCTGTATCAAGAACATCAGGAGTTTTTCAGAAGGGGAAAAAAAACCCATGTTAAATTCACTTCCTGTAGCATTAATGTGTTATTAACCACACCTGAAACAATGGGTAAACCACAGCTGCTCTGGGCAACGTGTGCCAGGCTGTCACTGCCCTTTCAGGATTCCACAGGAGAGTTCAGACCAGTATTGCTGCTAAGGTGGTACCTGAAACCTCCCCGTGGCACTACGGATACATCCACACAAAGCCTTTTTTCAGTACATTACAGATATTAAAGGGACTTCCACTGCAGAAGCTGCTGTTGTCTGAACTAAACTTTTGGATTCAGCTGCAGTTTAAGGAGGGATGTGCACCTGGTCAAACAATTAGTGTCCCCTGGTTGTCCTTTCCATTTAGGGAAGCCACTGGGGTGCTTGCTCAGACACATACTGAAGATCTGGGTCATTTCAAGAATTACACAAAAGACTGTTTATTTCATTAGTACACTTAATGTAAAACGCAACTGAGAGAGACACAGGGGAGAAACATCACTAATTTTTATTCACATTTTTACTCTTTGATGCTTCTGATTTCCAAAAATGTTTATACTTAAATGGCTGAATGAATCTGAATGTTGATTAGGTTATTATAGCATCCAACACAGCATTTAACACTGAAGCAAAGAACCATGGTGTGATTCCTTTTACCAAATGACAACAACAGCATGCAAATAATGTACAGAACAGCTGATGACAATTCTCCATAGGAAGATGTGAATATTAATAGTGCTGATTTGCTCTCAAAGAAAAAGACAATTTCAGAGAGCATGGTGTGCTTGATCACACCACTCATGAGGAATTGCATGGGATTGAGGTACTCATGCAGACCTCCTGGGCTTCTGGAGCAATCCCAGACTTTCCCACCTGCAGACAGAGACTGCTAAGCAGGAGTTTCTGCTCCTTCACCACCTCATAACAGAGTGTTTGTAGCTGAACTCAAGGCAGTGATGTGCGCCTCTCCATCTGCACATCCACTGGACACTACCTGGAGAGTTTCTTCCTTTTATACACTATACACACACACAGACAAATGCCAGGTTTTAAGTAAGTAAAACTATGAGTCACAGAAGTGATACTTTGACATCCTCAGTAATACAAGTTATAATAATTCAGCTATTCCAGTCCTCCCTCTGGAGATGTGGCCATGCTGCTTTGCACCTCTCCAGACCACCTTTGCACAATCATCACTCAATATTGTCCTTCACATTACCTTGAGTCCTCCAGCTTTACATGCAGTGACTGGCAGGTCTGTAAGCAAAAGGCTCCTTTTACACTCCATCTAAGAAATAAGCTCAAGGGGTTCCTTATTTTTCAAATTTTAGGGCCCCTTTGTGTATTTTTTCCCCTGTACTCACAAATGCTGCACAAAGTAAGTTATTAGGTTCCCTGTTAGAAGGTGACAGCTTTGGCAGCCCAGCATCCCATAGCAGGGTGAGACTCATTCAGAGTTTGCCACTGTCCTGCAAAGCCAACCTGTAATTTTACAGATACACACAGGCCAAAGCTGACATGATCACCCAGATCAAACTCCAGAACTCTTAGGCTACAACTTCTCAGCTGAGCATACTTGATGAAAAGCAGCTACTGGTCAAACTACCATGAACAGGACAGCCACATCAAATGGCAGCCGCCAAGAAATCCCTGCTCCTGGCAGCTCCATCAGCTGTGCTGGGACACTGGTGCCTGCTCAGTGAAACACCAATGCACCAACGTGGGCATCCTGCTAGTGAGTGCAAACCAGTGCATCCACTGGTGTTCATGAGAAAGATTTTCACTTATCTAAAATAGCTGCTGGCACTCGTTTGCTTTTGCAGTTTCCACCTACCCTCACTAATCGCCTCTTCTTCATTTATACTTCCTTTTCCCCTTCCCATCTGTTCTTACCCAAATAGAGCTACAGGCCTGATAATAAAGTTACTTGGTGAGGTTCTCAGCTCCAACAACATGATCACAATAATCCTTTTTACCCTTCAAGTGTATGACGTGTATGAAGTGCCAAACTGCACTGAGTTCTGCCCCCCTTTCTGTGTATTTTCTGTGTGAGAGGCCAGGCAAAGTGCAGCTGTACAATCCTCTATGGAGCTGAGACGTGTGGCACTGCCCACTGGAATGACAAAGCAACCAGACATTTCCACTTGAGACTGGTGCCAAGTGCTGCAGCAGAAGGGGATGACTACTTATTTTTTCTGTTTCAGGAGATGGAGCCTCAAGGCTCACACACCTGGGATGCCTTAATAATAATTTTTCAGCCAACAGAAACATGGAAAAAGCCCTCAGAGTTGAATCTGCAACTCAGCTGTTCAGCCCTTTCCTTCCATAAGCCACAGCATCATAAATTACTCCTTCTGACACAAGCAGCTGGCACAGTGCAATATCCAAGAGGCTGCCACCACTTTAAGAGGACAAATTACTAGGATTAGGTAGCTGTGCTGCAATTCATTATTTATAACAGCTTAAGAGTCTGGATGTGGACAGCATGGGAAGAAGCAAGTGTTTTCCTACACACTTCTTTAGTGCCCTTTTCAGGCAGCATGACCAAGTCAAAAAGCCTCTTTGGGCTTGTCCCTCAAACATTTCTGCCCTGACCAGGGGCTGTCAGTCTTTCCTGCCCTGTCTCTGAAGGTCATTCCAAGCCAAGGCCCCACTGAGAAGTTGCTATTCCCAGCCTGACATTGTCAAACCAAACCCACTGCACCATTACACATTTTAAGCACAGAACTGTTTCAGAGGCTTGTAGAGAAAGTGTAGGCGTCAGAAAAACCTTCAAAAATAACTATCCTTTGCAAAAGCATGTAATTTAATTTAAAACATATCACAACTTCCTTTCTAATGAGGCAATCTCAGAGTGAGCAGAAAGGTGCCTATCCATATATTAAGTTCCAGCACCTGACATTATTTAGGAAGTGCTTTAAGCGTGCATGATGCATCTAAAGTAGTTCTGCAGGAGGTCAGTACTTATTCTCTTCTCAATTATACTGGGTTATCCTTGACTTTAAATCTTAAGCATCCCTACAAAGTTGTCCAGAAAAAAAAGATGCCTTTATCCATAGTGGTTTGAATTCTTCACTTAGATATCTTTCCATGATGAACAATGTGCTTTGTATAGCAGTTTGGCAATCCCTTCTGGCCTCAAAACAGTCTATAGCAGGAAAGGTAGATGAGGGAAAAAAAATTTCCTGCATTTGTTTATTGCCCTCAATAAGTAGTGAAGCCAGTTCGGTACTTTTACCAGAAAACAGTGAGGTTAAATTCTTAATGTATGCTTCCCTTCTTTTAGTTAATTCCAGGTCAAAAAAAGGTAATGGCATCCAGACTCAGGCAAGGCATTTATTTGTGGCTTGGGGAATTCCATCCAGAACAGCCAGGAACTGCCATGTACCAAACTCTGCTGGCATCCTGAAAACCCCAGCACCCCAGCCCTGCAGCAGGAGATGCAAAGTAATATTCACCTGTGAACAATCTTGCCAGATGGATTTTCTTCAAGAGCAAATGAGCACATTTCCTTTGGAAAAGGAACACAAACCCCATCACTCCAAGAGCCACAAAGAGCCACAGAAGAGCCAAGACCATGAATGTACCTTGAGCCCCAACATATCTGTAGCAGATGCCAACACTGAGAAAAACCTCCATATCAGCTCCACATTCAAAGTTCTGGCCATGGTCAGCAACTCTTTATTGAAAAAACACATCAGAAAGCAATTTGGAAAGAACTTGCTCCTACTGCCAAGGGCCATAATGCTTCACTTACTACCAGTGAGAGCAGCAGTTGTCAGCATCCAAAACTTTCTCAGGCTACTCTGTCAGTCTTCCTAACATCACTCACTCACCTCACATGAAGTTTGATTTTGTCTCCACCTTTCCACAGACCAACTGGTTAACCTGTTCTCTATTCAGAACATCTGCATGGGCTTCTTTACAGATCTACAATTAACTACCACCATACTTAATTAAAACCACACTGGGTAAAAAATGCACAAACTGTGTCTGGGATTGACCCACCCTCACAAGGAATATCCCCAAAAACCAGGGTGACCACAAAGCCATTTCAGGCAGTTGCCAGATTTACATTTCCACAACAAAAGTAACAGTAGTTTTTATTGTTTTCCAGCACAGAGCTCATGCACTAGGGCATCTCTGGCAGCACTACATTAACACATCCAACTGCCTCAAAGTACCCATTCAGATGGACAGAAGTCCTCATTTTCCCATTCACTGCCAGGCTTATAGCCAACAGACAAGGATAATCATGGGATTACTACTACAGCAGTGCAACTACTACAACCACAACAGAAATCATTAGCTTCCAATTTCAAAACAAGAAAAGCAACACAACAGGGAGCTTGATGACAGAGGGGCCAGAGGAAAAGTAAAGTGATGAAAAGTGAGCAGCAATAAATACATGCCTTAACTGAATTTATTTTTTTGTAACTCACATTCATACAGTTTACAGTGAAAAATACCATTTTTTCCTTCAAAATCTCTCTGCTGCCATCCTACCAGAGCCAGCCTGCAAACAACACCCAGCACAGGGGGCAAGACTCTGCCTCCAGAACGAGTTATCCCTTCATGAAAGCGGAAACATCTGGAGAGGCATGAGTACATACAAGTACTTGGTGCTTCTAGGCTTGAGCACAGAATTCAAGCTCCTAAATTCATGTGACTCATGAAGAAATCATTTGCTATGGATTGGGCTTTAATCCAACAAACAAAAAGGAATGCTGTGTTTTCCCGCTGAAAACAAGACCAAGAAATCTAAAATCACTTCAAAGCAATATCAACAACATAAAAAGTAAATCTTGCTTCCATTCCAATAAAGGTGCTTTTTACAGTACATTTATTACAGTACATTTATTTTATTACTGTTTTTAAGAAAACTTATACTAAAGGAAATAAATAAAAAACCTCCACAGAATTTACTTCAGTTTCCTGATACAGAATATATTTAAGCCAATGTATTATATAATGAAAAATGAAATGGTGAGGCAGGCTGTTAAATAGTCTCTAAATTCTACTGGGAATTCTTGTTTGCTCTAAATGTCTAAATCATCTCATTGCCAGGAGAGGTGCAGTACCTCTGAAATGAACAGCTTGGAAAGCACGGCTCCACCTACAAGAGCAGAACTGCTAACCACTTCCAAGGGATTACAGACACCAAACTGAAACCCCTACAGCATCACCTCCTCTCTGCCTGAATAATGTTTAAAGCAGCCAAGTTACAAATATGTTAACAGATCCTTCTGCCTCTCAACGCGTGCCTTGGAAAGAAAAAGAGGATGGATGTTGAAAGAGCATTCCCAAGTGCTTTGGGAATTCATCAAGGTGCACTATCTACAATACTGCAGGCATTATGCAGTAACTGAAGGTGTCTGTCTACTCATCCTTCGTGTCTGAAACACAACACACAGCAGATCTACCAAAAGAAAACACACAGTGGAATTCTTCAACAGATGCATTCGGTTTCTGATTAACAACTGCACAATAGTAAGCAGCTCTTTGCACCAGTGGAATTGTAGGATATCAAATTACTACCACTACAGTACTAAAAAAGAATTCCAAATACATTATGTAGGAGTTATAAATTATGTATTTCTGTAGTGTAATTATACAGAACTTCACAGCAATATACACACCAAGCTGGATTTATATCTGCAATATACATATATACACATTTATATACACATGCTTGCCATTTTTCATATCTATCTCCCTCTTCTGAATAACATCATTATAAGACAAAGAAAATGAATTGAGGTTTAGAACAGTAGTTGTTTGCCATGCACACAAGATCCATTATGACATCAGATAATAATACATTCTGAACCTGGCAACCTCTCTGGACAAGCTGACCTTTATCGTACAAAGGTATTTTAGGAAACAAATATCTTTCATTATTTTATTAAAAGTACTGGATTCAATCACTCCAAAGGCATTACGAATGATAAGGAGAGCCTCCTGTAAATGTATTTTCAGCATATAACCTTAATGTGATCCAATTTCACCTCTGGAAAACAAGCTTTATCTTCTGATGAGTGGAACCAAATACTTGCATATTTCCTTATGCAAGGATTTCTGAATTCTAAGGTCCAACAATAATACCTAGAAGTGGAAGCCTATTTACTTAGTAAATGTAAAATGTGCAATGGTTTATATAAAAGTCTTGCAATCAAGATACAAAAATTCAAAATGCAGGGATAATTTCTGAAATGCTCTATAGCTCATTCTGGGCACACATATACATATATTATTTTAAAATATAAATAGGATCTCCATAATGTAGTAACAGACATAGCCAGTATGTCTGTTACATATGTTCAGAGTTCTGAACTCCCTGGTCAGGAGATACTGAACATACTATCCACAAGAATTCTCAACATTTTCTTTCTGGCTGGAAGATCTTTGGAGTGGCTCCCCAGGTTAGCAGCATTTTATCTGGTGAGATGACAAGAACACTGGATACTAATAACCAACAACTCATCTCTCTATCAGCTTTGATTCTTATTCTCTCTTTATATTTTTGGTTTTTTCAAAAAGAGCCATTTGCTGTGACAAAAATGTATCTGACCCTGTATGATTTTTAACATTTTTAACAGAGAGCATTCCTACCTGCTAAGGCATCCCGGTAAAGTTGCACAAAATGGTTAAAGATATCCTTAGGCAAACATTTCTCATCAGGCAAACACTGCAGGAGAATGACGATCTCCGACTGCCCCACCGCGTGCATGCCTTTGGTGGTGAAACACCAGCACTTCCTGTTCACATCTGCACGGATGGAAACATGGATCAACAGAGCACAATTGCAAAAAGGATGCCTAAATTTCACTGCAGTGAAAAAAACTGCAAGAAGTTTTATAGCATGTATTGTTGGGTTATCTGTCACACAAACTGCGTCCTACATCTGTTACCATGAGGGCAAGCACATCCAAAACAAGAGCAGCTCAGGAATTCCCAGTTTACAGCTAAGGGAGAGCCAGAGCATTACAGCTCCCAGTCAGATCTTGGGATTAACACCACAGAGCAGACTTTTAGCAGTTTCTGTATTCAAATGAAAGGACAGGATTTAAATGTGACTGAAGGAGCCTGGGAAGGGGCCAGGCTGTTGGCTGTGTGTACCATGATCCTGACAGCTAAAACAGTTTCCAGCAGTGATATCTTCCTTAATATGGAGAGCTGGATGTCAGGTGCCTCCATGAGACCTCACTGTGTTGTTCTGCTTCACAGGGATGTTAGTAATGATACATGCTCTGAGCTGCATTTCTTGAGAATACTAAGTTGTTGAAATAAAACCTGTGTCTATATTACCTTTTTTATACATATGTAAAACATTGTACTGCAATCCAAGAGACGCTGAAAGATTTATAAACAATTTATTAATACAAAACTGTCCTTCCCAATTTCTCCATGGTGTTTCTATCCAGCAGAAATCAGCTGAGGAACTGGCATGAGAAGCCATCCTGTGCCTCTCCACTCCCCCCTGAGCACAAGAACACACAGGCACAGGACAGAGAGGCACAGAAGAGGTGCACAGGGGAATGGAACCTCTGCACTGTTATGGCATCCCATCTGCGTTTTCCAGAATGGGATGACAGGGGAGTAAGTGAAGCAACCAAAGGAAAATGGGTGATAAAATACCCTGCCCTACTAAACTCTATAGGGGACATTGATCTCCAAACCTGAGACTGGAGGCTCCATCAGTCCAGTTTGTATTTTCTAGATAAAATGATCTGTACTGATACCTAAATCACCAGAAAAGGGCCTTTTGACATTTAACTTAATATGGCTCAATACAAAGTTTTCAACCTGTATACTTTTTCTGAGACTATCCTACCAAATAAAAATGCTGCTGCTCCTAATAATAATCTAGATAACATTCCCCCTCTCATAGACTAAGACTTATTTAATAATAAATACTTACAATTTACTATTTTTACCATGGACAGCAAATTAGCATTTAAAACAAATACTAGAGGGTCAGGGCCACCATCCTCCAGCTGCTGCATGACAGAGATCTGAGAAGGTCTCTCTTCCACAGCATAGTCTACAAAATAAACAAACACAATGAAATCCATAAATTACTGGTACAGACTGTACATTATAATCAGATAACCCCAATTCCAATTCTTTTTACTGTTTTGACCTTTTAGACAAAAACTTATTTAAGTACTGCTGGTCTAAGTGATTATTTCCTAGACTGGTATTTTCAAACTTTGAATTTATGAGATAGCCTCTGTACATCCTTTAGAAAGGTGCAGCTTGTTTCAGAAAAATAACTATTTTTCAGTATCAACTAGAGGAGAAAATTGAAATCAAATTGAAAAATGTGTCACAATGTCAACTGAAATCCCAAATGACTAAGAAGTTAAGAATTGTTATTTAAATCACAGCAAGGCTGAAGGGCATCAGTCCCAAACTACCATAAACAGCAAACACAGGATGGAACAGATCTGAAATTAAATTCTGCTCACATTTTGGTTTTGACACTATCCTGAAATAAAAGGTTACTTTCAACTTAACATTAGAAACACAATGTGTCAGCAAAATATCTAATAGGAATAAAACAACCAAAGAAAAGAAATAAGTTCATTACAGGGATGTATTAAAGGATGTCATGAATCAGACTGTGGAAAGCAATTTCACATAAACAAATACACATATTCTAATCTTTCAAAATTAGTTTTTAATTTTCTGAAGCCTCCTCAATTTGGATCCTTTATAAAGGGATATCACAATGACTAAAAGCTGCACTGTGGGCCATGATGTGCAATAGTGCTGTTGAATGCAGTGCTTGGGGACGCCTCAGACAGAGCCCATGTTCCAACAGAATTTCAGAGAAGGGAATCATGAATATTCAAAAGACTAATTAAAACCTATCTCTGTTTGAAACATTCCCTACAGTCCGATTAGTAAAGAAATTAGCACATGTTTCTGGACTGCAGTTAAATTTTTGCTTCGTGTTTTACTTCTTACAGGAATTTCACTGCAAGGTGGGGCTCTTCCTGGATGCAAATAGGGACCAATTGTGCAAAGGAGTGACCCAACATTTACCCCTAAGTGCTTACTGAGAATTATTTCCAATATTCAGCACACTGCCAGCATCTTACTTTTAAAATAAACACACCAGCCGCTAGGTTATTGCATCTGGTAAGCATAAAAACTGGCTGCCAAATTATACCCTCACCTCCTTTTACTCCAGTGGAGATGAGAATTGGAGGAAGACCATCTTCAGGAATCAGATTCATTGCACTGCCAACAGGACTGCCAACCTGAGTTATATTTCCCGAGAATACAGAGGCATTATCAGTCTACAAGAAGCAAACAACAAGGAAGGATGACATTAAAACAGTAATAATGATAAAAATGTAAGAGCTGTTCTGTTTCTCCAGCAGACCCAGACTCCTTCACCTACATCTATAATAATAGATGTAGGTGAAGGAGTCTGGGTCTGCTGGAGAAACAGAAGCACCAAGTACTTTGGCTCCGTAACAACAGATGATCACGTGATGACTCCAGTATGTGAACTATTGGTAGAAAATCTGCTCAGAGCCTGCATCTCCCTTCTCTAACATCATACATACCCATTTCTTCACAAAATCTTAATGCATCTATGCCCATTTGAACTTTTTGCAGGGTCTCAATTCCACTTACATGAGGTATGGTGGACTTAACATCATTAACTTTATCTGCATACATAATTTTGTGACAGAATATTCTTCTGATCCACGCTAGGATAATTTTATTGTTTCAAACTCCTTACTGACCACAGCTCACCTTTTTTAAAGCATGTGTTACACAAACATCCTTCACACACCAGCTGTACAGCCATATAGCTGGAAGCCACACAGACAACAAACATTTCTAGTGCTTTGCCCCAAATCTCTTCATTTCATTTAAAAAGATATGATTGTTTCAGCACTCTGCAAACATTCAAATAAGGACAACACTTGCTGTGCAACATATTAAGACAAGCCTGAGCAGATTTTCTGCGTGAGTCTTACTGCAGTCACCACAGCAACTCACAGACCACTCACAACCAAGGCAAACACAGGGTTTTGAATGCCAAATACTCCCTTACTTCTGCTGATGAAGTGTTGTTGGCCATGGGCTTTGGTGGATCATGAGACACTGCTAAGGTTCCCGTGGAAGTTGTCCCAGCCACTGTCAGCTTTGCTGCATCGGCAACTTCTCCATTGGGTAAAATCCCATCAGCAAACCAAACACGCCTTTGTTCTCTAGGCTGAGCCACTGGAGAGAACACAAAAAAGCAGCATTTAACATCTTATAGCAACAGTGCCTAGGAAAATCTGAGTATAAAACCGCAAAACAGAAAAAATAAGTATAAAAATGTGGATTGGAAGGAACTCAAGACACCACCTAGTGCATTCCCTATGGCAGCATCATGTACAGACACAACCACGGATAACAGTTTACATGTCCTGAAAAACCTTATGTCCCTGCTGAGGGCAGGAATAGCTCACTGGCATTAGCCATTATTTGGAATGGATAAAATGCAGGTATTCTTTCCAAATTCTTACTACAGGTAAACTGAAAGAAAAATGAAGTGTTCTTACCTTCTGCTCCAGGATGCTTCAGAACTCCCACAGGTACCATGACAGTGGGAGGCGGGGAGCTCAGGGCGCCCGAGGCCTGAGCCTGCTGCAAAGGAGGGATAGTAGAACAGTATTCAGCAGGATTGTTAGGGTTAGGGCTCTGGCTTGAGGCACTCATCATGTTCTCCCAGGCTTGAGCTAAAGCAAACAAAGAACAAGAGCCATCAACACAGAGGAAGGTATCTAACAGTCCAAAACACTGTATTAAGTTCTCAGCTGCTGTAAGTATGGACCCTGCCACCTCCCAAAGACCATTCCCTCCATGTAACAGCCCAGGAGACTGCAATTAAACAAGAAAAGCACAAAGAGAAACAGCACTGGCCCCATGCAATAAAAATATCAGTCCAAAAAGAAGTATTTTCTGAAAAGAGTTAAAATACACTTTGACTTGAGTGATGCTTAGCTCCTCATGCTTCATTTTATATATATATATATATATATATATATATATATATGCATGGAGAAATAGATGTTTTTACTACAAATCTTTCATAACCCACAAAATACTTGAGCAGATTTAGCTTTCATTTATGATAAAAAGCACCCTGCATTTCTTTGTGTCCAGGGCAGTTGTGTACAGATCAACAACTTTTATTCGGAACTCTAAAAAAACCCTTATGCTATTAATTTGGAAGGCATGATTTGAGCCTTAATTCAATTGACAAAAAAATAACACATAAATCTTTTTTGTCAGCAACATCTATCATAGGAAAATCTCCTCCAGTGAGTAAACCAGACTATCTCCACAGTGCTATTTCTTTTTCACTCTAAGGGAGGCCTGTAGCAAGATGCCAGAAAATTTATATGTGTGTTTGCACTCACAACCATATTAGTGTGTTACAAATAAATGCATTCTTTGAGTCAGGTACAAATATCATGGCACCTAAGCTCTCAGAGCATGTACATCCTTAGGTTCTTTCAGCTGCAAATTGCTAGAAAACCAAGGTGGAAATAATAAGATTTAAAAAAAACCCCAAAGAGAACTCAACAGAACATAAACCCTCCTACTTCCCCCCATCAACCTGCAAAACCAATAGTGAAATGCTTGTCAATGAAAAATGTATTGGCATTCCAGTTGAGAAAATTACTTGAACCAAAGCACTTTTTAAACAGCAATTCTATACCAGTTATAGTAAAAGTCCTGAAAGAAGAAAGTATTAAAAATGCACAAAGTTATCTGTCCAGGGCTCCTTTATTAGAAAAGTAAAAGAGCATTCTTAACGCCTTCTTTAAAGGGAGCAAAGTGCCCAGTCAGCACATCTACCAACTAAAAATACACTAAAACTAGCATTGGAAACTGATGAAACACATAGCCTGGCCATGGAAACATGCCAGAAAGCACACAACCCTCCCCTCACACCCCAGTCAAACACAAACCAGGTTCTGAGCAATCAAGTGAAATAATAACTGCTTTTACAGTTCCTACCCCTGTTTCCAGGATTGTGCAAAGATTAATGCTTAACCTGTTGCACTGACAGGGACAAAAGGCCCAAAAGCTGCATTAACAAAGAAACTGGAAGGACCAGGAAGGGTGGGATGCAATCAGGCTACAGGTGAAGTAAAAAGCCATCACCATGAAGCACTGCAGCAGGGACAGGGACACAGGGAGACAGGGCAAGCACAGCACTGGCCTGGAAGGAACCAGGCACTGCTGTCACTGCTGCCATTAATGTGCATCTGCCCTGGCAACAGGACAGAGAGGCCTTCAAATGAAATCATTATAATATGATCAGTTTTATTATGTCTTTTTGAAACAACACTTGGATTCAACAAAATATTTACAAATTCTTCCCTTCCCCCAGATGAAAATTAATCCTACTCACCAGGACAGAGCCAGCTGTCTTTTGCTAAGTGTATTTGTAACTCCTTGTTCTTGTACACCTTGAAATGTGTTCATTTCTCCATCTCAAAATGTAACAGTTTAGAACCCCTTCAGCATCATTACTGGGACTAGTTTTTAATTTCTAGATACTGTAACCTACAACTTCCTGTCACCTTACACATTTGGCCTAGAGTAAAGAATTATTAATAATTAAAACCTACCACTGCACAGTGATTAATGTTTAATATTTTTGAAACATTTCATATTTTTGATTTTTTTTCTGAGGAAATTATATTCCTGTTTAATAACAGATACTGTCTGCTTTGATATTCTCATCTCAAGACTAAGCAGTCAGTTACTTTCAACCAAACCTGAACCAATACTCAACATTTTGGAGTAAAATAAAGCTATGACTTTAAGTTTACTTTAGATGTTCAAACAACAAAGTAAGTGATCTTCCTGAAAACAGCTCAAATAATCCACTATGAAGTAATATGTACAGATAATGCCAAAATTACTTTCTGTGGTGCTGACACAAACCACAATTTTCCAAACTAATTCTTGGTTAGAATCTCTGCTAAAAGTCTCCAAAGTTTAGCTAAACAATTGCAGCAATGGATATTCCATGATAAACCATCCTGATAATTACTGAACAGGAATCCTAACTGTTAAAAGTTGGCATTTAGAGCTTGAATTTCTCTGACTTCTCATTCTACCTTTTAGAACATTAGAATGCACCTGCCAGACCATCCTCTACCACGGAATTCACTTCTGGCATCAAGTTTCAGTGATCCAGATATATATTTATACTCCAGGACCAAGACACCCAATCAGTTTCCCACTAATAAACCAAAATGCCTGGAGTTTCTCACTGTGAGACAGGTTATCTCATGAATTAAGCACCCACATGGGTCCTCTCTCAACCTAATCCAATTTCTCTGCCTTCACAATCCAAGACAGAAGAAGTGAACACGGAGTCTTTCAGCAGCAGCTGTCTCAGTGTCATGGGCATAACTCAGCCGGACAGATCATCACCCAGAGGTACCTGCCAGTGTGGGAAGTTCTGGAGATTTCCACAGGCCTCAAGGGAGTGCTCTGTGTTTGCCCATATTTACAGCACAGCTCTGAAGTGTTAACACAATAAAGAACAACACACAAAATACACTCCACAGCCTGCTGGCCAAAACCAGAGTTTTTCCTTACACCAAGCAGAGGTGATAGAACTTCCTATCAGTTCAACACGTGAACTTCAGAAGTACTTGTGACCTCTCTCCTGTGTCCCATGTTCTCACCAGGCTTTTAGCCACAGCACCACCCTGGGTTTGACACTCTCCAGGAATGTGTGAATGTAACCATCTAAGCTCAGCTGTCCACATTTGGGGACCTGTACTTAGACAAGACCTCCTACTCTAGCATCAAGGAGTTAAGAAGAGGAGCTGAATTAATTTGTGGATAAATACTACTTTCCCAATCTCCTATAGTGCATGATCTAGAACAGGCACATCATGCACATCTTTGGCATTCCATTTAAGTGTGTGGCAGGTTATCTACTCAGGCAACAAAAGGATACAGAATACACTTCTGAATCAAACTCAAAGTCACAGTTTTTGCAATCCTAGCACAGTACTCCCAAATGAAAGCTTTCAAACTCACTGCAACCTTACCAGTTTTTCTACTCTTCACAGGGATTCCACGCCAACCTCTCAAGCACCTTTACTTTTTTAGAATACTTACCCATACAAATGAAGTATTTTGGTATTTTTCTTTTCAAATGCCCTCACTGCAGCTCCACACAAAGCCAGTGAGGTGCCACATCTCGATTCCCTGCCCACTCACCATTCATCAGCACTGAGTGGCAGATCACACACACTCTGGCTTCCTTTCGGTCCATGTACAGCAGCTTGCACTTCAGGCTACAGCACGCGGCACAAAACACCTGGAACACAGGGAAACTGCTCAGGGGTGTGCACAAATATGGGACAAACTGATGGACCTGCACAAGTGAGTGTCTGCAAAGCTCTTGAAATGTGAAACACAGAGGTAAAAAAATCAGTATTTTCCCATTAAAGCCACAGGGACCAATACCTACCCAGGGTGCCTGTACTACTAATCCTGATGATTATTTTGTGGAACACATAAATGCATTTTGTCCTGATACTGCACTGTAGTGTTATTAAAATTTGTTTGGCATAAATGACAATGGGGGTAAAAAATACCTACCTCATTACAATCCCTCACAGAATTAACAATTTGGGAATTAACTTCAGTCTTGGAAAAAGCATGAGTACTTCCTAGAATTAAATAGCAATTCAATGCACAAGTATTCCATACATATAAAAGAAACTGCTATGGCACAGATTAAATCAAACTTAATTAATTCTTTGCAGGAGCACAATTCATCTACATGGCATTGGACATCAGAAGGAATTTTTGGACATCAGGAGGAATTTCTTCACAGAAGAGGTGATTAAACATTGGAATGGGCTGCCCAGAGAGGTGCTGGGGAGGTCCCTGGAGGTATTTAAGGAAAGACTGGATGTAGCACTCAGTGCCATGGTCTGGTTGACAAGGCAGTGATCAGTCATCAGTCAAGACTGGACTTGATTATCTCAAGAGGTTTTTTTTCAACCTAAATAATTCTGTGATTCTGATATCAATTCCAGCTGTTTAATCTCTTCATATCTAGCAAGCCATTCCTCGGTTGAGGAGGAACAGTGTTTATGTATTAAACACATAAACCAAGACATTTCAGAAAGCTGAACGACATTAGTACTGCAAGAAAATGTTGCTCCATTTCTATAAAAAAGCTCATTTTGACATGAATACAAACACCACAGTATCACAACAGTAGGGAGAACTCAGAACTGCATTGTGTGCACCCTGGCTGCTAAAGGGGCTGGGGCAAAGCCCAGGAAGCACAAAGTGCTGTGGAGATGCAGCTGCAGTGCTGGTCCTTCTCCCCTGAAGCAGCTCTAAAAACTCCCCAGTCCTGGGCAGGAAACAGTCCTGAAGCTTCCTCCAGACAAGCAAAACCATCAAACATGAGCATGGCTTGTGCACCAAAACACACTTGCATGCAGACATGATCCTACAGTAGCAACTGCCTTCTCAAAATCCTGCAGAACACGTGCCCTTAATGATTTCTTATTAATTTTAAATAATTATATTGTCTTTATTTAAAAAAAAACAGTAGTTCCTCAGGGTTATTTTCCCGGTGATATGAAGATACTGATGAAGATCCACTTCCTGCAGAAAGGTAATGTCACACTCAGGAGATCTGGAAACAACAGCAGCTGCCTAACAAATGAGTTCAGATATCAAGAGAGAATTTCAAAATTTAATTACGGGTGGATATTATATCTGCAATACACTATGCATTATTATGATCTGTAACGCTTTCTAAATTTAAAAAAATATTCCATCATTCCAGCAGCATTATTTCTGTAATACAGACAAGAAGCTACAGAGGACTGTTATACATAAATGTGTTTAAGCCTAATTAAATTTCAACCAAGTTAAAGATCACACCAAATTACAACTACTTTTAGTGGCAAGTGTTCAAAATAAGCAAATACAGGTTCTGAACTAAACATGAGAGTTGAAAAACAAACGTGCAGAAAGCTCAGCCCTGTCTCATTAGAACCAGTTTTAATGTTTTCTAACTATGACAACTCAAACATTTCAAAAACAAAATATAACTAAGCATAGACTGGAATTTTAATGCAAAAATAAAATCCACCCTTTCACATATGTGAAAACCTTTAAAAAAACCAAATAAATATATTTGAAAAATCTGATTTCTACACATACATCTTAACCCAATTTACATGTATTCTAGGGAATATTTTAAACAACATCACAGCATATTTTAGAGACATTTGACATCATTTCAGATCTCTGGGCAAAACTTCCAGTCAAAAGTTCATTCAGTATTGAACATGGAAAAATCAATGTTGTCAACCATAAATGAAGGCCCAACACAAATTAATATCTAATTTAGGACCCTTTTTCAAACAACACATTCATGAAAGCTCCCAAATGCAATGATTTAAATATTAAAAGAGAAAATAGAAGCAATGACAGAACATCCCCACCTCCTCTCTCAGGCTGCATCAGCCTTGAGCAGCAGTAATGCAGAGAACGCAATCCAGCACAACTGACAAGTCAGACTTGTTATTAACAACCACCAAGTCATTATCTCAGCACATCATGCTATAAAAAAACAACAGAGCAGTGTCAAAGCAAGTTTTTATGTTACTAGGGTTTTCAGGTTCACTAGGAGTTGTTAAAGAATTAGTTGCTAGTGGAATTGCTGATTTTTTTAGTATTTTAGTAGAAAAATATCATTTTGATTGTCAATAAAAAAGATTGCATATAAATCTTCTGGTTTTCCTATCAAGGATGATGATTTAATCTGACAATAGAAGGTACATAAATATGTAACATATAATTTATGAATGTGTCCACACATTCATCAGATTATTTTAACTCAAAATTTCCTGGAAGTGTATTACTTTCTATCAATCCAAATGGTTCATATCATCCATTAACTTTGCAATTATTACCCTGAAATTAAAAACCCAGACTTCCTAGTTGCCACTCAATTATTTTTAAAAGCAGTGCTTATTCCCAAATGAAACAGACACATTCACCCCTACTAAAATGATTTGTCACAATGCTAATAAAGCTTAAACAGAAACTGTTGTGCTAAAGCTTGTGTTCAAAATATTTAATCCCATGACTTCCCCTAGAAACAAATAACTGCAAGGGCTGAAGATGTCGTCTCCCCAGTTCTTTTAGTGAGATCCAGACATTTAACAGTGGAAGGATCCTATGGTTCAGGAGTTACCCACACCCCACATGGTGTGGCTTGTTTCTATGATTAAGCTTCCACTACTGGAACCAGAAGAGGTTTTAGCTTCTAGATCTGCTCTCTGAGGGATGGCTTTACTAGTGAAGTTCTGAACTGCTCTGGGGAAAAAAGCCAGAAAGCAGGAGCAGACAGCTGAGAACTGGGATTTCTCAAGCCACTGCAGCCACATTCATCAGAACTTGTCTGTCAAAGCTTTGGTCTCTCTCTGCCCAGAATCATACAGGAATTAAGGGCTGTAAAGCAATTTGCAGTATGTGCTACATATTATTTGACTTACATTGATCCTTAGCATTTATTAGTGAGTCCTTTCTGCACATCTTTTGGTTACACTTGTGCAAAAATTTGGCCCAGATAAACATTTGCTGACAAAAGCTTCTAAAAACAAATCCATTCTAAGTCTACTGAGTCAGTTTGTCTACTGAGTAGAGGGATTTTTTTATTTTATCCATTTCCCACATATAATAAAAAAAAACCCACTGGCACTGGTGGTTCTTCTCAAGGTTTATCAGAAGAATGTAAAAGAAAAAAACATATAGAAATTTTTGCCCTTGTTCCATCATCGCATGTTTTATCCATTTACAGATAATTTAATTTTCTGCATTCATCTGTGCTACTCAGGGCTTCAGTCGTTACAGAGAAACAATTAAATCCAAGCAATAAACTTGCTTAAAACACAAAAATAAGTAAAAAATGTTACTGCACATGAAATCTGAAGTCATATTTGTCCAACCAGAAAAAAACCCCACCTAAATAACAGTATCAGTTAACATATCAAAGCTAAAATCACAGGCAATCCTTTAACTTCCATGCCTTACAGATTCTCCTTAACTGCTATGAGAAGAATGAGGCCCCTGATGGAAACCCAAAGTACACTGAAGGCAGGCACGTGCTTTTTGTGATGCTCATTGATCACCTGTGGTTACTGGCTCCACATCAGGACCTCCACTGCAACCCAGCTGCTGCAGGATGGGCTGCACCAACTGCAAGTCCTCGAGCAGCGCACGAGGAATGTCTGCTCAGCTTTTCAGAGTGCCCTGGGAAAGACTGCTCAGCATTTCTCCAGTGAGAGGCTGAGTGCTGTGCACTCTGGTTCCTAAAGGGAACAGGAGCAAGCCTGGGGGCTCTGCTGGGCTGCTTCCAGAAGCAGCTGGCATAAGGGTTTGAGCTTTCCTGATACATTTGCTTCTTTTAGGTTCTTTATCCAATATTCTGCCTTCCCTGCACTCTTCTGGTAGCAAAAATTGTCACCCATAGCAGCCAGGTCTTTCAATCAACTTCAGAAACCTTTGAATGAGGCCTAAATGAAATGAAGTTTTTTTATTCTACTCCTTGTTGGTTTTAGTATTTCTTTCTACAATATTCATTAATACCTAATTAACAGGAGTATTAGTTTACTGCTTTTGAATCATCATTATTTTCTCCCTGAGTTCCTACTTATGTCACTGATCTATATTTCAGTAAAAGATATTTGGAATACTTTACAGGTTAATAATTTACAATAAAATCATCACATAAGAATTTGAGTTCACCTAGATGGTTTAACATACATAAAATGTTAAAACAGTGTCAACAATAAAGTATTTCTTACACAACAAAAAGAGATACAGAAATTATGCTTTAGTTGTCTTCATTATGACATTTCTCACTATGTGGACATACACCAGGTTAATCACTTTTTTTTTCCCCCAAGAGCAAATGTATGTTTAAAAACACGTCAATACGATTTAAAATAATGTAAGCAATATGAGAATAGTAGAGAAGACTGAGAGGAACTGAGTTCATCAGCCATGTAAACTAGCAGGAATGCCAGCAATCCAACAGCCCACTCCCAATATACAAGTTTGTTTCAGTAACTTTAATGGGATTATTGATGCAGTAATTTCTGTAAAGCACTTTCCTGCACTTGGTCATTTTATAAAAGTTCTGACATAAACCCAAGGATGATGATCATTGCAATCAAGAAATACAACTGCTCATTTACACTAATAACAAGTTACTCTTTCTTGACACCCTAAATAGATCAGAGCTCAGAAATTCCCATTTTTGCTTCACTCAGACACAGCTTTTTAGGAAGAGATGTCACAGGTAACTACATCCAGTAGCTTAGCAAGCCCTCTGATGCGATGTTGTGCAGTACCAGGGAAAAAAGTGTGCTTTGAGCTTATTCACAAAATATGAACTTACCTTCCCACAGGCTCTGCAATGGTGCCTTCTTTTGGTGAATGTAAATCTGGCCTCACATTTCATACAGTTTGGTGCTTGAGAGTCTGGAACCCACACTGGAGCCACCTCACCCAAAGTCGTAAAAGGCTTTCTGGCTGGAGCTCCAAACTGACCAGCTCTGAGATCATTATCTGGACTATCTGGGGCTACTGCAAGGCACGAACTATTAGAGACTCCAGATTCATACTCGTCCAAATGTTCCCCATTAGAGCCAGTACCAGAGGCATTTGAAGATGTTTCACCAGGAAACGTGTCTGCTGTATCCCCTAACTGTGTCTTACCAAAGACATTTTTGTTTTTACTATTACCTCCACAATTTGGGGGAATAACATCATTTTGTAAGTGGTCCGATAATGGCTTCGGAATCTGCAGTTTCAGATTTGTGGGTTGCTTAGGTCTTGCACCACCAAAAGGAACACTATACTGCAGGTTAGTCACTGGTTTTGGTGAAGTCTGCCCTTGCATGGATGAAACCTGACTACAAAGATTATGCAAATAATTTTTCTTTACGTGATCACCAGTGCTATTTAAAATTAGACCACTCCCTTCTGTGGCCTCATTTCCTCTCTGTTCATAAATATTAGTGTAACATTCTGACTTGCTCTCCTCAATCTCCTTTTCCTCTGTTACTGAGTCTTCCTTGGAGGGTAAAGTCTTTGGAACATGAGCAACAACTGGGTTCTGCATTCCATAGGAATCACAACCATTAGACAGAGAGCTTGCTGCTGATGTAGCCATCACATCAGAGAGACTGGACCCTCCAAGTTCATCTGTACCAGACCCTTTTAAGTTTATGCCTGCCTCCAATACCCCATCTTCATCTTCTTTGCTATTCCCACATGCATCATCAGGCTGTTTGGTCTGCAAAAGTCTTTCATTCTCTTCTAGACTTTGCTTATTATTCATCTCATTCAATTTTGTCAGCTCCCAATTAGTCATCTCCTGAGATTCAGGGTAACATTCTGCCATGCTGTGCAATTCCGTAGTGCCGAGATTTTTATCACATTCAATGACTTCGCCTTCAGTGGCACTAACATCCTCTGCAACACATTCCCTGTAATTGCCACTTCCAGCCACGTTAGGTTGACAGGTCTCGGTGAGCCCAGATAGCCTAGACTGCAACTGCTGGGTTGTTTCCTGTTCTACAATTAAGCTTCCACTACTGGAACCAGAAGAATTTTTAGCTTCTAGATCTGTTCTCTGAGGAATGGCTTTACTAGTGAAATTTTCAACTGATGCACAATTTTCTTGCATTTTAGCGGTACCATCAACTGGTCTCTGTAAGAGAGTCACTGCATTGATCCCTGCAGTTGTAGCTTCTGAAAACAGCAAATCTTTATTCATATTAAAATCCTCCTTTAATCGAGAGGAGGAGCATGCAGCAGTCAGGCTTTCAGATGAAGCATTAATCAAATGACTTACAGAGTCATCTTCAGTGCACAGCCTGTTTACCTGCTTTTCTGTATTAATATCCTTTTCTGTGGATCCATTTACAGTAACACTGAGCTGGTCACTCTGTCGGTTTTCATTATCCAGTGTAAAGCTAATAGACTCCATTAGGGACTGACTGTTGTAATTTGTACAATCCACCACATCACCACTTTGTAGTGTTCTTCTGTCACAGTTGTGCATGACTGCCACCACCAGCACATTTTTCTCCTCTGGCAAGCAAGCTGTATTTCCACATTTCTTTTCTCCTGCTTCCATAGAGTTACACTGATCATCCCGATTACTATTTCTTTTAACCAACTGATCATCTGCTGCTGCCTGATCATCAATCCACATGACTGGGGTCTCTGGGCTTATGCTAAAATCCTTTCCATTAGCACAGCGATCCCCTCCTCCTGTTGGTGTAGTCACTGAGTGGGACAAGGAGAAAGACTTTAATCTCTGCTGACATTCATTAGGAGTTGGAGCTTCATTCACACTGGCCACGGCCGAGTTGAATGACAGGCGACGAGAAGGCGGATCTAGAATCTGATTCCACTTTGCACCCAGCAGAGTAGGTGAAACAGCGGCATCTGAAAAAGGGTTTAAACAACAAAACTTACTGCCATATAAAAGCCACAGGTTCTATTAATCCTGCTGCATTAGAATGTCCCAAATTGAAATGCAGAAGTGTTCAAATATGGGCACAAAAATGAAGCTCACCTGTCATAACCAACATCCTTGGTCAACCATTAGTAGTGTAATTCCATAATGTTACTGGAATTCAAGAAGTTTAGAGCTACCCCAATTAGTATCAGGTTGAATTTGCAAAAGCAGCTTTAAAGCATTGATTAATATATTTTAGACAGCTAGAAGTGCCTGGAAAGATTCTCACCCCCATAAAATGAACATTTCAACTTCCTTGACAGCAAAGAATGACCAATTAAACTAAGCAAAAAATTTAGTGCTTTGAACATGATAACCTTCATCATATGATTTATGTGACCTAATAAAACATTACTGCAAAAGAAGCTTAAAATAAGTTTTGCCTGATTTGTTTAAAATAAATGATTTAAATATTGCTACTGAGATTAAGCTTCACAAAACCTTTCTTTAAAAGTGTATGGCACATTTGCTATTAAAAGAGGAAGAAATTTTACAAAGGTAAACAAGATGAATGGAAGCAGAAGAGAATGCTACTAAGAAATGCTGAAGACATACCATGCAAAATTAAAAGATGTTTTTTGTAAGTTCTGAGATTAATTTGCAACTCAAACCCTCAAAAGGTATCACAGATCTCCCCCTCTTCTATACTGTCCTCTGGAGAAGAGATCTGATGCACGTCTACAATCCTCTTCAAAATGACTCACCTTCGTTTTGCTCAAATTCATCTAAAACCTTATCGAGGTTATATGCCTCTGCTTGGAAATAGTTCTCCATTTGTCAGGGAACAACCACCAGATCCTTGTCTAAACCTGCCAGAGAACAAATTACAATCAGATGCTTAACCTTCAGGCAGCAGTGTTCCCTTACATATTGTCCTGATTTAAGGGGAAAAGTCCTTTGTAAATCAAATTTTACATACATCACAGACATAAATCAAAAGTATTTTCCAGGAATAAAAATCATTTGTGTGCTTAAACTTGTTTCATTCAGATTAACAACTTCCCCAAACTTGCTTTGGATTTTATTACCTCCAGTCTCTCACATTAATATGTCTGGCTATCGGGATCACCATAATGGTAAGAGCAAAACTGCTGTGACACCAGTCTAAAAAAAAAAAAAAAAAAAACCAGCCTAGAGAAACCAGAAAGGCTAACTAAAAAACCTGAAGACCTGATTTTCAGATCTCTGCTATCACCAATTACTTCATATGGCTTTGAACAAGGAGTTTAAACTCCCTGTGCTTCTGATTTTTTAACGTACCGTAGGCTAGCAGTACTCTGTGTCAGTCCTCATTCCTCTCGAGATGCTTCAAAGATTCATACTTGTAAAAGTTGTTAAGGGACTTAATGGGTGTTACTTGAATTGTGCTACCTCTTAAAATGTCTACTTTAATAATCCTTGTTTCCCCAAAAGGCAGCCACTGGAAATCCAGCAAAATGCACAGAAGTAAATAGTGTCATCAAGAGATAATGCTCTCAGGCTAGAAAAGATGACAAGAGAGAAATGAGGGGAGAAAAAAACCAAAACCAAAGCAAAAACCCAACCCTGAATCCTTACGTAACTCTCTTCACATAATAAGTAATATTTTGCCCTAACAGCAGTAACATGGACGCCTCACTACCAAAGTCTTGTAGCAACAAGACACCCTGATTCATTTCTTCCAAACATTCCCTACCAGCAGAGACATTTTCGGTGGGAAATGTGTGCCATAACCTATAAACCACAGAGACCTTGACCTGATCTTTTCTCTGAACATCATCCAAAACAGATTTATTCTCCTCAGAGTTGGCTTTCACTGTTGTGAAATAAGGCAATGGAGGAGGAGAGGGTGAGAACCTTGTTTTGCAGCATGAAGCAGTGTTAGACCTGACAGCTCAATTAAGAACCTGCTTTTTTCCACCAGATACAACACATTAGAGAAAGCTTCCAATTTAAAACAATACCATAATTCCCACAGTATCTGGATTTAAGAAAAACTCAACCACCTTTATTTCCATTAATACAACATTTCGTATTTACAAATTCAAATTATAAATATTTACAGAACAACAGTTTTGCATTTATTATGGGCAACAGCTGCAGTTAGGTTATTGATAGGAAAGGATTGTGCATTAAAATATCACAAAATGCAGAGTTCAAGTTTTCAAGGTCAACATAAAATTTTATACATGGTTGTTTTAAAAGGTGATCATGAGACAACATAAATACATTGCTATTTAATATAATTAGACTAAGGTACGTGTTAAAGATATACACTGAAGCAAGTTTTAAAGAAAATTAATCTAACATGCATCAACAGAAAAAAGACCATTTGCAAAATAATTCCAAGATAAACTAGACTTGTCATCTGACATACTCCTAGATTTGTCCTCTGTTCTGGGATTTTAGATTAACTCCTTCTGCAAGGAAAACAGATGATTTGCCATATCATTTACTGTGCACAGATGCACAGATCATAACATAAGCAGTGGAAAAGCTGCCCACCTCGATCACCAGCTGCATTTCAGGAGTCTCAAAAAGTAGCACTGTTTTGTACAAAATACCAGGTGATTGCACATCCATTTATAATGTATTTAATTTACATTATAACGATAACATTGCTCCTAGCAAACAATTGATGAAGACATATATAATTATTCCCAGGCAAAGTCCTGCTACTGAAGTCAATGATGCAAAGAGTATTTGTCAGTGAGGCACTGCAAGACTGAAAAATGTCATAACAAATTTTTGTGCTCATGAGTTCCAACTCAAGAGAGAAAAGACATTTTTATCACTATTGTTATTTCACTCACTGATGTACCAGGATGTATGGAGAACCTTTTATTTTTAAGCTCAAAGTCACTAAGATGACAGCCACTCTAAATGAGATCTCATTGTCTGTTGCAGCAGGTATTTCTCAGAAAAGGTCAGCTGCAAATCTTTAGCTCTCATATCTAAAATTATTATTATATAAAAGAATGCAACAACCCCCCAAGCTTTTCTGCAAGTTTCTGCCAAGGGCAAAACACACTGCCAAATCCACAGAAGTCCTTAATGTCCTCTCCTCTGTCTGACAGTAAAGGAGGAGGAGTACTCATGTTCCTAACAGATATCAGCGAGGCTTCCTGATTGTCAGCAGCTCACATATTTGCCAGGTGAAGATTTAATGCTTCAACTCACCACAGCCAGCAACTCAAGATCAAAATAGAAAATAAAATTCTCTAACACAGCATGCCATAATAATTGAGGAGCTGTTTTTCCTGTGGTTTAGAATTTAATTTTCTTTTGAATATTTTTATTAAATGCCCAAGCTAAATAAAAAACATATTCCTTTACAAGTCTTTTGAGACTTTTGACTGCATCTCAAATGTACCACTATAAAAGTTTGGAAGTTTTAGAATTACTCTAATCCCAGAGTTCCTCTTAGGACAAAGGTTGGCATGACATTCTTTCAAGGATCCTTAATAGTTGAGAAACTCTGTAGTATTGCCTAAATATTCTGAGTCATGGCATGGAGAGAAGCTGTTGAGCACACACACAACATTTAGACTCTGGAAAAAGGAGAATAAAAACAGGAGCAAATCAGGAAGAAGTTTCAATGGTAATTTTAGCTGTATGCTACCAAAAAGGAGATCCAAAACTACTATATATTGGGATGAACAATATGAAGAAGAGGCTTTTGTGCCAGTGCAAGGAAAAGGAAGCACAAACCAGCAACAAGTAAAAAACAGGAGATTTTTTTTTTCAAAAATACAGTCCTCCATGCAGAAACTTGGCAGAAAAGACTAATTATGGAAAAAAATAGTAAAATTTTATGTTTTATTTAACTCTGTATACAAAAAAGATTAATACAATGGTTACTATCCACTGGTATATAAGTCCAGAACTCAAGATCCCTCATTATCCATTGCAGAGTCATCTTCTGTCTTTCAGGGCAAAGAGCTAATTAAAACATGCAGTCTGTCAAACCAGATTATTTTCAAGCTCCTGTTGGATCACACATCATGCATAATTCAGGAAGTGTGTTTTACTTCTCAATTTCTTCATAACAACAGCATGGGCTTATCATCATCTTCATTTCTGAAACTCAGGAACTTACATTCCATGAAGCTTACATGCTTTACTCTCCCTTGATGTCTGAATTTAAAGGTGCATGTACCAGAAATGTGTGTGCCATACCTACCCAGAATTACCACCCTTGTCATCAGAGCATTCAAACACAACACAGACTGCAGCTGCATAGTGGGGGAAAGAAGGACACAAGGACAGAAAAACCTTCCTTAAAATTAGGTGTTTCAAAGAGGCTTAGCCTTGGAGACTGCCTCTCAGATATGCCACATGCCAGTTTGCTCCTGGGAATGAACTGTACAAGAGACTGGCCTTGTGTTACACCTGCAAAGCAGACAGACTCATATTTGTGTTGGGCTCTGTGGTAAGGAATTATGTAACCCATGATCTTCTGCACTGCACATCCTAAATTATCCTTGGGATGTTTTCACCACGGGAACTGACAGCCTTTAGTTTTTCTAATTGTCTTTTAACAGTGGATGATCAGCTCATAATCACATTAAAACACTGTGATAAAAAAATGCACTGAAAGGAAATAATACTGACATTCAACTATTGGCCTCACAACAAAGACCTAAAAATCAGAGAATATGTAAAGAACCAGAACAGGATCTCAGGATTTTCTGTCATGCTGTCCCGTGGAGACAACTCTTTCAATATCAAACTGTGAACCTACACGTTTCAGTAATCTCTTACTACACAAAATGCTCAAATAGTTTATTGTAGTCCTCATAAAAAATACCCATGGAAAGCTCCTAAGATGGAAGTCACAAAGGGCATGATCAAACTGAAACCAAACATTGCTTATTCATCCTGATAAAAATCACACATCCAGAAAATGTCATTTTCCCATAGCACGGCAGCACGGAAGTACAGATGGACTGGACAGACAGATTGATTAGATCCAGGGCTCCTGAAGACTTCCTTCAACCCCAACAAACAATGGTCAAGTGCACATCTTGTTCCAGCTCCCTTCGGCGATCTGTGTTACCTGTCCCTGCGAGTCAGGCACCTCTGCTGTAATGAACACTTTGTTCTGAGTTGAGCAATAGCTTTATTTAGAACTGATGAGACCTGGCTACAGCACAGACTGAGAAAGAAAGACTTTGCCTGCCTTCCCCCTCTCCCAAACAAAATAAGACACAATCTTTGCTCTAAAATGGGGCAATAACTCTCAGTAAAAAACAAAACAACAAATTGCTAAAAATACTCCATCATCTTCTTTATAAGAGATCCATCCATACACAAAGGTGTATGTATACAAATATATATCTGTAAGAATACATAAAGGTGCATGTATATAAATATATATCTGTAAGAATACATAAAAAAACATTTCAGGTGCAGAACTCTGAATCATTATATTCTAAAGCAGAACTTGCCTCTTACCTTTTTCTTACACATATGTTAAGAAACCAATGACTCTGTGCCTTCTCATGATGACTGCAGCACAACCAGCCAGTTCTGCTGAATCAGGGTGTTCTACTTGATCCTAGAAAATACAAACATGTATTTTATGACAGGCAATCCTGCCACAAACCATGTCCTTTTCAACACGTGACTGCAGCTAGCACAGGCATATTTGGCAAATGCTGCAAGCTTCAGATGATTTGGATTACATCTGCAGCTTTGAATTCAGAGATGTGTGTGCACTATGCCACTACTGCTTTCCAAAAGTCTGGTGAAAAATGTTGCTAATAAAAACCACATTGCTACCTACCTGTTATTATTCTTCATTTAACTGTAAACCCTCAGTGTAACAGCAACTCCAACTGTCCCTGTATTCCTGATGACCTTGACTATAACAATTTATAAAACTAGCCTCTGAAATCAATTCTATTATACTACAACAGGCCTTCCAAAAATAAAGAGCTAGTAGCTTTGATAGTCAACAAAAATTCACAGCCCTCTGAATTCTGTAAACTGTATTCATCAGCTTCCCACTGATTTTGTTACAGCTAAACAAGTGGTTTTGTCTTCAAATTATTCCCCCTACAATCTTAGGCTCCCTTCGTTTCCTAAAGGCTTCTTCTCAGAAGGCCCACAATAGCACCAGCCTTAAATAGTATGGAGGACCTGAGAGCAAAAAGAAAGTCATCTGAAGAAACTTTTATTCTTCAATCCACAGCATTTCTATAGGTCAGGTGCTTATTTTCTCAGGCTGCATCCTAACAGCCAACACAGCTCAAAAATCCAACACAGCCATGGGCAGAGAAAACAGAAATCAGTTTATGACAAACAGCGCAACAAGAAAAGGAATTAGATGTGTTAAATTCATTTTTTAAGGTTTGCTAACACTGACATTTTGACCTGTTAGGTAGTTGAAATATTTATTAGTACTCTGATGAAGCTGCAGCATATGTTAGAAAAAAAAATCTTCAAGCTCCAGCAAAATTAACAGTGCTAAAAAAAAAAAAAAAAAGTTTTCCATGCATGAAAGCAATATTCAGTGTTACACTAAATTTCTCCCAAGGCTGTTTATTATTCTTTTCAGAAATAAGCTACAGTAATAATTCCAGGAAACTAATGAACTGAACAGCAGCATTCTGAGTAGTACTGTTTTCAAACTCAGAATCCCACAGCTTTGGATGCCAGCAGAACTCTTCCTGTATACAAGTAAAATTTCTGATGCTATGTGTATTTCCGCCTCTATAAATGAAAATGAATTTTGGTTATCTGGGAAATAGTAGATGTTATCTTATTACAACATTCTTCAGATAGGCATCACATGCATGCAAAAACAGAAGTGGAGGAAATTTAGTTCCACTGAAAGGCTTCAGAATGAGCCTTTTCAACGGGATGTGAACCACACGTGGCAGTGGGGAAGGTTTTCTGTACCAACACCAGGTCCCCTCCTGGCCTGGAGTACAGGAAAATGATTCAGTTTTCATGACCCCTTTAAAAAGACAGATCAATTAATGACAATTCTGTGTGTGATTTATGGCAAGGCCTGTCAGCTGCATCACAAACACCACATGAACCAGTCATACATTAACCACAGAGTTCAACCTTCCCTGATCAGAAACGATGAGCCCCAGCAGCCCCCAGCTGAAAGGAGCTCTGCTGCCACCCCTGCTCTGAGCCTGCAAACCTTCTAGGCAAGCAAAATTCAGGGCACAGCTTTATTATTCATTGGTTTTACTCTGCTCCTCTTTCCTTGTTCCATTCTTCCCAGGTAATGACTTTTTTGTGCGTAACCACTCAACAGAGAAGATCCAATCAATGGCTGCCACTCTCCAAAGTAAGCTTTGAAGAGATATTACCTGGAAGTCCTGGAGCTTTTTGTTTACAGTTCAACATTTACTCTCAGCAGCTATTTCCCCTTACAAAGATCAATGCAAAAATCAAAGCATGCTTACAGATATGAATCTAGTATATTTAAACAAAAAGCAAGTAAAAGAAAAAAAGGAAATTATAACATTTGGATTTCATGGAAAAAAAGAACGAGTTGGCAACAGAGCCAAATTCTTTTTTCAGTAAGAATTTAATGTAAGAGAAGTATATTTAAATGAAAATTGAGGACAAAAGGAATAACTACAAATGAGAGCCAAGAATACTCACAACAACATATAACCTAGTGATTATTAGGTTTTCTCTGAATCACACACACTGCTAAAAGGGTTCCATCACACTTGTGAAAAATACATACATTTCCACCTAAAATTATGGGCCCACTGAGACCTAAGATCACAGCAAATGCAGGAGGCCCAGTGTCCCTGGTGTCCCAGTTTGCTACTTGGAGCATTTCAGTTCCTTATCTCTTCTGCTGGTGGTGGGCTGAACCCTACACTGGTGTCATTCAGGTGCTGCTCTGGTTGTACCCTACATGTCTGATTTCCCTCAGGAGCTTCAGGAAGGCGACTACCAATTACTGCAAAAGCAAAACAGAAATTGAAGAGAAATTTGACAAGCAGAGACGTGCTCGGAATAAAGAAAAGATGAAGAATAGAAGGAAAGAACTCCAAAAATACATAATTAGAAATATCTTCCACCAAAAAGAATGTAAAAAACGTTTACAACATTAAGTGAAAGTAATCTGAACTAGCAGAAACTGGAATAGCTTATAATAAATGGAAAGAGACTGAAAAAGAAGCAATTTTGATACTATGGTAAAAAAATGCAAAAAATGCTCAAAGCATGAGGAGATGCTAAAAAATGCTTCCATCTACTGGCAAAGATCCAACTCTTAACTACACTACAGATCCTCTATAATGCGCTACCAGTGAGGAGATGTCTTTGAGTAGGCAGGGAGACATTTGCAGCCATTTTAAGGCACTTTATTATTGCTAGATTAGTTGAACTAGGCATTATCTTACATGCAAATCCAGATTTCAACACTGGTATCCTCACTTCCTACCTTGTCTACACTCTGGAAGTATCAGATGGGAGATTCAGAGACTACAGACAGGGGAGGTGTTCAGGCCCCAACTCTGCAAGAAAATACAAACTACAGCAAGGAATACCAGCAGGGGGTGACATTAACAGGAAATCAGAGTACCTCAACAAGGGGGGAGACAGATGAAAAGTTTCAGGACAAACATCAGTAACGTAAAATTAATTATTTTTATCTCGATTAATTATTTTATTTGGATAATTAATCAGTCTGGAAGCTAAACCTTCACAAATGGAAAAGGGGGTTATTCACTCAAGTAATGTTATGCTTGGAATAGTGGTGGTTTACCACATGCCAAACAATTTTGTCCCCAAACATGGAGTTCTTCTACCTAGCAGGTGCCAAATGAAGGGAAGGGCAGGTGTTACAAAGCGTTTGTGACACAGCAGTAGCAATATCTGCCACACACCTGAAAATGCCTGCAATGGCAAGGACTTCAGATTAGGCCCCAAATTAAGCATTCCAAAATTAAGTGTTCTATTAATGAATTAAAGTAGTAGTCATTCAGTGCAATCAGAAAATAAAATTCTTTTCAGAATTCTAAGTTATTAAAGAAAACTCAGCAAATGACACGAATTTTTTTTAAATACATGGTCTATACCACAGTTCAGATTAGAAAAATCCATTAAAACTCACCATAAATCCCTTTAGTAAGAAATACTAAATACAGCAGCAAAAACGAAATGTAACAAATACAAAGAAGACACAGTCACTGCTAATCCTTTCCCTGCACCAAAAGCTCAAGATGACCAAGCATCCTTCAGCTTCACTTTCCATGATTTGCTGATGTTACTACTACTCCATGTAAATGCACCTAAGAGCAGGCTGGGGCATGGCAGGCTATTCCTGTGTAATACAACACTTTGTACCAGCTCACTACCCACGAATGCTGACAAAAGATAAACTATTGCAATGTTGCATTGGATTGTCTTTTTTTCCAATCAACTGAACAAAGAGAGGTGGACAATGCTTAAAGCAGAACAGCCTCTCTAATTATTTCACTAATATTTGCATCTTTTCCCTTGACTCTCCCCCATGCCATTTGAAAGCCATTATTTCCACTTTTGTCTCCAGCCAAGTTTCCATAAGGAGACATTCACACATGCCTGAGCAGTAGTAAGGCAGTCAAAAGAGCAGCAACTTCAAAGCAGCATTATAGGAAGCATCACAGTCAAAAGTAACAGGGAGACAAGAACAACTACAGCAGCATTATCAACCTTTGTGCTCCAGAAAATAAAAGCAGCTCAACTGAAAAGGACACCTGCTTTATAACCATTTACAGTAGAAATAAAATTCCATTTCCTACCCTTTTTTACTATTTCCAGGAGAAAGCAATTGATTTGTTTTCCTGACAAACCCCAGCCTTGCCAAGCAGCCTCAGCCTGCTGCAGAGGCCTCAGCACCTGGAGACAGGAACCAGCTCCTGCTTATGTAACTGCCTGTGCTGCCTGGAAAAGGATCCATCCCTGCTCTGGGGAAGAACAAATAGATAGGTTTACACCACAGAGCTGCCTTCCACGCAAGTTTTTCCAGAGGAATACAGCTGGAAAAAAAAAAAAAAAAAAAAAAATCCTTTCCTGAGCTTACTAATATGCTCGTAGAGCAAAATGTGGTGGTTTATGTATCTAATGTTTTGTAACACTTTGTTTCATGCAACTTGCAGATTTGAAATACTGTAAACCACAAAAAGCTAATGCACAGTGCATTAAACATAAATTTAATATGAAATCATGTTTCTTAATTTGTCCATGAGTTCCAAGTAATGTCATCAATGTAACAACATAGTTATTTTTAAAAATTAATCCATTTAACATACTGATCTGAAGCTGTTATTTATCTTTATTCAAACACAAACTAAAGTAAACATATAGAACAAGTAGGTTTATGGGATGATTTTTATGTTTCAGTATTTAAGAAGGTTTTGACTCTGATGTTTAACACATTTGAAGAATAAAATTATTTAAAGCTGCACACTCTATCCCAGAGTGGATTAATCCTGTATTCTAATACTTTATGAATTTTTCTCCTTTCCAATGTAGGGTAGAAACAAGAATGAAACCCAAACAGACTCAGTTTCAGATTTTTCTTAGATTTGGGCAATAAGGGAAGAACTGACTGAGGTTCCCTAGAATCTCTAATTAAAAGCCTACAACTCCTAAGGAATTATCCTTCTTTATAAAGCTCATGTGGGACTGACACTTGCGAGTGCCAGTGAGCAAAAGCTGATAATAAAAGCCAGAAGTGCCACACAACCAGAATGGGACAGACCAAAAGGACAATGGGCAATTCTGAGTTGTACCCACGGGGGAGAGAAGCTGCTGGAAGCAACACAATTTATACATTCAGCTGCTCTTTAGAGAATGGACCATCCCAACAGGCAAAAACTCTGAAAGACCACTGGAAAGCAGTCAGGCACCTACTAACACCACTTTTATCAACAGGCTTTGTTTCCAGCACTCCTGTGGTCATCTCTGCTCACCTGACAACTCAGCTACACAACAGCATTGTAAATTCTGACATACCTTTTGAAGAAATATAATTATAGACACCAAATGGTTACTATTTCTCAAATCCTATGTTATGTAAAGCTGGATTACCATACATCCCTGAAATAAATATGGACTTTTATCTCATACTGTCTTCTCCCTGAAATTATCTCTAAGTAGGTAACTTAATTCCCATTTTCTGTAGACCTTTATATTCATATCACACCAAACACATTATAAAACACTGTTGTCAAGTGTAGCAAAGTTCCCTCCCACGTTTGTGATCATGATCTAACTAGCATCACTGCTGATGCTCACAGTGCATTATGTCTTAAGTCATCTGTAACTAGTAACTCGTTCCATACAACTCCATAATCCATGGCAACAGTGCGTACTGAAACTGCTATTTCTGAGCATGCACTTCCTCTGTGCTCAGGGCCATTAACATGCTTGTAACAGTGCTGAAGGGACTGAGCACTGACCACCAGAAACAGGCAGCAACTTGCATTTAGGTGCACTGTAAAGCTTTTTCTTTTCACTAATATGTTGTGCCATTGAGGCAATCAGGACATCTAGCTGAAATTTATGCTGGGCTCCATGAAGCTTTAGTTCTAATACTAAGTGCCTGTAATTCTGCATCTCTGTTAGCAGGCACAGGAAATAAAGACTTAACAGACAAAACCCAAAAACATTTGAAAGCCTTCCTTATTAATGAGTTACGAGTGTTAATACAGTTCTCAGAAACCTTACAGAGCTGTAGGAACTCCAAATTCTTCTAAACTCAGATGCAACATCTCTCAGACAGATCAAAACTGAGAAACCTCTGCTACTTCTTCTGTCCACTGACAGGGTGGTTGATTCAGCTCAGCCATGAATCCCCATCTCTTTACCCCTCCTTCTTAGCCTGTAGCATACTCAGCACACTCCTGTTTTCTTCATCTGGAGGGCCCCTTTTCCCCCTCTCACATTCCTTACCCATTCACTTCTTCCGGCATCCATTTGTTTTCTCCCTTCCTAAGCTGTCTTCTTTCTCTGACAAAAAAAAACCAAACCCATAAGAAACCTCATGTTCCAACATTCCTGATCATTACTAGCATAAACATACCTGTAAACAACCTTGTTAACCACAGTGGGAGAACAGTGGGAGCAAACCCAACAGCAATGGTGGTCCATCCACTTTGCAAACAGAAATTGAAGTCTTTAGAGGGATGGCCATCAAAAAAGCAAAAAAACCCACATGGCTGCAATAACATCCATATCCTACAACACTCTCCTAACTGCCAACCTGCCTCCTACCCCTCCTCACCATTACTGACCATCGTTAAGCTCCTTCACAAATTCATTTAAACCTCCAGCCTTGTAGCCTGAAATGCATTTTGTGACACACACACACAGTGGGTATTCAGCATCCAGGACTATCTCCCACAAGCATCTCAGTATTTGAAACCTATAGTCAAGAAAAGTTTTGTTAACTACACAGGAACATGTTTCTACTACACTATTGCATGCTTCCTCAAATTAGAAGGTACATTTAAAAGCCATCTGTACAGAAATGAAACTTAATGAAAAAAAATATAGCCACAAGGGTTATTATAGGAAATTAATAAGGGAACAAAACCACTACATATTCATCCATGTATTGCCCATGAGTCTCAAGAAACAATTTCTAATTGGCATCATAATAAACCCCACATTCATTCTACATGAGTATTCAAAAAGAAAATCTATGGGCAAATTCCAGAGATGGGTTAAAATGCATTTTACAAGTGACTTGTTAAGTGAAACCAAGGTAAATACAATACAGAAGCTATTAAGCCAGTACACCAATACAATTACTTGAAAGCAGAAAGTACACAGGTAGACTGATGCTTAAGTAACAACCTTTTAAAGTTACATTTATAAAAGAATCAAGAAAGAACTATGAAACCCATGAAATATGCTGGGGTTTTATGCAGCCTTCATCATTTATACAAAAACACAGTATGAAATTACTACAATCAATGCAATTTGGTGTTTCAGCTAAGAGGCTGTTTCAATATATATGCTATTTAAAGTAATCTGTTAATAATATAACCTAAGAAGTGGGCTTTGCATGTACTTTCAAGCTCACCAAATAAGAGACCATTAAAATACTCATTTTGAATTAACCAACACAGCATTTACAATGTACCTTTGTAACACAGTGACAACCAATATGTTCTGCTGGACTGTCAGTGTGGCTGGGCCAACAAAAACAGCAGCTGTATACTGGATATAACCCAAAAAAGGTGTAAATAAAAAATACCTGTGCCTTTCTCTTCAAAACACAAGCCTCAGAAGCAAGCTATTTCCAAGCCATAGCATGTATTTCCACAGTATCACAGAAGAATGTGCAATTTCAAAGACGGCGGGATAAATTAAAAAAAAAAATCACAAATAGGGAACCTTCCTCTTACATTATCTCAGTTTGTATTAAATGTTCGTTTATCTGCATTACAGCGCAGATAAGGAATAAAAAATTACATTGGCATGATTGCCTGGGTATATCTTAACCATGTAGCTTTTTTGTCTCCTCCAGGCTACAAAGAAAGCTCAGTATTCAGAGCCTTGGTAACATGAACAAGAGGACTTACACACTGATTTAGTGTTCAGATGCTGCCACTTTTCAAGTGTTGTACCTTTAATCTAATCTCCTATAGGAATTAATATTATGGGATTATATTGTTCATTTACTATTCTTTATGCTCATATTTTAATATATAGATCTGTCGTGAAAATGAGTATCTACACAGTAAAAGGAAATCCAAGTTTCTGCCCTCCAAGGGAAAAGCAAGCTGCTCTATGTATTTTGGCAGCAACCTGCTGGGTAATCAATACCCACACAGCGCTGGAAAAAATCCCCAGAATTATGGTGTTATGTGAGAAAGATGGGATTAATGCAGAGAGGGAAGAAAGGGAAGAGATACTATGGGGCAAAAAGGATTTACATCTACAGAAAAACAAGATTCTTTCATTCCACAGATGGTGGAACAAAACACTTACTAATATAGTATCTCCAAGGACTTGGATACATATAACATAAGATTTACACTGTAATAAACTCATTCAACACATCTTCCAACTTAAAACACACTTCTCTCCATCTCCAGATCATGGAAGAAATTCCCTGCTACTTACAAAATCTTTCACAAAATCTAAGGAATTACAGGTGGAAAATAAGTCATAGCCATCAGAAATTAATCTGGAACAGATTCCCAGTGTTTCAGCTCCTTTATTACTGGTTCCAGCACACTGCACTGACCCAATCGAAGAACCACTGAACTCTTTAGAGCCCCAGGTTAACCAAGCCCAGTTCTCTGTCCTCGGTATTGGAAGGTGTCAGGCAACAAGCTCCTTGATGTGATGCACTAAAAAGGTCAGCACTACCCCTGCTCAGCAGTTGCTGGGAATAACACACAAAATAAACTTCTCTCTTTCATATCACATTTATTTAAGAACCACCAGCACATTATTCACCTCTCTTCTGCAATGAACCACAGCAGCCCACTGCCTTTGCTTCTCTGCAGCACCTGCAGAAAAACCAAATGTGCACCTCTTCACTCACTGCACTTCCCAACCTGGCAGAGAAACAAGATTAATTTCATTTTGCTTAAATTGATATGCAAAGCTCAGAGCTGCAGAACCTGAAGTGGGAATACAAATTTGATTCTGCCAGGCACCTTCAGCAGATGACTGGGGCAGGGTTTACCTTCACCCCCACACTCATCAGTAAAGGGCACCTCAGAGATACTCATGTGTGGCACACCCAAGATCAGAATGAGGTCTGTGCACCACACAGACCAGAGGAATCTACATCCCAGGACTCATACTTTACCATTATTGACACCAGTCTTCAACCTTTCTCTTAAAATCCAACAGTTCAAAACGAGAGGGAAAAAAAAATTGAAGCTGTTGAGGAAGAAAATGAAACAGATGAAAGAACAGTTTCATTGACTGGGTTAAAAGAAATGCAAGAGAAGCACAGTAAACAATAAATGAGAAACGAAAAACTCACAAATCTGAAAATATCTACAATTTTTGTGATGTAGTATCTTACAAACTTCCAATTATCTGACTGGCCAACTGGTCAAGCAATAAATTTTATGCATATTCATATGATTTGCCAATTCTTCTTGAATTTATAGTAACAACATACTCTGTAAAATCATAGTTTCACATGGCTTGGCCTTTATTTTAGTGTTCCTAAGTCGATCTTCTAGTTCACACTTGGAGTGCAAACAGCTAAGACAACATGTACACTGAGTTCAAAGCAGCGTTTTGACACAACAAAACTGAACCTGGAAACAAGAAAAGCTCCTGTAATAGTCAGTGTCATTCACAGATAAAGAAGGTATTATATGATTTAGAAAGCTCTTTGATCCTCTTCTTCCACTGAACATTTACCAATTTCTTTTAAGTGCATCACACTACTTTTTGGAAAAAAAGTACCAGTGTATGTTCTTCCATTGATAATCTGCTATGAATCTGCTAAAGTATTTTACCCATATTGCTTCCCTAAACAGAATTTTAAACTTGGAGTGAAATAGAAATGTTGTACCCAAAACCTGTGTAACATTTGAGTTTGATTATTTATTAAAAAGGTTTCAGTATATTGTCAAAGTAAATAAAACCTTTCCAATTACAGTGGTTTTTAAAACTGCAAGAATCCAGAAGGCTATTAAGCACTACTAGAGCAGCTAGAGCTCTTCTGTAATTGATAGAGCACACACAAATCTCTGACCCAAGTATGGCCTAATTTCAATTTATCACCTGATAGGAAATGTCCTCTGGATTCTTTGTACGCTGGAAAGAGAAATGACAAGTTCCTCCCAGCTACCATTTTACTAATAAAAAAAAACCCTCTTCTGCAAAATTGTACTACAAGTACTCAATAAGGAAAATTCTGAAACACTACCAGTCAGCATTGTAATAATTTGGTATAAAGCATTTCTTTTCTAGCTCTTAACAGGACAAGGGATCTCAGCTCAAGCAAAGAAAAGCACAAAACACTTCAAGCATCTTTGATCATGCCTAATTTCTCTAATGAAGAATAGCTGGGAAACAGCCCTAAAATAGTTATCAAACTGAATTCTACAACATTTTCACACATAGAAAACAGCAGAGGAACAAACACATCCAGTTTTGTGTACATTAGGCTTTAGTGCTTTTTTGCAACTACTGCAAACATCAGTACAGCTCGAGTCAGGCCAAAAACCATGATGACACCAGCAAAGGCACATTTACTGCATTGCTTTACATACAAAACCATCCCCTACCCAGGGATCAGCAGCACTGCCTAAAGCACCAGCTGATGCCTCAAGCCTCCATGGGAAAGCTTCCCACCTCTGTCACTGTGCTGGAACCAAATTACAACAGAAATACAACAAAACAGCGTTTGAAAAAACTGTTAAGGGCAATACCATTTCCAAATTTAAAGACTACTCAAGTTCACTACGCCATCAAGCCCTTAAAATCAAAAATTCATCAAGCTTCCTGTGGATATTAAAAGTAAGGGGAAGCACAGGAAACAAGCAGCATGCAATAAAATTCCTGACAGACAAACCTAGAAAATCCTAGCAGAGCTTACTGGAATGCTTCTGGACCTTCAGTGTGTTCCCTTAAACAACTGATACTACTGATACCCCACTGATTCATAGACAGGTTTGTAACTTCAGTTGCCATCAAAATATCAGAGGTATAGTATGAACAATATTAACACATATAGCAAGAAAGAAAAAGATATTTATAAATTCTATATACAATACAGAGACAAAATATAGAGGGGTACAGCTATTAGCATTATCTGCAAATAATTCCATATGAAAGTTGATAATTTCTACTCAAGAAACAGAGAGACCAACAAAAAACCAATGCAAGTGGAAATCCAGCACTGAAGTCCACATTTTCCTTTGCTCAATGTACACTGGGGACAAAACGTGAAAACCTCAATCCATCAACACCAAAACTTCAAAGCATAACATATGGTCACACTGCTGCACAGTGACATTTCCAAATGATCAAATCTCACGTGAAAACAAAACAATGTTGAAGTTTCCTAAAGCTCTCTTTTTCCCAGCCTTCATAACTAACACAGCTATCGCCTTAGTTTATCCTCAGACTGAAGATGTCACACAAGCTCTTCAGAGAGCACTCCAGCTCCACACTTCCTAAAACACAGGGGATCTACAGGTTGTGACTCTACACCTGCTTTTCACATAGTTTATCACCTTTTTTTTTTTGCCTTTTTTTTTACTGTAACAGAACTATGCCTGTGCAAATCTCTGCTGACTGGACTTGCTGCTTTACATCCCCTCTCCCAGAGCAGACCTGGATGAAAGAATAGGGAAGGAACCATTTACCCTCTGCTGACACCCTGAAGTTCCTGGCCATGCATTCTTGCCTTCAACCTATGTTTTTAAATTAATTCAATTTCTCTAGTAACTACCTTTAAAATAGTTTAAGTGACACTTTATGGATTTCCTCTGCCACTCATGTTAAGCCCATTTGACGCTGATGTACTACTTGGAGGGCTTTTATTTCTGAAAAAGGAGTACCAATATTAGCCATCTCTGCTTGTCTCTTGCAGCAATACAGCAGTAATATAATTACCAATGTAATAATCCAGTAATAAACCAGAATGGAATTATTCAGTGAAAGAATACATATAAACTCACCTTAAAAGTATTTTTCCTATTCGACCTGTCTGCTAGGGCAACCTGAATAGCAGCTAAAGTGAAACACAGCCAAACAGATAGTTAAGTAGGAATGTACTTTACTTGTATGTAAAAATAAAATTATTTACAGAGATAAGACAAATAATTATTCTTTACATATAAATTATATTTGTTTGCATTATGATAAAGGTAATTTACTTTTATCACACTGATTTTTCAGTGTGCATTTTTTTGATAACTATATAGCATGTTTTGCTCTAGTCATTAGTCCAAAAAGTTGTATCAATACATACCCTGAATTCTATTTTCCTGAATTCCAATTCAAGTAGAAACTACTGTCAATGAAGGATCCTTGATGTATATTTTATATCATCCTATCCATCTGTATTAATTGACACAATTTTCACAGTATTGCAAGATGTAGCCAACACTTCTAGCTAACACAAAAGTAAAAGCTGTCTCTATCAGCTCAAACTCAATGCTTTCAGTTACTTTCAGCCATTTACTTTTGACTTTCTATTGCTTATCAACACAAAAAGCTTTGTCAACTTGCAGTACCATTGTACCCTTCTCAATGCTTTACAGAAACAACAGGAGAGAAAACCAAGCATATTAGTTCACATTTCTGTCCACATAAAAGTCCCAGTCTCCTAAAGAATCACAAATAGAACCATAAACAGGCCACCCTTCAATTTCTTTAATCTCAATCACATTACAAAAATAAACATTAGCCTTTATATAACACTTTCAAAGAAGCCTATGAATATACTGGCATCTTACAACAGCGTTCTGGAAAAGATCACAGCTTCATCAGCACACAGACAAACTGTGCACTGAAACTATCATTCCTCAACTGATTTTCAGTTAAGAAAATCAGTTTTATTGGGAAGATTCTCAGCTTAGTATATAGAAAAGATTTTTCTGATCAACAAAACATGAACACACAACTTCTCAAAACCTCTTTTTGCTCAACTTGTATTCAAAAGTAAAAGGCCACTCTAATCCTTTAGCAAAATAATTTCCAGGTAATTTTCTATAGATAGCCTGTAAACTGAAAAATAAGCAAGCTGTTTTCTGCCAAAGCTGGCACAGCAAGTGGACAGACTACAACAGACATTAAAAGCTTATCATTCTTTGGCCACAAGTTTTAATACTGCACCTTTGTTCAGTCTCTACCTTTGTTCCCTGAGACAATCACAGCCAGACTTTATGCCAGGCTAAAAAAACTGTATTTCATCTCAGCCTTAGCCCCAGGCCTCAGATCCTGAAACGAGTGTGTGTTTGAAAGTATTTAATCCCCAGCCTCATAACTGCCTCAAAGCTAACACACAAAAATAACACCCAGTATCAGGAGTCAGCACGGCGGTTTTGGGGTGGGTTTCTTCCTTTCTCACACACTAAAGCAGGCACCATAAAGCAATGCAAATAAATCACAGTGTGTCAGAACATGGTAACTTGTTCAGGGCTGATCAGGGCTTCAATTAGAGGAGGAGGCTCGTTTGAAATTTTAAACCCTTCTTCAGCTTCCATTTCAGATTCCCCAAACCTCTGAAGAGATTTTTAAATTTGTCTCTCTTGGGTCAAGGAGACTGGTCTTCTCATTTTGCATCACATGCCTTAACTTTATAAAAAGAAGCACACAGAGGGTTCGGGCAGTAACAAAGGATTTGAATGTCTCAACCACTGAAGGTGTAGCTAAAATCGGGATGTGTTCCATGCAATCGAAAATTACTTGCTAATAAAAGTTAATTACAATGTTTTAAAGCCTTGCCTAGTCAGTTAAATGCTGCCCAAAGAAAATAAAAGCTTTTATTCAGGTAGAGAATCTTTTTTATTATTACTATTTTATTTGTTTTTACATAGCTCCTTCAAGGTTTGGGCTCCATCTGGACCCAAAAACTGAGGGCAGTGTTATTCAGAAATTCTAATCTGAGACAATCACACTTAATAAGAAGACTGATGGAATTCAGTTAACTTTTAATATCTGAACTGAATGAAAATATGTGTAAAAATGACACTCACTGGAAAACCTCTTTCATAAAATAATAAGGAATATCCTGTCTATAAATAAAGAAGATCGTTAACACGAAAACATAAAGTCTATCAATTTCCATCTGCTACTTGTTTCTCTGTCTGGTTAAGAAGATAAAAACATTTCTTGAGCCACATTCTGCCACAGGCACCTATTCAGACATAACATTTATGAGCAAGAAACTAGCCTACCTCTGCAAAAAGTCTGACATGTCAAGAGTGCCGGTTATTCTTAGAGTGAGACATGACCACAATTTCACGTAATTAGAGATGTTATAAAACGCATCCCGCCCGCTCTCCCCATCCCCCTCCACCACTACCACCATTGCAGGAGTGACTTGTTACACATCGCGATGAGCAAGTAACATTCCCTGCCCGGGGAGAGAGCGGAGATCAGGCCATAAAAAGGGCACGAGATGCAAACAGGGATCCTCCCCTGCCCGGCCCGGCAGCCGCGGCTGCCCGGGCACAGCCTCACCCTGCCCCGCGCGGCTCCCGGGGCGTCCCGGGGGGAGCAGCAGCTCCTTCCCCATCCCCGGCTTCGCCGGCGCGGGGAGAAAGGTGCCCCGGGCGAGCGGGTCACCCGCTCCGGCCGCCCGGGGACGGAGGGGGAACGGCGGGGAGGGAGCTCGAAGGACCACGGCGGCCGCCAGGGAGGGCTGGGGGGCGACCGCTGCCTTCCCCTTGGTGGCGTGCCGAGGACAAGGGCGGCGGGGCTCGGGGGCGCCCGGAGCCGGCAGGCCCAGGGCGCTGTCGGCGATACGGCGGCTCCACCGAGGCGCCGGAGCCCTCCCCGCCCGCCCGCCCGCGGGGCCTCGCTGCGGGCGGCAGGGGCCTGGGGAGCGGGGTGCCCCGGCCTCCCGGGCCCGCGGGCGGCGTGCCGCACACCGCTCACTCACCTCGGGAGGCAGCAGGCGCCGCCAGGTCTGCATGGCGAGAGGGATCTCCCGGGTCCGCCCCGGGAGCGCTGGGGGCCGGCGCGCCCTCGCCGCCGCCAGCCGCGCTCGCTCGCTGCCTCCGCGGCCAAGGCCGCCGCAGCGCCCGGCAGCAGCGCCCCCTGCCCGACCCCGGCGGCAGCGCACGGCACTGCGGCACCGCCGGGGAGGCGGCGCGGAGCGGCCGCGCCCCCGCCCCGCGCCGCGGGGTTCGCGCCGGCACCCCCGCACCGGGCCCCGGGGTCCGCACCGGCACCCCCGCAGCGGCCGGACAGCGGGAGCAGCAGCCCGCTCTGTCCCCGCGGGGACCCGCCGAGCCCGCGGCCCCCGCAGCCACACACACACACACAGGCGGGGGCGGCACCGGGCACCCACCGCCGCCACCGGGCGCTGCCTGTGCCCCGCGGCCGAGGGACGCGCCTCCGGGCACCGGCTGCAGTGTGCGTAGTGTGACCACTCCACAAAACCTGGTCAGGAGGACTCGCGGCTGGGAGCCGAACATGTGTTATCTCGCCATTTCATGTTGAGCGTCTCCACAATCGGAGGGGGACACCATCCTGCGGGACGCCGAGAGGTGCGAGGCCCGGAGCCATCCGCTGGGAGACACGTTCGGCTCTCAGCAAAGAGGCTTCCAGAAATTAAAAATAAAAAAGAAAGAAAAAGAAACACAACACACAAAAAGAAAAAGATAAAAACAAAAACAAAAAAACAACCCCACACATACCAAATAACAACAAACGACCACGCTCGTTCCCCACAGAAGCCGCGATGGAGAGCCGGCAGGGCACGACCAAACCGTGACACCGCGCCCGGAGTCTCACCCGTTCTCTCTCCAAGAGGAGGCGGCCGCCCATGCCGGGAGCGGGACTCTTCGCCTGGCTGCGGGCGCTCGGGAACTCCAGGAACTCTCACTCCCCGCGTGTGCCGCCGTCCGCCGGGCGCGGGCTGGGCGGGGGCGGCCGGTGCCGGGCTGCGAACCGGCACAGCGCGCCCTCACCGCCGCCTGCAGCCTCAGCCGGGCCAGCGAGCGCCCAGCGCCTCACGAACCCCTCACCCCTCGCGTCAGGAACCTCCTGCCTCAGGAAGCCCCATCGCTGTCCTCAGGAAGCCCTCGCCTCAGGAACCCCCTCACCTCGGTTCCCCCTCAGGAAAGGCTCGCTTGGTGCCAGGGGAATGGGAAGGAGTCGCTGTCCCCTCACCTTTGTGCAGGTCCGTGATCTCCCAGCTGCAGCAGGGCCATGTCAGCCCAGGAAGGAGGGAAAGGTGAGTGTGGCGGCTGCTAATGCAGCTGCACGGCCATTCCCTCTTCCCAGGCCTTCACACTTACAGGCCATCACTTTCCGGCAGGTTGGGCTTCTCCATTAACTTGCCACATATGTCAGTGAATGCAGTGTAATGAGCCCCGGTGATAAAATCTAGGCCTCCTTGCTCCAAGAGCATCAGCCCATCCCGCTTGAAATGAAAGGGAAGCACTTAATGTTTATTCATTGATTCTGGTGGAACTATGTGCTTTTCAAGCGAAAAATATGAGATACTCCCAATCAACTGAATCATCAATTCATGGGCAAATAGCTGAGGAGATAAAAAATGCTCATCCATCATAGCTGGGAGTAGCATGTTAATGGAGATGGAATTTATTTACTCCCATAAAGCATTCCTGGTTAACCCCAACTTGCTATCTCTTTAGCAATTAGTGTTGTCATGCTTGTGAAGTGCAGTTGAAAGGTTCAGATTGGTGCAATACACAATTACTGTCCTCAAAATGGTTCTCATGAAACACCTCAGACTGATAAACACACAATATACCTGACCAAAAAAAAGGGAAATTAATTAAAGGGTGAGTGGCGTAACATTCCGTAACCTCTGGCCAAATGCATGCCAGTGCATAGCTTTGCCATCTGTGAATGTCTCACAGAGGCAGATCACTACCATAATTTTGTTCTACTTTTATTCCTCTGGATACAGCCATTCATTGGGATGTCTTCTCACCAAACACAGGGAGGTTTTTCCTGAAGGGTCATAACTGGCTGTTTTGCAAGAAGGCAAAGCATGAAAGCATGCAAAACACGAGTTAGGAGCAATGGGAATCATCTCTGTGAGTTAAGGTGATGGGACATGGTCTCATTCCCCATTCCTCCTGGGTGTCTTGGATGCCTCGTGACTTACTCCTAATGAAGATGTATCTGGAGGAGCAGCAAACTCCACAAGCTCCAGGGAGCTGCTCCAGGTACTTGTGGTGCCAGACACCTGAGCTTAGAGCAGATAGATTGCCCATCCTGTATTCTCAATGTGCTCTCTCTGCTAAAAGAAGAAACATTTCAATATTGATAGTGAGAAACACTGTGTACAAACCAAACCAATAATTTTGATCCCAAGCCACAGCAAGGCTCTAAGACCATGGATCATTGACCATCATGACCTTTCACTTGGCACAAGAGTCCAAGTTACAAACTCTCCAAAACATATCTGCAGCCCTTCCATGTCCATGAGCCTCCACAGCATTGTCATAAGAAATGGTGCCTGATACTATCCCACATGACAGCTTGCTATTGAGCTTGCCACCTCTTTTCCCAAGTATTTTTCTCAGTTCTTTATGAGAAGCTACCAAGGAAAAGGCATAAAGGAGAGCAGAGAGAAGAGGATACTCCAATTTGCAAAGGGCAGGGGATGGGAAAGGTGGAAAGAGGACCACAGTGTGAAGGTGAAGGGAACCTCTGAGGTGCCCTGGTTGCAGGGAGCAGCACAGAGTTACAGGGTCAATACAAAGATGTGTGTAACAATGTGTGTACTCTGGGATCTAGGAGTTCCAGGGGACTCAAAATCATGCCAGAGTAATCTTTGAACAACAGAGTTAAGGCCAAATAAGAGGATTTTTTAACTACATGGTGAAACTTGCAGAAACCTGGAGAAAAGGAAGTTCATAATGTCTTCATTCTGTTTCTAGGTAGAAACAGTGGAATGCTTAACAACAGTGTAGGAAAGCAGAAGAACTCAATAACTATTCCTGGTCTGTTTTTGGGGAAGAGCCATATGATACACAAATATATGATGATGATGATGATGATGATGATGATGATGATGATGATGATGATGATGAAATATGTTCCATTACAACAAGCACTGAGGAGGATGTTAAACAGAAGCTAATGAAGTTGGCTATCAGCAGATCCAGGTAACTTGCATCCAAAAATTTTAAAAGCACTGGCACAGAGTATCTTTAGACCATTAATGTTGATTTTCAATAAATCTTGGAACACTGTTAAAGTTCCAGAGGACTGGATGAAATATTGTACCCATATTTTAAAAGGGTAAACAAGGTGACCAAGGTAATTACAACCTGCCAGACTGACAAGAATTCTGGGTAATAAAATGGGACATTATCTACATTACTTGATTGAAAAAGAATTAAAGAATGGAAACACAATAACTGCAAATTAATGTGGAAAATAAATCTTACGAAAATAATTTGATTTTTTTAAATGGCATTACAAGTTTGGTTGATGAAGGTAAGTAGGTCTGCAAAATATTTGTTCTGGTAACTTGCAGCATTTTAATTAAGAAGACAAAATGATACCGACTCATCACAGCACTTATTAAACTGTTGAGACTCTAACTAACTGACAGTTACAAAGTGGGAAAATAAAAAGTCATCATCAAAGAATGTGTTTCTGCATCCTATGGCAATTAGTTCTACACTGCATTGTATTGATATTAATGGTTTTAAGAAGAACATGAAATCATCACTTAAAGAGTTTGCAAGTGATGTAAGCAATAGGGATTAATAAATAACAAGTCATGCTGCAAAGTAGCTGAAACAGCTTGATAACAAGTAATGTGCATTTCTGTACAGCCAAATGTAAAAGCATGCATCAAGGAATAGAGGGGAGTGATTATAGGATGAGAGAATTTGTGCTTCTACAAGTTAATGCTCAAAAACCTCAAGAATCATCACATATAATCAGGAGAAAATAAGCAGTGGTGTGGTGCCATAGCCAAGAGGATAATGCAGTCCTTGGGTTTATAAACAGGAGAATATAGAAAGAGGTCTCTATTTTTCTGGTACTAATCCCACTGCTCCTGCTGATACCCATAATTCCTTAATTCTTTAATAGAAGCTGAAAAAGAGATGGCTCAGAGAAGATCAATAGAATGATTTAGACTGAAAGTGAAAAGGTTCAATCCATTTCAGTGTCAAGAAAGAAGGTGAAGGGGTGACTCAATCACAGGCTTTAAGGACCTTAAAGATTCAGTGAGTGTATGCAGATGTATTCCTCTTCCTGTGAGGTCTTCTACCAGGAAGGTAATTAATCACCAGGACAGTTTAGGACAGGACAAGCTGGATTTCCTAGCATTGGGAATGTCAAAAATCAGGAGGTCGTAAAAACTTAATTTTGACAGAAGTGGGAGTTCAGGTCCTGTGAGTCTGCTCCCTGGGAAGTAGAACTCTGTGTCTGTAGCTGTGGATTCTGGCTGCTTGTCTATGCAGAAGCTGATTTCCTGGGGCACTAAGAAGTAACAACCTGTCATCCCTTTCAGCATCATCTGACACAGCTCATGTGCTGCTCAGCACATGATGGGAGCAGCCCGTGGGGATGGCAGTGTTTACAATGTTCAAGGGGATGGGTGGACTCCTTCACAGAAGGCAAAGCCTTTGAAGCATATTGCATACCAAGATAACTTTTCTCACTCAGGAAGCCTGAGACATGCCTTGCTGGAAGCCTGGGAGGATAACTCCTGACAAGTGTGACTATATGATTATCCTGCTACTAAACTCTTCCTCTGGCATCTGCTTCTGGCCACTGTCACAGACAGCACGTTGATCTTGTGCAAAACAGTCTCTCAGGTCCACCCCAAAGCTGACCCACGCCTGATCTCTGAAAAGTGGGATGGGAAATTTAGTGTGAGCAGAGAACAGATGCTTGATAACATGCATTGCACAGGAGAGGGCAAGAACCAGTGGAGAGAAAAAGAATTCTCAATATTAGAGGTCAAAGGCTGACTTGGGGAGGGGATGGTACACAAGGCTCCTGGACGTCTCCAAAATCTGTCACTGAAGCTTCAGGAGTCTCTTGGTCTGATCTGGTACTGTCAAAAAACTGGAAAACTTTGCAGCAAAATGTTCATTACTTTCCCAGCGTAGTTCCTGATACAAATTCTCAGCCTTCTACTGATATGCAAGATCTCGAGTAGGAAAGGGCTGTGCTGTGAGCCTAAAGAGTCCAAACCTCTTGAGTGACTGAAGCTTTTATTCACAGTTCATGGAAGAAAATGTTGGCTTTTTTCGGCACAGTTGCTAATAACTGCCTGCATGCCACACTTTGACAGAAACAGTACTCTGAGTATTCATTACTAATGCCGTTCCAGTGAGGGCTAGTGATCATTTAACCAGGTTTTGTTGTAAAATAAACGCCCTCGCTGATACCAACCCTTTGGAAAGAGGCGAGCAGACGGCGCTGCCGACTGCAGTGCTGTGGCTTTGCCCTCTAGTGGCTGAGGGACTCGCCCAGCTCCGGTGGTGTCTGTCTTAATACATTCTGATTACCTCATCAGCCTTGAGTCTTTGATTTTTCTAAATTCTGTGCAGTCTTCATGCATTAAACTCAAGTACTACCTGCACCAGAACAATGTGATTCAATAAAATCCTTGGCTTAAGATTCTCAGAATCTATATTAAGGTTAACTCAGTATTAGTGAGTCATACGATAAAGCCACTAATACACGGGCACTTAATTAATCTATGATGCATTTTCCCACCAGATAGGACTTAATCTCTTGGAAGGAAAAAGGCCTGCTAGGTCATCATCTCATTGTGTGAGTCAGTTTCAAGTCATTCCATGCTCAATACCTGTTCTTATTTTGTCCAGTTTAAATTTTAAATGTGTCATGTATCCTTGGAAGTAAAAAAAAAAAAAAAAAAAGTGTGGTAATCCTTTTCAACAGTAAACTCATATGCATTGAAAGGGGTATAACTTCTTTACTGTCTATGCTGGCTAAATCCTGAACATCCATCGCTCTTCTGTCCATACTCCAGGCACTGACCTAGAGTCTCTAAGAGATCTGTGTCTGTATCTGTTTTAAACCTCTATGGGAGCTTGAGCAAGGGCTTTAGACTTCATCTCAATTTTTTCTCTTTCTCTTCCTCTGGCACCCATTTTAGATTATTACACCAAACTTCATAAGGAAATAGAACTTATTCAATTAAATTGTCTTTCTCTGACCTTCCCTCTGTCCTGTATCTTTAGGATCTCTTAGTCAATTTCTATCACAGCTGAAAAAATGGTAAGTCTCAAAAGAATTTAGTTCTTAGAATTTTTTGTGTCAATCCATGGCCAGAGACAGAGGGGCTGATGCAAAGCAAGTCCAACTCTGCTGGTCTATACTCAGTGTGGCAGCAGGCAGTCTGTCAGTCAGTGCCCTGGCCTTGCAGAGAATGTGGAGGGAGCTGAAGTCATTGTGGTAGCAGGGTCATCCTGCTCATGGCAGGGCTGAGGTTAGTGCAAGGAAGAGATGAGAGGGTGAAGACACAAATCCATGTGCAAACTCACCTCCTACTCACAGGACAAACTTTTCAAGGGTTGTTATTTTGGACTCAGTATTTGAGTGTGAGATGTGATACTCAGGTAATTTGAAAGCCTCTGCTAAGCAAGAAGTCAAATTACAGATTTAGTAGTTCCAATAAACAACTGGATCATTTAATTCTTATTGTTTATTTTGATTATTCATCCATATTTAGAAGCCCTGGCAGTGCTTAAGTACCTTTTTCATTACATTCTGTTCTGGCCAGAAGCTGGAAGTGGCTTTAGTGAAGACTCATGGGGCTCATGTATTTGTGAGGCTATTCCAGATGAACATGTCTGTGCTCAGTAAAAAAAAAAAAAAAAAACTGCCAGCATCTGGAATCAGGAGAAACAGGTTCTTGTTCAACTCTTTGCTGCCTTGCTGAGTGACATTCAACCCCCATGATCCCCTCTCTTTGTGTGCAGTAAAAGTAGTTATATCTGCAGCATGAGTAAGTTTTCCATAAGTCCTTAGGAAGGTCTGTGAAACCACTTTGAGAGTCTCTTATGGGAAAGGTTATTATGATGATTACCTGAAAAGCCATCATTTGGAAGATATGAAATAACTACCTAAATATCTGCTTTCTGGTTCAGAGACAAAAATGAATAGGAGTTTGAGACATTGGCTCCATCTACAGAAATTCATCTCCCTAAAATGCTGACAGATATGTATTTTCCATTTGAAGATTTGAAAGTAATTTACAAATAGTTGAAACCTGCTAGTCACCCTGTGAGGATTAAATACCTGCTCATTATCACTCAAAAATGCATTTAAAGGTTTGGCCTGGAATTGTAGAACTTCTGATTTTACAGCTTCTCCCCTGTATATTGGGGTGTCCCTGGGATGTGCTATTATTTCATTTCCTCAGCCATATAAAACTCTTCTAAGGCTGATAGTACTCCAGGAACAATGTTGCAGCTGTGCCAGAGGATGCTAGGAGAACTGAGATTCTCATTGTTTGGATAAAAGTCATAATTCATGCCAGTTTGGTCTAAAAAAACCTGTCTCAAGTGTGATATATTGGTGAGGAGGGGGGGCCCAGCACAACTCTATAAAAAAGTGTCTCACAACTTCTATAAAGGAGTTTCAGAGTTGTTGACAGCCCTACACACTTTTCCATATGCACCACCAAAATTTCTACACTTCACAGCCAATAGGAAGCAGAGTGGTGAAGAACAGGTGATTTTTAAACTGAGATTCTCCAACCTAGACCAAAAAAAGGCCCTACAACCGAGCTTAGAAGCTCACAAATAACACCTCAGGCATTTGTGTGGGCTTCAGTGAACGTGCTTGGGACACTCATTCCTAGAAGCAAGGCTTGTGCAATGTGTTGGCTGGGAGCAAACCTCACCAGACACTGGCAGAGAGGAATTCCACCAGCAAACAGCAGCACAGAGGATGTTTTTTGGAGGATTTTTGAATGACTGTTTTTGTGAACAGAACCCACTCCCTTGAATGTCAGTGCTTCAAATGCAAGGAAAATTCTAAGGATGAAAGAATTTTAGAGAAATTGAAACACTACAATTCGAACTTGACTTGATTTTAATTACAGACAGTGGAAAATAAAACTGTTGCAAATTGAAAAATCACATCAACATCAGTACTATTAAATAACTCACTATTATGACTTTTGAAGTGATATCTTTTGATGTGTCTTTTCTTTCGTTTCTTCCACCATAACTATATTCTATGACCAAAAAAGCTGTCAGAATTTTTTACAGATTCACTACACAAATTAAATAAATCTGTTCATCGTTGTACTTATATAGAGACACATTTTACACATGAAGCAAAACATCTAATCATTTAAAATCCTATTTAGTCTGTGATTTCTTGTAAAAGTGAGTTCCAGACACTAATTGTAGCACTTTAAAAGTATTTTCTTCCAGCAGATGTAAATGCTCTACTGTACAATTTAACTTAATACCCTTTTATTTTCTCATATGGGAAAAATTGTTCTCTGTGTAACCCTCAATTCTGTTTATTTCTGCTATGTACTTCCTTTTCCTTCTTCTGTAAAGATTGTGATGTTTTCAATTTATCTTTAAATCTCAAGCTTCCTTGCATCTTCATATGGTGTCATTTTCAGATTTTAATTCCTCAGTCCTATCTCTATTGACAGCGTGAGGGATATGGGGAGAGCTGAGGGGGCTGTGTCACCGAGTTAGAGAAGCTCTGCTGTTCTGTGGTTGTGTGGAAGGTACCTAAATAGAAATCAAAGTCCAAGGTGGGAACAAAGACAAAACCAACAGATGAAGGTGAGAAACTGCTATATCTGACTCCTTGTTTAGCCTGAGCTGCCAGAGCACAGCAAACAGGGATGCATCCCATCTCTGTGCCTCACTGACAGGGGTGTGCAGCACTGGGACCCTGAGGGGAACGCTGTAATATCATTTTTTCTCATTATTTCTTTCTCCAATTCCTCCAGATCCACAGGTCTGAGAACCTGAGGGAGGAGAGGGAAAGCTGCTGGTCTCAGCAGGAGAAGGGAGGATGCAGAGAGAAGGAGCCCGGTGAGTGCTGGGGCAAAGGAAGGCAGAGGATGAGGGACACACATCTTCCATGATGTCACAGTTTCTGTTTAAGGTAGGAAATATGTTTCAGACAAAGTTATCAGTCCAAGTATAGTGTTGTCAACTTGTCTATGACCATGCAGCTACGTATTTCCAGTCTGGTTTGTTTTGTTGTTTGAGGGGCCTTTTTTTGTTAAGGATGTAAGTAAACAAAAATATAAACCTTCATCTACAGTACCTTTTTTTTTTTTTCTTTTCAATGCTTAGGGTTTGATCTAATATGTATATATGGGTTTATTCTTTATGTCTTTGTAGATTCAAAGAAAGAGCTGAGTTTTCTTTAGGGAGGAACTGAAACTTACTTGAAAGGAAGTGATAGATGTCGTTGGCTCATTGTTATCTTAAGCATTTCCCTTCTTTGTTGCACTGGAGATAGATGAATAGCTGCTGTGCATGGACATACATGACTCTCAAGCTCTGGGTAATGATTTTTGGTAATTAAATCATTCAAGGTGTGATTGAGTCAAACTCCAGCAAAAGGGATTTTATTCTTGAAAGAATCTGGCAGGCATCATTTTCGCAACACTTTGTTGGCTTATCTGCTGTTGGCATCTTGGTCCTTTCCTCCCTACTGCTCCCCAATGACAATGGGTGCAGCGGGCATCAGAACCACCATCCTTTGTGCACAGAGTATTTGAAGCTGTCTCTCAAAGGAGAAAGGCTCCCACACCTGTGCTGCAGATTGCAGGCTCATCTTTGTTTCTGAAATAACTCAGGAATATGTTGCTCAAATTCAACCACACTTGACTGAGGCAACTGGTGACTGCTGTAGGGGAGGGCCAAAACCAGCTGCCACTGCTGAGGGCACAGAGAGGGAAGGCAGCCACTGCAGTAGCTTGCAGCAGCAGGTGGCTGTCAGTCAGCCACATACAGCCCTACAATTCTTCATAGGGTTATTTCTCCTCTATCAGAACTGCCACAGACAATACAGTGCTCATACCTCAGGGAAAAGGTGTGATGGGGAGCAGATAAAGAATGGTTAAAAACATGGGCTGCTGCTTTACATGGGCTCCTGCTTTCATCAGTTCTTCGAGCAGTGAAATGGTTCACACACACAAAGCTTTAAGCACACCCTGAAGTATTTAAGGCATTTATGAAAATCCAAAGCATCTTGTTCATTTCAATTACTTCTCCACCCACATTCCTCATTGAATTAAAGGATATCCTACACACTCTTTTGTTTCACTTATTCCCCAAAGATTGTTTCATCGTACACCAAGCAAGGATCTTCAGCATATTCATAGTAACGTCTCAGTCACGGCGTTCAGCATTATGATGTTCCTGGCACAAGGGATGTTATTAAAGGATTGAATAGATGAATAGATGACAGATTTCCCCAGGGCAGCACATCAGAAAATGGACATCAAAAGAACCTGGCTCAAAATGCAGTGGGTATTAGAGGCTCCTGACAAATCCTACTCATTTCTGAACAGTAACACTGTCAGGCTGTGTTAGGGACATGTCCATCCTGGAATACCTACATAAAACTGTTTGCTTAATCAGTAAAAGCACTCCCACACCCACCCCTCTAGTTGAAGACAGCATAATCTTCATTAGTCAAAAGTACTGTGGGCCCAAATCCAAATACAATCTTACTCAAATAATTACCAGCATCCCAAGGCTCAGACTCCGTAGCCATCAAAATTACCTTTTTCTTCCACCATTTTTCATGAACCCACCTGGATTGCCCTAGAAACCCTGAATGTGCGAGTCTCTTTTACAGGACATGTAGGTTGTCACATATTACAAGTCATATTCACAGACCCTGACAGGATAACAGGCCACAGTCTCTGACAGGAAATTTTAAAAATTTCTATTTCCTTTTTCACCAAGAACTGGTTGGAATTTATTTTCTTAAAGCTATTTCAAACCATGAGTAACAATTCCTGAGCAGGCACTGAGGAAGGAGAAGCACATATACTGACATGATGTCACCACCTGAATTATTCTGCTGAGATATAAAAATAGTTTGGAAGGCAGCACGGCCAAAATTACTGTATCATTTAATTACAACCTGCTTTCATGACAGGCCATCAGTTAATTAAGAGTGTCAAAACGCTGAATTGCCTCCAGCTTCTACATGCTTTGCAAATGACATGGAAGTCATCTTTTTAAATAGCAACAGCTTAACTGAAAATGTAGAACCCATACTGAAACGCTTTGAAAAATGAGGCAGTCAGCTGAGCTGACCTGAAATTCCCCACGCCATAAATTCACTAGAGAAGACAGTTATAACCCATTTAATATACTCTCTGAAGATCACATTCACATGGCATCAAAACTATTTTTCTGAATTTGATATAATTTTGAAGTGTTACAAAACAAGAGCCTGAAGTGACTGTGCTCTGTGCAGGTACACACAGGGCCTGGCTCCAGCACTAGAACCTTCCCTCCAGGCTGCTATAATACAAGCAATTGTAAAGCAGAAAAAGGCTTAGAAAAAAGGGTTTTTCCTTCAGAAATAAGTCACCTTCACTGATTCTCAAGTACTATATATGACATGAAAGAAAACTGAATAATGTTGCTATAAACTTAGAAAATGAAGGAATTGATTTACCCATTTGTTTTATCTGATACCAAATCCCTTATTCTCTTTACAGAGTTATTTTTATTAAACAAATGATTTTGTATGAATTATATAACAGTTGCATATAAATTGTAGCAAAACAAAAAAAGGAATAAAGTGAAAAGCAGTCTGGATAGAAAGGTCATGTTTCCAAGCACCAAAGGATAAGAGTAGTACCCATGTGCAGAAAGAAGCCAAAGATCTTGAAACTGAAACAAAAACAGGTAAGTCCCTCTCCCTCATTCTCCCTTTGGCAACGAGGGGGTTCTTTCATTGGACAGACAGAAAAATATTGTTTGCTGGCGGGATTTTTCTTTTATTCCAAGGAAAATTAGTGCTTCAGACTGGGAAACAAAACCTGATGAGCAAACATCTCCCCCTATAGTTTGCAAGAAGATGAGCATCTAAAAATAATAACTACAATCCTGTCTCTTGGCTAAATAAGGCAGCCAAGCCAAAACTGAGCCACGACGTTATGTAGTATGGCAACATGGAAGTGGATGCTATAGGAGTGTTTGAATGAAAAAGAATAAGGCTACAAAAAAGGAATCTGATAATTTAGAAGAATTGTGGCAGGCTCATGGTTTCATGACTGTGGCAGTGTCCAAGTGATTAACAAATTCAGGCTTGGGGAAGACAGACTGAATTTCAATATAATTTACGTGAATTATATTCATGTGTGGGAGTAAGGGGAGTGCAATAGGCAAGGAACTGAATGTGCTTTCTAAGTTGACTTCAAAGTGCTCCCTACTACTAAAGACTTTGATTAAGAAAAGATTTGAGCTTGGTAAAAATGCCATTTAAGCTAACAGGCCATAAAAATGAAAGCTGACCAGTAAACAAGAGTGCTTTGCCAGATGACAAACACCTCAATGCAACTTTCACAGAATGGTGATTAGTCAACGATTTTATGTCTGTTTCAAAGGCAGTATGTGTGGGATGGATCCTGTCAACCATCCCATCATGCTAGGATGTTGCTGCTGGTTCTGTAAGGAAGAAGCCCTGAGCCTTGTAACTGGACTTTACTGCCATTCACAACTACTGAAAACCAGCTGCCATTAATTTTACAATCCCCATGGAGGTTTAAGGTAAAGGGACATGTTTTATTCAGTGTTTTTACAGAGAACAGTCTAACAAAGGAGTTAGTATCCAGCAAGGCCCATTACACAATACAGTGATGCAACATTAATGGAACATTGTGTTCTCCGCTGAGCACTCATGTTCTGTGTTTGACAGGCAATCCTTGGGGTCCAAGCATGAGCCACTCCAGCCCCTTCCCCTAATGGTGGAAAATATCCCATTGCAGTTGCAGTTGTACAAGCTTAGCAAATGCTTCACATACCAGCCTGTGCTGGCCTCCTTATTCATGGAAACATAATTAAAATTCCCATTTGCCAGGTGTGGTGTTAGACATGGACTGGACGAGTCTAGAATCCTGCAGACACTGGGATATGGCAAGGGGGGTGAAACAGATGATGATCTTTAATGTCCCCTCAAAACCGTCACGATTTCTTATAGATATTAAGTCACAAAAATTGAGTGAAAGGAACAATAGTGTCACTGGTTTTATGTAAAGATCTCCTGACTAAATACAACCAGTAAGCATTCTAGGCAGGCATGCCCACTTCCCACTGGTTCATTTCTCTTTCACTAGTTCATACGAGGGGGAAAAAGACCCAAACAAACAAACAAAAAAAAAAAATCTGAAACACACATGCTCATCTGGATCATGTCATTTATTGAGTCAGCAGTGATGGCAAACGGGGAATCAATCGGCCTTACCGTCACAGGCAAACCCCACCACCAAATGCCACGGAAGTGCACACACACTCCTCCTGCTTGTCCCAGGAACTCCATAGCTCTGCTGGAACCTTCCTGTTCTCCTGGCACTGGTTTGCCTTCTCAGCAGTGTAGCAACTCCCTGCTCAAGCAAAAAGACATGGCTTCACTGGGTGTAATTAGCCCATTAAAAAACCACCTCGGGCTTATTTATGCCTTGCTAAATCACATGATTGAGATTTTGTGGAGCGCTGTGAGTCAGACACTTGGGAAGGCCTGACCAGCTATTTCCTCAACATCTCAGTGAGAGATGTCTCTGTGTTGTTCATGTTTGTACCTCAGCAGTCAGTCAGATGAATGCTTAGAGTTTGCTAAAAAAGGCTGGTACCCCCATTTCAAAGTGCCAGAACCCTTGCAAACAAGTTTGACTACGCTAGAGAACTAAATAGGGCACAGTAAATAATAGCACATACATCAAGAAGCTGCACTCTTGGGGGAGAGAACGAAGGTGAAAAAGTAAAATGTTCTTTGGCATCTCTGACATCTGTATTATTTTACTTTTATCAAACCAGAGAGACATTCCAAGTATAAAACTTGCAAATGTTTCTGCTTTAACAGGATTACTTAAATATGGTAGGAACAACTGTTAAAGCTTGTTTTTATTGTGCAAGTAGACCAATGCATGTAATTCCTCCTGCAGTAATTTTTCATGGGGCAGGAGTAATTGAGGACAAGTATTTAATCACCTCTCTCTTATCTTGGCTTATCTAAGTGTTAAGATAAAAGGGCAAAAATCAAACCACAGCACATCTCATACAAATTTTAACGCAGATTAATGTCTCAACAGAGAAACTAATAAAAAGAATTGCTCACCATATTTATTCAATGCAAGTGAATTCTTGTTCTGAGGAGTCACTTCTTTCCTTTATTTTTTCCAACAAATACTGGCCATCCTGAACCATAATGAACATGAGGACCTGAGCAGTTTCAAAGTATCAGCACACTGTGATGGCAGTCAAATTCAGTAGTCCTGTTTCTCAAACAATACCACAACAGCTACAGAGAAAGGAAGATGACAGAAGTGCAGTCACACAAAGGCAAACTCAATGGGTGAGCATTCCTGATGATGCTACTGTGAGCCATTGAGGAAATGGAGGTATAAGACACCTAAACTTTTTATTACAGTTTGCTGCAAATACATGAGGTGCCTGTGCAGATTAAAACCAGTAAGACTGTGTGCGTTTTTCATGGAAGTTTCCATCAGTTAAGATGCTAATGATGTTTGTCTGCTTGTAGCCAAAGAACAAGCAAGCTTGTTCAAAGAACTCACCAGGTTCTCAGTGACCCAGACTGTACTATAAAAATCCCCTATAATTTACAAAATCACCAGGATAGAACATGTATTCCACTAGAAACAATAGCTAGATTATCCCTTCAAATTTGACTATAGCCTTTAAAAGAAAAAAGAGTGTCTGGAATATTTTGATGGAAAACCTATTTCAAGGTTCTCAGGAGAACTGAGCTGGAAAAATCACCGTGTAATGGGATAAACTATTACAATTTCAGGGCTGCAAGTGGCCAACATGATTTCTCAGTGCACGCTGCCAATGAAAGCAACCCTGTTAACTCAAAGGGCAGGAGAAGAGTTAGAGGCAATAATATCCCTGTGTTCAAAAGTTAATAATTTACAACAACACTGAAATCATGCTGCTGAAAGGTGATATAGTAAAGACTAAAAAATAACACATCCCCTGTTTTTCAGAAGACTGACATCACTTCTGTATCAAAATAGAAGGAAGCCTCAGCAAATTGCCCAAATATCCATCAGGAGATTGTGAGAAAACCTGATGTCTTTCAGTCAAACTGTGGAAGCAGGCTGTGGGAAACTTAGGACATACAAGGGAAGAAATCCTTATTCAAAGTAAAAATTATTTTAGGCTGTATTTGCATCCTTTCAGAAACATGCAAAATGTCACTAATTACAAGTGTCAATCACAGAGCAGGCCAAGTCTCCAGCAATAGAGCAAAGGTTTCAAAATGAACAGAGCAGGAATTCAATTGCATTGTTACTCCCTGGAGATTATAGCAATGCTGTAAGCAAACTAGAGTTATTTTCAATTCACCAGCATGTATCAGAAACCATTTGAAACTAGATCTTGTCACAAAAGTGGAAATTCCATATTAAATATCTCAGTCAGTAAATTTAAAAGTGATTTTCAGTGAACAAGCATGAAACATCAAAACTTCAGCAGCTTGCCCCAGTAAATCAGTGTTCTCCTAGGAGACCTGCAGGACAGGCTCACTGGGAGGGCTGTGCAGCTGTGGAGCAGTGGGGTGGCTGGGGCAGAGGGCAGTGAGGGCATGCTGGGCTGCCCATGGTGCAGGCAAAGTGAACTGGACAGAATCTCTGTTTCACAACAAAAAATTTAGAAACGAACTACAAGTTAGAGGGTCTGACAACATCATCACCCAAGGCTTCAATATGGCCAATCCTCCCCCCTTCCCAAACTCAGTGTGAGCCTGTTCCTAGCAGCAGCAGCACAAGCTGCCAGCAGCAGCAGGGCTCAAAGGCCAGCTCAGTCCAGCCTGGGAGGCTGCTTTGCTGCTGGCCATCCCCACCCAGCCTGCCTGCAAACACTTCCCTCTTAGGGGTTAACCTTTATCTCCCAGAAATTTCAAGCTCATTGGCAGGTGGTGAGGCAAAGGGAACAAGGTGGGCTCCTGTAGCTTCAGAGCAAGCTGGTCCAGCTGACCTCAGGCATCAGTTTGGGAAAGCAAAGAAGGGGAAGCCTTGCTCTGTTGGCAGCAGCAAAGCCAGAGATCAGTGAAAGCTTTTCAGGGAACTTCACTCTTGGTGTGCAAAGGTCTGGCATCCTGCTGACATCTGCTGAGATTTTACATCTTCACTTACCTATGTCAGGCAATAATTTGCATTGCTTGGAAATTTCCAACTTCGCACATGGCCTCAAAATGAGATCTGCTGTTCTCAAAATGTTGTTTGCACCACACTTCCAATGTCTGTAGAGAGCTGGTCTCACAGTACTGGCTCTTCTTTATCAGCTAAGTTGCATTAGACAGAATCTAAAAATACATTAAATACTTTCTAATATTACTTTTTGACATAAGCAGTTACTATAGCTGCAACAAGGATGTTGCAAGAAAATGCATGAGGTTGCATAACTCCTTTTATTCAGCAGGGATGTGCACTAAAAGGTCAAAAGGCCTTGGAATAAGGGTTTTTTTGTTTCTATGTTTGCCTTAGCTTTCGTACTTTAACAAAAATATCACAAACAACTTCAAGAACCCAAATGAGCAGTTGATCTCCTTTTACTTCAAAGAGGCAACTAATTTAGCTTAGCTACAAAAATCTACCTGCAATGCAAAATTCAAGGAGATGCCATCTAATATGTGAGAATCTGACAGATAACAGTTGGCAAAAAAGCAGCATCTGAGCAAGCTGGGGGGGTCTGTTGCTTAGTGAGAGGGAGTTCAACAGCACAGAGAACCCACCAAATACTATCTGTTTATCATGCAGAAATAGCTTTTCATACCAATTGCACAGAGATGTAGCTCTCTCCTCTCAAGAAACATCCAATCTGGTATTCATTAATTTACAAAGTACTTGGAGGAGGCAGAGTAGTATTCCTGAAATAAAGGCAAACCAAGGCCCTGGAAAATGTACAAGTTTGTTTTTTCTTGTCCAGTAACAGTGGTGGATGTGAAATGAAAGCCCTAATAACCTTGCTCTAGATACCAACCCAAGCTTCCACCCAAACATACCAAGACTACCAATTTTAGAAATAATGTCTTCTCTTGCTCCCCAAATCCTTGATTGATACTGCAGCCCTCATGTTCCTGGATAAATCCATTAAGTTCTTCAGTGTCTGGAAACTGGTCTTTAAAAGGGAGGGATTAAAAAAAAAATTAATGGGAAAGCAGTTAAAGGCAAATAACCATTCCCTGCACTTGTGCTGTCACTTCTGTGAAGCTGCTAGGGCTGCTGTTCTGATATGCTTCTCTTCTGCACCACTTCATTTGCTCAAGTATAAAACAGGGATCATTTAATTAGTGAAATCTGGATCCCCAGAATAAAGACTACTCACTTTGTTGAACAAACTAGTACTGCCTTTGAATATGAGCAGACTGATCTTCAGTGCTAGTGGAAGAATTCACTCACTCACCTTCAGCTAAGGGGCCCTTTGCTCAGCCCTCTGTAAATTCCTACTGCCCAGAGCTGCATGGGTTCTGATTCCAAGGAACCTCAGGAGGATCCCTCCTAGACCTTCCTCAGTAGAGTATCTCATATATAGTACAGCCTTACTGTGCTTTTATGGCTTCCTCAGTTCCTTCCTGCTAACAAATACACTGGTCAATGAACCCGCTGCTCACTAATTAAATCAGCTGTAGGACCTCCAGGGCTCATTTTGTACACACCAAATCCAAAACATTATTTGTGAAGATCGTGGCAGAAGGGAGCTCATAGCAACTCCTAGTTCCCATGGAAAGTTGACAAATATGAACAAGTTATCAACATATTTCCACAGCAGTTCTAAATTTATCCTTATCATTCCTGTGCACTCTTCAACTATTGCTATATAACAAAAGCTAAAAATAAAAAATCCAAGGTCTGTATTGTGCATTAAATGTCCCTTTTATATTAACTCTTTCCACCCCTACAAACATTCCCAGCTGTAAATTCACTTTATTCTCCAGCTCTGGATGGCAAATCCATGCACCCAGCCCCATTGCCTGTGCTGTAACCCCAGCAGCCATCACACGCAAGCATTTCTCTTTCACAGAGAAAATTATGAAACAATTTAAGGTTTTTACAGACTTCTGCCTCAGAAGCCAGCCAGACCCAGGTTTCCCAGCCATAAACTAGGGAATTACACAAATGCACCAGCAGCCAGGGCAGGAAGATCAGTGTTTGCTGTCTCACACATTTGCCGATTCTTTGATTTTCACTGGTTGAGCTTTGACTCCCTCACATACAATCCAGGAGACATTTCCATTTCCTTTCTGCTCCATCTCCCTACTTTCCAGTCACTGCTAAGTTATTTAACATGTCAGTAGCATTAGCAGTATCTTTAATACATCAGCAGAGCTAAGTAGTGAACAAGTAACCACAAGGACTTCAGAAGTATGGTGGTTACTATGCTTCAAGCCAAGCAAAGAAGAACTTAGTGTTCACCTTTATGAGGGGAGTTTTTATTTACCAACACTCCCCAAAACTATTTTTAGTAACCTTGCATTTCCATCAGCATGTACAAACACTGTTTGTGTTATACCATGAATAAATACAAAAGAAAAAGAGCTTTTCCCACAACAGCCTTTATGGGCTACTTTTAATTAAAATCAGTTTAATGATTGATAAGCTCTAGTATTTCCAGCAGCAAATCGTAAGTGGTTGACTGTTTCCAGAGACAGTGAAAAAAACTGAAGATAATATAACTACATAAGCTAGCATAGTTAGTTGGTTTACTGGTTGTCAACACAGGAAAAATTTGAGGGTTTAACATGTAAATTCAAGAGCAAAAACTAAATCAGTATTTTGTAGGAATCAGAAAGTTCAGCTATATAAACTGAGGGAATCATTGTTTCCAAGGCTTACTTTTAGTCTCTCGCAAAATTACTTTTGACATACCTCCTACATCACAATGAACAAGCAGGAATTTTCAGTATCTGATTAGTATTTAGGAAGGGGATGTCACATATATCAACTCTGTACAGTTGCTACTTGGAAAGGTTCTTCACTTGTGCCTCTTAAGCAAATGGAGGAACACTGCAAATCCCTGTGTCCTTCCTTTGCTCCCTGGGCTCAGAGGCAGCAGAAGGCAATTCCATGTGCCTGAGCACACATTTGTGGAGACATCTCCTCCTTATAAACAGAACAAATCATCTGCAGCTGATCAGCCATACAACAAATGAAAGTTTCTTTCCACAGCACAGAGAAAATAGGAGTGAATATAGGGAGTGTGAAACCCTAGAGATCTACCAGGACCCTCCCTAGCCCCATGTCTTCCTTGGTCACTGTCACCAAGAATGCAGTGCTGTCTCAAACAGCTGCTGCATCCACCTGCTTTCCTCAGCCAGTGCTGGTGGGAGGAGCAGACAACACACAGGAGGGAGCATTTCCTCTTTTGTACTGTTATTTTATTTTGTAGTAAGATCCACGTAGTATATAAAATATAACAGGAAAAACTGAACGAAGCCTAGAAAATGAACCGAGGAGTTCAGCTGCCGAACCACCACAGCTCTACTGCCCTGGGTTCATGAAGTCTCCAGAACTCATGGACTGTTTGCTTGTACTATTACAGTTCTCTAGCATATGAGCCTACACCAAAAGCTGATATGTTCCAATTAAGCCATAGTTAAGTGACAGATGTAGAGGAAAAAAAAAACAAAGTGGCTTTTGTAAGCCACAGCTGCCCTTGACAGAGGTTACAATGATGTCTAACTATACTGTAATGCACATTACATCAAGAACCTTGAAAGAGCCTCTGAGAAAACGGCTTCACATTAAGCATTTTAAAGAAAGGTCATAAATACTGCACTGTACCAACAGTACCTCCCAATGTCCTCCTTATGCCTGAGGAGCATTTGTGTTTTGTAAGAAGCTACTACATAGATGACACCAAACCTAGAGGTAGGTTATAGGCCAAGGTAAGTTACAGGCAAAAAAAAAAAAAAAACAAAAAGAAAAAAATCCCTTTAGAGCTAGTCACTGCACAGACTGCCCAGCAGGAAGCAAGGCCAAGTGTCAACAACTCCTTCCTCCCACCCTAAACATTGTTCACACAGTGCATTTAGTTCCTAGTGCCCTAAGAATGAGAGTGGATCATCAGCTGCTAGTAAATGCAGTCATGCCAAGAGAACAGCTTGAAGTTATTCAAGCAAAAACCTGTTACTGTGCAAAACTGGTGCACTGGACTGTTACCAACCAGACCTCCAAGCTTAGGAAGTGACCCAACAGTAGAGAACCAAGGTGTTTTTCTTCTGACTGGGAAATACTTTAGTAACCAACAGGAGAACATACTGCTAAGTCTACATGGAAGGAGTCAAATATCAGCTTGTATCAAAACTTTAAAGACAAAAAAAAAAAAAAAAAAATTGAAAAAGGTTTTAAAAAAGCACACTTTGATGAGACCAAGTTTTTAAAAAGTTACTGTACCAAGCAAGCTGCTAAAACAGCTCATCTCCCCTAAATCCTAGGATCAACACAAGGTTGATAACAAATACGTGTACATTGAGAAACACACCTGCAAGTATAATAGTTACAGCAAATTAACCCCAAGTTTTAATGGTGCATGTAATGCCTTCAGGTCACGAAACGTGGACAAAATGTTAATCTTAACTCCCTCTGTGCACTGTTTGGTGATAATCAAAGTAATGATGCTGAAGATTCATTTTATTTCTACTTCCAAAGGAAAAGGGTAAATGGTTAAATATGTGTTCTCCAATTTGTTCTCCACTATACGTACACCCACACACATACACACACCCCTCAAACTGCACTGACATTTCTTTTTGACCAAAAGAGTAGATCCTGGGAGTAAGTGCAAAATGCAAAATCAACTGACAGAAAATGCTGAACAAACAGCATCATAAAAATACAAAATATTTATATTACTGAACTATTAACAGATGATGTTCTCTGTTTCTTTAAAACTTTGGAACCACATAGCTGATTTCTTAAATCTAGTCCATGCCAGCTTCCAGAACTATTAATGTTTTAGTTAGCTTCATTCTTTGATGCTTCATCAAAATTTTCTACGAGATCTGAAAAAGATGAAGATATTTAATACAGTAATGCCCAGTAAGATTACCTTTTAAAGTTTAATGAAAATGCATATAATTACAGGAAAGGTTAAGTAATACTTAATTACACTTAGGGAAACAATTTCTTTATGGGCAGATTTCAAAGGGCTTTAGAAAATATTGTTTGTTTAAATGTACACAAAGAACTAGAAATGCAGAAACACTCCAACAGTGAAAATTCTAACATTAAGTGATAAGGAGCTGATTTTGAAAGGTGCTCTACTAGCTGCAGTGCAGTTTTGAGCATCAGCAATCTTTTGAAAATGCCTGCCATTTTAGAGAATTGAATTTTATGCAAGGTCACAAAAAAATAAACCAGTGCCAAGGCAGGAGGAATTCAATCTCTGGTCCACACGTATGTTGTTTTAGCTAACACACCGTCCCAAAGGATACAGTGGAATGTGGTTATTGATAAAATAGCTATTCACTGACAAATAAAGAACTTATCATATTTACTTCCAGACACACTGGCCTAAGTCCTTTTTCTTCTGCTACAGAAATAAAAATTCCCATTCCAGACCCTGATACGAAAACAACCTTGTAACTATGCCAATTATGTCATTTTGCAGTCCTAAAGCCCTGTTTGGATGTTTAGATACCTGTTCAACCTCACTGAAACTACTTTAACCTAATTTCACTCAATAATTAAGTTGCACAAGGTAATCTCTTTTCAAAAGCTGAAATCCAAGTCATATTTTAATGCTGTCCTACATAAGAAACTTCCTTCAGCAAGTGAGGAAGGAGTATGATCACTTCAAAAGCTACACATTTAAATGAATGAATCAAAATATTTATATCTTAAGTGGACATAAAAGTGTGTATGTGCCTACCTGGGACATCATCATCTTCTTCATCAATATCTTCAGATTTTGGTGCTTTACTATCCAACACTATAAAAAGAATTTTGGTGCTGAGTTCTCAATATACAGAATCAGGGACACTCACAACAAAACCATACATGTGAAAAAAGCAAGCATTTCCCCAATCCCCAGTAGTGACAAACACACAAATGACCAGGTACTGAGAGTTACCAGCAAAGGTTTCCTTGGGGACATTCTGACAACTAAGCATTAGCAGAGCCATCTTTAGATGCTATGGGGTATTCATAAAGAGTCTGGAAAAGATCAAATGATCCAGAAAACCTCCAGCATGGCTCAATCTTCTAAGTGAAGTCCCATGTTTCAAAGCAACAATAATACGGCACCAACCAGTGACCAACACATCATTTGATTCAAATATGCTTATGATGATCCATCTCTCTAAATTTTAAAAGGTATTTTATACATTACTAAAGAAGAAAAACAAGCCCTTTACTTTCACTTAAACTCTGAACATGAATGCTGGAGAAATTAAAACATTTAAAAGGAATAACTGTGTGTTGAAAACCTTAGAACAGGTGATGTATATTCCATTCCAAACACAGACAACTGCAACACATCCAACTACAGTCATATCTTAATGGCCATAACAGTCTAACTGGAACTGTACCTAATGTTCATTTTTTAAAGTTACAGTAATAGTTATACCACATATACCCTCCCACCCATGCTCCCAAGGTTTTAAAATTAATAGAAAATAAAGAATCATATGCATAACTGTGATTTGGTTAGTTTTTTTTAGTTTTCCATTAAATCTTTGATTTTTAACTAGTTTTTTTTTAAGTCTTGGTTGGACTCCAAAGTGAATTGTAGAGCAGAAGAACATATTGCTTCTTCTACAACAGCAATAGAAATATGTTTTGTATGAACAAAGAAAACAGAATAGATTCCCTGACAAAAAGAACTGGTTGAGTTTTTCCAAGCAAAAACTTGCTTTCCCCTAAGCATTCTGCCATACACAGCTGTACACCTGCTATCATAGCATGCCAGACTTATCTATTTCTTTTAAATCAGGGCCTGCCTATGTAATCTTGAATCAACAAATATAAAAGAAAGTTCTTCCCCCACCCTCTTCTTCCACAACAGTGGCAAATAAATAAAAGCACACACACAATTCTGACTTTTTAAGTCACATGCTGTTGGTAAATTTGGGTTAAAACTTTCAGTAGTTCATATGTCCTTTAAGTCAGCTATGGAAGATTCCAAGAAGACCTACCTTGTCTTGGGAATTGTTCAGCTAACTTCCTGAGACTTGTTAAGCTGTCAGCACCAAGCTGGCTTAAGATGCCTGGAAGCATTTCTGTGATCGGTTTAGCTTCTGCATGACCAGTAATTGCAAAAGTGTTGGCAGAGAGGGAAGCTTGAACCTTGGGGTTGTTGAAGTGAATAACTGTTCCATCATCTTTTATCATGTTCACCTGTTTAAATATATTAATAACATTCACCTAAGTGTTGTAGCATCTTGTTACACAAGAATAATAACTAAAATCTAGATTTGAAACAGTAAAATTACAGAACTAGCACTCCTCCTAAAGGATACTATAACCATGATAAAAGCACCTGGAGTTAACACCATCTAAACTCAAAGCTCCAACATTGCCACATGAGGCTAAGCCACTGCCTTTCACAGGTGCCTGTGTCACCTACCAGGAAAATGTTCCTGCTTCTTCCCAGCTGGCACAGGCACAGGACTCCCACTGGCTCAGGGCAGGGATGCACACACAGCTCTGGGGGATCAGGTACCAACTGCTCTGGAACACACTTCCAGTACCTTCCCCCAAGCATTCCACAAGGGCTCTGAAGACTAAGGACACCACACAGTGATCCTGCTCTCCTTCCCTGGCCTTCTGAATCACCATGAATTCTATCTTACAGCCAGTGTAGTGGCCTGCTTTAGAAAGCTGAAAAGCTTTTTCTTCTAGGCATGGATAAACTATTGTGCAAAAAATAATGGTCTGACCAGAGGGAGACAGTTCTACCCATCCATCACAACAGTGGTACTAATCTTACATGAAAAAATGATTAAGCAATGCTTTTAAGTTACAGGGAGAAAAGAGGGATTCAGAACTAAAGATGAGATCTAAAATACAAAAACATCTAAGTTCTCAATCCTCACACAGCAGCAGAGTTCCAAATACGTTTTGAACAGGAAATCCAGGTGTGTTGCTTTCCTGCAAAACTAAGCAATACCCTGTCCTTTGCCCATGGGGAAATGGTAAAGGCTTCAAGCACAGTTATCCTGTTACTTAAGAACCTCTTTCAAAATGACACAAATGTGTTACTCATGCTTGACTCAACATGACTCCTCTAGCTGCACGAAGCTTACCAAGGTCAACCTGCGTTCACTTGAATAAAACATTCCACAATTATGTCTCTTGCTATCAAGGTAAAAACATTTTGCATCATCTTCCTACACTGAGATATTTAAACTCCTTAATAACTGTGTCTGAATAAAGATCCTGTGCTCTGTGCACAAAAAAACCCTGAACATGCACTAAGAACTGTGTCTTTCTTTAGCTCATATAGCTCTGCATGTTTGTATCCAGCTTAAGAAAACAGACATACTGAACTGTTTCTGTAACAGAGGTCTGAAAATGTACAGACAAACCACACCAAATCTGCATTTGCCTTTGGAAAGGAGGAATGCACTTAGTAACCTCTGCATGCACCTTGCAATCCTGCTTCAATTAATTAATCACAGATTAAATACTGTACTTCTTTAACCAAGTAGTACAGGTACTACAGCCCCACTGAGCTCACAATGGAGAAACCTCCTCCTCTTCCCATGCGTGAGGGTCACTCCCTACACTGTTATGGAAAAAATGTTTTATTAATACATGTAAATTAAAGGTATTCAAGGAACATCTGAAACCTTCACATTCCCACTTACATTAACACAGAAGCTGCTTCTGTAGAGTCTCTGCAGTGCTTTAAAAAACATTTCCTGGAACTACCGCAAACAATTCCAGCAATTTTTGCGTAGTAAAAGGTCCTAATTTTGATAATATGGACTTAAGTTCTTACTCAAGGTGTTTCTAAACCTTCCTTCATACTCTGCACCACATTTGCTCTAGATGTGCCTGCACAGTCCATGCACATTTACTGCTCTTCTCTTTAGAGCAAGTTCACAAAGGTCAAGAATGAAGAGAAGTTTTGTTCTGCAATGAATGCTGACACACAGAGCACAGAGCTTACTACCTCCACCACACACTGCCTGGCCAGCATAACCTTCACCTTTCCTTCTCCAGGCACATACACATTAATGCCAATGAGGCCATGATACATCAAACAATGTTACCTCTCAGTAACCAGATCTCTATGGTTTTGCTTGGAAGATGAAACTTTTGTCAAAACCAAAAGCAAACCCCACCACCAAAACAACAGAGTGAATTTAATTTCAAACAGGAAACACTTATTTTTTCACTCTACCTCTTCAATGCCAGCAATGTTATTTACAGCCAGTTTTTTGAGGGAACTCTGAAGTTTTTTGTCATCAGCTGTAGCTGTTCTGTGCACCACCTTCTTCTTTCTGCGAGCTGTTCCCTGGGAAGAATGAAGAGACAACAGTCAGCCCTACTCAAAATCTCACAACAGTAACTGCAAAAGTCAGGGCACAGTCTGACCAACACCTTTCAAGTTATGAGACATTTCTGTAGACAAAAACATTTCTCAACTTATCTTCCTTTACCTACAGCTTTGGCCATAATTCCAATTTTATATTTTTTCTTAAGCATAAAAATCAGAAAAATACCAAACAGCAGCATATTTTCCCTTCTACTAAACCAGACTACAAAAATACTACTTAATATTAAGCAATACACAACAAAGTTTCCCCAAGATATTTTTTTTGAAAACAAAGCACAAACACAGTGATTTAAATAGCCCCACTTTGGCAACCAAGTCATAAAGGCTTTTCAGAGTGTTCCACAGACAGCAATTTTGGAATTCCTGCTTTACAAACTTGTACAATCATCCCTACGACAGGAGATGAGCACCCACACTGAACAAACTACATGCCTTTTTATTGGTCACATTAACTACCCACTAGCTCAGAGAAAAGAAACAGCTCAGTGCACAGCCAGTGTCTGAAGCAGGCACAAAGAAGAAAATCCCCAGCAGGAGGACCATAAAGGCAGAACTGGAACACCCAACAGGTGAGATTAGCTGGAGCTTTCACAGGTCACAACAAGTCATTGAATTAAAACAATGCTTGCACGCTGGAAACTGCTCATCCAGCCACTGTGAACTGAAAGAAACTTGCATTTCAGGTAGCTGCACTATAGGCCAGATCACACAAAATCTGTATTAGTCAAACCTGAGCATAATTTTTTTCTTCTCTTTCTATGAACTTCAGCCTATGCTTTCAAAAGCATCTCTCTCTGGTGGTTTTCTTACCTTTCCTCCTATTCGGACCTGCGCTTGAAGCTTGGCCAGTTTTTCTTGGTTCATAGTGCTACGTCTAAAGAGCAAAAACAAGTTCAACTTCACATCAAAACAGTAACAAAAAAAAGTCACAGTCCATTTTAAGAGTACTTTTACAATTGCAGCAGGTTTTTCAAACTTCTAGAACATCACCCAAAACAGTTTGTCAAACGAACACACAGCACCAGAGTTTTAAAGCCACCTCACCTAAGCAATCCACAGTGGTCCTGCAGTAGGAAGGACCCACATTTAGCTAAAGTGCCTGTGCCACGATGAGGAACAGACTCCACAGGACATTTCATTCTGCACCAGGCCGAGGTACTCCTTTCCAGGATGCCAGTTTACTGCTGGAAGTATTTAACTGAATTACTGGCTCCAACCAGACCCAAACCAGCACCTACACGACAACTGGGTCTGGGAAAACACCTTATCTTTACGAGGGTCTAGAGACACAGTCATCACTGAACTACCTGGGATAATTTTCATACAATGAATCTATGATACTTATGACTAATAAGCGAGATCCAAACTCTCTGAAGTTCGTGTACGGACATATTTACTACATGAACTTCTGGTAGCTTTACATCCAATACAGTGACTGGGAAGTTTGTCCAGTGCTTCTCCCACGGGTCATGCGGGACCTTTAAAGCCCTAAAAACCCATAATGGGTGAAAAAACGCCTCAAGCCTCCCAGCAAAAGGAACGCGTTTCGCTGCTCGGCCCCAGCGAGTCACCAGTGATCCCCGGAAATGTCCGCATGTGCTTTGTGCCGGGAACGGCCGGGGCAAGAGCGGGAGCGGGGCAGAGACCGGCGCACGGAGGGACCCCGCGGGCGGCGGGAGAAGGGGCTCAGGGCGGCTCGCCGGGCAGCCCAAGAGCAGGGGGAGCGGGAGGAGAACGCGGCTCATCCCTCAGGAGCCCGTGTACCCGCGGTCCCACGGGAGAGCCGCGGCCCCGCGAGCCAGGGCAGCCCCCGCACAAGGGGCTCCTCGCTCGGCCTCTCCTCGGGGAACGGCCCAGCACTGCCCAAGGAGATAGGACCGAGCTGCCGCGGCGCCCCGCCCGCCTCAGGCCGGCGGGGACGCGGCGATACCGGGACGCGGCGATAGCAGGACGCGGAGGCAGCGGGACACGGGAAGAGCGGGACCCCTCACCTGAGCGCGGCGGAGCCCCCGCTGCCAACACGCGGCGAGAACAAGATGGCGGCCGAGGAAGGAAAGAGAGGCGCACAGAGAAAGGAAGCGCCGCGCCACGTGACGGCGCCAGCCCGCCCGCAGATGGCGGTCCGCCCACCTCATTTACATAGAGGCGGGGTTGTTGCGCGCAAGGGCTGCTGGGAGTTGTAGTCTCCAGAGGGCAGCATCGCCCACGCCTCGAGGCAGGGAGCGGTGCCCTGTGACCCAAACTGGGACGCGACGCTTCCAGAAGTGTCACCACTCGCTCTGTCCCTCTTAGCGAACCCACCCTCACACGCTGCGCTTGGTTTTGCCTTCCCGCCAGCTGGGCAAACTCCAGAGATCAGCGCGCCAAAAGGGTTTATTTGGGAAGGAGAGAATAAACCCGGAATCATCCCCCTCCCACGGCTGCCTGCTGCCGTCGGGATAACGCTGGGGTTTACCCAGGAGGAGTAACCAGAGCTCTGGGGCCCCGGTGCGATGACTCCTACCCCGGGGGTCCCGGCTCCCTGTAAGGGGCTGAGCTCATCCCGAGCCCCCCACACGGTTCCCGCCGGCTGCCTCCCCCGGCACCCCCGGGCCGAGCCGTCAGGGCGGTGCACCGCCCACATCCGCCACACATCACTTCCTGGGCTTTAAAAAACGGGAAGGAAAAAAAAAAAAAAAAAAAAAAAAAAAGACCAAAAAAAAAAAAAAAAAAGTCCAGCTAAGCGGGTCCTGTCCGGAGGTTCGGGGCCGTACCCGGGTGCCGCCGCTGCCCGCGCCGACACCATGAAGGCTCAGCCCGCGGCAGCCTCCGTCCTCTGCCTGTGCCTGGTGCTGGCGGCCTGCGCCGCCTCCGCCGCGGGAGGGCTCGGAAAGGGTCAGACAAACGCTTTCTTCGGGCTTTCCCCAACTTCATCCCCACTCGGGGCGGGTCCGGTCCCCTCAGCCCGCGGGGGCCGCCGGGCGGGGGCAGAGGGCGCCGCTTCGGGCTCTGGAGGCGCGGGGGGGCTTGGCGGGGTCTCCGCTGCTGTGGGTGGGTTCTGGCTGAAGCGCTCCTGAGGGCTCCGCGGAGCCCCCAGTGCCCCGTGCCTCTGCCGGGCTCCTGGCAGGCGATGAATGGCCCTTCATCCGCCCTCGGTTTCCCTTGCCCTTCGTGACCGCTCCTCACCTCGCTCCTGGCTTGCCCAGGCTCCTTGTCTAATTACCGTGTCTAATAGCCCGGTTCAGCCGGGGCTGGGCTTCAGCCCAGGTGGTGGCTTTGCAGTAGAGGTAAATTTCCTCCTCAAGGCTGGTTGTAACCAATTTGATCAATGACAGCAAAGCTGTGGTGTGGACCCCAGCCAGCCGTTCACCCTTTAATTCCCCAGATGACTTTCATTCAAAAGATACACTCTGTAATGTGTTGGGCAACGCTTTTAAAAACACACCGAAGCTCACCACAAAGTGAGGTTTGTTTTAAACATAGAAAAGCTTTTGAAAAGTGTTTCCCAGCTAGAACAATAGAAGGTTTTCCCTGTTTTAACATTTTGGCCTTTGACTGAAATAGCTGAGGTGTCAATATTCTGGGTTAATTTGTGTTAATCCAGATGGGATGTTGAGCTCGTACAAACGTGTCCTGTGTGGGGGGCTGCCTCAGCACTTTCTGTGTGGGTGTGAGGGGACAGGGACGAGGCATCCCCACCCTGCTGTGAGCTCATCTGTTTGATGTCTTGCATCACCTATGCTCATATTTGCTCATATCAGCAGAGATCAGGTAACGCAAACACTGCGCCACTGTCCTCACCTCCCGGATGCTGAATGGAGGTGTCCTGGAGACTCGCCTTGTTTTAGGCTTTCTCCAGCTTCTTTGCCACAGTTGTCTACTGGAGACAATGTCCACTTTCCCCTGTGTCTGCACTGTGGCTCCTGATCTCTGTGTAGCTCCCAAAATCTGCTCCCCTCAGCACCTCAGGCGGCGGATTCCTGACTAATCTGAACGCTTAGGGATGGGAGGGGGGCAAACCAAAGGCTCATGTTTGGCCATCCAGCATAGTAATTTTTAATTACTGGAACCAAGACCTCTGAGGAGGTGTTCCAAGAAGAGTTCCTCTTTGTACAGCTCCTGGATCTTCATCATCTGAGCTCTCCAGGTGGCTTTTGGCCATGTGCTGTGTTGGCTACTTAAAAAAACCAACCCTGGCTTTGCAACTGTTAAACATACACTGACTCACTCTTAAGTCAATAACAAGACTTGTTATCTGGATGCCAGATAAAATATTTCCTGCATCCTTCTGTCACTGTAACACTCAGAAATCTGTGTAATGGTGTTCTTTCTTGCTCTTCCATGATATTATCATCAGCAGGAATACTTAGCATAATAGCTTCAGAGCAATTAGTGATCATATGTTGGCCTCAAAATTTTTAAGTTTCAGTTCAGTTCACCTTCAGTGGGATTTAGGAAGCCAAATGCTAACATGTTTAATTTGTCATTCATCAAATAATAAGTGTTCACAAACTGAAAAAGAACAGAGAATAATCAGAAGGCACTTCAATTTTAATATCTGTTTGGGGGATTTTAGTGTCATTTACATACATATATAGAAATATTCATGAGCATGGTATGTTTTTGTTAATTAATTTCAATGGGATTCCTCATACGACTGTGTGGGCTGTAAGTATTTCCAGAAGTCTTTCCAAAAGTGGGGCTATAGTTGTCTTTAAAAAAAGAATATAAAATGAGTTGAAAATACTCTCGAGGGTTGGGCTGTTTTCCTCTGTTAAATTATGTAGCACTTATGAACCCTTCTCTCTGGCAGGTTTTGGAGATCATATTCATTGGAGAACACTGGAAGATGGGAAGAAAGAGGCAGCAGCCAGGTATGTTTGTTAGTGTAAAATACAGAAATTTGTTTTCAGCATTCACAATGGTTCTATTTCAGCCCTAAATTCAACCACAGAAAAGAGTCTCTATTAACAAAAACGAGGGTGGTTTAGGAGACTCTTCAGATCCCTACAGGTTATTGGAGAGAAAATACAGAGTTTTCTCAACTTTGCTAAGGCACCACGTAGGTTTAATTACTGCAGTCCAATTAAATGATTGAAGCCCTAGCATGTCCTTGAAACAAGAAAATAATTATTTATCACAGCAAAGAAAGATATGGTTCTCAAACACATAAATACAAGTGTAAATGGTGCTCAATGGCCTTAAACTCAGCAGTGCTAAGAGCTTCCCTAAAATTTCTTGTGCCTGTATAGATGAGGCCTCAGCATGAGGTATTTTGTTTCTATCTGCAGCAAAAATCTGGAAGTTTCAAATTGTAGTGAAGTGACAGAACCTGGTTTGGGCTAAGCTTAAATTCTAAAAAGAACAATGTCTCTATGCAAAATGACATCTTGACTTTTTTCTTTGTCAGTTTCTTCTGCTTCTTGTTAAAATCCAAGAAGGAGAATGGCATGCTTATAAATTCTACTTGCATTTTAACTTTATAACCTAGATCTGACAATGCTGACATGAGCAGAAATTACTCATGCCTTCCAGGTTTGCTGTTTAATTTAGTTCTGCTCTCAAACTGATCCATCTGGCAAGTTCTACACCTCAGTGCAGACATTGAATTAACCCAGATGGTACACTTCAGAAGTCTTACAAGTTTTTTATAACTTGATACTTTGGCATTTTTGAAAAAAAAAAAAGGTAGATTATTTCAGTTTTTACGGTTATAACTGTAGCAGCAGCAGCAGAAGCTTTAAAATGAGACAGAAGAGGGAGGGAGGGAGGGATGGCAAGGTCTGAGCTCTCAGGTTTGGGTAGGATTAGTGCTCCTGCTCAAAAAGACCCTGCAACAAGGGATGGGATGGGTGGGAACCACACTCTCCTTTCATTGCTGATGCACAGATCTGCTCGCAGCATTTGAGTGTTATTGAATTGAAGGACTGGGAGAAACTACTAGTAGCAAAGAAAATATAAATCTAAAAAGTACTTATTTTTTTCGAAGTCTGACCACAATCAGGAGATGTAAAATTACACAAAATTATCTGGGATGCATCAAGTGAGATGCACCAGAGCCGGTGGTCTAGAAGTTTCAAACCTTCAATTTCAATTCTGTAAACTCCACAGTGTCATGGGATGCTGGGGAACTTCTCGGTTTTAAGTTCCCCGAGGGCGAGGGCGCGGTCCCTCCGTTCCAACAACTGCTGCGACGGCGTTTTTAAGCGGGACGCCTCGCAGGGCGGTGTCGCGGTGCCGGAGCCGCGCTGGGGCGGGGAGGAGGAGCGCCCGGGGGCTGCGCGGGGTTGGCCGGGCGGGCTGTGCGTGCGTGTGCCCGGCGGAAGCAGTCGCTCCACGTCCGGGTCGGGTGTGTGTGGCGGGGCGATGCCGCTGGTGGTGCTGTGCGGGCGGCCCGGCAGCGGCAAGAGCCGGCGGGCGGCCGAGCTGCGGGAGGCGCTGGGCGGCCCGGAGCGGGCGGCGCACGTCGTGGCCGAGGCGGAGGGCGGCCGGGCGGCGCTGCGGGCCGAGGTGGAGCGGCGGCTGAGCCGGCGGGACGTGGTGATCGTGGACGCGGGCAACGAGCTGCGGAGCATCCGCTACGAGCTGTACTGCGCGGCGCGGCAGGCGGGCACGGCGCGCTGCCTCCTGCACTGCGCCGGCGGCGCGGGCGGCCCCGACGAGCCGCCCTTCGAGGAGCCCGACCCGAGCTGCCGCTGGGACCGGCCGCTGTTCACGGTGCGCGGCGAGGAGCCGCTGCCGCTGGGCGCCATCCGCGCCGCCCTGTTCGAGAGCGCCCCGCCGCCGCCGCACCGCGCCACCCGCACGCAGCCGCTGCAGTCCAGCGGCTTCCTGCACCAGCTGGACCGCGTCACCCAGGACGTGCTGGCCGCCGTGCTGGCCGCGCAGAGGAGCGGGGCGCAGCCCGGAGAGACCATCCGCGTCCCCGGCGTGGCCGAGGGGCTGGTGCTGAGCCGGCCCGTCAGCGTGGCCGAGCTGAGCCGGCTGCGGAGGCAGTTCATCAGCTACACCAAGATGCAGCCCAGCGATGAAAACATGCCCCAGCTGGCCAGCATGTTCCTGCAATACCTGAGCCGCAGCATCCAGTGAAGTGTCATCTGTGCCACCCAGCAGTGGCGGCGGTCCGGCCGCCAAGTACTCGCAGCGGGGTGAATCCTTGAGGCACAGACCCTGCGGAGCCCGGGTCCCAAATGTCAGGGATGATCGGATCAGTGGGCAGCAGCAGCTCTGGGAAGGTGGGCACCGTGTCCCCGCAGCAGCTGAGCCAGCTGCATTGCTGGGGGGATCTCCAGGGAAGCAATACCTCAGCCCTGCCTTCTCCCCACTGGCTTCTTGCAAAAAGGAGAGCTACTGCTGCGTCCCCAAGCAATGAAATCTGTGGAGATGCAAGCCCCAGTAATCAAATAGTGTGATGTGGAAGTGCAAAAGGTGATGACTGTAGGGAAGACTTTTCCCTCCCGACTGATATGTGTGTCCCTGGAATAAGAAGATTGTTTTTCTAGAGCTGCCACCAGATAATGTCAAACTGCAGAAAAGACTTCAGGTCCGGAACTGGAACAGGCTGTATTTTTAGGATGTGACTGTTTCAAAAAAATCTGACTTTCAGAGAGATTTTCAACTTTGCACTGCAAAAGGGTGCTGGCTTAACAGACTCAAACTTCTCTGTTTCAGGTTTAATAATAAAATGTGTGCCTTAAATGGAGTAAAGTCTTAATTTACCTGCAGGACTATTTTACTGAAAAAACTTGACCATGTCTTTTGTCTTCAAGGTCATTATACACCCTTAAAACCATCATTTTACACCCTTAAAAGCACAAATTGCTTAAGATGAGTGCTGTCATAGGAAAAATGAGCTAAAACGACAGAAAGAAATGTATTTATTTCTGTTCTGTGTGAAACTCATAAATCTGTACTGGCTGTGATGGGTAGCTAAGTTTCCAGTAATTTTGGGTACAGCTTATATAAACTTCTCACTTTTTGGTGGATGCTTCATTCTTCATTCTAATAAATGGTGGCTTTTGGTTTTAATTTTATGTGTAGTGCTCACTGGGATGAAATGGTGAAGTGAGGCAGGAAGAGTTGCTTCAGTTACAGTGTCTGTCTGTCTGGCACACCGGCTGCTAAGGGGCTTTATGCACTGCAGAACTGTGCAATGACTACGGCAATGTTTTAACATAAAAAAAAGTTTATTTTACCAGTCAAAGAGAACAAAGGTGAGAAAACACATCAATTATCTCAAACCTCTGTGAGTTCTCACTGACTAAGAGTTGGTATTTCAAGGAAGTGAGCACTTGCATTTAAAATCTGCCTTTAAAATTTCTCTTTAAAAAGTGTATGCCAGTACTGACCACCAGACCATTGAACTCTTCCAACATGAATCACTGAGCTTTGATGATAAGAACAATCTTCAATCCAGTCTTGAATCAGCCTCTCCTCAAGAAATAAGCAAAATAATTTTGGACTCTACAGAAACAATTAAAAGAAGTCAAGGAGAGGGCACTGAGGCAATGCAAGTTTTACTAGGGAAATGTGTATTCTTGCTCCTTACTGCAAGCAGATATAAAGTTGATGACATATCAGTTAATTATAGATGGCAAATTTGTGTTTAAACAATTCTAAATGTTAATGGCTCCATTTCCACCCTTTCCTTGTTCTGAAGTTCATTACTGAACACTGCTAAGTAGAGATTTCCTTTCATGTCTATTTACACCTAAAGAAAAACTCATACATCAGTTCTGCTAGTAATTAATGTTGTGTGCAAATGTGTTAATAATTCATGTGTATGAAAATTTGACTTTGTTTTTATCCCCTAATATGGTGCAGAGTTTACAGTCAGAGAAAGCTTACAGTTTGCTTTGCTTGGCATATCCTGAAAGAAGTATCTATATAGGATGTTCTCTCCAGATTCCTTCCTTTCCTTCACCTAATTTTAGGCTGTTCTTACTGTTCTGGAAGCCATATCATTATTGTATGGAAACAACTCTGGGTACTGGAGCTAGTAAATGTAAAATGAATTACTTGGAAAGAGTGAAATCAAAAATAACATCGGTCCTTTTGCATTGCACTTTATCTAGGCTGCAGTTCCTCACAGACCCCCTCTCCTTAGCCCTGGTACTGGACACATCTATCACAATTAGTTTCAGCATACAGATGTGTAGGAAGCCATGCAGGCAGCCAAAGGGTTTGCTGGGTTTTTGGGTTTGCTGGTTGCTCAGTGAGACTTGGGCTGTTATGGGGAGAGGTTGTCATCCACTGGATTGCCTTAAGCAGCCACGAAAATCCATCCTGAGGTCTCTCAAGCAGCTGCTGTCATTAACCATTTCCAGTAATCCAGGGGGAAAAAAAAAAGCATGACCAGTTGTGTATCTGAGAAATCTAAACTAAGAAGAGAAAGTCTCCTCCTCTACACAAGCAGTTAGTGGCTGGCAGCTATAATAAATTATTTTATCACATGTTTTAAGATTGGGAAAACTTTTTGCAAGACAATCTTAGAGCACCCCATAATCTCTTTGTATCTGACTTATTTCCCAATACATTTAGCTTTTGAGGAAACTTTGACTATTAAACTGTACATGTAATAGAATTTCTTTGACAATTTTCTTTCTTTTTTTTGTTAGTGGTTTGCCTCTTATGGTTATCATCCACAAGTCCTGGTGTGGAGCTTGCAAAGGTAAGTGCATTGAATAATAGAGCTTGCTGAAATTTCTAATGAACCTTTGTACATCATCATGTAGCCATGAAAAATGTGAATTTTGCATCCAAAATGTAACTAATGGTATTTATATTTCATTGAGAGTGGCATAATATGACAGTGTCATAGCAAACAAACAAGCTGGGTGTATGGCTAAGCCTTAAAGGCTGAGGTAGTTGAATGGGAGTGGTGATTTACAGCAGGATTTCTGTTTCTGTTGCACTGGATCAAATAGAACCACCTATGTTTGTTGGGCAGGCTTCAGCCCATGGCTGCCAGGCGAGAATTGCTTCAGTTACCTCCTGTTCTGAGCCTGGCGGGGTTGGACACATACATTCCATTTACTCACTGCTTATTGAGAAGTGCCACCTCTCCAGAGGGAGGGATGAAGTGGAGATTTTGATATTGACCTGAAAATCTGAAATATTTTCCGCTGCTGTTACATACCTCTAATTTTTTTTTTTCCTTTAGCTTTGAAGCCAAAGTTTGCTGAATCCAAGGAGATCTCTGAACTTGCCCATAATTTTGTTATGGTCAACCTTGAGGTAGGCTGCCTTCTGCTCTGTATCCAGGTTCTGCCTAGTAATGAAGCATTTGGAATCTGACTCAACTGGTTGCATCCTGTTTTGTGTACATCCTAAATCCTGCACTCCTAAATAGGCATTCGGGATTGATTGATTGATAGAGCTCATTGTTTTAAAAATACTTTTCTTCAGTCTGGTTATTTTAATTGTGTTTATAAACCTGGCTCTCTGACATTGTCTCTTTAACAGTTTGTACTTTGTGTGATTCAGTTTCCACAAGAAAGGAATTTATGTTCATTCTCACAGTACATATAAAATATTCCTGTACCAGAGTGGGGTGGGTAACGCAGATTGACAGACCAGAAAAAAATACTGTTTTCACAAATGATACTTATGTAGGTAAAAATAACTTCCCTTGGAGAGTGGAGGATACTGCAGTTACTTAGCATCTCTTCAAGATGTAAATTGCTCAGGGTAGAAGGAATCTGAAGGCAGTAACTTGTTTCTGTAAATGGCACCATGTTTTGTTAGCTGTCTTGCTAATATCTTTCCTCTATCCTGCCTTGCTGTGGAAGGATGATGAAGAGCCAAAGGATGAAGCCTTTAGTCCTGATGGAGGTTATATTCCCAGAATCCTTTTCATGGGTAAGGCATCCCCAGCTGTTGTGACCATTCACAGCACTGGGTTCTTACTGTTTCCATCTAAATTTCCTCTTGGATTTCTTATTTCATAGACCCCAGTGGAAAAGTCCATCCAGAAATCATAAATGAGAGAGGAAACCCCAGCTACAAGTATTTCTATACCAACGCTGATCAAGGTATGTGCTGAGTCGTTTGAAGTGCATTTTTAGTGAGATGAACCTTTAGCAGTGGAGAGAAATTATGTTACTTTAAAGTGTAACTGAGAGTGGTTAAATACAGTGTGAGTGATTCTCTGATGCCTCAGTAACCATATTCACAATCATGATTCACCTTAATACCTATTAAAGTCTCTAGGATCTAATTTTGTCTCCAGTTCTGGCATGGGAAATCATGGAATTTGCATGATCCAGCCACAGCTAGTTGGGGTAAGGGTGCAGGACTGTTTTTTTTTCCTTACAGATTAATCTGTAGATCTACATTCTGTAACTGTGTTGTTTTAAATCACTTTCATTACCAGTTCACCTTGATGTTTTCACCCTGAGATTAATGGTTGGTATCTCTCTTTGTAATCTTTCAGTTGTCCAAGGGATGAAGGAGGCCCAGGAGAAGCTGACAGGCGATGCTTTCAAACAAAAGCACCTGGGAGATGAACTATAATGAATACACTGAATGATACCTTTTCATTGCTTCAAAACTGAGAGGAAATGATTCAACAGACTAAGAATGTAGATGCACTGAAGGGACATAATTCCCCTGTCAGCAATGTTAGGTTAAAAACCCTGTTTGGAGTTCACACACACACACACACACACACACACACACACACACACACACACACACAACAGTTACAGTGTTTTCTCTGCCTGGCAGTTTGCACTGTGGTGGTTCTTTTCAACTGGGTAATCTGCAAACATCTCTCTGTGTGAGAAACCACTAATATTTGGTGTTAAAAGGGAGGTGTGTAGGGAGGACAATGTGATGGGAAAAACTAGAAGTAGCCATCATTTTGACACTAATCAGGGTTGAATCTCTCTTTTCTCACTGGTATTATGTGATCCCATAGTTTTTACTGGGCATTCCCATCACTGGGGCATGTTCCTGGGCCAGTTGTTTTCTAGATATCCAAAACCATGAATTCTGCCACTACACCGAGTAGAATACATTTCATGAATGTCCAAATAGCATGTGAATTATCAGCTCTGCAAATGTATTATTGTGTAAAACTGTGTGATTCATCTTTATTTGCCTTTGGGCAGCAATGTAACTTTTTCCTTATACACTCACCTTTGGATTGTTCCATCAAGTGAGGGTGGGTTATGTTGAAGCTTTACGGGGTTTCCCCTTTTATTCTTTGAATGTTTTTGGCGAATGCCTTGCCATCACATTGTACTGTATTTTTGTACCAGGGTGAAAAAAATTAAACCTTTTTAAACATAAGCATGCAGAGAGTGTTTTGTGCTTAAGGGCGTAGCTTTACGTTCTTAAGCATGGGGGGGATATGTTTTTGTTTGTTTTGTTTGTTTTTGTTTATGTTGCAGTGATTATTAATGTTGACTGTCACAGCTGAAGGTTTCTCCTTTTTTATAATTAAAGTACATCATTTGTTTTTTCATACAATTACAATTCACCATTCTTACACTACCCCCACTGTTAAAGGCAACATGTTTATTTACTGGAACTGAAGAGAAGAATATCAGGGAGTAAAATAACCCCTCTTGACCTGCTGAGGACACATTTCTAATGCGGCCCAGCCTGCTGTGGGCTTCTTTGTCACATGAGTGCATTGCTGGCCCATGATCAGCTTGTTCTCCACCTGGATTCCCATATTCTCCTATGCAGCAAAACAGATTTCCAGACTTTCTTGTTTCCAGTTGAAGGGCTTTGCGTTTCCCTTTCTTGAACCTCCTGACAACCCTCTCTGCCCATTTCTCCAGCTTCTTGAGGTCCTCAGTGGCAGCACAGCCACTGTTAACATGGATACCAGCCCCTCTCCCCAGCTTTATATCATCTGCTCCATCTGCACCAGTTTGCTCAGGGTTAGGTGTTAAAAAGTACCAACCAAGGGTACTCCACTAAAGATGAGCTCCCTTCAGGCCAGCTGTTCTGCCAGTTTTCCATCCATTTCACTGCCCTTCTATTTAGGTTGTACTTCATCAGTTTGTCTATGGGGATGCTTTGGGAGAGAGTGTTGAAAGCCATAGTAAAGCCAAAACAAACACCATCTACTACTCTCCCCTCAGCCACCAAATTAGCCATCTCAAGCAAAAATTCCTGTCCAAAAGACACTTGCCATAACTTCCCCTAACAAACAAGGAGATAATTTTCTACAGATACTTATTGAGGAGCCCTCTGAGGACATTAGGTGGGGAAAAATGTTTATACAATAAACCCAACTTGTCTACTGAATCAATTTTTACTGCTCAGCAGCATTAGGAATTCTACTTTCCAGACCAGTCTGTCTAAGAAATTTTAGGCACCAAAACTCAACTGGGTACAAAAAGACAAGGACTCGGTGGAATTAATGGAATTATTGCACATTGCAATCACCCTGCTCAGCTGCTAATAGTTACTCTACAGGCTTTATCCTCTGCTTCTCTTGCAAATTGTCTAGTAAATTAACAATGGAATTGAACTCAGCAGCAACTCTCAAGTCATATCAACCTCAAAGTAAATCTATGTAAGCCTTAAAAAAGTATTTGTGTTGTGCAAAGTATTCCTTTTTTTCTCCAGCTCTATCCATTGAGCAAATAAAAAAATAGATCCTATCTGATGCTCATTTTATTTAGAGCTTTAGATTGACATAACTAAAAAATCATTGCAATGGCTTTTTTACTTGCCAGCAGGGGGAGGACTCTGCGTGTTCATCTGGGATAGGATTCAAGAAATCATAATTAAAAAACAATCTCTGATGCAAATTAGCAGGGTGCACCTCTGTGAGTTACCATGCATGACTTTGCAGCAGCTCTGCCCTGCTCTTATCTCTGCAGTGAAGCTGCAGCCTGTGGGATGTACATGAAGTGTCCCTTTCTTTGGAAAATGCTCTGATGCCTGAAGCAATGTGGCCTCAAAGTAATTTTTAGAAAGTTCTTCATTCACAGACATCTCCCTTCAGTGGCAGGGATGGGCAATGTGCTTCATTCTTTACATTTAAGACCACCCTGATTCAAAATTATCCTCCTTCACTTCTTCTCTGACACAGCTCCTCTCCTTAGCACTTCATGCCTTCCAGACTTGGAACTTTGGAAGGAAGAACTTATTTCATGACCCTTTTTCCTTTGTTCTTCAGCTGCCTCCTTTCTCTCTAATCCTTTCTACCCTCTGTATGTTCAGACACAGTGAGCTGGTAGAGCTTCCCCACCCTCTCTTCCATTTGCTCTTTTCTAGACCATACTTTTGTCCTCTGTAGCAGGATGGAGCTTGGCACTTGCTGGCCTGCTTGGTGTCTAGCTGGGGTCTCAGCAGAATATGATTTGTGTGCTTTCACAGTTTGATTTCTAGGGACAGTTGGTTACCTTGTGTAAAAGCTGTTTTCACATCTCTGGATTGCAGGGTGAACCTACCTTTGATGTTAAGTCACTTAAGTATTTTTCTCTTTTCTACCTGTTAGTTTTATACCTGGATATTTTTGTTACTATCTCCTTTACATCCTGCTTCTTCATGATCTTGATAAGATGGTACAGATGGTTGGCATTTTCTTCTGTGTAGAGGGATCCACCCAGCAGTTGCTTTTTGTATGTTGTGTGACTTTATACACAAACAAGTCCCCAGGGCTTAGAGGCTTGCAGGTCAGTGTTTCCTGTAGCTGTGTTTGAAGTTAATGATACTGCAGCACTGCTCAGAAACCAAGACCTCAGCTTAGTTTGCCCCCATCTGTGTGTGACTTGCAGTAACTTACATGATCAGTTCTTCAGATGCATTTAGAAACCCCCTTGGATTCTCAGCTTTTCCTCCTTCTATGGTGATAAAAAACCCCAAGACACTTCAAAATTCTTAGTACAGACCCAGCAAACTGCCGGGTTAATTAATCTCTTGTAAATAAACGTGCTGTCACTTCCCTTTCTTCCAGAAACAACCTACAGAGGAAAAAAATCCCAAAGTTAATTAGGGAGTGCCTGGATTGCAGCTCCCATCTGGCTGCCTGGGAGCAGAGGTTGCTTTGAGCACCTGAGGCTGGACAGGCTTTAAGGAAGTTTCAGCTGAAGACTTGGGAAACCTCTCCTTTGCCATGTTAAGCAGCAGGGAACAAAACTGCAACAACCAAGAATGCCTGCACAGCCAGAGTGTCCCATCTGTCATCCTGGCATGCTGAGTTTAAGAGTCATCTACTTCAAACACACTTTTGTCCCCGTGGCTGTCTGCTTGCCACAGTGTCTGTATCAAGCTGCTAATGAGCTTCATTCACTCAGAGCTCATTTAGAGCTCCTGTAATAAATAGCTCTGAAGTGAAATATTATTAAACCCCTATGAATATGAGGTCATATACCATTGGAGGTGATGAAACTTCTCCTAACTTTTGGCAGGAGGAGAGGTATTTGCATTTATGTTATGCTGTGATATTTATTTGCAGCTGACCAGGTATTCTGCCTGCTTGGGTTTGCCCAGCCAGGAGAACACTCCAGGGCTACTTCTTGACAACCGTCGCTATAGGTGCCTCTAAACTTGAGGCCTGAGGATAGAGATTCAGAAAGCAATAAAGATGGAATTACTCTGAGCAGAGCTCTCTCCAGAGAGTGGGATGAAAAGGGGAAGTCTCTGCAAATCCATGCTCATTTCACAGACAGCAAAGCCAAAGATGAAGTTTCTCTAAAAGGTTGCATCCCCTTCCCAGACAGCTGAGTAAGTTGTCTTTGGCACTGACTGGAGAGGGAAGGTTGCTGCCTGGAGGAAACCAGGAAACAATAATGAAGGTCTGTCTAAATGTTAAAAGTCGCTTTGTCTCAAAACTATTTGGCATATTAACCCATTCCCCCTTCCCTCCTTGAAGAAACAGGTGCTGATTTCTTAAGTAGTTAGTCAAATAATCTGTTTGCTTTTCCCCTTAAGGTTTGTCTAGAGTAAGGTGTGGCTGTGCACGGTTCCCAGGCCTGCCATTGTCCAGGGAGCACCACTCCTGCCACTGCAGCACCAATCTGGTGCCACCACGTCAGCACCATCCAGGGAGGAGGAATCTTCAGTGACAAGTGCCAGCCAGCCCCTGTGACCTGTCACAGGCAGTGGCAACAGGGACCAAAGCTTGAGTGACCCTCTCCAAGCTGTGAAAAATTTCATAGCACCATTTTGTGATGGTGAAATCTGCAGTAAATTCCTTTGAATATGGGCAAAAAAAAAAAAAAATAATAGAGACCCAAAACGGCTCTGCTCACAACTGTGCTGGAAGCAGGGGCTGGCTGACCTGTGCTTACAGCATTCCAGCTTCTGACTCAGATCAGTGAGAGAGGCTGTCACACACCAGCCCTGTGCTGGCTCTCATCCCAGCACAGGGCACAGCATCAGGAAAAGTGCAGGGAGCAGCCAGGATGTGGGAGCAGGCAGGGTGGGGGGAGCAGGCAGGTACAACCTGGCCATGGGATCTCACCTGGGTGGGTGCTGCTCCCGTATTCTGTTTTCCTCCAGCCAACACAGGAATCTCCTCCTCCATTCCATGTCTCTGCTGTGATGTGGGGAGTGAAGGGGAGCCAACTTCCTGGAGTTTGCACCCTCTCAAAAGGTCATGATCCTATTGTTACCACTCCAAGTCAGGGCAAGGGAGGAGCTGAAGCAGAGCTGAAGGGGCAGGAGTGTGGATTGGGTTTGGCTAAGGCTGTAGGTAACTGGCTGCTAATTAGAGTTTATTTGCTAGTATACACTCATTTTTGGACCATTTTGCGCACGCACAGCATGAAATAGGTAGATGTGCTGCAGAAATATTAATTGATAAGAACTGCAGATGTGCTCCCTGCTTTTTGAGAGTGCTTCAGGTCACAACATAACATGCTGTGCATGAAATAAGCTGCACTGGCAGCACAGTCAAATTTGGATGTCACTTTATTGTGCTGTTGCTGATATTATGAACAGTGTTCAAAGAGCCATTTGTAAGGATTTGGATGCATTAGCCCTGTTAAAGGGAATGAAATTCACACACATCCTGGGGACACAGCATGGGCCTTACATGCTCTTTATTCCACACTGAAGTGGAGAAGAACCTGGGTGAGTGCTGCCTATTCAGACAAGGAGGATTTTGTTTGTGGGTGTCCTGTTTTTACCTGGCTCCCCTGACAACAGCTGATTTAACTGTTTTGGTGCTGCTCTTGCTTTAATAAATCAATACGTAAATTGATACATTAATTTTTTAAATTTCCTTTTTTAGAAAAGATTAAATTTGCTTCTTCAGATCAATTGCACTGTGAGAGGATGGAGTGTTTTGAATTTAAAATGTTGAGAGAGCAGTAGAGTATGTATGTTGTGCTTGATAAATGTGCTCTCCTGACTGCTGGGAGAGAGTGAGATAGATCCACATGTCAGAAAACAAGATAAAGCACAGCATCTGCTCTTCCACCTCCGTGTGCTTGTGGGAGTTCTTTCCTGTTTCCTTATTTCCCCATCTATAAATCTAAAACAACAAAGACCTCCCCCACTGGAAGTGGTATCAGCAATTCATGACCATACAACATTAAAACCTGGCAGGGAAGTGCACTATGAGAGCAAAAATTATTCACTCCATAAATTATAGAAACATGTCTAAACAAGGTGATAGACAGCAAAAATCACTATATATTCTCCTGTCTCCTAATTACCTGGGTGCCCTCTTTTGCTTATTCCTAAGAAAGGGCTTGTAGTAAACACTGGCATTTCAGGGGTGGCATGAAATCTAAAAAAGCCTTTGGAAATTAGGATTGAACAGTGGCTCTGCACTTATGGCTGTGGTTATGGGGTGTTGAATCAGTGATCACTGCCAGGTGCCCAAGTGAGCCTCAGCCATGGTGTGTCCTTTGCATCAAAGGTGCAGGTATGTGCCCATGACCATTTGCACTCTGTGTTGGTGCTTTATAGGGCTGCGGGATCACAATGATTTTCTAGACTGAGCATCAGTCAGCAGACAGAGAGAAGAGCTCTACCCATGCTGGGTTGATGAGAAGTCAGGTTTTGGCAGAGATCAATTATCCAAGAGCAACAAGAGGATTGCAAGGAGCACGAAAGACTTTTTTAGGTGTCAAGCCTACTAGGCTGTCTTTGAAATACTTGTTTTAATGAGTTCGGGATTTTGTTACACTGTTGATTATTTCTAGTTGCCTACACAAAGCTGCTATTTTGCTTAAGGCTTAAATCAGGGCCTGGTTTATATAACAGTAATTTTAGCTGAGGTTTTGATGGCAAATACACATTTTCCTTCTAGATGAGGGTAGAAAACTACTCTGATGTTGGGTAGAATTGTCCCCTGGGCCACCTGGCAGATAGCTCTGACTTGAGTAAAATGGAGAGCTGTATGGCATCTCTGATCTGCAGAGAGAAGAGGTGCTCCTTAAAGCTGCTCAGCATCTCTCCTGTGATTGTTCCTAAAATGTTCTCCTTAGCTATATGCTAGTCATACAGTACTACTGTGCTCCCTAGCTTTCTACATTCCCATGACACTGGTAACTAGTCAACCGCCCTGGACAAAATGTAGCAATAAATCAATTGTCAGACTCCTCTAAAGTGAGTGAACTGTTATAAAGCTCAAGCTGCTCCAAGGGCTGGTTGACCTACGAGTCAGTCTGAAAATCAGAGCTGAGTATCAGATGCTGAAGATCACCAGATGTGCAAAAGCCTTTACAAGTGGACAAAATGATTCTTGTGCTTTGTGGGCAGTGTCCGAGCCGAGTCAAAGTCCTGCGCATCAAACAAAAGGCACAATGAGACTGAGAAGAAAGCAGCAGTGCTCTGGAGGACATAGCAGGGTGAAAAGCCATCTGCACACCCAAGTTTTAGGGGTTTGAGTTCAGAGGTACTGCCTGAAGACAGAAACCCTGCAAATCCAGTACCTTTAAGCACCTCCTGCTCTGCCTCCCCTCACAAGGAGCCTCTCTCTCCTGGGGCCCAACAAGACCTTGTGTTTGTGCTGAGGCACTTGGTTAAACCCTGCCATCTTTGCTGGTTGTTAGGGAAGCACCTTCTTAGTTATGTCACACATAATGTTGAATGTTTTTAAAAACCTAATATTTTGTTCATTCTGTCTAGGGCATCATGCCTAAAGGTTATTCTGGTTTCCTGGAGAGGAACAGAGCACAGTCAAGTCTCTCTGGGGTCTAAAGGGTTTTAAAGGTAAGAGGGTCCACCACAATCCCTTCATCAGCGCTCCTCCATGTGAACGACTTAGATCGCAGCCCCTGCCTCAATTTCTGCCTTCTCACCAGTAGAAATGTAGCGCCTGCTGCCACATCGGCCATCACCAGCCTTCAGAGTTAACAGTGCTACTGATGAGAATCCCAGCCCGTGCGGAAAGCGCGGTAAGAACGGCAAGTTCGGGTGGTCCCCGGGACGTTTGCGCAGCCCGCGGGGGCTCCTGAGGCGATTCCCATTCCCGCTCCCCGCGGGCCCCCGCCCCGCCCCGCCGCGCTCCGCCCCCGGGGCCGCCCCAGGTACCGGCGGGGGGGCGGCTCCCGCCACGCGAGCAGCGGCCGCGGGACCGCTCGGCTCGCCTCAGTTCGGTTCGGCGCTGCTCGGCTCGGTTGGCTTCGGCTCGTCCCGGCTCGGTTCGGCTCGTCCCGGCTCGGTTCGGCTCGTCCCGGCTCGGTTCGGCTCGGCTCGGCTCAGCGCCGCCGCTCCTCCGCCGCAGGTAAGAGCCGCGGTTCCTCTGAGGGGGCTCCTCCCGCGCCGTCGGGGCTGCTTCCCCTCGAAGGTGGCGGGGAGTGGGCTGGCGGTGTTCCGCACCTCATGTCCCCCCACGGGATCCACAAACTCCTCCTGCCCTCCTCGCCCCGAGCGGCGGGGCTGTCCCCGGCCTCCGCGGGACGGGAAGCAGGAGGTGCCCGGCGGGTGAGCTCCGTGCCTCGAGGTGTGGTGTAACGGGCAGCCCTCGGGAGCGGCGGGGCGGAGAGGGCAACAGCAGTTCCATCTCTAAAATAAACATATCCGAGCAATGAGAGCCGATATAATATTGCCTTATCTCTGAAATACCCTCAGCCTCGCGGGAGGAGGGGGGCCGGAGAGCGGGGCCTTCCCGGCTGTTCTCCAGCTGGTGCGTAACCCGCCCGTTCCCCTCACGCCGGGCAGTGCCCGGCTCGGGGAGGGGGAACAGGTGACAATAACCGAACTGCTGGCAATGGAGCACTGCCGGCAATCGCGACACTGCTGTCGTCGTGGCTGCTCGGGCAGGACGCGGACCCGCTGCTGCCTGCACAGCCCGCCCGAGCCGGCGGAGCGGACTTGCCCGTGCCCACCCTGATACGGGCATCGAGCCCACCGCCCCGAACCAAACGGATCCATCTTCTAATTTAGTTCATAAAAAGTACAAACTCTCCAGTTTATGCTGTGCAAAACGCATGTGGTTTTTTTTTTTGTTTTGTTTTGTTTTGTTTTGTTTTTTTGCCATGCATTCTGGGACGACGCGTTGGTTTTCCCCGCTGTTTTCTTTCTTGCCCGCAGCCCGGCAGTGCCGCTGGTGTGCGCGGTAACATCGGCCGGGGGCACCGCAGCGGCATCGCCAACACCGGCACCAGCGGCTCCACCTTTTCTGCCTGCCACGGTTCTGTCTCCACGCTGTCCTTTCCTTCTTACAAGCTTGTGGGTTTGTGCAGTGCATCAGGTTGATCTGACCCAAGTGTAACTTGTCAAAAAGGGGAAAAAAACCACCCAAAACGGGGGGAATAATTTTAACGTGGATTTTCCCATGTCCTGAGACAACAACATAAGACCGTGGTCTCAGAACATGTTTCTGTGAAATTCTTTGGTGGCAAATCTGGTTTTGACTTCTCCTGCTTTGTTTCTCATCACTTATTCATCACCCAGTGCTGCGCTCTTAGTTGTGCAAATAATAGTTTGCAGGGCTTAAGAGTTGCCTGGATTAGCTCTGGGTTCAAATAACATTCTCTTGTGAACCTTTTTTTATTCCCCTCCAAAGGTAAAGATGTCACTGGAACTATAATTTTGAGTTGTGTGTTTGTAACTGTACTCAGATCATGGGAGCACTGGTATTGGGTTATAGAGGGTACAAAATTGAATCCCTACACTGCTGTATGGAAGTGTGTAACTAAAAGCCTTTTATTTCCTGTTATTTGTGAGTACTATCCTGGACGTGGTTGTATATGCATTTACTGGGACTTCACTGCCTTCAGGACAGTTTTATCAGAACAATTTATACTATAAGCCAGAAGAGAGACAAATAAACCAAATTAAAATCAAGATTCCTTTACACTTTTGACAAAATCATGATGCCCTCTCTGCAGACCCAATATATTTTCAGGTGACAAAGTGAGAAGACTTATCAGCTTTAGGTTTTACTAGCAGTAGTTCTTGTGTGCAGCAAAGCAATGCATTTAGTATTTGTTAACATGATGGTTGTTGTGTAGTAGTCTTGTTAGCTGCGTGGTTCAGAGGTGGGTTTTCCTACCTTCATTTTCATATGATTTCATGCAGCTCCAGATTAAAATGTGCAGGTCGCAGCATCACAGTTCAGGGTCTTGCACCATGCTGGCTGATTGTAGTGCCAGGGAAGGGCTCTCATGTCCAATTTGCCCCCCAATATTTTTTGTTACTGGTTGGGCTGAAGGAGTAGGGTTTTTTGAGGCAGTTCTCAATGGCTAACACTGAGAAATGTCCTGAACTGGTCATTAAAGGTATGCTTTTTGCTGTAAAAATGTATCTTGTGCTTCAGGTTCTGCATATTTAGTGAGCTCCTGGAAATGGGTGCTTAGCTTAGTGCAGGAGTGTTTGATATTTGAAATAAGCAATAAGATTTATGTTTGGAAGTATTAGCTCATTAAAAAATGGGAAGTTGTTCTAATCCCAGTTAGCAGGTGGCTTACTTTGCAGCATGGAAGAACATCATAGCATAGAGAAATGAATTAACTTATTCATCACAGATTTTCTGCTTGGAAGAGGAGCATTAAAAGGCAGCAAATTAGACTTCTGCACTGCAGAGGCATCCTGAGCTGGCCCTGTCTCTGTATGATTCTTGTTTGCAGGTGGTTTCTACAAGACAATTCCAGTCTCTGGTCACTTGATTTGGTGAGGACAGCAGCTTGTTTTTACCTTTTAAGATTTTAGACCCAGTGGTGCAGAAAAATCTGTGACTGTCTCCTGCTCATTGGTGGAGGGATGTCTACTTGAACCTGCATATGGCCTCATTCTAGCTCTGGATACGGGGAGTTCCATCATGTGCTGAACTTCCCTTATCTTGCACCACCGTGGGAGAGCATGGTCATGGCTTTCTCCATGGAGGGCTGTATCCCAGGGCAGGACATAGCTGTGCCCTGCCTTCCAGCTGGGGAAGGATCAGCAGGGACTCTCACACACATTCATTGCTCTGGGTGCTTTCATGTCACTGCTCCTTCAGTGTATTCAGCAGTGAGGTGTGAGGAAGTGCTTCACCATTGCCAGTTCCTTCCTGAGAAAGAGGCAGAGCTGCAGGGCTGGAGATCTGATGAGGAGGGGGCTGAATTCCGGATTTCTGTTGTCGCGGCCATCGCTGCAGTGTTTGTGACAGGAAGGAAGGGCTTTGAGGATGGTAAGTTTTGTAACAGCCCTCAGCCTCATCAGTGTGCACTGTTCTCTGGGACAGGGCTGGATTCGAGTCAGCCTCAGCTTGTGGTTCTGTAGATCTAGAAATTGGCTGGCTCCTGGATTCCTAAATTCAACAGAATATTCAGGGAGTTGTGAAAATCTCTGCATCCCCTCTTTAGGGCATAGGGAAGATAAAAATCCCCTCTTCCCTGCATCCTTTGGGAGAGATCGGAGCTGGGTTCAGTTAGTGGGTCCCCTTTCCCAGGGGAGATTATTTTTACTGTTACATATTTTTCTGTGTTTTCTGGAGTAGCGTGCTTGCCAACAGGAGTGGAACTATGTGATAGTAAGAGAGTGGCAAACACTTAACGCTCATAGAAGAGAGTAAAAAAGTGGAAACTTATATTTCTTTAATTTTTTTGTTTTTATTTTTGTTGTAATACTAGAGGGACTAATTCCTCCTTCCTGAGAATTTTATTCTGGCTCTGAAATGGACTTTGAGGATGTTGAATGTTGTGCAGGAAATGGGAGAGGCATGGCTTGATGTTTTACTCGAGGAAATATTTGTAACAGTCGAACCAAATGTTGTTGTAAAGTTAGATGGCAAAAAGGTGGTACCTGCTGGTTCTTGACTCATGTTCCACACCCAGCAAGTTCTTAAAAATCTTTTAAAAGCTGTTTTTAAAGCCTGTGTTCCCAAATCTAAATCGGAATGAAAATAAATAACCACTGATATTGCTTACAGGTTTTCATCCTTAGTTGTTATGCATATATTGAACTTTTTTGTGGCATGTTAGTTCCAGAACAAATCTACTACAAGCATCTTCTTGTAAAGGCTCTTGGACTCATTAATAAATTAATTTTATTAAAGATGAAGTGCTCAAGATGAAGAGCTCACATTTTTAAAGTAATAAACATAGACTTTCTGTGTAGAGAGGTGAATTGTTTTTGTTCTAGATCTGTCAGTTGAGTGGCATTTAGATGACACCCCAAAGTCGAGTTCTGGGCAGTACTGAAGAGTGAGCCAGAGGCTGTGGCAGGGAGCAGCTGTCGCAGGGGGCAGGGCTGTGAGAGCAGGAGGAAATGTAACTGAAAAATGTGCAATACTTTGAGCAAGACCAAGCTGCTGTCTGTTGCCAAGCGAGGTGATTGTCAATTGTGTGGATCCTGAGAAGGGATTTGTGTTTGATCCAAATTCCGGCCTGGAGTAGGTGGCTGCAGCCTGTCACTTACGTAAGGTCCGAGTGTGCCCAGGTGTTTTGGCAGTCTCCACAAGGCAAGCTAATGTAAGTCAGGATGACAAATGGTGCTGTACCCTGGCTTACTGGAGAGAAAATGCACCAGACACAAACTTGGCCTTTACATTGTATTAGCCATGAAAAAGACAGCGATGTTCTGTTATGTTTTTCTGTTCTAAATCTGGAATAATTATTACTTTAAGGCAGATATTTTTGTGTAGATGTGCTATAAGTTGTAGATGTCCTATTGCAGTTGTCTTTGCAGCATGGTAGACTCTGATCCAGGCTTTGTGCAAAACACCCTTGTGTACAGAGAGATTTCAGCTGCTTCTTGGTTCCGTTTGCTTTGCTGCCTTTCTTCAGGAAATGTGTAATGATTCCTATCCAAGGTTTTCCGTCCACTTGTGAGATTTATCCGGAACTTTAATTTTAGATTAGTAAAGATAATCTCCCTTTAATAAACTTTAAACTGAATGTTTGCTGTTATCTTAATATCTGTCACTAACTCGAGCACTGTTTCTGTTCTCTTTGTACACTACAGGACTTTCTTCTTTACCTTCTGTGGAGGAAGCTCAGACCTTACACAGCACTGTGTTCCCAGCCTAACCCCATTATTCCCTTACCTAATACTCTTATTATTCATCTTTATCATAATCATTGTAATCCTTTTGCTTCTACATCGCAGGTTCAACAGTGTGACCACTCTCTTGATTCATATACTCACAGCAAAGCCTTCATCTCTCTCTCATGGATTATAGATCTAAATTGGTAACTATCGCTTGCTTGCAATGTTTATTAGCACTTATGTTAATTGCTCATACTCTGTTTTCTGCTTCTGAGAAATCTCCTTTGTAGAACAGCATTTATATAAGAGTCTCTAAGGTCACGGCCTTGTTTCCTTTATGAGCTTTATCCTAAGGACAGCACACATTGGCTCTAAAAAATTCCATTGCTTGGTAGAAATCTGGTTCAGAATGGAAATTCATTTCTGAAAAAGAAAACAGTATTTATTTTCCAATGACAGAGCACATAAAGGAGTGAGCTTTTATAATAGAAAATTGACATAGATGTGTAATTTGTGAATATTTTAAACTTAAATGCACTTTCTAAGACTTTTTGGGAAAAAAATTACCCAAGGTATTAATGTTTTTGAGAAGAAGTTATGTTGCACATTAGTAGCACCTCTCAGAGGTTACTGTAGAAATACAAAGGAGTGGTTTCACCCCATCCTCTCATCTGCCTAATTAAGGAAATGTGTGTTACTGGATGATGATGAAACAGCTAAACCATCGCATTTAAATTGTTACTGGTCCTAAATAGCATAAGACAAATATAGAAAATTACACTTTTGGCTTTAAAAATGAAGCATATTAAAAGATGTTTTTATTACTAGAACTGCCCAGAAGTTGTAATATAGAGAATACAGAGGTTCATAACAAGTTGAATTTGCAAATGTGTCTCAGGGTATAGTTTGAAGTTGCATCAGTGTGACCAGGTTTCATGGTTAACTGGGGTGACTGACAGCAGGAAAGGAGACTCTTTCCCAAATTCAGACTTCTTTCTCACACTGTTGAGAGAGAGAATGGGATGTGGAAACAGCACATCTGTGAACACACCCACGTGGTTGCTAATAAAGAGACAGGTAATCTTCCAAGGTAATGACTGGATTTCTTGTTTCTTCTCTGTGAGAGGATAAAGAGCAGCTCTCCATTAGTTTGTAGCCAAAACCATAAGGGCTGGCAACGCCTAAAAGTCAACCTTAGTCTTTTTTCTGGCAGTAAATAAATGGTGAGGTATGTGAGTTAATTTCTAGCCAACACTTTAAGCTTGTCCTGAAGTTGGTAGGCAAAAAATGTTGCAGAGCAGAGCTTACAGTGACCGCTTCCAGTGATTCCTAAGAGCAGGAGCACTTTGATGTTTTGTGTTGCACTAGAAACCAGTTTAAGGCTTCACTGTGATGCTGGTCACAAATTGAACACAGCTGAGTGGATCCATCTATGTGACAGATTTCAGTGAGCACTAAAAACAACAAAGGCTGGTTTCCCATGGAGGTGTCTTAGGGCAATTGGCTTTTTTTCTTTTAAAATTCATTAGACCAAAATAGAAACTAAAGGCAGGAGAGCCACTTTGACCTAGGAATATATTCTTTGGTGGCTAATAAGCTCTGATTAAGATTTTATTGCTTTAGAGCATTTGCAGCATCCTGCTCTTATGTGGTTTCTTTGTCTAATAAAAGATGAGCTCACACTGCAGGCTTTTTCCTCAATAGGGAAATAATAAGGTATCTCAGAGCTACAAAACTGTCTATTCCCACAAAACTAGTTGCAAGTGGCTGTGTTTGAGACCTTGCTCCCATTGCTAATGTATGTGGGGAAAAGAGATTGTCAATATAAGTATGCTCTTAGCTACAAAATGGGGCTACCCAGGCAAAAAACTAAATGATGCAAGGTCTCATGCTGAAGTGTTCTCAAGGACAATCTGATTGGCAGCTTTTCCCTCTCCTGTGTAACAGGTTTTATGTCCTGTAGCAAAATCTTTCCTGTGTAAGTATTTTATTGAGAATTAGTCTGAGAGAGTCAAAATGGAACAGTCGAGAGCCTCTCCTTTGCCCTCTGTGTGGCAGCTGTATTTGACCTGGTCTCCTGTAACAGAACTCCTTGGGCTGTGTGTTTGTGTGAAACAGCAGAGATGCTGCTCTGTTTGGAGCCATCCTAAAGGAGCATCTGTGGCTGTGTGCCCAGGGAGCAGGGGTTACACTGCCAGCTGAATGGCCTTGGACCAAGGAGGGAGGACAGTCCCCTGGGAGCAATGGCTGTGTGAGCCTTCAGGTGATTTGGACAGGAGCTGCCTGACCTCAGCGTGTTGTCTCCATTTCCCTGTGCTGCAGAATCTCCTCAAGGTGCAGAGGGCCTGCAGGAGATGTGATTTTGTGGACCTTTCTCTCAGTAGCATAGCAACTGCCACCACTTCCCACTGCTCTGTCCCCTCTGCTTGGCTCCCTGAGCCGTGAGGGATCAGGAACTGAACCAACTTTCCAAACAGCCCTGCAAAACAGGAGAAGCTGCAGGAGGATTTATTTTTAACTGGGATCTCTCTGTTCTCTGAACCACCTCTGTGGGGTGCTCAGGGCTGATATGACTGGGGAGTGCTTGGAGCAGGAGTGAGACAACAGGTGGGGAAGAGAAAGGGAGAGGAGGAGGACCAGGAGAAAGGTCTGCTGTTCCCTGGCTTTGGGATTCAAGCACAAATTCAGGGGCAGCCCTGCAAACACTTCCAGCCCAAGTGCTGGTAGAGCACAGCTTCAGTAATGATCTGCCATCAGAGAGATAATCAGAAATTAGTATGAAAGTCCTTTTAGTTTCACTCTATTCACTAGAAGGGAAAGGGAAAAGTGAAACTTAAGCAAGGGGATGGAGTTTTCTTTAAAATTTGTGTGCTCTGTCTGCCTCTGGTGATTCAAGACGCTGACCTGCAGCATCTTCAGCCAGCACAGAGGCCAGTGAGGGTTGTGCTTCTATGACAACAGCCCCACGTTCTGGACAAGTATCATTTGATCTTATTCTCTGTGTTGTGCTTCTAACAAAGCTGCTCAAGCTGGCCACATTCTGTAATTGCTTTTTCAGCTGAGATCTGAAAGTCACATTTGTAGCCAGGTACAATTCTGATTAGAGCAATCTAGGAGGGTTAATAGAGGCAGCAGTGCTTCAGTTACAGGATCAGCTTGGAGTGTGTGGATGGGTTCTGGGCAGGCAGGGGTAGAAAGAAGATTCTGATTCCTGTATGATTAGTACAATACCTTTGTTAAAGGTCTGCCTCTGAATCTGTAAAAGATCAGGCTTTGAGTGATGAGGGTTTCTCACTATTTTGAGCCTGTGTGAGTGGAATGGAGAAGTAGAGATTTTAATTATTTTTTTCTTCTTTAGCAAGTGCACAAGTATTGTCAATGTAGAGATTATAAATGAGATTACTCTCATTTGTAGGGATTATAATGTGTATGGGGAAGATAAATTACTCAAATGGAAAATTTTCTGTCGTCCAGTGTGAAGATGGTTCAAATCAGCTAATCACCTGATTCATAATTTCTGCAGCTGAGATTTCTAAGGATAAGGAAGCAGTAAGTGCATTGGCCTGAGTGTCAGATGTTGAATTCTTCATTTTAGAAATTCCTGCTATGAACCACAACACATGGGTAGAAGACCCATGTGTTTTCTAATACACTAATGAGGAGAAAATTTGTGCTTGTGTTTTCTGAAGTGCTTGCAAAGGACTGTAGACTGACTGAAGAGCAGCTGAAGTTCAGAAGAGAACGTATCAGAATTATGCTGCATCCTACTGAGAAATACTTTTGGGAAGATTTTAATGCATTCTGTGCAGCTGTTCACTATTGAGCTACTGATAAATTTCTTCAGAAGCTGCCCTTGTGAATGCAATCTGTGAACGAAATGTCTGCTGCACCAGCCCTTTTCTGTGTGAGAAAGTTGCATATGTTTAATCTGAGATAAAGCGTTGTGCATATTGTACTGAAGTTTAAACCAGGTTGCTTTTGGTTCATTTCCCCTCTGCTGGAAATTTCAGTGAAGTTATCCCTATTTAAACTGCCTCAAGATAGCATTTTGGTTTAGAGTTGTGAATTTTGAACTGTTTTGGTTTTGTTTGGGTTTGTGGGGTGTTGTCGTTGCTGTTTTTTTCAGTGAATGGATGAAGTCCTCTGTGGAGGTGAGACTTGCTAAGAAGGAAGGCATTTGGACACATGCTGAGATGTTGGAGTGAGTTTAGTTCCCAGATGTGCCTGTGAATTTGAGTTGAGGAGAAAATTAATTTCTGTGGATGCTGGGTGAAGGAGAGACTTCTGTCACTGCTCAGTGCCTTCTGACTGCACACGAGTAGCCCAGGCCCTGGTTTGCATAAGTAGCTGCTAATTAAACTTGTGCTGTCATTGCTCCAATTTTCCAACCCTGTAACTTGTTATAAGGAGCCAAGACCTTTGCTTATTTGATGTGTGGTAGTTTCAAACAGCATGAGAGATTAAAAGTGTGGTATATCTGTTAAAAGGTAAAGTTTCTTTCTCCTCCTCTGTAGTAATTTGGTTTGTCTGGTTGTGTTCTGTACCACCAGAGGTGAAAGGTCAGTCTTGCCTCTTCCCACCAGCTGTCTGAGCTGCACACACTAGAGCAGCGAGTGCTGCTCATGGCCCTTAATGATTCATATTCTTCTGTTGTTGTTTTTTTTTGTTTCTGAATCTAAAAGGGATAATTTATCCATTCCAAATCCTATCTGTACCCCCATTGGAGCCCTCATGTTTTATACAGTGTTTATTCCAACTGCAGTCTTAGGAGTAGATAGGTGTTGGATGGATTCAAAGTTTCTAGCTGAAATTCCTGGTTTTTCATCTTTTCCCATTTCTTTTTGTTTTTCTTCTGTAAATGTTGAGGAGAGAACTTTTGTAAGGATAAAATGGTGGTGGCGCGTGCACTAGAAATGTGGATTTTCCATAGAAGTAGTAAAACCAGTTATTTAGGTTTATTTACCTTGGAGGCTGCTTGATGAATTGCATGGTTGGATGCACTGTCAAAGATTTTAGTTCTTGGTTGCAGTTTATTGGAGCAACAGAAGTGGCACCCTGCCACTGGAGTGAAGAATGCTGTTTCCCCATGAGTATTTGAACAATCTGCAGTGGCCATCTGTTATTCTGTTAAATACAAAGCAGTGCAACAGGTGTATTTCTTGGGTTTGGAAGTCTTACCAGCACGAGTGAACGCTAAACAGGATTAAAGCCAGAATTTAAAAGAAGATTTCAAAGTGTGCTCCTCTTTAGTCAGCAGATATAGTGGTTATGACATTAGAAAGTGGAGAGATAACCTAAACATATGGTACACAGTTAAGGAAAACAAATGCTGAACTGCTCTTAAATCTGTTCTTTTCCCACGTTTGTCATTTTCTTAGATGGCTTCAGTAACAGATGCCAGATTCAGGCAGAAGGATACTTCAGACCAAAATTTTGATTACATGTTCAAGCTCCTGATCATTGGCAACAGCAGTGTGGGTAAAACATCCTTCCTCTTCAGATACGCCGACGACACCTTCACTCCGGCCTTTGTGAGCACAGTGGGGATCGACTTCAAGGTGAAAACAGTTTACAGGAATGACAAGAGGGTGAAGCTGCAGATTTGGGTAAGTGCCAGCACTTTCAAAGATATTAATCCCAGCAGAGCTGTGATGGTAAAACGTGGCTCATTTGGAAGTGGGTTTTTGGGTTGGTTTAGATTTTGGTTGTTCATAAGCTGTGTGTGGCTGGACCTTTATGTCTCTGCAGTGAACTGAGGGAGTTGTCTTTGTGTCTGTCTCACTCAGCTGGTGAGGGTCCTGATGTGGTCTGAGGAGCTGCTCTACATTTGAGTGAACTCTACACACAACTCATACTATCATTTTATGGTCTCTACATGAGATATTTGTATCTTCCTGTAACTCATGTACCTGCTCAGCAGCCCATTTCTACCCAATTTCTGCCCCATCTAAGAGCTTAATCTTCTAAGTGCTCTACGTACACCTGATTTGTAATTCTTTAATAATTGCATTTAAATGTCAAATTACAGTAATCACATCTGGGTTTTTTATTTATTGTGGTGATCTTGAATAGTGAGAATCTAAAATGAGGTGCTTTTTTTTTTGTACTACAACTACATGATTCATTTTATTTCTGTGTTGCTGGGTACAATGTAAACCAAATTATTTAATAAAGGATCCTTTTCATGTTGTAAAATCCTAACATTGAAACTAAGGTAGGTCACCTGATGTGAAATTGATTGAATTAATTTAGGGCTTTGGCAATAAAAATGTTTTTACTTCAGGCTCTATAAGCAATAAAGATTATTTCCATTTAGTTGGTCTTTGTGAATTTTGGAACGTGAAATTTTCTAAGAAATTCTGTAAAAGTGAGATAGAAAACACCCTAAAATATTAGAGGTTTTTTTTTTTTCAAAGACACTGTGATTAAAGTGAATTAAGCAATAATCTTAATTAAATCTGTTAGAGGGCTTCTGGGCAAAAAGGGTTTTAATAACCTTAAACTTCTTTTGAAAAGAGATGTCAGGTGAATTCCTCAGAGGGTGCAATCCATAGGACCTGTAATATTGGAGTTACCAACAACACTGTTGATTTAACATTTATTTTTTAATAAAAGGTACACCTAAGTGTTGGACAGTTTCCAGAGTAACTTGTGTTCTGTTCTTCTCTCTTTTTGCATGGATCCCTGACATGAGTCATGATTCAAGGACCTTAACAAAACCACTGTGTGCCTCTATCAAAACCACAGTATTTAAACATCTTTGTCTCCTGCCTGTCCTGAGATTATATTTGTCATTCTATGTGTTCTCCAGGTACATGAAGTAATAGTGGGGTCCATTAGCATACCAAAACTATGGGTTCCTATGTGTGGGAAGAAAGAGTTTTCATACCACCCTGTCTTACAATTACTTTTTAAAACTATTTACAGCTGCTGTTGAGTTTCTGGGAGTGTGGGGCTCTGTGGCTCCATTAAACCCTTTGCTCTGACTTACAATTTTCCAGTTATGTTGACTTTTTTTTCAATTATGCTCTCCCTAAGCTTGGCATTAAGCCTTATCTGAATCAAATTTAATGTGAAAATAAGTGAAGGAGAAGGTACAAGTGTTTGACTTAACCACTTCAAATATTTCTCTAAAATCCAGAGAAAAGCACTTCTAGGAGCCTGTGATGTTCTCTTCTCCACAGACCCAGGGTTTTTTCAGTTCAGGGGTGCTTGTGGAGCTCTGAAGTGAGCACAGCTGTGACACACTGGAGGTGTTTAGGGGCTGTGCCAAATAACCTTGTTCTGTGTTCTGCAGGTCTCAAGGTGAGAGGGAAGTTATTACTGCTGTGCTGTGATCCAGAGAGATCCATGATCAGTGGGACTTTCTTTACACTGCCTGTTGCCTGTTTTGAACATAAGAGCAGAATTTGGGTGCAGGACCCAAATTCTTGTGTTGTCTTAAAAATTCGCGCTGCTTCAAGGGCTGAGCAGGTGCACGTAAAGGCTGACAGCTGAGTCAGTAAACGTCTCTCTGGCCTGACTCCTGGATTTGTTTCTCCAGCAGAAGTTGATGAGCATTTTAAAGTCAGAGATCTTGCATTTGTGTTGGTGCTGAGTTTGAGGAAGTCTGTATTTTGTGGATCAGGGTTTGACAAGCTGTCACACGGAATGATCAGAAGAGTGCTCCTCTGTTTGATTTTGGTGTCATTAGTGGGCCTCTTGCTTTGTTGACATTAACGCCTCCATCACCCAAATTGATATTTTAATAATCAGTTGTGCTTGTGACTAAGCAGTCTGGGAAATGATCTGCTTTGAAAAGACTTGAAAGGAATATCTCTTTAGCTTGAGTGGAACAGGACATAGCAGAGATATTCATGGTGTTTTTAAGGTAGAATGACAGCACTGCTGCTGCATATGGAAACAGTAAAATGGTACAGAGAAGGGTTTATGAAATAATTTTTTGTTGCTTTTTTCCCCCCTTTCTTTAAATACCTCCAAGATCAGTTGACTGTGTTTTAATTTCAAATATCTTCTGTCTTGTTTAGGAATGATGGTGTTGTGCTAATAGAATAAATTAATTTTATTGAGAACATTTGTTTTGTAGTTGGATGAGACTTGGTAATTTAATATCTAATTAAAAACATTTATTACATAAATATATTCATATTTTATATAGATACTTACATATCTACATAAATGTAATTCTTGGATTAGATTTTTTTATGCCACTGCCATCTGTAATAATACTTTTATATAAAGCATCTTCCTATGATTGGGTTGTAAGGAGCCAATTTATAATATCTCTCTGCATTTCTTGATGAATTTTGTATTCCCAGAGTTGCTAATTACTGTTTACTGGAGGAAAACTATTGTATTTTCAGCTAGGTATGTTTTTTATTATCAATAAATCTCAAAGGTAACATTATTATATTCTTAGCAAATGCAAACAGTTAATACTTAATGCAGAGTTCAGGTTGCCTAGCAGCTAGAGAGGGCCACTTTGTCCAGATCCACATGGAAGCAGGGTGAATGAATAAAAGTGATTTCAGTTTTAGGTAAGAGCAAGGTGAGATTTCTTTTTCTGCCTTCTGTGCATTTGTGTGTCTATTGCTGGTGAAGAATAATGGTGGTGAAAATGACAGCAGAACTCCTGAGCAACGTGGCATGGAGAGGAGCTGCTGGGGGGCAGCCTCTGGCCCTTGTGCTGGCCCAGTCTGGGTTCATTACATGAACTCTTTGCACAGGCACATAAATTAACTGATAGAAAATCATTGGCAGGGTTCAGCCCCAAACACCCAATACACACTGTGTGAGGAATTTGATCACATTTCCATTATATTTTTGTGCAGCACCTTACACAAAGGACTCTGAACATTGATGTGATTAATTATAAACATAACTAAATACAGGGTTTGGCAGCTGATGTTACAGTTGAAACTTCTTTTAACCCCCTTTGTAAAAAGCAACAGAGATTAAATTTAACTTCAGGTTAAAAGGCAGAAAGGCTGTGATGCTCAGACAGAGGCAGTGTATTTAGACTGCAGTAAGATTTTTCTTTTAAGGAGCTGTTTATCAGAATTAAACTGCTAGGATGAAGGTTTTTCCTTCTCATTAACAAAAATGTCTCTGTGGCTTAGCTGCTGAAACCTGTTGGGGTGTGAGATTAGCTTTAGTGGATGTCTGAAGCACGTGTTACAGCTCTCAGGCACAGCTGGGGAGAGGGCACAAAGCAACATTGCTCTGGGTTTTTTGGATTTTTAAATCAGAAATATGACAACTGCTAATTATACTGAGTGGCAGTTACCACTACAAAACAGAAAAGTATACACCACAATAACCCCCCTGCTGTGTAGCTGTCCAGAAGGCAAATACCCAGTGTTTTTAACAGCTTTTTGTATCAGACATTGCCTGGATGACAGGATCATCTTGTGCAGCTCGCCTCTTAGGGAAGGGATTCAAAGGAGTAACACTGGCAACTGAGTTCCTTTTTTTTTTTCTTCATTTTTTCCCTCTTTTTTTTTTTCAGTTACAGGAGGTAAAATTAGAACACCATCATATTTGATTGTAAATTTTAATGTTAATTGCACACTTAACCAAAAGCTAATTATGCATTTCAGATGAGAGAGTCATCTATTCCCAAGGCATCCTATTCCTGTCATGGTTTTGCTAAGTTCCTTGCAAGCACTGACTTCAGGCTTGAATGCTTGCACAAAACTTGTTTCTAAAAAAAGAGATAATAAGGTTCAGTAATTAAATGTATAGATGTGATAGTGATGGGTGTCTCTAAAGCACTAATGGGCGTGATTCTGCTTTTATAGACTTTTATAGTTGTTGTGAAATCCTCTGATTTGCTGTTTTGATGAAGAACTAAAATGGAGAAATTCAAGATAGTGAGAAGATCAGGTTGATCCTTGTAAGGGAGTCAAGGATTACATTTTATTTGCAGCATTAAGGACTTACTGGGTCCCAGGAATGAAAATCATTGTGGGTGAGTGGAGGTAAAGCACTGCTTCTCATGCTAAAATACAATGCAGAATATTTGACTGGAGAAGAGGTGTAATAACAGTGTCTGTAATTCAATTCCAAGGTCTTGGTTATATCTCAAGTAATAATACTTCTGCTTTGAGAAGAACTTGGTGCTCATGCCACTCTGAATGGCTTTAAGATTAGAGTTGCAAGGGTGATACAAAGGAGAGAAATAAAAACTTGACAAATAAGACCCTTGACAAATAAGACAAAATGACTGATGGGTCAGTTACCCAACTCACTATTGAATTTATTGAACAGCCTAAGCTTGCTGAGCAGGGCATTGCTGTGTTTGCAGTCAAACAGTTGACATGGAGGGTTTATTTCTGTTTATAGTTAATCACCTCAATCTCAGTGTTATCTCATTATAACACTGCATTACAGTGAAGGCCAAATTCAACTTCAGTCTAAGCTCTGATACCACTGCAGTTATCCCTGCTGACAATACTGGATTTGTTCTCACTGCAGGTGTAGTATCTCTTTGTGCTCCATCTCTGCAGAGTTACTGTGCCCTTGGAGGCCTTGTTTTGTACATTTGAGCGAAATGAAACATGTTCAGAGGTACCAGGCTGTATCCAGGGGCAGTGTTGAGTGTGTGTTTGTTGATAAAGAGCTGTTGGTAGTTCAAAGGTTTGGACCTTTCCTAGAGAAAATGGACCAATGCTGACTGTTTGTTCAGTAGAGGAAAAGCTGTACATGGGAAATTTCAAGGGAAATTATTTACTTGATGAGGTGAGGCAGTTAAGCTTTGAGAGGACAAATTAATTGCCAGCCTCCTGATGTTTTGCAGTTAATGCTTTTTTTACCTGAAATTCAGAATAGATATTTTGAAGTAATTTTATATAAGGTCTGAGACTCACATGCCTCAAAACCCTTTCCTGTTGTCCTTGTCTCATCAGAATCACCCTTATTATGATTTTCTTTCACAGTTTTATCTTCTGCTAATGACTGTGTATATTCTATATTTAAATATGCTGGGTGCACTGTGATCAGTTATGAGATAACACAGGGGGTGGAATTTATGAGTTCTCGTAGTGTTTGTCTCAAGTGAGCATGTACTTAGGCTGTGTCACATTTGGTCAGATGAGAAAATATAACTACTGTGCTTACTCACATTTGTAACTTTCATACATTGTGTTGTCTACTGCAGTGCCATGCAGTAGACACTTGAGTACCTGAATGACTGATTTTAGAACTCAAAAAAGGGAATCCAAACCCCCAGAAATGTTTCTCAGGTGTGAGAAATTGTACCCTGTAGCACAGCTGAAGTACCTAGGAATTTAGCAGCATGTACTTTGTGATTTATTTTCTGCTGTCCAGCTGTTCAACATCATCCTGATTGATTAAACAGCATGAACTGAGCTCCCAGAGATAAGCACTAATTTTCTGTATTCTGTTGCACATTGGACTCTGCAGACAGAAGGAAATATTTGTGAGAAGCACCAGAAACTGGACAAAAAAGCAGCACATTCCTGCAGTGTGGAGAACTGGGAGGTTTATGGTTTGCTGGTTAGGTTCTCCCATCTGCAGAGCAATGTAATATTTACCAGGTGACACTAATCTCAACCCAGATTTTTGGTGAGCTGTTCTGGCTGCCCAGCAAATAATAATGAGAGTGACAAAGTAGGAAGCAAATCCTGTTTGGGGTAAGATGTATCTTCCTTCCAGTAGCAGCTTGGCACTTTGCATTTTATGGCCAGGGGTCACTCCACTGCAGCCCAAAATGTACCCTAAGCAACCCAGTGGATTCTCCTCTGCTTCTGCCACAGTCTGGGTTTGCAGCATTGCTGAGATGTTCCTCCATCAAAATGGAGCTGCCAGTCCCAAGTGTCCTGCTCAGCTCACACATGGCATCCTGTGCTTCTGTTGTGCACTTGCATCTTGTTTGAAAATTCCTCCAGTATTGCCAGTTCTGCTTTGCATCCATTTCTCTGCTAGTCAGATACTCACTGCTTCACTACTAATTTGTGTTAGAAGCTGAAACAGGAGGTGGCAGGAGTGTTTGAAACTTGAGGGGAGCAGGTGTAAGTGCAGCAGATAAACACTGTGTTATGAGCTGCTGTGCTTCATTAACTGAAGTACCTTCATGTGATCTATGACTGAAGTGATTGAACTCTGTGTATTACTCAAAGAAGGCTCGGTGGTGGTATTTTCTCAGCCAGAATCTGGCTGGTTTGTCGCTCTGACAAACTCATGCAGACATCTGCAGCAGTGCTGGAGGGTAAAGTCACGGCGAGAGAGCGGCGGCTGTGGATCCTGTGTGCACAGATGCTCCTGGTGCTGCCAGCTTTTACTGTCCCTCTGCTTTCCTTTATTGCAGAGCAATAAAACACAACATGCAAGGGGACCTGTGCATAGGATGTTTACGAGGCAGAGCACTCACCCTGCTGCTGGTTTTGCTTTTGTCTGTGCTTATTCCAAGGTTCACCTGCTGCTTCCCCTTGGCGCGTCCCTGGGTCGGCGCTGTCGCCGTGGCAGTTGTGAAGTTGCAGTGTGTTCAGTGCCATGGTAACTGAATCCTGCTCTGCTGCCTGCCAGCGGGCACCAAGCCTGCCCAGTTGTGAAAGGAGTGCTCCAAGTGCCAAATTGTGGTAGACTGGCATGGGTCAGCTTTGATAAGTCCAGGTGAAGTCTTTTACCAAGGACTGCAAGTCTTTTCTTTTGAGGGAAGAAAGAGAAATAACTCCCATCAAATATGTTTTGGATTTTTTTAAACTCTAAAAGGCTAAAAAATGTGTTTTCTTTGGAATTACCACCAAGTGCTAAATTGCTTTCTTGCTCTGCAGTTTAACTTCATGCTGTACACATTTCTCTAAGGCTGGGCTACTTTTCCCACTGTTTCCTCTTTGTGTTCTGCACCCTGGCTTGCTCTTGGAGAGGTTAGAGAGCACCTTTGTAAGCACTTTAGCACTAACTGCAAGGTGAATTCTTGCAGAGTACTGTCATAACAACATTTAAAATCATGGAGTTGTGCCTAAGAGTGAACAAGTAGAGCTGGGGAAAAGTGAGGAATTCTTGTTTGCTTTTTACAGAAGAAATACTCTGACTGATAAAGCACACAGGTGCATCACTTAATTACATGGAATAATAACACTGGAAATTTACAGCAAGCAAGGGTAATTAAGGAATGCATTTTTCAAGTCTTTCATGTACAAGAGTGGAATGATGGACCATTATAACTTCTATGCCTCTGTTACCCTCTCCTGGCCCTCACTGGGTTGGAGAGCCAGCAGCACTGTGAGGGCTGGTACTGTGAGAGCAGTGTAGTGAAGTTGTCTGAAAGTAGGACAAGGTTGTGCTCAGTGCAGCATGATGGGGCTTGCAGCAAGCCTGGCTTAGCTAAAACACAGCTTCAGCTGACTCTGCTGTGCCCCCTCCACCTCTGGGGTCCTGCCTCTGGCAGGTGGGGGCCTGTGCAGACAACTCCACTGTGCAGTGCTGATGTGTCCTAAAGGGAGCAAGAGAGTGCAGTGAAAACTGGGGCAAAACTTGTGTAGAACTGAAGCAGGACCATGACAAGAAAAACCCCAGTGCCTGTAGTGAATAAATTAATTACAGTGCAAAACAGCACCAAGGAGCAGTTTTGGAAATGCTGGCTTGCAAGCAGCGAGGAGTGGCCCTGAGCAGCAATCCCAGGAAGGCTGGAGGGGTGGAATTGTTGTTGCAGAAGTGTCAGTCTGTGTGAACTCCAGGTGGATTCCATCCCTCCTAGGAGTGGCTGTTGTCTGGGCTTCCTGAGATGGAAGGGGATTTACATTTGGCAAAGCTCTTCAGCTGGTTTTTATACAACCTTCCTCACCAAACCCCCTCCCTAGGTTGTTTTCCTAAGTGTGAGAGCAAAGCACAAAAGGGACTTGAATGGTTTTGCTGATTATAGGAACTCAGAGCTTCAGATGAGCAGGATTTCTGTACTGATGCTCATTCTGACTGCTGTGGTATAATTATGCAACTGCTGCAAATCCATACCTGTTTAATGTGCCTTATCCCAGCTAAAGTGATCTTCTCTTTTAGAAGAATGACCGTCATATTGAAAACAGCATGCAGCAAGAGTCACTACTGCAAAGATATTAAATGAGGTAAATCTGTGAGAACTGCTTAGTCCCTCTTGAATTTTTGGAGAATTGGAAGCGGAAGATTAGTAATTTCCATTCCAGTTTTACTGGTTAATGATTTTAGGGAAAAGCAAACTCTTGCAAGGGAAGAATCTGCATAAAGTCCTCCTCTGTGATGTACTTTCTACTTTCTGAGGTCTTGGAAATGTTTGAAATTACTTCAGGTTTTCTGCTAAAATTCTGATATAAAAATATATAGGAGCTACTTAGTGTTCAAGAGACTGCAAGAAATCGAAGGGGAACAAATGCAGTAAAAATACACCACTGTCATGGCAAAACTATTATTTCAGTAATCTTTCACCTAAATCTGGAAGTGGTCTTGGTCTACAGCATATTTACTGCTTTAACAGGAAGTTTCACCTGAGTGAGTGGAACTTGCTGAATCTGGCTGAAAGCTGGACACAGCAGCACCTTTGCATCAGCTCAAAGTGATTTGTCAGTTCTCCCATCTGCAGCAGGGGCTTTGGGAATCCTCCCTTGCCCACCTGGCTGGGAGACCAGGAAGCAGTCGTGTGTCAAAACCTGATGTTGCTAAGTGATGGCGAAGTAGCCACCTGCCTTAGCATTTACAAACCCCAGTGCTCAAACAGAAGGAAATGAATAGCTTTATTTTCCATGAACTGCGTGCAAGGTGTTTATTCACTCTGGTCCTGAAAGTATCAAACATGTGCATCCCTTTTAGTCCATCTGGAATCTTCAGAGTTTTCAAGTCCCTGGAATGGCAGCTGTTTATTCTGCCTGAGAATGCATCCTCCAAGTAATGTTGGATTACTCTATAGCTGTGAGAGATACTGCAGTCAGTTTGATGATTTAAAAAGTACAGACTTTAAAAAAACCCAAACCAAAAACCCAATACAAAACCAAACTGCTTTTTATCACCTAATACAAAGGCAGAGAAGAGGTGGTATTTGGTTGGTTGGTTATAATGTTAGAATTCATGCAATAGCCCTCTTTATCCTTTCTCTCCTTTTTGTTTTTTTAAGCTATAGCCTATGCGGCCAAGAAAAATTGCAGCATTGATTTATTTTCTTACTATATTTTTTGTGAAAGAAGCTGAGAAGAAATACAGATTATCAGATTTGCTAACTACTCTGGGACTGTTATCAGGAAATGGAAGAAGTAGATCTTTCACTTCTTGTCTACTTATTTTACAGATACTAAAAAAAATTTATGAAGGCTTAATTGCCCTCATGCCACAGGTGAGTCTGCTGTGTTCTGCTAAAATCTGTCTGCTCAATAAAGTACTTGTTCAAAATAATCTCTCAAAGGGAGATGCTGAGTGACTTTTGCAGCCATGACTCATTGGATCTTCATTTTTTAAATGAAAAGATTCCCAAGACATATTAAGATCTCATCTATTAAATTCTTGATTAATAACAATAAGAGTATTAGTTTGATAGTGTGTCAAGGCTTGAGGGATTCATATAAACCAGTGTTCTCTCTTCAGAACAGGAGGGATAGTTCATTTTTTCACTGAGAAGGACCTGACAAAGACCCAGGTTTGGAACTAAAACCCCTCACCTGAGAGAATAGAAGCTTTTCAATAGTTGTCTCCCTGTGGGGTGCAGTCAGCAATCCAGCTCCCCAAATGAATTGGTCTTCCCTTCATCCAGAGGATGTGGAGCACCTGTATGTGTGCAGAGGAAGGGTCAGGGGTTTTCAGGAATGAAATGTGTAGTGGCATCAGTGATTACTTCCTATTCCTAAAAAATGAGCTCTTCCCGAGTTATACAGTTCTGCCCAACAGAGGTTTGGATTTGAATTTGAGCAGTTTCTAGCAGGGCCTTCTGACCCCAGAGAAGCTCTCTTCCAGAGTCAGGAGTGTGTCCTGTGTAAAGAAGTCTCCTCTCTTGGGAGTCTTGGTGCCTTGGTTCTCGGCTTTGGCAGTCCCAAAGTGTCCCTCGGCTCCCACAGGTAGCTATAAAATCCGTCAGTTTAGCTTTGCTCTTATGATTGATCTCTTCATTCACTCTGAGTAATGAATGGAACAGAAAATTGTGTTTCTTTGTTTTATTGAGTAATGAAAGGGAAAATTGTGCTTCCTTTACTAAACAACCATTGCCAAAAATAGCGATTGCAAAAATACCTGACTATATTTTATCTGTCTCTTCTTCCTTACTATTATTTTACTACACTAAATGCAATCTTTTTTTCCCCTTTGGATTTCTTTCCGTCTTTGTGCCCTGAAGCTGCAAACAGCAAATTTTGTGAGTCATATAAATGTTCTGAGACATCAAATTAAGTACAAACTGGAGAATGAGTTCTCAAAAGGTTGTGAATGCTGCTGACGTCAATCTCAGATAGAAATAAGAAAGAAGATATGGCTGGCAGATCCTGTGAGCAGGACAGTAAGCACACTTATGCTAATTCTGTTGTTGGAGGAGAAATTGTGTTTTTATAAATGAAGGCGATAGTCCCAACTGAAGACTTAGCAGGCATTCATCTCAGTAACTAGATGATCTTGAGCTTTCATACTTTATGCTGAAATTTGCCTTCAGCAGATTCAAACAAAATTGCTTGGAAGTGACTAAAAAGAATGGCAGCATGCTTTCTGCTTTTTCAGCTTGTAATATAATTCAGTTTCCCAGCTCTGCTTCTGCAGAATTCCTCCTTCAAAGTGACATTGCAAAGTATGGGGTTTTCTAATGAACAGAAGGCTGTGATGAACCTAGTTAGAGATTTTTCTTGATTGTCTCTGGCAGAGAACAGAATTTTGAAAGTAGCAAGGAGTCATGAAAGTCAATATGTCTTATGAATTATTTTGATAACATGAAACATTTATCTTGCAGAAAGCTGTTGGTAATACTGTTTTTGAAGTTAAATGCATGCAGATTGCCTATCCATATTGATGTGATGATACTATTGAAAGTTCCCATAGGTGCTGTGAGAAGAGTGCAAGAAATGACTAAAGGAAAGGGATGCTTGTTTTGTGGAAACTACAGGGAAGTTATTTGTTGTTAGCTTATCAGTGCAGAATGTTTTTATTTGTGGGCATGTTTTGCCTTTAATGAGTGCAGCAGTTCAAAACTGACAGATAACTGATGTACTTGTTGACTACTTTATCTCTATTCAGATGGTTCACTGGAAGCCTGCATCCAGTTGTTAATTATTAGTGCTGCAGTGATTACTCTGACTCTAGATATGTTTTGACCAAAGGTATGTTTCCAGTGGTGAAATAGGAGTTAAAGATGTTTAGCCCTTTTTCAAATCAGGCTGTCTTTTGGAGAGGATCTTACAGCAGCAGATACAATAGTGCCAGGTTCAGAGAGACCAAAGTGAATTGAAGTGAGCCCAGAGGTATTGAAGGAGCAAGGTAATGTGATTGCTGGTTAACTGGATCAGGGCAGCAGAGGAAATGCCTCCACCAGGTATCTGTATTGCTGTGCTCAGGTGCCTTCCTGATGCTGTGAAGAACTTTTGACAGATTCCTGTGGGAAGTCAGTTTTCAGACTGGTGGCACAGCAGGTATCTGGGTATGAAATATTGCAGTCAAGGCCAGTATGAAAATAAACAAGAAATATCCCTTCAAGTTTAGAGATTAAATACAGGCTGGATTTACCTGCAGGTAGCCAGCAGGAGCTCAGCAGGAAAGTAATGAAGTGGGACTGTCTAGCTGGGTACTCAGTGCAAAATGTGCTTTTGCTTTGAAGCTGAGGAGAGTGCAGGGAAAGAAGTTCTGGCTCTTGAAGAGTGTGCACACTGTTCTGGGAATAGAAATAACAAAGAAGAGCAGCCCCAGGGGTTGGTGCTGCTGCCAGCTCAGGGGACACCAGAGTGAGCCTGTCTCAAGGCTCAGGCTTCAGTCACAGGCTCCTTCTGGAAGGGGGGCCAAACCCCATCAATTTGCAGGCATTTTTCTGCCATAACTCCTTGGTCACCACTGAAAGGAAAAAGTAGGCAGTGATGGCAGATAATATGGCTGAAAAGATGTCAGCCACCAAGACAGGAGATAACATGTTTGAGGTATGTGCTGACAGAATCCTAAGGCTTCTGACCAAAAATGATCGGAGATCATCTGGAACTCACAGTGTACAATTTCATCAGTGAGGAAGGGACCTGTAAGGGATGAGATCCTTTAAATTACACCTACAGGGTTAAGAAAAAGTTTTAAATTGAGAGTCTGTGAGGGATAAAAAAGGGTCTTGGGAATTTGCCTGATTCTGCGTGGAGGAGGAAGAGAGGTTTTAGTGTTTCAGTTATAGGAATATTTTGGTAATGCAGAGGTTGTCCACCACAAGCTGATTTGTTGGAGATTGGCTTCTAAGTTAGGATGGTGTTTCCCCTGTTATGTTACTTATGTGAAGTTTTACATAATTATACTTCTCTACAATTTTGTATCTATTGCAGAAACGTCCATTTCAGTTTGCTGTTTAGATCAGAAACTTCTACTGTTCAGGACAGGATGCTGAAACACTTCAGCTGCTAATCTGAGCTGGCATGGTGATTTCTTTACCCCATGGTGGTTCCTCTATCCCATGGTGAATGAGCACAGAGACAGAGAAGCATTTCTATTTCCTGAAGCTTCATGTTTCTGATTAACCAGCATAAAAATTAGTATCTGCTGAATTGATGCTTATCAGAATTCCTAAACAACTCTTCTGCCTCCAGCAGTGACACTCGATTATGTTTCTCACTCCTAAGCCTCTTAGAGGTTTAGCATTTATGAATCCCCTCTAATATTTTGCTTGACACATTTGGTTAGGCATATGACAGTGATCAACTGAGAGCAAAACAAGTCATCTCATCAAGTACAAATTGAGGCTGCTAGTAAGGAGAGTGGAGAGGCAAGCTAAGGTTTCCTGCTGATTGAAGTCAGAATAGAACAGGGCTGTTAAAATAACTGTAATGCATTTAGTATAAAAACTGTGTCCACTTCCCAGGCAGCTTCATGGAGTCCACCACATCTGGTTTGGTGAGCAGTTGGAGGAGGGAGGCTGAGAACTGGGTGACTGAAGAGAGGTGTTCAGCTCTCACCTGGTGCCTCAGGATGCTGAGCACGCTGAGGGTGTGTATCTTACACCTGATGTTGGTTCTGCAGCTAAATTGTGGCATAAAACCCAGACACAGGGCTCTGAAGGGCTGCCCACCCAGTGCCTCTGCAGTGCAGAGTTGGTGATCTAGTGGTGAGGAGGCAGCCCTGGTGCTGACTGGGGTGCTGGCTCCTGCAGCCCCTTGGTGCTCCCTCACTCCTGACTCTCCTGCCCAGAGAAACTCAGCAGTGGCTGCAGAGGTGCTGCTCAGCCTGCCTGGGCAACCTCTCAGCTGTGGCTTCAGATGAAGGCTCCTAAGCATTCCTGCAATACCAATGATGTTAAGAAGTAGTTGGTATTGTAAGCAGGTGCTTTCCAGCTCGGCATGCCTTGATGATTTGACAGCAGCCAGATGTTTAACTAGGTGGAGTAAGCAATGACTCAAAATGCCATCGTATAAATCTTGCAAATGGTACCACAGATGAGCCTCTGGGTATGCCTGGTGAATTGTGATTTCTCAGAGGTCCTGTTTGATCAGAGACTGAACTCTTCCTTTAACCTGTGATTGGATCCCACGGAGACAGCAGGTATTGTGATGCATCACAAGTGACTAATTTCAACGAGTCAGTTAATTGCTCCTTTGGAGCTACACAGGCTGGTTGAAAATAGTTAAATGTTGGTGCTTTAGTGGAAATTGTCCTAATATTGCCATGAAATGGAGCTGCAGAAAGAAGCTTCCTACAGCTGCAGTCTTGCTTTGGTACATTTCAGCCAGCATATGGTATGCATTTTAACTGAACACATGGAGAACTAATTTAATTTGAGTTGATTGATTTTGATTACTGGCATGAGGGTATGCTAATGAGAAACAATCCAGCATGTCTAAAAGATTGTTTCAATTTCTAGCACAGCTGATACATGTTTGTATCATATGCATGAAAAGTAGGGGAGAAAACATTGTCTATTTTGAAATTTTTCTCAGCGGTTACTCTGTGGTGAACAGGAGGAGACACATTATTCTGATTGCAGCTTGACAACACATTCTTCTATCAGTGCAAATTAGGACTGATTGAATATATCTAGCTAGGACAGGTGTAGTTTTTGCATCAGGAAATGGGTAATATGGGTAGCTGTAAAAAACCTCAAGCCATTTTTCAAGAAAACTTCTGCTGCGGATCAGGAGGTGAATTTGAAAAGTTTCAGAAGGAGATTGTTGACTAGAGATCTGTGAGGTCTAGGAGACCAGCTCAGACCAATGTCTTTGAAATTGGTTCGTTAGTTTTCAATTTATTGGAGCCTGTTCAGTTTAGATGTCTGTGTACATGTTGCTTAGGGAGAAAAATCGTAATATCATAGTGGAGGATTTTCACAGAAGGTGGATTATTGGATGCAACATCTCAAACCTGAGGCTAAATACTTTTATTTGTGAGCATTCAGTTATAGGTAGGAGCCTTGCTGTTTTGTGTGGGTATGAACCAGCCAAGGTATGAAGTGCTGCTCTTTGAAACGAAGCAGAACACCTTCCTTGATGTATTTATTCCTTTTGCACTCTTAAAAAGTCACATCAGCTTATGTAGATTGGGGTCCTGCAAATGCTGAACAAATATGCATCACTCTAAATATACAACTTAAGGCAATGGAGTTGGTTGTTCTACCCTTATGAATATGGATTGAAATAAAAATCAAATAGTCAGTAAATGAAGCTGAGTTATAGCAAGTCAGTTGCTCTTGTTATGGGAGACTTAGAATCAGAGTTGGTTAGGTTGGAAATGACCTCTGAGATGGAGTCCAGCTGTTTACCCAGCACTGCCAAGCCCACCACGAACTTGTTTGCCCAGGTGCCACATCCACTTGTCTTTTAAATACCCCCAGGGATGGTGACTCTACCACTTCTGTGGACAGCCTGTTCCAGTGCCTTACCACCCTTCAGTGAAGAAGTTTTACCCAATATCTAATTTAAACCTCTGCTTGTGCAACTTGAAGCCATTTTTCCTTATTCTGTCACTTTTTACCAGGGAACAAAGCCTGATCTCCACCTGGCTACAACCTCCTTTTAGGGCGTTGTGGAGAGTGACAAGGTCCTCCTGAGTATCTTTTTCTCCAGGCTGAGCACCCCCAGCTTCCTCAACTGCTCCTCACTTGTGCTCTTCTCCAGACATGATTGATATCTAAGCTCTGGAGTGATTTCCACCTAGCCAAAAATACCCACTTCATCAAGGAGGTATAAAATCTTATCTATATAAGAACATTAAATGATAATCCACCACATAGTAATTGATAGCAACTGATCTGAGTGACTTATGCAAATAATCACTATAGACGCAGCTGCTGCAGGAGAGGAAAAAGAGTGGGATGCTTTACGGCCATCTCTGCATGATGTTTCTCACACAGGACTTGAGTAATCACACTGCCTCTGTACAGCTACCAAGGTGAGCCATATAAATAACATTTATTTAAGCAAACAGGAGCCTCCTGTATTAAACCTGAGTTGGAGGAGGGGAGTTCTGCTTCTTTTCTCCCTGCTCTGAGGTTCTGCAGTGGGGTCAAACCTTCTGCGTAGGCACAAAACTACTGCTCAGGGAGAAGAAATTCACAGGTAAGATAAGCCCACAAATGTCAGAGCTTCAGTTGCTTTGTCCCAGAGCAGCTCCAAGGTGATCACAGTGCTTGCTGCACTGTTGGCAGCATAGCCGGCAGTACTGCCAGTGAGGCTGCTTTGGGACTCTGGAGTTCTCTCCCCTTTAGGCACTGTGATGTGTGAGAGGAGGAGATGGCACCCCTGAGAAGCAGAAAGTCCCACTGACATGAGACACGTTGTTCTGTTGCTAAGTGGGGTGTTCTCCTTGGGTACACAACAACACAACCTGGCTTTTCTGCTTTTGCTGTATGTTTTGCAGGAATGGTTCATGGGATGTGAGCGCAGTTGCTAAGATCAGGAAGAGGTTTGCTGGTATTTAATCTGCTCCTGTCAAGCAGCAGGGTGGTATCTTCTCCTGGATGTAGCAGGTGACAGCCTTAATGTATCTATGAGGCAGTTTCTGTTGGATATTTGGAATGTATAGCTTGTCAGTTAACACCTGTCTTCATTCAGGTGGGTAAACAGATGGGCAGTAAAGGCAAATGAATCTATATATGAACCTGTGAAACCTAATTCTTTGTGGACAAAACAATCTGTATTTCAATGTAATACCTCCAATCTATATTTCAGTATAAATGAATAGCTACCTCCAGGCTGGTGTTCCTTTTGTATTTTTTCTTTTCCTTTTTATCTTATATATTAACTCTTCATTCCTTAAGAAGAACACTAACTAGTCCTGGAATAGCTTTGTCATACTGTGTCTATAGATTCCTGTCTCTCACATGCCCCCAAAATTCCTCCTTCTCTGCAAGGACAGTTGAGATAGAAGAAGATCCATAGCACTTGAAGTGGCCAGAAGTAATCCATGGAGTGGGAAGGTGTTTATGTAATTGGGAGGAAAATCCTTGCTGGTCAAAGGTCAGTGAAGAGGGAAGTGTTCTCACAAAGACTCAGCAGGACTGTAAAAGGCCTTGGTATGTGCCCTTGTCTTCCCTGCCTCAGCACCCTGTGATGAGCCTTCTCTCCTCCTGTCCTGAGCTGCCCATCCAGCACTGTCCATCTGTAGTGACAGGAGCCTGCTCTGTGATTGGCAGGGTTTGTCACTTTTGAGCAAGTGAAGAAATGGAAGATCAGCTGCTAATCCCAGCTGAGCTCAGACAAGCCCAAAAAACCTCAACTCCTACAGGAGTGAACCTGGGAACAAAATCTGGATCAGATGCTCTCTCTGAAGTTACATTGGAAAACTCTGCCCAGAAATTATTTCATTTTCAGATTGTGGGAACTATAATGAATTATGAAGAAGAAGCTGGGCACTCCTGTGAACAAAGAAATTCTGAAAAGTCCTGTGCTGGTTTATTGCAGCTTCCCACAACAGGATGAATGAGTTTGCAGCAGGGAAAGTACAGGTCTGTGTTAAAGTATTCAATTTTGTGTTGAAAACACAAAGCTGGAAGGAACAATAGTATCCTGGTAACTTGTGATCGTAATCTTCCTTACAAGATTGTAAAACTGTTTACCCTGGCAGTATCAAGTTAATACAGCACATTCTTTCTCAATTTCTTGTTCTCCCTTTTATTACAACAATGTGTTTGCAAACTCTCTGATGTTTTATACTGCTATCTGAAACCTTGTGATCCCATTCAGCAAACCAAAGAGGCTAATTAAAAGTATTTTACTACTGTGCCTAGTTGATTTTTTCCTTCAGTTATTCACTTTCTTTGTTTTAACAATCCTATTAGCACCTGAGAAGTCTGACGTAAGCAGTCTAATTGGGACACAATATGAAGCCTGTGATTGTGTTTCTCTTCTCATTAGAATATTTCATTAATTGTATTTTCATCAGTTCCTCCTGGAATCTGAGTATGTCTGCAAAATGGCTTTTCAGTAATTATGTGGATATAGAGGTGGTGACAACTCTGCTTTTCCAGAGTGTGGATATAGTTCTCAGTGCAGTCTGTGCACTAAAATCTGCATTACCATGCTATGAAATTGTCCAACATTCAGATTATCTCACAAGCTGACAAACAGAAAAGCTCCAAGAGGAGGTTGCTGCTGCATGCTAGAAACCTCTGTCACACAGCATCAAATCCTGACCTGAGTGTCTTGCATGCATGAACCAAATGCATCTTTGTCTTTGAATGTCCTAAGCTTTACCAGATTTTGTCATTACTTTGTGGCTGCTGATTTTGGCCAAACCTCTGGAAGTGACAGAAGAAACTCTGCACAACAGTGTAAAAACCAACCACGCAAAAACCCCAACAACCAAAAAAAAACCCCAACCCACCAGCAGATGCAGAGGTCTGTGATTACCAAAATAACTAATTGAGGTGTTTTCCCTCCCTTTTAAAAATTTGAATAGTGAAATGGGTACAAGTCCTAGACCTAGTGAGATCAGCGAGAGTTCTTTGGTCTTACTGTGTGACAAGGATAATATCACTTTATCATCTGCAGAGTCTGAATACCTTGGGAATTGCAGATTTAGAGAGTCATTCAAGCTTGAAGGAGAGACTGCCTGAAGACCTGCTGATCTCTGTCACAGATGAACAGACCTGTCCCCTGCCCAAGGAAGCTGCTTGTTTTGCCTTTTTTGAAACAAGCCTTGTAACATCCTGGGATGATTGTTGTACTTAACTCACCGAAATACACTCATCTTTCCAAGGGTTTATGATGAGCCAGCCTTCCCATCATCTTATTTTGCTCTTCTTTTGACTCATTTCAGCTTGTCCCTTGTTCCTCAACCATGACAGGTTACAAGGTGTCTCCTTCCCTGAAGTGACAGATCCCATTCCCTCCAGAAAAGTCCCAGTCTATTTCTAGTTTCATCCCTCCCATTTTCTTTCATGGACACAGAGATTAAGCTCTCTGTTTGCCAGATGCACTCTAAATACCTGCTGTTTTTCTTCTTTCCACACTAAAATGCCACCTCTTCCCTTTCTGAAGAGCAGAGCATGGATGTGGCACTGAAGCCAGTGTGGATGTGAGGTGGTTCCTGCAGCTTGTGTCAATAAGATGTTTTGAAAGAAGGGGCCTGTGTGGAGGTTGGTTATGTTTACATCTCGTTTCAGGAGATAGACTGCAGCTCTCCTGCTCCCTAATTAAAAGGAGGTAAACATGTTGCCTGTTATCTAAGAATTTTTATATAACATTTGCTGCTTGTTGGTGTAACTGCCCTAATGAATGCAGGGTGATTTGATGTATCATTAGTGATGTGGAAGGATACTATGAGATTAGAACAGAGTGTTTATTCTTTATCATCTGATACTTATTGCCTGACTGTTTGACTCCAGGAAGAGTACATAACATGTATGAAACTTTTATGCAGATTTACTTTGGTGCTACTTAATGAGGACAACTAGAATCCAGGAAATTTTTAGTCACTAAACATCAGGAAGACTGGCAGAAAGAACTGATTAAAAGTTGCAAAGACTCCTTGTTGAGGGTTAGATTTTGGGACTCCCTTCTTTCAGCTGGAGGTGTTGGCAAGAGATGAGCTCTGATGTTACCACACAGTTTGCTAAAAAGGCCTGGCTGAGGCTGAGAGTTATAGGAGCTCTCAATTTGTCCTGGTAGGACAGGGATGAAATCTTCCACTTCCCCTCCAGGCTCCATATGAAGAACTAGCAAAAGAACACATCTAAACAGTTTTGGATATTATTGTGGCTTTCATAGTTTTTCAACTGACTTGGAAGATGTAAAGAAAAGCTGTGGTCAAGGGAAATTACTTCCATTGGGAAAAATAGATGGAGAAAGTACATATTAGTGCCATGTGAAGAGAGACCTGTTTTTTTCCTTTCAGTTCTTTGTATGAATTTTATTAGTGCTTTAAATGGGGATACATTTTGTTCTCTGAACTCTGTTCTTCTGACAGTGGTGTTTGTGATATGAGCATAGCAATGAAACAGCAGCTGCTCCCTGGAGGAGCAGGAATCACTCTCTTCTGTAGAACAGGCAGAGACTGTCACTGCCTGAATCTTGGGATAAAGCATCAGGGTAAGCTCCAGACAGCCAACACCAAAGCTTCCCCTGATGCTCTGCAGCCTCCAAAATTGTGTTGAGTTGTAATTCTTTGATGTCAGAATAAGGCAAAATAGCAGCAGGCAGAAAGTGCATTTAATTCAATTGTAGTTTCATAATGATTTGAAGCAGTTATGCTGTTGCTGGAGCCATGTCCCCTTCAGTGAAAATGTCTTTTGCTCAGTGGCAGATCTAATTCTGCTCACTTATGCTTTGCTCCAAAGTTTGCTTTTGCACTTTCATTCCAGAGAAGTGATTTGGGCAGGGATGGCACAAAAAACAAGTCCTAAGAGCTCTTCCTTTATCTCTGTCACAGTAAATAACGTGCGTTGCTCCAAACATCAACTTGTTGCACCTTCTCCAGACACATCACTCAGCTGCACATGAAAGCAAAGCACAGTCTGCCCAGAGGTTACTGCTTGCTAGGGAGGCTGTTTTCATTTGATAAATATTTCAGTGTGTGTTTTTCCCAGTGTAACACTACTAATTCACTCCTAAGCTGGGAAGTGTTTCCAGAAGTGCGAGGTAATGGAGTGTAGATCAGCTCCCTTTGCTGAACTGAGCCAGGGGTCCAGAGAGTCTGATTTCAATTTTCTGCTGGCAGAGGCCTGGGTGATTTAGGAAGCAGCATAATGCATGAACTTGTGCTTGTATTGTGCCTGATACTATGATTGCTTCAATTACAGATTGGTTGATAGACCTTTGCTTGCTTGGAGTAATGCTGTGCAGTTTCCCTGTTTTATGAAGCTTTATTAATATAAAATTGCTAGAATATAATAAAGACTGATGCCCCCCATGTTTTTGTTGATCTGTAAAGCATTGTACACATTTAGTGTTCTGTACAAATATGATCTCATACTGTCTCTGTCGCTTATAGGCTTTTTATTAGCTTTAAATAAGACAGTTTGGAGTTGCCATTAAGATCTTATTTACAGACTCCTTTCCTTGGGCTGAGGTTTGTGTTTTGAGAAGCAGATCCCGTGGAAAAAGCTGTGTCTTGTGTTCCTCTTATCTAGACATTTGATCTCATTTGAGAGAAATCAGGACCCCTGCATGTGCAGTATTCTTTGCTGAGGTCACTGGATGCAGACAGGACCTTAAAATTCTTCAGGACTTATTTTATATCAGTCCCCAAATCTGGCCTGAGATGAGTGGTCCTTTTAAGTAAAAGCAGCAGGCTGTGCTTGGGAGCCTGACCAAAGCCCCACTGGTGTGCCTGGCTGGGGACAGGTGAACCTGGAGGCATGGAGCAGCATATTGCATTTTTATAATGCCAACACCACGTTTTCTTCAGCTGGGAAATCTGCTGTCATTTTCCTCTGTCTTTCTGAAAAGGTGAACATGAAGATGTGCTTCCACCAGGAAGGCTTGAGCCACTCAGGCCCTTGATGTGTCCACTGGCCAAAGGCAGTTTGGGGCTTAGCAAGAACAGGGAGGTGGTGATGAACTGGGCAGTAAAAATAAAACAGTAAAAACAGCAAAACATCACATGTGTGTGTCGAGGAGTATTTGCTCATGGCTCTCTTTCCTAATGGAAAAGAGAATGGAGCATCACCACAAGGGTGGGTGAACTTTAAAACTGCTCAGAAGAACCTCACACCTTTCAGAAGTGCATCAGCTGTAACCACTTCTGCCCTGAGGTGCTTCCTGGCTGCCTTGGGAGCCACCTGCAAGCTGCTGCACAACAAAATTTCTCTTTTAACATCTTATCTGTGTGGTTATAATAGAAAGCATCATGGTAAATGGTAGAAGATTATTTTCTTTGTCTTGTGCTATTGCTGAGCATCATCACACGTGTACTGTTGTGGCTGACAAAGCACTTCAATTCTAAGCTTCTATTTTAAGATGCTTAGGACTACTCCAAAATAGCTGTTCTTTAGCTGAAAGTCTTCTTTTATATTCGTAGCAGAGATGTAGGTTTACTTGGAGAGTTTCAAATTCCATTTGATTTTTTTTTACATTTATTGTGAATTTAAACATGTCACCAATATATCAAATCTATTTATTACATTGCTTTTCAAAGTGTGTGCACATTTCTGTCAAACAAAAACACATGAGAGAGAGGAATCTATGTTTTTGTTAATTCTAGCATTTAGAAAATGTATTTCAAACTCCACTGAAGTAAGATATGCACTTTTTTATTTTCCTTTTTATTTACCTTCTGGTTTATGTGGTTCAGATTGCTCTTGGGTTTTGTTGTCTTTAAGCTTTCATTTTACCTTATTGAGTGCTAGAACCTTCTTTATATTTTTGTTTAATGCTCACCTGGATACAGCAGTGGGTCTTTTTTCCTAATCTGGGAGGTAATAATTGAAAAATTGCCTAATCTACTTAAAAATTCCACCAAATCATGAAAAATGACACACTAGGATTTTAAAGACCTTAAAAAAATATTATATTTTCTTTTTATTGGCATGTTGTTGTTAATATAAATTAAGCTTGATTATTTTATTTTTGCCTTGCTGCTGCCCTTCAAATTAAAGCACACATTCTTGACTCATGGTTGTAATTCAATTTGGTATTTGAATCTCAAAAATATCATGGACAGCTTCCCAGAATTTCTGAGCACTTTATCTTGGAATTGACCCTCTTGACATAATATCTCTGGGGGTTCTTATGAAATATGAGGCTCAGATTTACCCTTAATCCACTCCTAAATAAGATGAAATCTTCCCTGGATAAGAAGAACCAGCCCTTGGAGGGATGCTCCTAGCAGAGTACCAAGTTTTTTCCTACAGTTCGGGCTTGCAACAGGTATTTCAGCACAAAGTCCTTGATTTCCCTAAACACTGAAATAATTGCTGTGGTGGTATTTGCAAGAGTCCCAGCATGAGGGAAGAGATGGGAATCTTGACTCCATGTTTCAGAAGGGTGATTTATTATTTTATGATATATTATATTAAAGGAAAATGATATATTAAAACTACTAAAAGAATAGAAGAAAGGATTTTATCAGCCTCGACACAGGTGGCTGTCATTGGTCATCAAGTAAAAACAATTTCACATCCTGGGCAGACAGTTCTCCAAATGACATTCCAAAGCAGCAAAACATGGAGGAGCTGAAGCTTCTCGGCTTCTCAGGAGAAAAGGTCCTAATGAAGGATTTTTCATAAAATATGTCTGTGACAAATTGCTTTGTAAATGAGTTAAGGGCTCGCCCAGGGCTGGGCACATCTGTGGGTACCATGGCGATGTCCATCTGTGGGTACCGCTGCCATGTCCATCCCTGGTGGGTACTGCCAGGATGTCCATCCCCAGGTGCCACAGGAATGTCCATCCCCGGATAGCGCTGCAGGAATGTCCATCCCCGGGTACTGCTGCAGTGTCCATCCCCGCGGCCGGGTGGCTCCGCAGAGCCCCAGCGCTGCCCCTGCCGTGCTGGTTTCCATGGCATTGGATCAGCCGGGAACAGGCTCCGGGCGCTCTGCCTGGGGCTCCTTCCCCTGCTCTGCTGTGGGGATTTGCTCCGTTCGCCTGTGAGCGCTGGAGGGGAGGCAGCCCGAGGGCACCGCGGTGCTCATTCCCTTCACCGCTCCTTGTTCCTTCCGAGATCAGAGAGCCAGGCACCGGATCCAGGCAGATTTGTGCGGCACATCGCTGCCTCCTCTCAGGCTGTGCACTTGTTCTTCTGGCAGCCGAGTCTCCCTTTGTGCCCCTGGCTAAGTACAGAGCTGTGCCCACCCACCGGGCCCGGGGCTGCAGCACATCAATCCCTCACCCTGCAGGACCTGTTAGGATGTCCAGCCTGGCTCCTTCTCGGGAGTGAGTGCTGCTTCTGAAGTGCTCCAGCTGTGATTCATTTCGCAGCTTCTCAACAGCAGCTAATTAATAATGCTTATGGTGGCTAACCCTGCTCAAACAGCTGTGTGCTGTACAGCTGTTCTTACAGGGGCTGATTAACACAATTAAGGGATATTTGTGGGGAAACGAAAAAGATTTAGCAAAACTGGCAGCATATTCCATAATAATAATAATGCATCAACTTATTGAGGGATCTCAGCCTCTTAGATGTTTTTGGTTTGTTTGGTTTTTTGATATCAGTGATGGTTTTATCACTTGCCCACATTGGATGGGCTTTCAAATGTATCATATGCCTCTTGAACTTTGTTTGCTGTTTATTTGGAGCTAAAGAAATGGAATTTGAAGTAGGCAGGTGGTGTGGATGCTACAGATTTTTATCACTGCTATTTCTTTATTTTCCTGTCAAGGTAGCTGAATCAGAAAGAATCAACAATATGAGACTGATCTGCATGTTAGTTCTAAGTAATGAAAAATAAGACTTCAATTCTTTGAGATTTAAGAAATGTGCCCAATGAACTTAATCTTTGTGTATATCTCTTTATGTGATTTCACTTTTGCAGCCACTGTCTTTTAAACACTTTAACAGAAAAACTCAGCCTACAAAATGATGAGAAGAGCAGATAAGGTTCATAGGCAAGCCAGTCCTGTTCCAGTCCTCCTTACCCTCTGACAGACCAGGAAGGGCAGCTGATGCTAATCTTCACTACAGTCTCAAGGCACCTGGGAAAATGGAAATAACATTTTTAACATCTTTCCAGGTCATGAGCAGTAGTGTCACTCCCAGTTTCTTAGCCTGATTCCAGTGTGGGAATTACATTCTGCTGAGAAAATGCACCCTGTAGCATTTTCAGTGATTCACTTTTTGTATTACATGGTGTGGAGTTGCTGAGAAAAGTTAAAAGAGCGGGGGCTTCCCTACTGCCAGAAATATTTAAATGGTGGATTAAGTCAATCTGCAGTAGCTTTTCCTGCTTGTCCCTAAGCTTATTTTACGAAAGTACTTTGAAAAGTAAATGCATTGCCTCACCTGAAGAGATACTGAGCCACAGAGTCACAGGGAACAATTTCAAAAGCCTGTGTGTTGGGCATGACCGAGGCCTTGATGACTGGTGAGCTCTTGAAGACTCTGCATGCACTAAAAGTCTCTTTCCAAAAAATTTCCTCCTCTCCACTGTGAGCAGTTAGTGTGGGAATGTTAGAGAGAGAACAGGGTAGAACTTTCTGTACAGGGTGAGTAAAATAGGATAGGGAAAGGGAAATTCCTACAACTGATACGTACTGAAATGATACAAGACTGCTGGTTTTACTGCTTCTAAAGAGTAGAAGTGAAGATAGCCATAATGAGGAAATGTTTGAAAAGCACTTAGCAAGGGTAGAGAATTTTACCAGAAAAGGCAGGGGTTTTGTGTTGGGTCTTATTCACATCAGAAATGTTTTCCTGCATGTTGCTGAAATGAAATGTCTCTCAAGGTAGCTGAATGGGTCTGAGTAGGTTCCAGTAGCTCTTGGGCAATGGGAGCTACTCAATAACAAGAGAGGAAAAAAAAAAAGCCTAATATGATCTGTTGAACTGGAGCATTTTGATGAGAGCTGAGTTCTGAAGGAACCAGGTGTTATTTTGCTCCTGGCAGCAATTGAATCTTCACAGGTTTTTCATGACATCACATCTTTTCCATGTCTTAACCAGTGACTCATCCTGCTTGCCTGTTTGTTCCTATTTCTAGCTGCCAGCAGGAAATGCTAAGCTTAATGTTAACATTCTCTTATTAATGACACATTAAGTCTGCCCAAGGTCCCTCTCTCTTGTGGTGGGTGGGTGGGTGGTTTTTTCCCCCTTTCCCAAGGTGACTTTTGTTTATCTGATTCTTGGTGGTTTCCACTCCAAAGTCTTACTTTTGCAAAGGAGATATGTGTGTTTGTGAGTGTAACATCCCCCTATAACCAGGGGGCTGGGAAGTGGATTATCCTGCCTTCAAGGCTGACCAAACCCCCCACAAAGTGCAAAATGCCATGGTGTGTTACAATGTGACATTTAGCAGCAGGGAAGAAGAAGTCTTTCCTTCACAGGTCTGATTGAGCCCCAGATTGTGGTGGGTGCTGGTTGTTGGGGAGGATGTAGCCTCTCATCTGACTCTGAAGTACATGCAGCTTGTTGCCAATAGCTGGACAATAAGCAACTCTCATCCTTGCATGAATTCTTGCATGAATGAACTCGCATTCTTCTTAAAAAAAACCAAAAAAACATGGAAATCACATGATAATCCTTTAAAAAATTGAAACGTTTATTTCCTTAGAGGCTATTTGTCACATACACTGCTAGAAAAGTCATGGTGCTAAGGGGATTAAATTCAGTACAGATTAGATGTTTCAGTGACATTTTATTTGGAACAAAGAATTTGTGGCTGGAAATCTTGACTAGAAGAAGGATGGTTCGGAATTGTTGGTTTTCAGACCTACAGCAAAGAGCATCTGTCATTATTTAAAAACTCAAATATGTTTTCTGTGTTAGTACCTTGTAGTTTCTGCTGAGACAGCCAAGTAAATTTAAGAAAAGCTGATTGTACTCCTATTGTGAATGTTTGCGTGATGGATCTTGAGACTAGAGGGCATCTGCACACAATGCAAATGCATTTAGGTCTATTTCTTCTCTGATAAATACTGAATTTTGATTGCTCATTAAAGCAAAACCTTCACATTTTTGTTTCAAGCTACCCACTAATGGTCCTGTGGGTGTTTTTAATTGTTTTGCATAAAGCACAGGCACATGCATAAGCTGCAGAAGAAGAGAGCTGGTAGCACCCTGGTGTAAATACACCTCCCAGAGACCCTCCTGTGCCTGCTCACAGCCAAGCTCTCTGGTTCCTCCTCAGGGACAGCCTGGCAGCTTTCTGGATGCTGGGCGCTCAGGCTATTCCACCCAGGCATTTGGCTAGACTGTTAATTAGTGCTACATCACCTTTCTGCTGATCCCTGCCTGTTCCTCATGTACTTGTCTCCTAATGAGTTTGTGGTCTACCTGGAAATCTTGGAAACAACTTGGCGAGGTGGGGAGCAATTTCTGTCAATTGTTTTTTCCTTCATTAGATAAACAACTTGAACTTAAAAACCTGAAATGACTAATTACCTGAGGCTCGTGGTGTTTTGAACTGAGAGAAGGACAACTGTTGTAATTGAAGAAAGTGAGCTCAGATTTTGCAGTTTGTTTTATTTTATTTATGCTGATGCATTTGGGGGGGGGGGGGGGGTTTGTGCACTTGAGCTCTCATGGTGTGAGTCAAGAAAATTAAGCCAGTTTATTACTGTCTAAGAAGGTAATGTAACCTGAGGAAAAAAGTAATTTCAGGGTGATAGTACAACAATTCAGATGCAGTTGGAGAAATGCCACCATAAAGCTGTGAGGGGAGATGACGTGCTCTGTACCTGTACAGTAAAACAGAGTGAGGAAGCCATCAGTGACTCAGGAGGAGATGAATCACATCTCTGTATTGTAGCACATGGCTACCAGGGCAAGGGTATGAACAATCTTTATCTACCCTGAGGTACAGAATGCATTTCCCTCACACACACTCCCTCTGATAATCTGAGAAGACAGGCACACAAGTATATCCTAGTGAATATGCAACTTGTCTTTCTAATGATTTAAGTGCACTGCCACATAGGACAGGTTATGACTGAGCAAACTCATGTTATCCCTTGGGGTTCTGTACCTTCTGCAGCCCCATCTCTCACTAATGTATAAATTGGGGCCCATCCCCACTCATGGGGATCACAGACAGAATTCTGAAATCAGCAAATGAGATTTGCTAAAGTCCAGAGCTTTCAGGCAGTAGCACAATTTGGCTTTTTCAGTCCAATTCCTCACTGAGCTGAGGCACTGAGGTGGTATCAGGACAGATTTTGGGAGTCACCCTGTGTGTCCCTTGAGGCTGCTTCCCAGGCCAGCCTGGATGTGTCCCCAGAGCTGAGTCCTTGCTCTGAGCCATTGTCAAATTTAATTTATTTCCAAATTATTCTGCATGTAACTTGACAATGTGTTTTGCAGTCACTTTCTGCCTAGTCACAGCCTCATGCCCTAAGCCAGAGTGGGCACTGCTTAAACACAGAGGAGAAAATAACAGCTGAGATTTGGAAGGCAGATGAACCTGTGAATGCAGGTATCAAACAATAATGCTGTGAGCATGAGATGTGGAGAAACCTGACTTCCTATGGATTTGTTTGGTTTTGTTGGCTGCAGGATCTCTGAAGTTACTGATACTGATTTAGGGCCTTCTCCTAATGAGGCACAAAGAAGGTCTCTCTATTGTGAATCCTTTGGTATTTGGAAAAGATAATCATTGCACTTCAGCTTCTTTCACAGCTAAGGTATGCTTAAGGTCTCTCTTCACCTTACCAACTACTTTTTGTGACATATATGAAAATATTTGAACACATTTTCCTTCAGGCAAATTTGATCGAGTGTGCCTATTTGGAGACTGATGTTTTAATAAACCTCATGTCTTTAGGAAATCAGGCTAAAATAAACTATCATCTCTCAGAACAAAAGAACAATACTATTGCTGCTGAGACCTTCCTTGCTTGAAGAAATACAGTTAGGATCTAGTTGTCATGGCTGGTTTAGCTGTTCAGCAGCTGAGGGGGGATGTGGTGAATATGAGAGTGCTCTGTGATGGATTTATCACTAGCAGGAAAAGAAATGGTCACTCAGCTGCAGGGTGGAGCCCACCTCATTCTGATATTCCCACCTCTGACCTGTTGCCAGAGGGAACAGAACAATTCCTCAGCCAGTGTGCAATGGTTCATCGTGACCAGCCAATGGACTACCCTGTCTTGAAATAAATGCCCAAGTTTAAGGGAAAAAAAATCACATGTTTTCCCAGACATCTGGTGGAGAAAGAGCAAGATTCCGGCTGCACAGCCTCTCCACTGGGAAATTCACAGTGTGTTACAGCTGTGGATGGTCTCACAGTAGTGCAATAGCAGAGCCTTTTAAGCAAGCTGTAGGGAGCTTATTTACAAGTGCTGTCCTGCAGAGAGGCTCTGTGATGTTCTGGTGCTGAACAACAGGCAGCCCCAGACTGGCTGCTGTGTGTTCTGCAAGGGCCAGCACTGTCTCTTGCATGCAGCAAAAACAAAGCTGCATGGATGGGTATGATGGGCAGGATGATTTTAAAGCTGAGTTTCCCCCTGCTGTCTCCTGGGGCTGTGGTGATGTGCTGTGTCTGATCTCTACTCCTGCAAGAGTGCTCTATGTGGATTTATTTTACTCTTCCAACTAGTTACATGGTTGTTAAGTCCTTTTGGGTCTTTTTCTTTAGAACTTTAATCCCATTTTAAACCAGTGGCAGCAATGCTTTCTTCAGTGTGGGTTTTGGGGGACTGAAGGATGGTTCATTTTAGAACTAACCCATCACAGTAACTATAAGTTGATGCCTCATACTGTGCACACAGTTTGAAGGCAAAGACTTTTGGCTCCCTGCAGCTGTTTCACAGAGCTGCCATTTCCCCAAAGAAGGATGAAATGTGTTCAAAAGATAGACACCTTCAGAGTGAGAGAGACAATCAGCACATGACTTCTCTCCTTGGTTCAGAAGGCAGGTCTGGAGGGAATGGATTGGGCTGTAGCACTGCAGTTCTGGTGTAGAAATATTCCTCAGTTTAAAAATAAGCTTGCAAAATGTAAAGGAAAAGTGCTAGTGGCATCCAACAGATGGTAGTTGACATGTTTTTTAGCTGTCACAAGTCTTTCAAAATTCTTCTGTTGCATATGCCAGAGTTCACCTTTGTGCTGCCCAGCTGAACACAGAAATGACAACTGCAGGTGGAGGAACTCTGCAGGAACTCTGGGGGTAAACAGAATTAAGATGAACCAACAGAACAGGATTAATAGATCTCATATTAGTATGTGCACCTCAGACTCTGTGATTGGGATATTCTACATTAAATTCACTTTCTATAATAATGTTGATTGCATAAAATCTTTAATTTTTGTCTCTAACCTGAAGCAAGAAAGGGAGTCACCCCCAGCATCTTCCTCAAGGACATTTCCCTGACCGTGACACTGAATTGCAACATGTAAATGTTTTCTGCCTGGAACAGTCGTGGACTGGTTATTTTGCCTCTGCTTTGAGGTGTCAGTTTTCAGTGAACTCTGCTAACATTTTATTATTGCATTGCAGCTGAGGCAGAGAAGAGCAATTAAAGGGTTGACATCTTTGGTATTTTTTTAATAGTACATGTGTCAAAATGCATTTAACAAATCATGGTTGATGCAAAAGACTAATTAATGCTAAAATGTAAGTAGAGTTCATTTCAGTTGGGAGCAACTGAGAATTTTAAAATGTATAATAGCAAAGAATGGTTGTCTTCTCTTAGATATAGGACCTAATTACAGCTTTTGCTTCTGAGAACTGAAGTCTTAAAGCCTAAATGTTCCTTTCTGTTGCAGGATACAGCTGGACAAGAAAGGTACAGGACCATCACTACAGCCTACTACCGAGGGGCCATGGGCTTTGTCCTCATGTATGATATCACCAGTGAGGACTCCTTCAATGCTGTGCAGGACTGGTAGGAAATACTGAAATACTGTTGGTAGTGTTGAGTTTGTTTGGATTTTGGCCAATTCTCTCCCCACAATTGTTTGTTGAGAACATCAGACATCCCACCCTCCATCACCATCATGTCCGTGTTCTTTCCTCTTCACCTAAATAATTTGATTTATAAACGTTCCTTAGAAAAAGTTCTACAGTTTCATTTTAATGAAAAGGTTATAATTCACATATTGTTGCATACTATAGTATTTGTTACTTTTAAAAGTTTCAATTTATTGTGAAGAAATTAATCCTTTAATGCTTTTTTTGGGTTTATAAGATTTCTGGCTATGCTGCTAAAAATAGAGATTAACAGTGGTTGTTCAATTCACGTCTCAGGAGTGTGGGGAAAGGCTGTGTTTCTCCTCAGTAGTGCCCTGTGACTCCACTGAAATGTCTTGCAATCATTTCTGCTGCTTTCCTGGTGCTCATTACTGCAGATAAGAGCGGCCACAGTGCAAAGGAGGGCAGTGCAGTGGTTAATGTGATCTCCTGAGGCAGATTGATTTGCAATGATCTCAGTGAGCCTCTGGAGCATGTGACGTCCTGGCTGTGGCACTGGCTCCTAGCATCTGGCTCAGCCTGGCTTTCTGAACACCTATTCTGTATCCCCTAAGTCAGGCTGTAACTCAAAAGCTGGTTTGTTGTTTCAGGTGATTTGTGTTTCCTCCAAAGCTGCCCAGTTTTTGTTCTCTCGTGGAGGTCACATGCAAGAGGCAGTCTCCACTTTCACCCCCCATCCCCAGTACCACAATATCCAATGATCTGCAGCCCCATCCTGAGCAGCCCTTCAGCAGCTTGTGGTTGGGGAATACATCCTTTTCTTGTTAGAAACACAAACCCAAACTGGTTTTGCCAAAACCAGTTTCATCTATCAAGTTTTGCTCACCAAGCTCAGATGAAGCTTTTTCTGCAAGTGTCTGCACAGGGATGTTTTCCATAAGAGTGCAGGCATGTGAGCTGGGGCAATATCTTTCACTAAACTATAAATATTTCCAGCTTGTTTTCCTGGTGAAACAAGACCCATATGACCACAAAGTTCATCTACCTGTCTATCTGTTGGTTCTGCTCTAGTAAGTTTTACTTACCAGTCTTAAGTTACCCAAAATTTACCAAATTTCCATCTCTTGAGCTGCTACGATTTTAAAGTTTGCACAGGTGAAGTTTAACCTGAAGCTTTATATTGGAAGTAGTCTAAGGTCTGTTCCAAAGGCATTGGTGTGAGAATAAGAATTGGGAAAGGTCAGCTCTGTCTGTTTGACTTCATGTCTTCCTGTGCCACAGGAGCTGCAGGAAAATCTTTGCTAAGAGCACCTTGTCAGCCAAAGGACAGGGGTGAACCATCAGGGTGTTTTTCCTCTGTATGTCAGGAATCTTTCCAACCAACTTGAAGGTTCTGATCCCAAATGAGGTAGTGGGATGGATTAAAAGGACCATTTCCTTCCTTCCTGAAGCTTATCCAGTGGAAAGATGAAGACTGCAGCCAAGCCAGCATCTCTGGGCCAGCAGAGTCCTCTAGTGGCTATTGCAGCCAGGAGATGCTTCTCCCCCAGTCTGCAAAATTGCTTCCTAAACTTCCAAAGGCACAAGAAATGAAGAAAACAGCTTTTGGCTGGTGCTGCACTATTGGTGTCTGCCATTTTCTAGCGTAGCAAGTAGGATTTCCCCCCCCCCCCACCATTCTGCATGATACAGTTATGATTATGAAAACTTATTCCCCTGGATATGATCTTCAGTCAGGAGCTGTACTCTGCATAGAAAATTAAGGTGTCTACTACTTGAGCTCCTTTATCTCCATCTCTGGATCATTGGCACATGACTGTTTTAGCAGCCTCCTGATTGGGCCTCACCTGTCCACAAGGGAAATGAGAATATTCCTCCCAGTCTGCCAAATGATTTCTTCCCTAGGAGACCTTTTACTACCCTCACTCTTCCTATGGGGGGATGTCCTGAAGAGGATCCTGTTTGCTTTGTGTCGCTCAGACCTCTCCTAAACCAAATAAAGGCACTTTATCTCCTGAGTGAGAGCATCATGGCTGTATATCAGTATTTAGACAAACTCTCCAAGTAGAATATGAATGCAAAGCAGAGTCTTTCCTTCATTCACATGAATCACCCCAATTAATGATGATGATCTTAAAACCACTGAGAAAGAGACACTATTTAAATGCATTTGGGAATACCTGGAAGATGGCTCGTTCTCTTGTTCACTGGAAAATGTACAACACATTGGATGAGAAATCTTAAAATATTAAGCCTGAGTGATTTTCCTTACTGCAGTGTGGCAAGAGTTTCAGTCAGGTTATTTTACAAGAAAAAATATAAATAGGCAAACACAAAATTTGATTTAATTGGTATTTGAAAATAAGTAATTATTTCCTTTGAATATGTCTTTCCTATAGGGTGAGTGAAAGGGTTAAATGAGCTTTCATAGCTTTCAGCTCAGTTTCTAGAATTTTTTTTAGTAGTCTTCTTTGGTAGCTATGATTTGATGTTGGGTTGATAGTTTTGTGTGTGGATAAATCAGTTGTTTATACCTTGTTTGAAACTGCAATGGAACTAAAATATACTCAGTACTTGAAACTGTAAAGTAAATACAAAATATTATGGAAGCTGTGCTTTGGACAATCTAGACAATTTCATAGAAGGGAAATAAAAATTGGTAAAATTTAACTTAGGTACAAGTGACATCTGGGTTCACAAATCATCAGCATTATTTATCTTTAACCCAAACTGAGTTGTTGATGCCTCCATGTAACTGTGAACCTGAGATTATTTTTCTTCTAAGAATGAAACACAATGTTTGTGCTTTATTGTTAATTTGGGGAATTCAGCACAAACAAGGCACAGCATTTTATTGTGTCACAGAAATGTGTTTTTCCCCGTGTGTATATTAGGCTGCCCTGATGGTTGTTGCAACAGCTCCATCACACAAGCCTTGTTATTATTCATTTATCTTTCCAAAAGCATCTGGAAATTTTCTGCCTTTCTTTTTGTATGGACATCAGGGTTTCTTTTATTTGTTCTTCATAACTTTTTTGGTTTTAATTCCTTAGAAGAATAAAGATTGGTGTTCTGTAAGAGGTTTTCCACTAATTTGTACAAAGCAAGGAGAAGGATGCAGTTCTCTGGGAGATCCTTCATGGTGTTTGCTTCCTTTAAATTTTCTAAGTAATTCTGTGTAAATATTTAAGATTTGGCAGGGTTGTCCCCATAGGATGCCAGGGGCTGAAATGAATCCAGAGGCTGACCTGTGAGTCAGAAGAGAAGCCTGCTTTTAGTTTGAAGGTGAACTTGGGGAGACTTTATTTCTCTGTATTGCTTATGGAGGGAGACTGGGGAAATTTCATCTTCCTGGGCTTTTGGCTGATTTCTACAGTCACCCCCTTCTCTGATGAGCCTTGAGAAACCCCAGAGTCCCACAAAAACTCATCACATATCCACAGGACTTGTCTACATGGAGACACTGGAGGAGTTAAAATTGAGATTGGAGTGAGATCCTCTCCAGGAGGACACTAGGGAGAGTAAGAATTTTCATTGCACACAGTCTTTGTTTATTTTTGCATGTTGCACTGTGGGGCTGGGCTTGGGTGAGGTTCCTGTTCTCCAGGGCACTCCAAGCAGGCAGCCTCTTCAAGGAAAGTTGCACAATGAAATGCCCCCTTTTTCCCAGGTACCTGTGAGTAACACAGCTGGCTGCTTTCCATGGAAAAAAGCAAGTAAGCAACTCAGACTAATTAAAAATTGTCATTAGTAGATCAGAGCTGGAGGCTGCTGCTAATTCAAAAGAGAAGGAATCAAGTGCTTTATTGTTAAGGGAGTTCAAGGAAACTTACACAGAAGTAAAATTTGAGTGGACTCCTGGCTCTCCTGGGAAGTGGCAGATTTGCCTGAAACTGCAGTGTCCTGCCTGGAGTGGTGGTGGGGCAAAGAGTGGGAAGGTGAGTTAGGGAGTGGAGGAGGATGGAGAAGAGAAGTGTATGGCTTCTGGCATACCTTTGGGGAGGAGGGAGCCTTCAAAGACAGAGCTGACTTGGTAAAGATAAAATAGGTTGTGTGGGTCTGAAAAGTTGGATGAAAGTGAATGCTACCAAGCTAATAATGTTCTGCTGCTGGCTCTGGGACACCAAGGATGGTGGGAAGGGACTGGCCCCTCAGGATGCACAAAAAGAAAATTCTCTTTTGTCATGGAAAAACTCTAAAAAGGCCAAATGTAAGGCCAGAGTCCTTACAGTGAGCTCCACTCCAGTTTCAGCACATGAGCCACAGAAAGCTTTAGAGGCTCCAAGTTCACCTGAGTGCTCCTGGCCAAGCTCCCATGCACTGCACCCCTGTGCCACTGAAATCAGTGTTGGTCTGGCATTGCAGCTGCTCCTCCCAGCCTTAGGTGTCCTTTAGTCCTGCTGGGTTCTCTTAGCTCGCAGAGCTTTGCTTTGATCTTGTGTCTTCCCAATTTGGTAAATTTCTCTTTCTCCTTTGCAGTTGTTTCTATGTGGTTTTCAGTCTCCATGAAGCTTTCCTGTTTGAGCAAAGACACCTTGATACTTCCAGCTGTTCTTGTGGTGTTCCTAAAACTCTACAGCAAAATGTGCTGCAGAAAATGAGAGAATTATTGTTGTTCTGTCTTATGTATGGAGTTGTAAATCCAGCATGAAGTGTGCATCTGCTGAATGGCTTACTTTATGGGACAATATCCTTAAGAGCTGTAATTGATTGTTGTTCCTCTGACAGATGAGACCCAAAGGAGAATAAGCTTTACAAAATGCCTTTTTTGTCCCTAATCTTCAAAAATCACTTGATTCAGTTTTTTATCTGGATCTTGTGATCTTTAAAACCTTTGCAAAGTCTTAACAAGAACCTTTATTGTCACACAAAGTTAAGGAGTGATAAAACAGAGCAGTGCTGTGATTTACTCAGGCTGCATCCTTGCTTGTGTGTAAGCCTGCTCATTTGCCCTTGAAACAACACAGCCTGGGGATGTTGATGGTGTCATTAATGGTACTTGTTTTCATATTTAATACAGGATTGTATTTTGGCACAGCTGATGGAATATAACGATCTCTTTTGACCTCCTGTAGGGCCACACAAATCAAGACTTACTCCTGGGACAATGCACAAGTGATCCTGGTTGGAAACAAATGTGACATGGAGGATGACAGGATTGTTCCTGTGGAGAAGGGGAAACATCTGGCAGATCAGCTGGGTACATGCAAAGCTTTTCTTTCCACCTTTCTTCCTCTGCTTCTTTATACTCTGCTCCTTTCAGTTTGTACAGCAGTAACACTTCAATAATGGTCCCACAACTAAGAAGTGTAATATATTCTAGGTTCATATTTCACTTGTTTTTGGCTCAGTAGGCCAAGAATACCTGGTAGAATACTTGTAGTGTTGCTGTGTTTATAAAGGTGCTGTCCAGAGGTGGAAGGAAGATAAAGTTTATCTGAAGAAAAAAGCTTTTATTAGCTTAGCAGAATGAAAAGAGAAAAAGTTTTCATAAACATAATTCTGTCTCCAGAGTCTGGTCTCTAAGTACCATGTACTCATTGCAAATCAATGCAAACATTGATTTTTATTGAAGCATTTTTTAAACTAAACAATGAAAAAGAAAGAAGTTTATACCTCAGAATTGAATAATTGAGTAAAACATATTTTTAAAATCTACTAGGCTTCTCTATCCAGGTAAGAAAATGGCATTATGTTATTGATGTGGGATAGAAAAAGCAAAACAGTTCCATTGAGGGGAAACCGGGAATGAAAATTTTATAATGAAGAGCCAAGTAAACTCATACTGCTTTATAAGTTATTTATCACTCTTCATTATCTATTATAGCCTGTAAGATATTTTTAATATGAAATCAGGACTCTGTGTTAAAATTCAACTATACTGTTGTTTTCTGTTAAAGAATTCAAAGTAACAAGTAAATCCTGCTAAAATTTCATTCAGGTAACAGTGGAGACCCTTACAGTGGGCATAAATGTTTAGCTTGTAAGAGCAGAGATTCTTACCAAAAGACCCAAAAGAATCACCATCATCCTCAATTTATAAAATCCTGTGTTGTCTTCAATTTTTAAACAGCAATTGGAAGGTGCATAATAAACTGTTAAACTGGGGCTATTGGAGTTCCAGGACACACTGCATACATTGGTGTATTTTAAAGTGTGGCCTTGAAAGTGTAAATTCTACATATGGCACACACAGAGGGGTCCCATTCATGACTGGAGCCTTGAGGCACTGCCATCCTAAACAAATAACAAGCAAATATCAAATTAAACCCATTGTCATTATTGTAAAAGTAAATATTTACATGTAGGATTGGCAAAGCAAACAAAGGTATGGTTAGTTTGCAAAATCAGTTATGGGCTCTTTTTTACCCATCAGAACTTAATTTGTTTTTGAAAATATGAATGTGAATAAACTTGGTTCCTGGCTTGCAGACTCTCAGGAAGGTTGTGGATGCATGTATGTCCACCCATCTCACAGCAATAATTACACTGCTAGTAATTGAAATTTTGTCCAGACCAATGTAGCAGCAAATGGAGAGTTTTATTTGAACTCTCAACCCAATTTGGACCTCCAATGTTTTTTTCTCCTCCCAAAATTCATCTCCTTGTGTCAATACAAACTTGGCATCTAGAATCTGAATCCTTTACGTGTGGGACACTTCAAAACACACACACACACAGGGTTACCATAGCAACTGATTCCATCAATAGGAAACTGTTTTGCAGAAGAATCCCCAGTGCTGCCCTGACCTGGTGCTTGTCCAGCTCACCCTGGAGGAGCCACCCCAGTGCAGAGCAGCCCAACAGCCTTTGGGAAGTGCTGTCCCAGATCTGCTCTTCTGTAACCTCCCAACTTCCAAAAGAGTCTTTTTAAAAGAGCTGGAAAATAGATCTGATTTGATCAGATCAGTTTTTCCTTATAGTAACTGTGCTAGTGTGTACAGCATTATATGAAATTATTTTGTGAGTTATGTGGGAGGAATCTAATTGGCAATTGACTGCTTAAAGTGCTAATATTCATCATAATGATTCACATAAAGGTTATCCCTCAGCATATTTATCTAAATTTGCATAGTGACATTAACATCATTGAAATAATTCCCTAATCAGATTAAGAAATTGTTGTTAGCCTGAATGTGAACTGAACCAAAACAGATTGGCTTAGCAGAACCTAAGTCAATGTTGGACTAACAGATACCTGAGTGCAGTTCTCTGATTTCCTATGCTTTTTATATACATTTTTATTCATCATCAAAACAGCAAGTGGAGCAGACAGAATCCTCATCTGATGCAGGGCAGCTCTCCCTGTTTGCTAACAAAGCAAACGTCACCATCACTTCACCCCTTGTCCCATGAATCTTAAAAAGGGTCCAGATGGGGTGGACACCTACTTATCCCCCACATTGAGGTGACTCAGCCTGCCAGCAGTGGCACACTAATCAGTTAAGACCAATTTTCTCTTTGTTTGTGGCAAAGGGAACTGATGCAATGCTGAGTATCTCCAGAATGAAGCATGACAGAATGGAGCTTATTGCAAAATAAACTCTCCGTGGGGCCTCAGCTCTTGCTGCTGGCAATTTAATAACCTGACAGAAGAGAAGCAACAGCCTGGTTGTCCCTCGAGGCTCTGGGGTGAGGGAGATAAGGAAAAGCTTCACAGTTCAGGGCATTCCTGCTGCTGAGACAGGGCCTGGGCTGTGTGTCACAGGCTGCTTCTCCCCTAGGCCCTACTGGCAGCAGGAAGCAGCAGGAGGAGCTGGTGCCATCCCCTCCTTGCTGTAACTCCAGTCTTGCTGGTCTGGGTTGTTTTAATCAGAAGAGGTCAGTATTTAAAGGCTCAAGGAGCATTTTGACAGATACTGGTCAGCAGAAGGAAAGCAACCCCCATCTTCTTTCTCTCTATGACCTCTGCTCTTGCCAGAGGGCAGCAGGGCTTGGTGGATCCTGGCCCTTGGCAGGGCTGTGAGGAGCCCAGGGAAGTTCTCCACACCTTGCTGGTGTCCCCACACCTTTGCTGGTCACCAGCTGCAAACCAGGGGACCTGCACTGATAAAAGGGGCAGAATTGACTCCCTTACCCTGGCTTTACCCTTACCTGCAGATGTGCTTACCAGGGTCATGGGAAGGACCCATGTATCCTTTTCACTCTTAAAGAAGCTTGATAACTTTTAAAAGTATTTCTGCTTACTGTTCTGAGATTGTGGGAGTCAACTGGCTTTGAGGATTATCTGATGTCTTGTTTTCTTCAGGTAAATCCTGAAAAAATGGTATTTTAAAACCCATCATGACCATCTGTTTGTATTGATAATTTTGTTCCCTTTTTTCCCAGGTTTTGATTATTTTGAGGCCAGTGCCAAAGAAAACATCAACGTGAGGCAGGTGTTTGAGCGTCTGGTGGATATAATCTGTGAGAAGATGTCAGAGAGCATAGAATCAGACAATTCCAGGGGCACTTCTGGAAGGAGCATGAGGCTCACAGACAACCCCTCCCCTTCACAGCAGAACTGCTCGTGCTAGTGACCTTTCACACTGAGAAATGTCCCCTGATTAAATTTTATCTTTTCATTTGTGGTGGTGCATTATCACATAGTCCAGAGGCAGAAGTGTCTGTTGTAGGAAACTGGTATGTTTGTTTAATGTGCTGGAGTGTTAATATTATGTATTTCCTCATTCAATAATTTAATAATCTGAAAAAATATTGTAAGTGCACCTCGTGTGAATGTGAGTTACACTGAAGAATAATAATTGTGTAGTGATGCAAATGTTATTTCTACAGAGAATGTTGCATTTTTAAATTCTAAATTCTTCTGTTGCAGAAAGAGTGTTTTTGTCAAGAACAGCAGGAAGCACAAAAACCAGTTAGAGGGGATCAGGTCTAAGAGCAGAAAGGAGAAAATCTCTTATAAAGCAAGATTATGCTTTTTTAAAAACATAAACAAACAAACAAATAAATCCCCAGATATTTTGAGAATTGATGCTGTCCTCCAGACATGGACCTCGGTTTTTCTGTAGGATGGAGCAGAAGCAGAGCATTTCTGTCTGACAGTGTGAGGTCCTCCAGAGTGTGAAGAGGAAGGGGCTGGATTTTGTGTCAAGCCTCTGAAGAGATGAAGAACACAGGCAGGAATCAAAGCTGCCAGGCTGGGGAAGAGGAGGAGGCCTTGCAGCCATCCCTGTACTTCCTTCCCTGTCCTTTGGCTGGTGCCGAGTGAAGGAGTAAGAGCCCTTCCAGGGGCTGCCCTTGCCTCCAAAGTTCTCCAGCACAGCTTGCAGAGTGTTGCTGTGTTCAGCACATTGCTGTCCCCAGTCCCCTCTCCCCAGAATCTCTGTCCTGCAGCCTTTCCCCTGTATCCTGTAGTTTTACCTCTCCAGGTCTGGATCTTCTCTCATCAGCTGCGTGCAGGGTGAAGGAAAAGGAGAGTTGGCTGCTGAATGCTTAGTTGGAGGCAAAAACATATAAGATATGGAACAGCACTGTCTCAGAGAGATAAAAATATCAGAAACCAAAATGTGAGTGTTAACAGGTATTTGTGCCAATATTATTAGATTGTCTTTCTGCATTTTGTTGTTGATTTATTTTTTTAATCTTGTTCTAGATGGGTGTGTGTGTGGGGGGGGGTAGATTTTCTGGGTTCAGATTCAAGCACAAAGTATAATTTAAGAAAAGTAAGAGTGACTAATAAAACACAACTGCAAATGAAATGTGGCAAAGACATCCTGTTATTCTGTCAACTATTTGTGGTATCATGCTTCAAAGGAAGGCAAAATTTTTAAACTGAATGGATATGGAGAGGAGTTGGTTGTCTTAAGAGGGAAAATTCTGGAAAGTTTTTACCTTTGGTCTGTGATCTCCTCTGACTGAGGGGACTTGCTGATGCTGGGAGCAGGAGTGGAGTGCCTGCCCACTGCCCTGTAATGTGTTGGATCATGACACCACTGAGTGCTTTTGTAATTTCCTTCTGCTGTGTCTCAAAGTGTAATAGCTCTAAGAAGAAAAGCACAAATTTCTGGACAAAAGTGCAGCTTTTTTGGAGTGGTTTGAGCTCATTGTGCTAAAGGCTTGATCCCTCTGTCTGTCGCTTTTGGGAATCTCTACTGTGATGTGTTGGGGGGTGTGTGTGATCTCGTGCTGAGAGTGTGATTTGTGCAGTGCTGGGACTGTGCTTGTTGTATCTAAACCCCTGAAACTGCAAAATAAAGAGAAATGTACTCACTGGGTGTGGCCAGAGAGCTTGTGTCAGCTGCATTTATTGAGTTAGGAGTCCTCCACGTGTGTGGAGAAATCTTTTTAATGCTTTAAAAATCCACCAAACTACATTGATCTTTCTTTGACAGGTGATGGTTTTTGAACACAGCAATCTGGAATCACTGTGTAGGTTTAGAACGGTGAAGAGAAGGATTATTTGGCCAATAAATGCATAGTGTTCTAATTGTAGAAGAAGCAGGTTTTAGGGCAACTTGTATAACTAGCAATAAAATATTTTTAAAAATCCACATCAGATTTTGAGCTGTGCAGATATAACTTAGTACTTCAGTGCAAATAATGATTTGTCAGCTCAGCAGCTCCCTGATAAAAGAAAATGGATTCAGCAGAAATGAAATTTCAATTATTTTCTTTCACTTACTCTTTTTTTTTTTTTTTTTTTTTTTTTTTCTCCTGATGAGAAAAAAATTCTCCCTTTCCTACCCAATATGTAATTGTGTTTTGTTGTTCTGGTCAAGTCAGATTGGATTCTTTGAAGAATACAAGTGCATTCCAGACCCTTCATACTAGGATGGGCAGACTTGTTTATCACAGGACAAAACAGCAAGTAGCTACATGGCAATCTGAAGAAAAGAGTTGGAAATTCTACCCTGCCTGATACTGCATACACGGAGAAGGCTAATACTTTTTGCAGAAATCCTGCACAATTTATTTCAAATAATGAATCAAATCATTACAGGCACCTGATACATCTCTAAATTAATATACATTTTGTGAATCTCATAATCTTCTGTTTGCTGTGAAGGAATACAGGGAAAGCCTTTTGCCCAAATGGCCTGCAGCTGGTTTCAGTAGCAGCAGTGAGTCAGGAGTAATTGTTACTGGTGTTAACTTGTAAGGGGAATGGCAGACTGTGAAACACTGATTTGTCAGGGCACGGGAAATAAACCTGCTTGCACAAATGCGAAATTTGTGATGTGGGCTTGCAGAGATCCTTTTGTTTGCCTTGCAGGATAGTTGTGTTAATAAAGCAGCCTGGTTACAAGTTTTAAAAGGGTGTGCAAAGAAAGAGGTGACAGCTCCCCAGGAGCGGCTCTCTGAGGTTGTACAAACCAGCACCGAGCGCGCTGCGCTCAGCAAAAGCCACAGGGAAAGCCTGGGATGGGCGACTCTGGTCTTGGCTTCCACCTGGTGGAGAACTGAAGCGCTGGAGCGTCAGGTGAGCACCCGGGCCGAGTTACCCGGACCGAACGATCGCCCCTGTACCTCAGGCTCGGCCTCTTGGCTTTCAGCTCCTCCTCTGCGGCCAAGGCCGCCGGTTGCGGGGCACTGCGGGGAGCGGAGCGGGACGGGAGCGGTGCAGAGAGGCTGCGATAAGCGCAGGATCCCAGCGGCGCCGCCGGGAAGGGCCAGCGCCGAGAGGCGGAGCAGCGCTCCCGCTACCGCCCCATCGGCACTGCGGTGTAATGAGGGAAAGGATACCGACGAGCCGGAGGGGCAGGCAAAGAACAAGGAGTGGTTTCTGTCCGGCAGCCGTGGGCGCAGCCTTTGCGCTGCTCGGGACACGCCGCCTTCCGCCTTCCCGGGAACGGCGGCCCCCAAAACCCGCCATGCTGCCGACAGCTGGCCCGAGAGCTGATTGGTCCCTGCAGGCTTGAGCGACAGCCAGCCTGACCAATCGGTGAAGGGGCTGAGGGCAAGAGGCTGGCTTCCGCCAGCTGGCTGTTGGACTATTCCAAGGCGAGAGCAGGGGAGCACAGCTCAGGCGGCGGGCGGTCATACTCATGGAAACGTGGCGGCGCACGGAGCAGTTCGCGAAATCTGGATCCGCTCTTTTGCCTTCTCCTCAGCCCTCTGATTTCTCCGCCCGCTCCGCCCGACTCTCGAAAGCAGCCACATCCCCCTCTTCACTCCCCCATCCATGGTTTCCCCCACCGGCTCACGCCGACAGCCTTGTCTCCACCAATGGGAGCGCCGCGCAACTATGCGCATGCGCAGTCTCGCGGCCGCCCTCGCTCGGAGCGGGCGGGCGGCGGCGGCCGGGGGTCCCCGCGGGCGGGCCGTGGCCGGGGGCTGGCGGCCGGGACGGGCCGTTGTCCGGCCGCTGTGGAGCGGCGGCACCGCTGCCATGCCCGGCAGGAACAAGGCGACGTGCGGCTACGGCAGCCCGGAGCTTGCGGTGGGGCAGCAGGCCGCGGAGGGGGGCCGCGACGCCGGGGGCCGCTCGCCTCATGGGGACGAGGAGGAAGAGCGCGGGGGGGCCGGTCCCGAACACAACCTCGGTGACCCCGACATCGTCAAGTCCCCCAGCGACCCCAAGCAGTACCGGTGAGGGCGGGTGCCGGGGCAGCCCAGCCGGGCGGCGGGGTGGGCCGGGGTCTGCCCAGGGGCCCCGGGGGTGGCAGCCGGGGCCTGCCTGTGAGGGAAGGAGGCTGGCGGTGGTCCCGGGGGTGTGTTCGTCCTGAGGGTGGGCTGCGGGCTCAGGGCGGGAGGATCGGCCCGTGTGCCCAGGCTGCTCGCTGCTGGGTGTTCTCCGGGCGCAGCAATGCCCAATTCAGTTCGCAGCCCTCGGCCCGGCAGCTCCTCTGCGAAAGCGTTCAGTGCAAAGTGTGGTTTAAGTGTTTCAGAGCAGATGCCAACTTAAAAACTGTTACTCTTCGTGTTTAAGATGAGCTTTTAAGTTTTAACGCAAATGTATCTTTGAGTTGAGGCAAAGTGCTTTTAGGCTGTCATTTTGTTTGTGTTTTTATTTCACTATTTCTGAGTAATACCCCAAAAAGTGATGAAAAAGATCAACTTCCCTGAGCACAGCGCACAGCATCTGTGGCCCAGACCCAGCAAGAGACTCAGATGAGGACTCCAGCAGAGGTTGAGCTTGTTGGGTGCTGTAAGGCAGTCTCTTATTGAAAGGACACTTTGATAACTTCTTCCTGTAAGACAGAAGATTATCCAGCTCTTGTTCAAGCTGCTTTTTAAAATTTACCTTTAATTTTCATGATGTCTAATCTGTGCAGCCAGTGGAGAATCTGCTGCCTGAGCCTGGAGCTGAAGTTTGGATTTGCAGTGACATTGGCTGGCAGTGAGATTCCCTGCTGGCTGCCTGAAGAGGGCTGTGCCCATTGGCTCAGGGAGAAACTTGTTCCCTCCCTTCTTGCCCTACTTCCTTGCTGCTTCCTCTGGATCTCTGCCTGCCTCTCCTGATGGCATTCTTAGTCATGCTACTTTGTGGCAGGCTTGTCTTCATGCAAAGCTCACAGTGCTGATGCTGTCAGGTTAAGAAACTCCTGCCTTTGCTGCCTGAAGCAGCACACTGGTGGATGAAGCTTGGGAAGTCCATTGAAGGCTGTCACTATCTAAATTGAGGCTCAGGAACTTTATCTGCATATGAGAATTGGAGAGTGTTTGCTTATAGCATAAACTAATACCAAAATCTTGCAGAAATCCTACTGTCCATTCTTAACAGAATTTTTCAGTTGGAAGCACAGAGTTGCATCCTTTGAGACTGATTTCCATGTGTGTGAAGTGAGCCTGACAGAGCACACACATTGTCCTTATGGAAGAGAAGTTCAGTGTGTCTGGAAGCAAAGCCACACTGAACCTGTGTCCAGGTGTGATGTCCCAAACCTCCTGAGGGAGTGTCCTGGCAGGTGATGTGATGGTGCTGACACATTTTACCCTCTTCATGCTTCAGTGATGTGGGCTTAGTGTCTGTGTCTGGTGACATCAGTCGTAACTTCATGGAAAATGTCTTATTTTGTCTTCTCAAATAACATTCACAAAACCAAAGGAGCTCTGACGTAGATATCAAGATGTATTTTCAGAAGTGGATTTGTTGGGACAAAATATTTGTCATGATAAAAGTTTGCTCATTAGAGCTGTAACTGTGTAGTTATATTTACCAAAAATGTATGTTGTATTTACATTCATCCTTATATGGAATTTCATGGTCCTGTATTTATCATAATTTGTGAAACTATAGCATTTCTCTCAGTGTTTACCATGCACTGATATGTATTTCAATACTGACTTCTAAACAATTGTCAAAGAAAAACTTTGTGTGAGAACAATAATGTTTAAGCTTATTCAGGAGATTTAAGCAGTATTTTTAAGAATTTGAATTCTGTTTTATAATTTGGGCTCACTTGCATCAATGCTGTATAGTCCTTCAAAAAAGCAATTGAACCGTGCTTGCTTCTGTTTCTACCTTATACCATTGCATTTTTGGTACTGTATTTTGCATACTAGTGGATATTAGTTACATTTGTCCTTTTCCATTGGACTGAAACATGGAAAAAGTAAAGAACACCTGTGTCAGTGGTGCCTGAGCTCTGGATAACCTAAGCTGTTTCAATCCTGCTGGAGTGAAATCCGAGAGCCTCCAGCAGCACCGTCCGTGTCCTTGCTGCTTTCTGTCCTGGGTGCAACACCCACGAGCCTCCAGACGAGCAATGTAAAATTAGTATCATCTGCTCCATTAGCTTAATGGGGCTCTGTGCAGAGGATCAACAAGAGCTGCTGGGTACACCTGGCTGAGCAGCTTTATGGCACATTGTTCCTTGGGAAGAGCAGCCCCGTTCTGTTCTCTGCTCCACACCAGTGCTGGCGGGCCGGGGTTCTCCAGGAGCTGTGCAAACCTGCAGGGCAGAGTTTGTGTGTGGAGAAGGAAGTGCTGGAAGGGCTGTCTGGGCTTTGGCTCTCAGCTGCCCAGAGGCTGAAGCATCCACGTGTGCAGTGTGTGTTTTAGGATGTTCAGGAGAGCTGCAGCTGTGCAGTGGGACACATACCTGGTGGGAATGGTTCACAAATGTGCTTGCAGAATGCAGGAGGATTAACTTGTTCACAGACATTCCAGCACTCTTTGTGCCTCCTGAAGTTCATCAGAGCATCCCTGCAAAGTTACACAGTGTGTGCTGTAGTTTGAATGAGTCAAAATGCACTTTGCTTTTGGGTAGAGCAGATTTGTCCTGCTCAGCAGTCTTGCAGCAAGGAAACTGGGTGTGTGCAGGATCACAAAGCCCTGGCCCAGACTAAGCTCTGTCACCTCCTCTTGGGTCATGAGTCATAACCTTAACACAACTCTCAGACTTTTGTTCATTAGCTTTTTTCATAGACTTGATAATCCAGGAGCTGTGTCCACATTGCAAGGTTCTGACCTGGTACAAACTGGGGAGTTGGAGCAGATGACCTCTAAAGGCCCCTTTCAACAAAGACTGTTCTGTGATTCTGTGCTCTGTAACTCAGATTTTTCTGGGAGCGTGGGATGTGACCATGGGTTTATTTTATTCTAGCTTGCTTTTTTTTTGTGTGTGTGTTTCTGCTGGATCAGATACCACAGGTCTCTATCACACTGGTTCATAGGGTGGATGAAGTACTTTCTGGACCAGCATTCCTTCCTTTCTGCTGCTGGTGCAGGCTCCTGGCAGGGATGCTCTGGCTAAATTGATAAATTGTGACTCTGTTCCAGATTTGATGGTAAATGAATACTGATGAGAGCTCTTGTAGTGCAGAGCATTGGTGCTTACAGTCCTCAGAGTGAAAAGTTGTGGAAGGGTGCTGCACAGAGGGCTTGTGGGGTTTTATTTTTATGTATACACACATGTTTAAAAACTTCTGTGCATGTATAAACACACACAGAGAACTGTTTATTGCTTCTTGATAGGAGCCCAGCCAGTTCCTGTGACTGGTTCTGTGGAGCCTGCAGAGGAACTCTCTCCTTTCTAACACTTGCCTGCTACATCTGCAGACCCCATTTATTAGAAACCATTGATGAAAACAAATCAAATCAAATGCTCTGGGCCCTACTTAGAAGCAAAGACTAAGATCTTCATTCTGTCACATCATACCTGTTTCCAAGAGCCTGACAAGCCTAAAAGATGATTGAAGTTCAGGTTTGCTTGTTCTGAGTGCATGAAGTGAGTGCTAATAGCTTAAATCTTTCACAAAGAGAAGAATAAAAGCCAAAATCAGTGAGCTTGGCCTTATGGGGAGAAGGGCTTCTGCTACTGCCCTGAACTGATTCTTATTCCTAGAGCTGTTGAATAGCAGAAGAATGTTTTACTTTCCTGCTATAAAACTGCTCAGTCTTGGCTACCATTAGATTTTCATTAGGAAATCACTCTCTAAGTATTACATGAAATAATGAAATTTTTACAATTCTGAAAATTCAGACTTAGGAAATGAACGTATTCATTGCACAAAATTATTCTTTCAGGTATATCAAACTGCAGAATGGCTTATGTGCACTTTTGATTTCGGATTTGAATTACTTGGATGGTGCCCCAACATCTTCAGAGGAGGAGGAGGAGGATAATGATGATGATGATGATTCTGAAGAGGGCAGTGATGAATATGATGACTCTGGAGCTGAGATCGAAGATGGCAAAGAAGATGATGATGAGTGTGATGAGGGGGATGAGAGTGAGGACAGTGATGGAGATAATGAGGATTTCAATGATTCTGAGGACAGTGAATTAGAAGAGCTGGCTGAAAAGGAAGAGACAAGAAAGAGAGGTTGTTCAGAAAAGCAGGTATGTACTTAAAGCTGTTGGGTGCAAAAATATCTAGTGAACTTTCTTGAGGTCTGAAACTGTGTGATTAGATGTTCAGACAAGACCTTTTTATTGTGCCTGTCCCAATTGATTCATCTTGTACTTCTGTCATTTTCCTGAAGTGTTTCTTGAAGCAGCTTTTACTGAGAATGTTGTATTTTCTCTAGTCTGCAGCAGCCCTCTGTGTTGCTGTTGGCAGCTTCTCTGATCCTGAAGATCTGCCTGGATTAGCACACTTCCTGGAACATAGTATGTATCTGCTCCTGTTTCATCTTCTCCAGCTTCAGTGCAAAATGGGTGCTATGTGGCTCTGCATTTCTGAAGTATTTAGTATCAATTCCCAGTCTGGCTATTTGAGAATTTATTTTCATGAGCTTGTGATTTTATACAAATACTGACTTAGTAAGGAGTTCTTAATATGGGAGAAGGTGTCTCATACCCTTTGCCAAGCTGTGCATTAGTTTATATCAACTTCATTTGTTACCCATTAAATTGAGGGGAATTATGTTACCTGTGGCTCTATAGACCAGGTTGGAGCTATGGACCTTTGTCTCCTGGTAAAGGGTGATGAATTAGTAGTGTGGACACAGAAACCATGTGAAGTTTCTGACCAGGTGTGTTTCAAAATACTGTTCTTGCCTGGCTGAGGCCAGGCCTGCCTGGGAGGGCACTGTCAGAGGCAAACTACAGCAGGTACTGGGCAGATCAGCCAGGCTGTTGGTATTCAGTAATTTCCTCAATTTCCTCTGCCTGTGATCTGTGGGTCGGTCACAGAGGGGTTGCTCTAGCTACAGTCAGGATTAACAGGTTGATGTCATTTTGGCACTGTTGGTGGTTTTTTGTTGCAGTGGTTTTTATGGGCAGTTTGAAGTACCCAGATGAGAACGGGTTTGATGCGTTCCTGAAGAAACACGGGGGTGGGGACAACGCCTCGACGGACTGTGAGAGGACAGTGTTCCAGTTTGATGTGCAGAGGAAGTACTTCAAAGAAGCCCTGGATAGGTAACTTTGTATGAATGGTGATTAGGTGTTAATTAATGTCTGTATGTGCCTCAGGAGCTTGGGTGTAGTTGTCCAGTTCTTCATGTTGGGGTGATCAAAGCTGTTGCTGAACTGCGCTACAGCAGTGATACTGAATTAGGAAAGTGCTGTTTCCCTTAGGATATGTTGCTGTTTTTTTTGCTGTGGGATTATGTAGGACCTATGTTTAAATCTTAACACATGCAGTTCTTTGATTGTTTTGGCACTCTTAAACTGGCAACATTGATGGCAGGAGAAATGTTATGCAACGTGACAAATGATCAGAGGGGAAGTGCTCCCAGAATCCCAGGGACTCATCCTTTGAAATGTCTGTTCTGGTAGAGTTACTGTTTTTTCTAAATTGTTAGTTTGTTTCAGGCAGCCTTCAAAGTTGTGGTACAATGTGTGTCTCAGAGGGAGGCATTTAACCCAGTGCGGGTTATTCACTGCTGAATGTCTCTTTTGCCAGAAAGTGCTTAACTTGCTCTTTTGTGCTTTGGGAACAACAGAGCTCCACTGGTTGGCATGGTTTCCTTTAGTGAGAGGAATGTCTTATTCATAGGGGTGTAGTTGAATATTCTTGATGCCATAAAATATCTCGGGAGCAGAGTAGGCTCCACTGCAAATTTACTTTGACACAAGAGCCAATGTTTGCACGTTTTTCCAAGTATAACCTAAATTTTACTTTACTAGGCCAATTTCAGCTTCCATTTGCAGATTAATTCAGCTTTTTAAGATGTTTGGAAGTGCAAAAGAATAAAAAAAATGTAATTGCAATCTGTCACAACAGCTTGCTTAGTGCAGAGGGAAATAGAAATTAGGAGTTCTGTAGGACAGCTTCTTATACAAAGGAGATAAGTGAGTGCTGAGGATAAATTCTGCTCATTCAGGCACTTGTGGATCTGAAGAAATGGAAAGACATCACCTTTCAGTTGTCTTCAGTGTAATGGGTCTTCTGGCCATAGAACTCCATCACAGATACATTATTTTTAACCTTTTATTGCTCCTAACCTTTTGCTTCAGCCAGCTCAGTTTTTCATTAAAAAAACCTCAGCAAATAAAACAGAACTATTAGATTCTCTGGCTGCCTTCTGCAGAGTCTCCATGCTCTGCAGATCTCTCCCTTTCCAGTGCTCTGCTCTCTGAGGATACAGAAGAAATTTATTTGGATGACAACACTGACTTTTATAGTAGATAACAAAATAGTAAGGGATATAGAAACTTGTGTTTCACACAATTTGTTTCTTGGAGTTGGGAAGAAACTTTCTCCTGTGGTCATGTTGTTCCTGAGGAGCAACTGGAATTTCCTCTGCAGCATCTGATGCTGGTCCCTATCAGCTCCAGATTCCAGACTAGGTGGATCACTTGTGTGATCATCTGGTGTGATCATTCTCAGGATTAATGCAGATAGTCCTGCACCCATATCCTACTGCATCCAACCAATTCAGTCCCACTCTGGAGCTAGGAAGTTCTGCCCTTTGCTTTCTGATGGCTTTTGTCTTTCTTTAAGACATCATAGTCAAGAATGACATAGCTCCTAGTAAGTCAAGCAACTTTGTAAACCAAAACAGTAGATATTGGATTTAATTACTGGGGGTTTGGCCTTGTTTAGTAGACACTAAAGAAAAGTATATGGATTTTTTCTGTTCCATAGGTGGGCACAATTCTTTATTCACCCATTAATGATCAGGGATGCAATAGATCGAGAAGTGGAGGCTGTAGACAGTGGTAAGTAAGAGAATCTTTTCCTGTGTGTTTAGCCCATCTTCTTAAAACAAACCCTACTTTGTGATATTGTTTATTGGTTTCTGTGTTGAACTCCCCTTCTAAGCACTTCAGTCAACTTTACATAACTTACCAGAGAGATTAAACTCTTGAATTGAAGCTTTGTGGCTGTTAGATATCAGTGGCTTTTAGAGGAAGAAAGACTGGATGGGGTGCCAGCACTGTGAGAGTTTGGCCTCACATTTTCATTAATTGGAAATTAATAATCTGAAGTGGTTTGGCAGAAACTGGCAGAGCAGTTACATGAGCATGTGGATGCTCTGCAGTGAACAAAATGCCTTTAGCTCCTGCACAGCCCCAGAGCTCTCTCCAGTCCTGTGCAGAGTTAATACAATAAGTTGAGGTGATTTTACTTGTCTCCTTATTCTAACACCTGAATAACTAAAAAGTCACTTCCCAGAAGGAAATTAAACCAGGCACAGAAGCGAGTGGAGTGTTGGTTTTCTTACATGTGATGGATACTCCCAGACTGCCTCTAAAATGTCACTGTTTCAGGAAAAAAAACAGCAGATATCCCAACTAGGTCAAATATTTATTCCAAGTAATTTTCTTTATCTGTTTTCTGGCAAAGAAAAGTGGGTGATTTGATCTTTGAATTTAGATAAAAGTCAGTGTAAACAAGGACCTGCCTTTGAGTTAAGGTGTGGTTCTTCAGCAGTTTCAGCCATTTTACACCTTGGTGGTGCAGAACCAGTCCTTGCCTTGCAGTGACACCATGGTAATGTGCTGCCCAGGAAATGGTGTCAGCTTGCTGAGCTGGCTGCAGGAGAGCCCAGCCACAGGAATTAGTTTACAGTTCTGCTGTACATGGTTGTTATTACCAGCAAAACAGGAATGGGAAAATGCAGTTCAGGAGGGTGAATTGATTTTGGCAGAGTCCCATATTTAGATTAGTGTAAAGTAGTTGTAAAACTGCATGTTTAGAAACTTATCTTGCTCACCTTTCAATTTCTTATTTCATTATTAGGCTAGGGGTTGTTCTGTGTGACATATGGTAGAAACAGGTTTGTAATTGTTCTCTGGCTCTTACTGCAGGTCCTATATAATATTGATTAATTTTGTCCCCATTGAACTTAGCATAATCAGAGCATTCAGACAGGACAAGTTGGTGCTTTACATGCTTTTCCTTCTTGACACTTTCTTTACTTCTAACACCTTCTTTACTTCTCAGCTACATTTTTCCTCTTGTATTCATTATTACTTTCTTATTTCACTACTGCATTCATATATTAAAAGAAATTCCAGACTGCATCTGTGTGCTATGTCTCCTTTTCAGTTTGGCTGGGATTTGTGCTTTATTTTGTGGGAACATGATGTCAAACTTTGATGCATGACACTGCAAATTCTTATAATTAACAGAGTATCAGCTTGCAAGGCCCTCTGATGCAAACAGAAAGGAGATGTTATTTGGGAGTCTTGCCAGGCCTGGACATCCAATGAAGAAATTCTTTTGGGGTAAGTTCTGTATTTCTGTTACAAAATAGTAATGATACTTAAACTTTCAACCACTTAGAAGTTTGAGTGCTTAGATGCACTAACATGAACTGTCATATCACAGCAACCATTAAACTTGTTCAGAAGAGTTTGAGCAATTATCCATTTTACAGGAAAATGGTTGGGAATAAAAGCAGCTGTCTCCTTTTTAAGATACTTTTCTTGCTGGTACTGCTTTTTGCTATGTTATAACTGGCTGCCCAAGGTGTATAATTAGGGAACTTTCTCTTAACACAAAGGTGGTGCTCTCTGAGTCATCTCCATCTTGCTTAAGCTTGATTTTTTTGCTATTAGAATTTCCTGGAAAAATAAATTATTTCTAGTTGTCTGTCAAGGGGCTTTTCAAAGTAAATAATTCACTGTTGAATTTCTGGGAGTTAGACCTTCACAGCCATGTGAGGGGAGCAGAATGGAAATTTGTCCTTCTCTTGGGCAGTCCAGTCCTCTCTCCCTCACCCTGTGGTGCTGGTGAGTGTGTAAATAGCAGTGTGATTGATGGGTGTTAGAGTTACCAGCTTTGAAGTGTAGCTTGTTTTTATAAATTTCTGTGGTGACATACACTGAATTTCATATTTCCTCCTCTTTTTCCCTCTGCTGTTCTGCAAGTTCCATTGGTGAGGGAATGGCTGGCAACACACAGTGAGAGATGTGATAATGCAGCAGGACTCTGGCCTTCCTTGTCATAAAAATATCAACTGTCCTTTGAATAAGAACCAGAAATCAGAAAATACCCAGCTTCACTTAACACTCCTTTCACTCCAGTTTTCTATTAGGTATTTTTAATGTGCTTTACCATGATTAGACCTAGGGAGGGAAGTGAATTCTCACTGGGTGTGATCTTGCTGTGTGGATGACTAGCCCTGCCTCCCCTGTGATGTTTGCAGGTAATGCAGATACCCTCAAGCACGAGCCCAAACTGAACAACATCGACACCTACACCAGGCTGAGGGAGTTCTGGCAGCGCCATTACTCTGCTCACTACATGACCTTGGTTGTCCAGTCTAAAGGTAACATCAGTTCTCCTTAAAAGCAGCTTCATTGTTGCCTTTGGTGCTTTTGGAGCCAGTCCAGCTGTAGTCCAAGCCAGTCTAGTGGTTTGTCCAGTCCTGCAGAGGGTATTTATATGTAGATTTTAGCCTGGTTTCCAAATGAAACAAGACCTGAGCAATTGTCCTGTGTTACTGTCATCCTGCTGCTTCTTGAGAAACCTTTTGAATGGGTTCCATATTAACACAGAAGGGAAAAATCTCAAATGGCATTTCAGAAATAATCTTGTAACAATGAAGAGTCAAACCAGTTAAATGAATGAATGCTGCTGATTTCTCTGCCATCAACAGTGGAACTCCTCAGCAAGTGATGGGGACACTGTGACTGAATCTCCCAGTTGTCTTGTTTGTCTAGGAGGAGTAGGGGTTCTATTTTTTTCCCCCATACCTTGAAAAATTCTATTAAAATGGATTATGGTTTGTGTTTAGGGAGGAGTTTTGTTGATTGCTAAAACTGGTTACAATTCCCATCTCTAAAATGGAGATGGTAATAATAGAGGCATTCTTTCTTTTCTTCTCCTTTGCTTTTAGTTTTGGTCTAGACAGTAAACTCCTTAGGGTGCTGAATGCCTCTTCAATAGTCATTTAGCCAGTGATGGATTGTAACATTTTCTGTGGTGTTTGGGAAGAAAATGGTGGTACCTGATAACCAGCCAGGTCAATTTTGTATTTCCTTCTCTGTTAAAACAAACCCAGCAGCGAATCCTCCTCCTATCCCATCCAGACTTTTTTTCCTGCTGTTGTTTACATATACAACATCACTTTCAGAGTTCAGAATGGTTGCTTAAACAAGAAAAGTTTTTATTTTAAAAAACCTTTCTGATTTATGACTTATTTCCCTCAGAAAAGAGGATGGGGAGAAGGAATCCTTAGAACTGCAGGACTGATTTTGAGGGGGAAAACTCCTGTGTATAATCTAAAGAGTCGAGGAAAGAGTTGCAAGTCCTGGTGATTTTGTAGATCCCTAAGACAGTAATTTCTTCTCCCAGACACTATTTAAATCCCAGTTGTGTCAGCCTGGAATTTGAGTCCCCTGCACAAACCCAGGGCTGTGGCCATGGATACAGCTCAACAAATGTTAAGAATTGGTTCAAACTAACAGCTTTGAAGTTTATAATTTAGAACTTTGCAGTTTTCAAATACACTGACTTGCAGCCTCTTTGAAATTACTGAACTGGTGAGATAAGGTAACTTGTCTTAGATCTTGAGGAAATTGCATTTCTGTTTTTCTTCTCTCTTTTTTAGAAACACTGGATACATTGGAAAAGTGGGTGACAGAAATCTTCTCTGAGATCCCAAATAAGTAAGATTCATTTGATGCATAAAGACATTGCAGATGATAAAATTATCTCTTCTTAAAATGACGTTTTAAAAAACCCCTTACTGGAGAAACAAAGGAAATTACCATTTGTTAATTAACATTCTTATCTGGGAAAAAATAAAGGCAACTTTTTAAATTAAAGACCGCTTTTAATTGTTCCAGGAAGACTTTGTTTCCGCTTAACAACTATTTTGGCTGTGAGCTGTGTGGTGCTAACTTGAAGCAGTGTTTGCTTAATATGTGCTGATGCTTTGACTTTATGATAAGTCATTCAAACTTAGATTATCATCTCACATTGCTTATCTTTTCTTTGTGTCAAAAATAATTAGAAGCAAAATTAATTAACATTGTATCTGGAATTTAAGTGTCATCCTTGGGTGGCAGTGGGTTAGAAATAAATCTTTTTTTTTAATGGCTTATTCCAACATGCCCTCTAAAAAGGGGGTTCTGCAAAAGCTTTGCTAACTTGAAAAGCATTTTTTTCCCTTTGGAAGAGATTTGTTTCTGTGGTGCTTGGAAGTGCTCTTGTGAGAGCCTAATGCCATTCAGAGACACGTTTGTCTGTCCTGGCCACTCCCCTCCTCATCCCTCCTGCCCCACAGGCCAATCCATCAGGATTCCTTGGGTGCAGGGTGAACTCAGGATGTTGTTTGCTGTCCTTGGCTGTTCAGAAGCAGGTTTTAAGCTTCTTGTACAGAAGGAAGGGGAGGTGTTGGGGTGGTATCCACATCTGGGTTAATTACTCAGTTGTGGGAGCAGGCTGCCTCCCAGCAAACCTCCCCGAGGCTGGGGGGATGCTGGGCTGCACCCTTAAAAAAAGAAAAAAGGCCCTTTCCAGGCTTTTTGGTGTCCTCTCTGATGCCTTTGAATATCTCAGTGTAGCCTTGAACCCCTGCCAGTAACATCACACTTCCATTTTGCTTTTTAGTGGTTTACCCAAGCCCAGCTTTGGCCATCTGACTCAGCCTTTTGACACACCAGAGTTTCACAAGCTTTACAGAGGTAAGTGAAATGGATTTAAATGTTTTGAATACCTGAATGCTGAAAGAAATTGTCTTTGGGTGATCCAGGTACTTTGTAGAGGAATTCTCTGTGGTTTTCAATAGCTTTTAACTATTCTTTCTGCATTATGTAAAATTTCTTATCTCTGTCTCGTCATGTATATTTATAATTAATCAATTTATTTGTGTCCAGTTGTTCCAATCAGGAAAGTTCATTCATTGACCATCACTTGGGCACTTCCCCCACAAGAACAGTATTACAGGTACACTGTGCTGCATTTTACTTCTACCTTGTTTATGCTGTGAATAATTTATTGACTTTCACAACAAACCAAAGAATCTCATTTACTTGTCTAACTGATTACTTTGGTTCAGCTAGTGAGGCATTTTAAAAATGAATTTAAATGCTGCAGATAGAGTTCCTTTCCTCACTGACTCGGATCAGTCATTATGTTCTGAACTCCCACACTTCAGGTTATTATCTTAATTCTGCCTGAAAATGCAAAACTTGCCCTGAAAAAAGAAACAGTGCATATTTTAGTCATTAGCCCAGTGATTTGAATTCTTTCTGTGAAATGTGTTACCTCCTGGCATTTAATCTCCTTCTAACTTTCTCTTAGGGTGAAGCCTCTTCATTATATTTCCTGGCTGGTGGGACACGAAGGCAAAGGGAGTGTTCTTTCTTTCCTTAGGAAAAAGTAGGTGTTTTTTTAGCATGGTTATTAAATGCTTTGATCTCATTCAAATACAGATAAACTCTATTTTGTGTATTTATATTTTCTGTAGATGTAAAAGCAGGCCAAGCCTGCCTTTTTTTATCAGTGTTTTGTAGTGATATTCTGTGAGGTGATGATAAACCCAAGTAAGAAATAAATGGGATTTTTGTCTGTGAGTCATGGATCAGCAGTATCTCTGACTGATCTTTGAGATCTCCAAAAGGTTACTTAGCTTTTTCACTGTTTTTCTTTAATTCTGTGTCCTGAGGTCACATCCTTACACTGGAAAAGCTTTGTGTAAACTGTAAATGGATTGAAAGCCTCTGAAGTAGAGATACCCTGTGATATACTGCTTCTAGCTAAGCTCAAACAAAGCTGAAAGGATTAATTAATAAGTGCCTTTCACTCTTCCATAGGTTTTGGGCCCTTGCATTGTATGGAGGAAATGGAGAGACGGGATTTGAACAGAACTCCACTTACTCCATCTTCAGCATTTCTGTGACTTTGACTGATGAAGGTTACAAGCACTTCTATGAGGTATGGTGTCCTGCAGCTTGTTTTTCCTGCTGTTTCCCTAATGGCTGGAAAGATGAATCTGTTCCTTTCTGTCTGCAGGTGGCCCACGTTGTGTTTCAGTATGTGAAGATGCTGCAGAGAAGGGGGCCAGATCAAAGGCAAGTGTTTGTCACTCCAGCAGATATTTGTGCTGGTGTCCTTCTCCATTATCCTGTTATTTGTAGTGTTTGCCCTTTTTGTGGAGTTCCTGGAGCGTAAACAGGGAGTCACTAGTAAAACTTGTCTGTGTGGAAGACATGTCAGTTTAAAAAAGTTTAAAAAGAAATTTTCTAAATGTTTGTGCTTATTTCTTGGCATTTTTCTGTTTCACTTACTGTGATGTGATTCCTTCAGTTTAGTCAGCTGAACTAGTCTAGAGCTCAGGTGCAGTTTTCTGTTCATTTTAAAGGAATTTGTTGAGCCAGGTCTGTGGAAGTCAGGACTGGGTGTTCTTGTGATAGCCTTTATGTTAATTTGGTGTCAGATTTTGACTCTTATTAGTTAACTCTCTTTCTCTTTGGAAAATGGAAGAACTTTCTGCCAGTTCTGAGAAATGCCATTTTGGGAAGTGCATTTAATATTGGCTTCTGTGTCTTGTACCTGAATGAATCATCGATCCCACCATTGATGCCTTTCCTAGAAGGCTCATTTTTTAAGATTCTTGGTAAATGTTGTGCAATAATAGAGAAGATACACTTTTATTATCTTCTTCCTCCTTTGCAGAATATGGGAAGAAATACAAAAGATTGAAGCTAATGAATTTCACTACCAAGAACAGGTATTTATTCTCTGTTCTGAAATAGGTAAACCATGAAAAGTAATTGCTTTTTCATTTTGAAACACATTTTCAAAGTTCTATTTAAGAAGAAATACATTGTGCACTTAATGAGGCTGTATTTTGCTGAAAGGAGATGTATTCTAGGCAGAGAAATATTGAGATTTTTCCCTAACAGAATTTAATGTTGGTTTTTCATTCCTTACCTGCTAGGTAGGCTCTTTCAGTTTAGACTTTCTTACTCCTACTACATTTAGCAATGTTCTGTTTCTTACTAGATAATTTGTTTTTTTTCTTTGAATGGCACTGAGATTTCCTTTTGGGAAAACAAAATACAAATACTCCATACAGCAGCAACATAGATTTGTGTGTGCTTTTGACAGGATTGTGAATCTCAGGGGCAGAAGAGTGACTTAGTCATGGAATCCCAGTTTTCTGCCTGGTGGATGGAGCTGTGCTAAGGAATGATGGTCTCACAGACAGGGCTTGGCATGAATGGTTAGGGGGTGCCCAGGAGAGTCTTGATGTTTCCTCAGGTGTTTGTTGTCTTAAGAAATCCTTGGGCATGTTTCCCACTACATTTCCAAGACTCAGCTCTTTCCAGGTGTCCTGTGCTCTCTGTCTGCCCCAGGATCTGTACAGTCCTATGCTGCCTGCTGCAAACACCCCAAAAGCACTTAGCAAGAAGCTGAGCAGCCTGGTCCTCCAGGCAGCCCTACCCTGCTAAAAGCAGCATGTATTTCATGTTCAAACTGGAGAACCTCCCCCTCCTCACCCTGCACATCATGGCAGGGAGCTGGGGAAAGGGACAGAGCCAGAGCTACTCGTGCAGCAGCTGCAGTTCTTTGCCTTGTGCTTTCCAGGTCACTTTAAAATCTTGAGTTGTTGGAGGGCTCTGCTTGTGTCCCCTGGAGGCAAGGAGTGCATTCTGCTGGGTCTTTAACTTAGTAGATTCCATGCCTGTAAAGTGCATAATCGAGGTTTGTTCTACAAAGATGATGTGTCTGAAATGTCAGGATTCTCAGAGGAGACTGAACATTAGATATGGTTATGAAATATATTTAAATTAATAACTGAAACGAAATGCTGTAACAAGCACAGCATCCAAAACATGCTCAACATATCTGACTAGTCAAGCTCTTCTCAGAACAGAAAATTGGTATCTTGGGTTTCTAATTATGTGACAAATAGCTTTATTTCTTTGCTTGCAGACAGATCCAGTTGACTATGTGGAAAATCTTTGTGAGAACATGCAGTTGTTTCAGAAGGAAGATTTTCTGACAGGAGACCAGCTCTTGTTTGAATACAAGCCGGAGGTAAATGTTCTTTGAACTCTGATTATATGTTTTGATGTAAGGAAAACATGTGCATACTGTGTAATACAGGCATTTGTAATTAAACATAATGCAGGCACAGGTTTTGTATTAATTGAAACACTTGTTGTATTCAGAAAGCAAATCTGTTTTGTAAGCTTGTTATGTCTTTTCTTCCTACGTTCCAACTGAGAAGTCTTGCTGGCTCAGGCAGTCAGACCTGCATTTGAGCTGAAATATTGTCTGGAACTTGCAGATCATTGCTGATGCCCTGGACCAGCTCAGCCCTCAGAGAGCCAACCTGGTTTTGCTGTCTGCTGCCAACGAAGGCCAGTGTCACCTCAAGGAGAAGTGGTTTGGGACTCAGTACAGCATGGAAGGTAAAACAGCAGCAGAGCTGAGAATGTCTGGTTCCTGCATTAGAGGAAGTGCAAGGGGGACAACACATAATACAAGGGGAAATTAATCCTCTGTGCTTTATTGAGCTCACCATCAGTCTCTGTGCCACCCAACCCTGCTCTTTGTTTGCTGCCAGTGGATTCTCACTCCTGCAGTTCCTTTGGGAGGCAGAGGTCCCAGTGAGCTGCACTGGGCTGCCATTCAGGGAGAGAACAGCAGTGGAGCACAGGGTGTGGGGGGAGCTGGGTTACTGAGGCAGATTTGATTTGCTTTTTAATAGGGGTGCTTCAGAAGACTTTGTAGGAAGGGATTTAGAAAGAGTCCCGAGGAATGAAGAGATGTTAAGAAATTGCTGTGATACTGCAGATCTTTCTGGAGATTAGGAAAAGATGTCTGGAAATAGGATGGCCTTCCCTTCCTGTTGAACTAATGCATTTCATGGTTTGTAACAGATATTGACAGCTACTGGAGTGATTTATGGGACAGTGACTTTGAGTTAAATCCAGATTTACACCTTCCAGAGGAGAACAAATACATAGGTAAGGCACCTGGGCATGAGTGAAATCTTCCCCCAGTGATTTATTTGAGAATTTGCTGTAGTTTAGAAACAACCTAAACTAGTATCAGCCGGTTTTTACAAATTAGAAAAACATAAGCACTCTGTTCAGCTGGATTTTATTTACTCTTCTTTTATTTATAAGCTTAAGAACTGAGTTGTTTTAAGGTATATAAAATTACAGATGATATATCCATAACAGAGCAGGCCTCACAGTCAGTGGGAGTTAATGCAGAGTTCCAAACACCTTAGAAGAGAATTTTATTTGCTTAATCCTCCTGTTTCTGAAAGCATCTAAATACCATCTGGCTTTGTTGCCAAAAGCAAATGAAGTGAAAACCAGGACTTGTGTCCTGGATGGAATGTGATGCCACCACTTCTGCTCTGCTTCAGCCACTGTTCTGGTGGTGAAAAAGAGATGTTCTTTGGGTCCAGGAAATTCTTGTCACAAATAATTTAGAAAACTAGAGGGGAAAAATGTATTTTTTGATACTTTTGAAGACTTGGATGAATTTAGCCTGATTGTGTCTGTGAAACACACTAACATGTAGTTTTGGTGTGCTTTTTCTCTTTGTTAGCCACCGACTTTGCTTTGAAAGTTTCTGACTGCCCTGAGACAGAATATCCAGTCAAAACACTCAGCACACAGCAAGGCTGTCTCTGGTACAGGAAGGATGATAAATTCAAAATCCCAAAAGGTAAATGCCCGAGGGCTTTCTGAATAGCAAGACCTTGTTTTTACCAGCTGGAATTTATTTGAAGGCAAATAATCCGTGGTAGTGTTCACCATTTAAACTGAAGTGCTTGCTGTCAGCTCTTCCATGGTCCTTTTGAAATGTTTATTAGCTACAATAAAAGAGAAGCAGGTGAGCTAAGGCAACAAAGGCACCCTGCTGATACCTCAGGTTGAAAAGTGGAATCACAGAAATTTACTGACTTCTGAACAGTCTGTGTGGGACAGGATTGGGCAGACAGAACATGCTGCTGATACAGGGGCTTGAGAAGGAAGGAGCACATTAATTGGAAGGGACAGAGTCTCTTCTACAGAAAGAGAAAAATATAGCCTGGATCAGAGACAAAGGTGTAAAATATATTGCTGCTTTCAAGCAGAATGTCACAGTTTTTAGTGTCTGTAAAAGAGATGTTCTCTGAAGTTTTCTTTTTCTATTTATAGTGGTCATGCCATGGGAGCATTTTGCAAAGCACAGCTTTGTTTTCTAATATTTGGTACTTCAAAGGGAAGATTTTTGGAGTAAGGAGAAGACATTTAATGATGACTTAAAATAAGAAAAAAAGTGTTAGAGATGAATGACCATTTTCATTAAACTCAAATTGTCACCAAAGAGCAACTTGATGGAAATATATTTGAGTTCAGAAAGTTGTCACTTTCTATACAATTGCTCATTGAAATTACCTTTTCCTCCCCAGGTTATGTTCGATTCCATCTGATCTCTCCATTGATACAGCAGTCTGCAGAGAAGTGAGGATTCTATTATTTATGCTTACCTTGCAGAGTAACTAAACTACCATACCTAGTGAAAAACTGGGAAGACACTTTCATTTTAAGCAGGAATAGAATAAGGTGTCCTTTTCTCACATCCTTCCACCTTCCTTGTGGTTTTATCTGCAGTTTGGTGGTGGTTCTGCAGCAGGTCCTGCCTGTAGCCCACAGATGTGTAAGGAGTTCATGGTGTGGTGTTCCCCAGGGCAAGTCTGGGGAAAAGCCATGTGCTCAGAGAAGGAGCAGCTCCTGAAAAGAGCAGCCCACAGTCATGTCCTGAGCATGTCCCAGCACCCTGGGAACCTGCAGGAGCAGGAGAAGAGGCTGCAGCAGCCTTGGGAAACCAGCTGGGGTCAGGCAGAGCTCTCTGGGTGCAGTTCTGGGTCTGCTGCACTTGCCTCAGGCTGCCCTTGCCACTTGTGTCACAGTGCTGTGTCATAAGACCCGCACAAATCAGGTTTTGGGAAAGCCTTTTTCAATCTGTTTTCAGGAGGTGTGTTAGTTTAATCTTTGAATTGGAATCCAGGCAATAACAAAAACCTGAAAGCAGGGACTGCAGTTTCCAAGTTGTGTAGCCTGCTTTGCTCTAGCTTGTTATTATTTTTTACCTTGTTGGATAAATAAGCATCTCATTACTCAAGTATTGAGCATAACTGAGTCTATCTGTCCCCCACACCTTTACACAAAGTGAAATAATTTCATTTGCTGTGATTTTTCCATGTTTTGAGCATTGTCTTGTTAAAATGTGCATTCTTACCTTGAAGAAACCTCAAATCTTGTGAAGTGGCAATCTTTCACATTGCAAGAAATAGCTGGATGTCCAGATAATTTTTATGTAGTGTCATGTGCTTTTTGCACAAAGGAAAACCTGCATTCTCTATTTTTGGTTTTTTTGAGGAAAATTTCTTTTTGAATCTCATTTTATACAAACTCCGTTTCTGTTGGAATTCACTGAGTGTACCATCAACCTCGTCAGGCTTAACTTTCATATTTAGTCCATCCTTTTTTTCTTTCTTTTTAACTCTCTGCCCTTCTCTCCCTCCAGCATAGTCTTGTTTGATACATTTGTAAACATCCTTTCCCACAACCTGGGGGAACCAGCTTATGAAGCAGATGTGGCTCAGCTGGAGTACAAGCTGGTGGCTGGAGAGTATGGCCTGATCATCAGAGTGAAAGGATTCAATCACAAACTACCTGTAAGCTCTGCTCCTCTCCTCACTGCTGTTATGCCTGCAGCTTTGCAGTGTGTGTGCTTTTCTGGAGCTGTGAATGGTTGGATGAGGTGTTTTAAATAGAAAAAATTGGTCTCTGGCAGGGTAATGTAGCAAATGTGCTGCTTTTTCTTGTGCTTACTTGTATAAAGATGGAGTTGTGTGAACTTACACAAGCTCAAATTACTGACTTCAGGCTGACTTAAATCTTCCTTTTAAGTAATAACTGTATCTCCATTAAAATTTTAACAGCTTTTTCTATAAAAAGAGCTTTGTGTCTCCCATGGCCATAAAGAGGATTGGAGCATTTCCATCTCTAAGTTGTGCCTATTTGCATGATGTCTGGAGAAGGGTGTCTGAAAAGAGATTTTGGTTTCAATTTGACTTTAGAGATCCAGCTTCTGAACATGCTCATTTTGGGTGCAGATTTTCTGTGTTGGCTTGCTGAGAGGATTGGGGGATCCCTGTTCCCATTCCCTAAATTCATGTAAGGCATGGCAGTCACAGAGAGGACACAGTGAAGAGGAGACAGCCATTAACTTCCTTTGCAAGAGCTTTGCTGGAGTTTTAAGACCATTAATCGTGTGTCAGACTTATTAATAGGAGTTTTAAGATACACAAGCAGCAAGGTCTGAATATTCTTTTTTTTAATCCTGAATGATGTCTCTGTTGTGATGTCATTGTAAAAGGAAAAAATGGAATATTGAATAAAGAAATGTTGGGGGTTCCAGGCTAGATTTGTTTCAATAGAATGTGGAAACTCCTATTGATTTGGGATATTGAGCTTATTCACTGTGTAAAAACATTGCCCTTCTGAAACAGTCATTTGGGATAGAATTGTTTAGTATAGACCATCTGGCAGAATGGAGGAATGTGCTTTAGTAATTCTCCATGTCTCAATAATGATAATTTTTTTATTAATGATAATTTTATATTATTGTATAGCATTAAATTAAACCAACAAAAACCATAACTGAAACTGTTCTCTTTACAGCTTCTATTTCAGCTCATCATCGATTACCTGTCTGACTTCAGCTTTACTCCAGCAGTTTTTGAAATGATAACAGAACAGCTGAAGAAAACGTACTACAACATCCTCATTAAACCTGAGACTCTGGCCAAGTGAGTTCTGGGGGGGCAGCAGTGGCTGAGGCTGAGCTGAGGGGCTCAGGGATCCCTGCTCTGTGCTCACAGGGCTGCTTGCGGGCTTTGCTGTAGCTTAAGGAGCCCCAGCAGCGTGACAGTGTTCACAGGGGTCTGAGGATGAGGGAAGAGATGAGGATCTGACTCCATGTTTCAGAAGGCTTGATTTATTATTTTATGATATATATTATATTAAAACTATACTAAAAGAATAGAAGAAAGGATTTCATCAGAAGGCTAGCTAAGAATAGAAAATGAATCATAACAAAAGTTTGTCTCGGACAGAGAGTCTGAGCCAGCTGACTGTGATTGGCCATTAATTAAAAACAACCATATGAGACCAATCACAGATGCACCTGTTGCATTCCACAGCAGCAGATAATCATTGTTTACATTTTGTTCCTGAGGCCTCTCAGCTTCTCAGGAGAAAAAATCCTAAGGAAAGGATTTTTCAGAAAATGTGTCTGTGACACAGCAACCCTGCAGCAGCGGGGCAGACGCATGGCCAGGGAGCTGCTGTCCCACAGTGACCTGGAGCCAGCAGCAGCTGCTGGGGGAGGGTACAGCCAGCCACAGGCTCCCTGTCTGCATCTGGAGGGGCATCTCTGGCATGAAGCAGCTCCTGATGAGCCCTGCCTGTGTTGCCTGGCCTGCAGGGACGTGCGGCTGCTGATCCTGGAGCACGGCCGCTGGTCCATGATCGACAAGTACCAGACGCTGATGAAGGGGCTCTCCATTGACGCCCTCTCCGCCTTCGTCACCGCCTTCAAATCACAGCTCTTCGTGGAGGGGCTCGTGCAAGGCAACTTCACCAGCAGGGTGAGTGCAGCCCTGGCAGTGCCAGTGCTCACTCTGGGCTTTAGCACACTGAGCTCTGATCTGCTTCTGCTCTGGCAATCTGGAGTCTCATCACCTCCAACACCTCAGGAGTGATCGTGGGCACAATCCAATGGCAGTCCACTAAGTTTTCAGGGATTTGGGTTTAAACTGCCAATAGGAAAAAATGTAGTAGATGTCTGTAATCTATTCCTCCTGTTGCCACCATTTTTTATATTGTTTGGTGTGTTGATGTATTTGATACGGAGAAATTCCCGCAGTGGTGCCACAGGAGGAGGCTTCCCTCAGAGCACATTTATCCTGGCAATCTGACTGCCTGCACGGTTTGGTTAAACCTCACTGAGTGCCAAACACATGCAGTAAGGATAACTGATGCTATTTCTTTGGCTTGTGCCTTCTCCTTCTGGAGAAGTGCAGAAAGCAGCGTGGAGACTCTGCAGTGTGAGGCTGGAGGGACTGGGGACAATGTGAGGAAGCAGGGATGTAGGAATGCAGGGATGTAAAGAGCAGGACAGCTCAGCTGCTCTTGGCTTGGGGCTCACTCTCTCAAGTGGCTGCCCTGAGGTGTGTGGTTGTGAATTGAGGTAATAATTCTCTTTTAAATAAAACTGATGTTTGCTTTCTTCCCTAGGAAGCAAAGGATTTCCTGAATTACGTTGTTCAGTGAGTATCTCTTGAATCTTTAATTGCTTATTATATGGAAACTATAATCAAGATAAGATTCTTTTCTGGAGGAGGGAGTCAGAGTGGGAGTGCTGAGAAATTCCTTTCTTCCCTCTGGTGTTTGCAAGGAGGTGGCTGTTGATGGTGGCAGTTTAAGCAGACAGTTCTGGTTTGGGGAAGGGGAAAATGATGTCAGACAAAGTGTGTAAATGTCTGGGTGTTGCTCTGGTTTTGGCCAAGGTGTGAGCAGGTGTTTGAAGTTGTGCTGTTTGTGCTCCCCCCAGAAAGCTCCACTTTGCTCCCCTGGCCCATCCCTGCCCCGTGCAGTTCCGGGTGGTGGATTTGCCAAACACCCACCTGCTGTGTAAGGTGAAAACTCTCAACAAGGGTGACGCCAACTCCGAGGTGACAGTCTATTACCAGGTACTGTGTGCTGGGCTGGGCTGGGCTGCTCCTCTGGCTCCACCCCTCCCTGAGAGCAGGCTCTGCACAGGGACATCACAGAGGGGACACACATACCTCATGTGAGCACAGTCCCTGTGCCCCAAGGCTGAACACAAGTGGGATTCCCTGAATTCCAGGTGGGGGGGTTCCCTGAAACCAGCACCTTCCCTTCCTGGACTGGTGCTGGGAGCTGGGTTAGTGCTGTGGCCGCTTCCTGGTGTCCCCACCTCTGATCTTGGGTGCTGGGCTGGGCCTGTCCCCTCAGGGAAAACCAGAACTTCCCATCTGTCCCGGCTGTATATTGTCCCTCAATGCTGCAGTCCAGGCTGAGGTGTGTGCCACAAGTCACCTTGGCCTGAGCAATCACATGAAACCTACCCTAAATTCTTCATTCTCTTTCCAGTCAGGTGCCAGGAACCTGAGGGAATACACCCTGATGGAGCTGCTTGTGGTAAGTTTGTGTTTGTGTCTCCCCTGAGCACTCCTTGGACTGAGGCCACAAGGCTGACTGGCCCCCAGTTGTTCTGTTGCTGCCCCTGGCTGAAATGTTTGGGTGCTGCAGTGCTGGACACTACAGGAGACTGTTCTGTAGCTCCCAACCCACTGAGGACTGAGCTCTCTTAATGCTGTGGTTGTGGCTGGCCAGGGACACTTCAGTGTCCCCCTGCTCTGTGTGGAGCCCACGAGGGGCTGCAGGCAGTGTCACCTCTGCTGTGCCTTTGTGCTGTTTCAGATGCACATGGAGGAGCCTTGCTTTGACTTCCTGAGGACCAAGCAGACCCTTGGGTGAGTTCACTGGGAGGAATTCTCCTGCACCTGCTCCTACACTCCTGCTTTGACTGGTCTCTGGTGGTTTTACTCTGGCAGTCCTTCCTGCACAGTGGCTAATCCTCAGTTACTGTAATGGAAACAGTGACATCAACACTTCAAAACCAAAAGCACCTATCAACAGGAGGTGCAAGCCAAGTTGCTTAAGAATTTCATCTCTCACCAGCGTGTTAACTCGGAATTATTCAGCATAAAGTTGTTCCTTGCACTTCCACACTCATCCCCCCTTCCCCAGAGCTGTTTTCACAGCAGCTCTGTGGTGCTGAGCAGCCTCCCTCAGAGGCAGCCTGCTACCTCAGGGAAACTGGAGCAGGCTTTTCACAGCTCTGGGTCTCTCACTCTGCTTGGATGAGTTTGCAGGAACCCAAATACCAACGCTCCCAAGTTTAAAAGGATTTCCTAAAGCTGAGAAAACACTGAAAAGCAGCAATGCAGAAAATACAGAAAATAAGACTATTGCAAATTTAGATCTCATATTTTTCTGTCTAAAGTACCAACACTATTTTAACTTGCAGCATGTCCTGTAGATGAAAAGTTAATTGTGCTTGTGTCCTTTTTTCTTTTAAGCTACCACGTGTACCCCACCTGCAGGAACACTTCTGGGATTCTTGGCTTCTCAGTCACAGTGGCAACCCAGGCAACTAAATACAAGTAAGTGCTCTCTGGGGAAAAGTTCTTCACTACTCCCAGCCCTGGCTGTGGGAGTCACCTGCTCCCAGTTGAGATTTCCCTCCTGTTTCAGGCCACAGAGGGATTTTTTAATTCAAGGGCATATCAGAAGGGACACTGCTGACAGTCACAACATCCTGATTCAAAACCAGCACCTGAATAAAACAGTAGCCTTAGGCTTCTTAAAACTGCAGTGGTCCTGACTTGAGTAGTGAAAAGTAATCTCAAGACTAAGTAAAATATCCCCCTGCCCTTTTAAAGCTATTTTGCCAGTTCAAATCCTGTAAATCCTGCCTAGCTGTTCTTGTGGCTCATGTTCAGCAGGCACAGCACTGTTCAAACCTGCATTTGATCTGCCAGAGTTGCAGGGGTTTTTGAAAAATGTGCCACTTATGAAAAATGACAGTGTCAGTGAAAGCTTAATTAGCACGGTGCTGCTGCCTCTAATTTTTACATTTGGACACTTCCACTGCTGAGGTGTTTGTCATCAGTGAGGGTTTTAATGTGTCAGAACCCTCAGGATCCATCACATCACATTTTCTTTCAGTCCCAGTTCTATAGCCCCTAACTGTGCAGGGCTCAGGGCTGCAGCTGGGGACAGCAGAGCAGGTCCCCAGCAGAGCAGGTCCCCAGCAGCATCACAGCAGTGGCACACAGCAGTGCACAGCTGAAAATGAGAGCACTGCACAAACTGACCACCAGGTGTTCTCAGATGAGTTTTCAGGGGATAACAGCAGTGTGTCTGTCCCTTCCTCATCATATGGGGGCTGCTACCTTACCCCTTAATAATTTGGAGTCTTTTTGTTTGTTTGTTTGTTTGTTTTTCCTGCCTAATTAAATTATTTGTTTCTCTTTTAGTTCTGAATTGGTTGACAGGAAAATAGAGGAGTTTCTTTCTTGCTTTGAAGAGAAAATCAAGGATTTAACAGAAGAGGCATTTAACACCCAGGTAAAACATCATCTTGAAAAGCTCTTCTTTGAGCTGCATGACTCAGTTACAGCTATCTGGTGATTTTCTGAGGTTTTCTGGACAAAGGCCTCACCTTTTAAAATCTGCCTCTTGCTCTGTTCTGCTGTTGTTCCCTAAACATCCATTCTCTGGCCATTTGCAGTTAAGCTCCAAAAGGAAGGAGCTACCTCGTTAATGTAATTCAGCTTTTCTCTCAACTGCAGTGTCTATGATGGTAAATTAAGGTATTTTAAACCCATTAAAGCTAATTCTCTTTTTCCATGTAGGTAACAGCTCTGATAAAACTGAAGGAATGTGAAGACTCCCACCTTGGGGAAGAAGTGGACAGGAACTGGAATGAAGTGGTGACCCAGCAGTACCTGTTTGACAGGCTGGCACGGGAGGTGGGTGTCCTGCAGCTGTAGGACACAAAAACCACACTGGTTTTGCAGCAGTTGCAAAGGCATAAATGGGATTTATGCTACTAGTGACACGCTGGCTCTAAAATTACGTGTTCTTTTAAAAAGGTTCTTTTATCCAATGGAGTAGAGGTTGCAGAGGAAATATTTTTATGTTTAAAATTACTTGCATTGCCACTGTGCTGCTAAAACCTCCTTCCTGTGGGTTTCAGATTGAAGCTCTCAAGTCTATTACACAAGAAGACCTGGTCAACTGGTTCCAAGACCACAGAAGCAACCAGAGGAAAGTGCTCAGTGTACATGTGAGTGTCTGTCAGCTCCTGTTGCCACCTTCAAGAAGCAGAGTGCAGTACGAGTGTGGCAGAGGAGATCTGTGATGTAACTTTTACTCTGGTTATCCACATTTTCTTCATTTATAAGTAGTGTTCTTGTTAGAATTGCATTTCAGTATCTCAAATTAACTGTTGGGTCAGAGAAACACTGAATGAGATCCCAATTTCTCTTCTGGTACCTTTTCCCAGGTGATTGGATATGGAAAGCACGAAGGGGACTCAGAGGTGACAGCTGTCTCAGGACAGAACTCTTCATCTGGTGAAATACCTCATCTTGTTTTATTGCCCCCCTCCTCTTTGATGCGTGACTTTACTTCCATCAAGGACATCAAAGCCTACACATCAACTCTGAATGTTCTCCCTTACCATAAAATATTGAAATAAAACTGATACCTTGCCCTGCCCTGCTGTGTAACACAGGTGCTTTCTGCAACATCAACATCACAAACCTATTTTTATTAAACCAGAGCTGTAGTGGTAGCTGGGATGAAGAGCCCATTCAGACACTGAGGAAGCTTTCCTCAAGTTTCCAGCCAACCTCTCATCACCTTCCCAAGTTCATTAAGAAGAGGCACAGCCCTGACTTCCCCACGGGTGCCACGCTCTGCTCTCCAGCTGTCTGGAGCTGTGGGCTCTGCCCTCGTGTCCAGCCTGGCTTGCACCATCCCTGCAGTGCTGCAGCAGCTCCTCAGCAGCAGTGACAGCTCCTCAGGAAGGATCTGCAGCGCTCCTGGAGCAGGGACAGTGGGTGGGAGCGGGAGACAAGCCCAAGGCTTCCATCTCACACTGCTTTTTTAGTTTTTCTGTATGTGCAACATAGACAAAATTAAGATGAAATCAAATAAAAGCTAGACTTAACTGTGGAGAGAAAAGTAGTTTGATTGCTACATCTAGCTACTTACTCAATCATTATTAACTGTAGCAAATGTAGAGGTTCCTGACGTGCTGGCAAGGCTGGATGTAGAGTCCAGAAAACTTCTGCAGATGCTCATTTTGCTACTTCATGAGCTACTTTAAGAAGTAGGTTTAGCTAGCTGCAAGGATTATTCCAGTGGAAAAACAAGTACTTCTAACATATTTCACATAATCAATTTATCATTACTCAACTGGAAAACAGTCTTCCTGCAAAGGTTTATTGTGAAATAAATAAAAAGTCCATAAGAGAAGTTTGAAAAATCTATTTTATGAAGCTTTAAGATGCATTGGGTAGAATTATCTATGGTTACATTTCAATCTCAAAATAACAGTTATTTTGGGCAAGACACTGAAATGCCAAAAGATTTGATTATCATACAAGTGGAAGATAACATTGATGTAGCATTTTCTAACAAATTGTCCCATCGGAGGAATCCTCATATTTACACGTTGCAAACATCAGCGAGATTTAAATGACACCTTGCATTTTGTTCCTTGCTTTTTAAATATGTAGGACCCAGGATTATGATGCAACTGCTCCCAGCGCCGTGGCCTTCACAGTGGTTACACAGTGTCTGAGCCTGGCCACTGCCACCAGAGCCAGTCCCTGCCCGGAGCTGCTCAGCCTCTCGTGAATTGCTTTGTCTGTCTCAGTAAGTCCAATATCCCTGAGAAAGGAACCGCTGCAGCTGCAGGAGGGCCGGGGCTGGGCTGGGTGTGTGATCATTGCTGCGGGTGTGGGCTCAGCTGCCAGCCCAGCCCAGCCAGGCCAGGCCAGGCCTCACCCCCTCAGTGCTTGCTGGCAGCGAGGCGCTTCAGCAGCGGCTCGTCGTACACCCAGCACTCCCCGTCCTCGTGGAATAACTGCAAAGGAATAACCACATGTGAGCTTTGTTGTGACTCCAGAAAGGAACAAAGGCTACAGGCTGAGCTTCACCCTGTTGGAATAAAGCTCACCCTCGTTTCCCAGGAGGTCTCGTTCTCCTTCCTGGCCCTGGCCTCGGCTCTCTGCCGCTCCTCAAGCGCGTGCTTGGCCGCCGTGGCTGCGTCGATGTCTCTGATCTTCAGGTTGTAGGTGACATCCTTCCATAAGCTTCAAAGAGAAAGGGCAAGGGAGACTTTTATGGGAGCAGAGTGCTACAAGTTGAGACATAGCAGCGAACAGAGGTAGATCTCAGGTTAGAGAAAGGGCAGAAAAGGCCTCAGGATATTTGAGATTTGTGCTGTTATGGCAGGAGGGAGCAGGCTGTGGGGGAGCTCTCCCTGCACATTTGATCCCAATTAGGATGTGACTGAGAACTCCAGGTCTCCTCTTGCCCCTTAAATCCCCAGCCTGCCTGTACCTGGGCTCAGGGAGAGCAGAGCATGCAGTGCTTGGATCAATGCAGCTTTAGTCCCTGTACTCCAGACTGGAGTCTAACTAAAATAAAATCTTAATGTTCCCAGTAAACTGAAGTTCTTACCAGCGAGACTCAAAGTCGTCTTGGTCCTCCAATTTCCTTACCTTCTTCTTTATTGTAGGCATTTTCTTGGTATCTATAAAGACAGCATTCTCCTGGAGTGGAAGATGAAAAAGAAATAAACCTACTCAGTTCTTTAGCTAGACTTCAAATTTATACACCCTCACACTCTAGTGCACTGGTTAGCAGGAAATAAATGAAACATGATAATTCTTCAGATTCTCTTCTTGTACAGAAATCAAGCTTCCCTTAAGAATAAATGAACAAGTTTTACCCCAGTTCAGCATTCATTTGGACAGCCTCATAGGAGGTTCCAACTATTAATGTTTGTTTAAAATAAAATCCCAAGCCTACGAAACCACCCCAAACCCCCCTTTCTAAGTACAACCTTGTATTTCTGATGAAAAGAGAAAGAAGAAAGCAAGCTGTGTTACCCCTGTGGAGTACTTTGCATACATGACCCCATTCCATTCTCCTTCAATGGAGCAGAAGGGTTTCTTGTCATTTGGAGAACTAAAGAGAAACAAACAGTCATTTCTCAGCTATATTACAGCAACTGAAAAATCCTAAAGGATCAAAACTTGGTCTTCTGTAAAGCCTGGTTTATATCAGCCAAAGAGTCCCTGCCCAGCACAGAAGAGGAGGGCTCTGTTCACAAGGGGGCACTTTGGCATGAGTGAGTTACATAAACCTTAACAGGAAACACTGGTCAGGGTACACCAGGCCTTGCCCGAGGGCTGGATCTGCATTTAGAGTTTAGGAAAGCAGTTACAGGCCTTCCACACAGATTTAGGGTGGGGAGCTTTAGCTTAAAAAGGTTTCCAGACTACTGGGAAACACAAGACACCAGTTTTTAAATGGCATCTATCAATGTTTCAATGATTTAAAACCAAGTTAAACCTCATTTTGTCAGCACCCACTTGCTGGCATCACACAAATGCCATGGGAATTTCCACTGAAATCTCTGTGCTGGGTATGTGCACAGGGTTTAACCAAAATCCACCAGGTAAAAATATGTGAAGTTTGCAACTGACACACTCTGAGCACTATCCCAGGCTTGCTGCAATATTTGTATTTGTAGGAAAGGTAATGATGGAGTCATTTTTGATAATTCAGGACAGCAAAGTTCCCTTTGGGAACCAGCTGAGGATGTTTTCAAGCAGCATAAAGTAGGACACAGGCCTGTGCAGCTTCCTCACAAACTTGGCAACAAAATTCCATGACAGGTAATGATGAGCTAAGTTCTTCTGGGTGTTGCTGCTTCAGCATTTTACACTCTTGACTGTCTTGTTAAAGCTGTTGGCATTTAAGGAAGGGAAAAGCAAGATGAAGGAAGCTGCTTACAAAATTTCAGCTGTAATTCTGTGCTTCTTTCCTCCATAAAATGGTTTTGTGTGGAAGACAATGGAAGCATTGTAACCTGTCTTTGAGCAATTGATGCTGCACTCCCCCCCAAGCTCTATCCATGGCACAGTGAGAATAGACCTGCAATCAGAAACACAGAAATGCACATCATGATAAGCTCTTGACCAATAAATACCAAGCATGAAACATTACAAGGCATTAAAAATGAAAAAAAAAAACAATTAGAACATTTACTTGCCTTCCATAGCCATTAGGAAAAGTCAAAATATAGTGTTCATCATGATCTAGGCATGTAACACACCCTGTTAAAGAAAAATACAAATAGATTTGAAAAACATTAAGCAAAACCTCTACAGAACTTTTCATAATGATCTCATGAAATATGCCCTTAAAAACAGGTGCCATGAAAAGGAAAGGTGGAGGAACTTCATTTTTAATGGATGCTGAGAATGCCCAGCTTCTGGAGGAGGCAGGGATGGCAGTATTTTTGGGGAAAACTGGGCCCTAGGTGTGTTTTCAGCACACAGAGAGTGTGGAAGGAAATCTCTAATTCAGATCCATAAGCTCCAGTTACATAAATTCAACCACTGCTTACATTTAGTACCATGACTTGAAATAATTTATGTAAAGTATTCTATAAAAAATCTTAGCTGCATAATTTAATTTCTCCTCTGCTGTACAGTTGACACACACATACCTTGCCCTATGTTATGAACCCCAATAGACATTCCTAGGAATTTGGACTTGGTCCATATGTGAGCATTGAACTGTATCCTCTTGCTAAAACACTCTGCATAAAATGCTGAAACTGAAGAGAGAGGCAGGTATTAAAAACAGCAGCACAAGACATTGGTACCTTTGTTCCCAAATTCATTCCCTGGAAAATATCCCCAGGTGCCTCACACTTAATGGGTTACAGAGTTTGCAATTAATTTCTCACAAAAGCAGTTTATAATTTTTCAGTCTTTATAAATATTCAGCTTTTAAATTTGGAAAGTGTAAATCCAGGATTTAAGCTAAGAGCTGATTTTACTGTCCCCCTTCTCGAGGCAAAGGTGTTGTCACAACTTACTTGGAGGATGGTGAGAGACCTGCTCTGCCACAAAGGTGACGTTGCTTTTGCTGACCCAGGGGACTGGTCCTTCAGAGACTGGCTCCTGTGGGACAGGGCAGAGCACTCCATCACTCACAGTGCCTAACAACACTGGAAGCATCCCTGAGAAGCTGCCTCCATCCCTAAAGGCTTCCAAAAATGTACTGCAGGACTCCTTAGTCCTGGAACTATGATCCTTTATAAAGGATCTACTCTCTTATTTTTAAGGCTAAATGTCTTTAACTGTCCCCAGAACAGTCAAACTGAAAGACTCATGCAGAAACCCAATTACAAAATAGTATTTAAGCAGCTGAAAAAGTTTTTGCTTTTGCTTCTGAAAAAGTCTGACCTGCATATTAATAATTATCAGATTCTATGTAGCACAAAACCATAAACTAATATTTATTTCCTGTGGCAAAGAATGCAAAGTGTAGTTAATTCATGGCTGGAAGCAGTGGAAGCCCAAATATAACACTGCCTTTATGCCAGCAAATTGGAGTGCAAATATTCACCTCAGAGACAAGATTTCAGCAAACAGATCAGTGGGAAGGAAAGGAAATAATGCATGGCTTATACCCAAATAATCACATTGACTTGGATGTATGACACTGGGGCTACATGAAGCATCTCACAGCAGCACTTGCCACACCACCACTGGCAACTTCCTCAGGCAAGAGGCCCAAATGAGGTGCCAAAAAAGAGAAACAACAACAAAAAAACCCCCTCTGGGCTGCACTGGTTTAAAAAAAAAAAAGAAGTAAGAACTTTGGGAATAAACAAATTCATAATTCGCGCTATGAAACAGTTCAGGGAAAAAGGACATTTTCAACATGTCAAGTTGTTCTTTAAAAAACAATAAATTTTGTTATGCAAGATTTATACTTCTGTCAAAAGAAAACAAGGAAGGATGGGGAGAATTGGTTAAGAAATTGCTACAGTTTGTTGATTTGCTACTTAAGCACAGCATAATCCATTTCAGTCAGTGACTTAACAAAGCTTTGGGTTGCATCTCTGCATTGTGGGCTCCAAAAAACACCACAAGAAACTCACCATGTCATCCTCAGTGCCAGGCAACACCCAGTGGCAGCGGAAGATCTCCCCCAGGATGGGATTGTAAGGCTTCTTAGCAACTGACCCCTTCCTTCCTGCATGGAAAGCTGAGAGGTACCACTTAACCACCTGAACCATCCTCTCCTTGGGATCCTTCTGGTCACTAATGCTACAGAGAGAGAGAAAAAAGGACAGGCAGAGTGAAATATGAGCAGGGACCTTGGATACAGGAAAGTTTTATGGGTGCTTGGTTGTTTTACAACTACCAGTTTGGCTGATTTGACTGTTTTTTGAACAGTCAAATAATTTTTCAACCAAAATCCAAGCAGTATTCTTCAAAACTACCAACTTGTGGCAGCGCACAAGGGCCATGAGCAGCATGAGCAGCAGTGAATGCTCCAGTTCCAAAGTCACATACCTGACAAACAAGTCTGGGTGTGCAAAGAAGTCAGCATACATTTCCAACAGCGACCTCCTTTCCAGGATGAACGTTGGGAGAACCACCTGAGTGAAGGAAAACAACTCATCCAGCTGAAGGCATTGGAATATCCTGTACAAAAGCCAAGTGGAAATAGCAAACAGAGCGCCCACAGCATCGTGTGCTCTCAGCTGACTGTGAGCCTGAGCTCACCAATGAGTTCTGACATATGCAGGTCAGTTGGCACCTTCTCCAAACCCTAAGGTTTAACAGGAACAGTCTCATCCTACATGTATTCTAGTCCCACTCAGAGCACATCAGAAGCTGTTCTGAATTCCACTATCTCTGCTGATTTCATTTCATCTCTGTGTACACAGTCAATTTTCAGTGACAAACACTCACCTGCAGTCCCATCCTGCTGCATGTCTCATCAGGATCAAGGTTAAGCTCTTCCCTGCAACCTCCCAAAGGTCCATTGTGGATCTGCTCAGTGTGATCCACCCTCAATTAATGTTGCCTACAAGGTACATGCTCATAAAGATTCCTGGCAGCCTAATTTGAGATCAGTAATTTTCAGCTATCCCAGGAATTCCCAGAACAGACACAGTTTGGATCAATTCCTATTCAGAACTGCCAGAAACCTTGAGCAGTTTGCTTGTGAGCTGCTGGCTGTTCCCCCAGAAAAGTGTTATCTTTTTATTATCTACTGTTCATTCCAGGCTGCACAGTTCAATTCATCCACTTAAAGAAACTCATGGATAAGGATTGATCTCTCCTGCCCTTTCTCACTCTGGAATTTCTTGTTTAAATTTATCCAAGCTGCCTGGAAAGACCAACACCTTCAGAATGCTGCTCATTGTGCCTTCAGACAGACACCAGCATGAATCTCATCCATGAAGAACCCATCCCTCACCTTGCCAGACCTAAGTGTAGCATTTCAAAATACACAGGCAACTTATTTCCTCATTAAGATCCCAACTAAGCCAAGCTTTTCACCATGTGGTTACTTCTCCCTTTCACTTTATGCTTTATTGAATGCCACCATATCTTGGGATCTTGTAGCTCTTTATTCTAGGAAGCTAAAGACAGGAGTAACATTTCAGCATTCTCCCTATGCCAGCTTCACAAGCACTCCAAGAATTAGGTTCAAAGAGAACAAACAGCTACTTTCCATAGCAAACTATTTTCCCAAACAGATTTTAGCATCTGGATATACTTATTCTGCAGCTACTCTTCCCCTTCCAGTAAGAACTCCAATTCAAAAACACCATGCTAAAGAGATTACAGCTCCACCAGCTCTTAGAACAAATATGCAGTTAAATTATGCAACCTTTTTTTTACACAGAACTCTGGTTTTACTGCCCCTCCCATCCCCATGAAGACCAGCAAGTTTACCTTGGTGAGGTCCATGCCTAATCTCACTTGTGACAAGAGATGCATGATAACACTTTTGTGCTCCTCCACCGACTCTCCTTCGCCATCATCTTCTCGATCGTCGGGAGGATCAAAGAGATCTGAAAGACCAAAGAAATGGCTTTTGTTTTCCTCTAAACCTTCAAAACCAGACTGGATTTCATTAACATGTAAGTCAAAAAATACAGGTTTTAAATCCTATAATTCAGCAATCTTCCATTAGAAAAGAAACAGTAGATAAAGCACTTCCCATAAGTACCCTGCCATATACACACACACACACATATATATATATATATAAAATCCTGCATATATTGACCCAGTTTACACACAATTAACAATCAATAACTCCTTACTGGAAGATCACACAGGCCACTTACCAGCATCATTTGTGCCATTAGACATGGAAGAATTGAGGGACTCTGTGGTATCTGGGCGTTTCAGGCTGCTCCCTGTGCTGCTCCGAGTCAGGACTGCAGCAGACCCTGAAGAACTACAGAAGACTAATCAATTCTCACAGTTCAAATTAAGTAATTCAGACCAAATTATTGTAATTTGATATTCACAGACAGGGAATTTAGTGATAGACATCAATATATGTGCAGTGGCAGACATTAATACACATGGTGCATGCTAATTCACAGAGAGCTCAGAATGGATTGCAGCTGAAGGAATGGGACAGCCTGCAGCCTCAGATAACAGGAAGGCAGAAAACAGCTGACTAATCCCTCTTTGGAATGTGTAGCATCTCTTAAAATTATTTTTTCAATTAATAAAAAATGAAGAGTAAATAGAGATTTTGGGGAAAGGGTGCCAACTTCAAAGAGTATCTTTTAGCAAATGTGTGAGGGAATTGGCCCCTTACCAAAGGCTGCAGCAAATGCTTGTGAAATGCACCATGGCCTCAGATTACAGCTCTGAGCTGGGGGCTTCCAGAGTTTGCTTTGTTAGAGTTTCTAAACATATATCTGATGGAATGGGAAGGAGCAGAGGAAGAAACTGCCTCCCTCTACCTGTGGCTGAGAGCAGGGGTAATCTCACTCTGTTACACAAAGTGGCTTTTTGACCTCCCCCACCTTTTAAAACCACTTTCTGCAAGCAGACAAGGCATGCCCTCGGAGATACAGACTGCACACACTGCACACTGCCAGCTACTTACTCCATGCATCGCTTTGGGGAAGAACTGCTCTGGTAGAACTCATCAGCATCATAGAACTCATCCTCACTGCTCGAGTAAGAAAAATCTGGGACTGTATTTGGAGACAGGTTGACATGGCTTGGAGAGGTAAGACTGCTGCTAGGTGCTGACTGCCCACTCCCTGTGGAGTATTAAAAATTACAGAAACAATAAAAATGAATTCTTTCAAAATCTACTGAAACAAGAATTGTTCAAATCGATAAAGACTGACACAAACTCAAAAAAGGAACTTACAAAATTAAAAGTAATATTCAGGCAGGTTCCTAAAGAGTTTAACAGTTGACAAAAGGAAAGTCACAAGGAAAATGAAGAGCACAGAACACTAGGAAAGTTTCAGGGACATGCTTTCTCCAGTTACTGCAAGACTGCAATGCTGGGGAGACTAAGGGAATTGGTAAAACTCGTACATTTGTGTATACATGGTGGGGAGAAAGAGCAGCATTACTGGTTTTAACAAAACATTGAAATTGGTGTTGATCCAAAGCAAGATGCAGGCCAATAATATTGTTTTAATGACTAATTACAGGGTTTCTTGTGTTTCAATAAAAGTTACCCAGAACTGTACCTGTACTGTTTGGTGTTGGAGTCTGGTTCCCGAGCGATGCTACCACAGGTCCCACTGGCAAAGAGGAGGGTCTCTGCTCTGACTTGCACAGCTGAGCAGGTTCTAGGGGATATTTTGACATGTTAACCTCAAAACCCCAAAATTCAGAAGAAGATTCCACATTATTTCACCTCACCTCCAAAAATCAAATAATTATTAACCAAAGATAGCATCTAAAAAAACCCACGGTTGTTTAGCTAGAAATCATTTGCCTTTTCTGAAAATCATAGTTTCATTTTTAAAAAGAGTTTTAGAAATGCAAGCCAGTAACTGAGAGTAAATAAAACACATCAGCTTATCCCCAGAACCAGGCTGGTGAACTGGTGAGAATTCTCTGTGCCTCCTGCCCCTGCTCAGCCCCTCTGAGCTGGGTGTGCAGTCACTGCTCTGGGTGGCTGTCCCCAGCCCACCTGGCAATGTGACAGCCTGGGAAGGGGCTGTCCCCAGCCTACCTGGCAGTGTGACAGCCTGGGAGGGCATGGTGCTGATCCCTGATGGCTCCAAGGGGCTGGGCTGATACACAGCGTCCACGGGGTTGATGGTGCTCTAGGCAAGAAAAAGAAAAGCACATTTTTTTTCCCCTCAATTAAAACAAAATAAAGCATAGATAGCAAGAACATTGTGAGCATGAGAAATGCCCAAATGCAAGAGAGTGAATTCCTGAGAGAGGAAGTAAAACACAAATTGACAGTTGAGGACATGAGAAATACTTTTGAGGTGGGAATATTTTGATTCTTTACACAGACTGCACAATAAATTGGATTTGATGCAGATTTGAAGCATCCTATAAAGAATTCTTATTTCAGGTTCTTGCTTCTGGTATGCCACCCAATGTCCATTAATTAATAATGCATGCAAAGAGTGGAAAGTTAGATGCAAATTATCTGGCCAAAATTAAGATAGGTAATCAGTAGTTTAAAAAAAATCTCAAAAATTCATTTTGCAGATTAACCCATAAATCAAAACAAGAATCATCAGCATGCTTAGAGCCATGAAGCAGCTTTGTTGGCAAAATTCTCCCCAAAGCAAGCTGACAGTGCTCAGTGCAGCTCAGGAGAGGACATCTCAACCTACTTCTCAATGTGGGCACTTGGAAAATGAAGCACCAGGTCAATTCAATGCTCCCAAAAGTCACTGACTTCAGTTGATGTCCTTAGTTTTTATGCATCTAGACCCTTGGAAATCTGAACTGACATGTCTTTTAACCCAAAATGTCATCTAAGCACTGTTTGTTATTTATGTTTACACACAACCGCCAATCGTGGTTGTTGAGTAAAAGGCATATAAACCCTTTTCCAAGCACCTTGCAATTTAAATGCCTGATCTATCAGAACTATGAAAATTTTTGCTCATTTTGCTCAGAAATGCAGTCAGTATGTTCATCCCTATCCTTTTTTTTTTTATGCCAGTATTTAAAAGAAGTGTCTACAACTGTTTTCCTTTCCCTTTAGTCCATTCATTTCTATTTGCATTCAGACTGAGGGAAACAGGCTCATTTTAACCTTCTTCCCATTTTCCTTCTCAAGGCAGATTCCTTTCCTGCCTTCTTTCCCAGTTACCTGAAATTCTGAACTTTATCCTACATTTGGATGTCTGGACAATGCTCTCAGACACATGGTGTGGTTCCTGGGGCTGTCCTGTGCAGAGCCAGGAGCTGGAGCACTATGATCCCTGGGCATCCCTTTCAACTCAGGACACTGTATGACTCTAAAAATCAGTGAAAAGTTCTATTATTTTTTTTTATAGCACAGGATTTCTTTAACTAAAAACAGAACAATTATTCTCTGCTTATCACTAAAAAAAAAAAACTCCATTAAAAACATCCATAAAAGTAGCTTTCTACAGTTTCATTGGTTTTACTACTCAGTATACAAATAATCCAGTACAGATACTATTACTCCACTGCATTCCAGCATAAAGGCAATGTCCCTTACCCAGTACTTCACCTCCTTGTGGAATTATGTATTCAACACAGGAACATCCCTGTCCCACAGAGTTCACAGTTTAAAATGATGATCCCATCTTAAGAGTAAAGATTTAAAACCCAAGATGGTTCTATGATACACAGGATGCTATTGCTACCTACATCTCCCTTATTTTTTAGGGAAACTAATATTCCACATGATACAGAACACTGGTATGATAAAGAAAGTACAAACTCTGATTTTGTGTTCAGGGTTGTAGCCTCATCCTTAAACAATTCTCCATACTGCAACAAGAACTGGAGTTTCATGTTGGATATTCTGAGGGATGCCTTCATGAGCTAGAAACAGCTGAAGGCAGACCTGAAAGTCTCCTGCTCTGAGTTTAATAACAATTGAATAACAATTACACAGAAACAAGACTCATCCCACCATGGCAGCAAACAATGATTATATTTCTGCCCAAGTTTAAAGTGAAATCCTGACATTTAGCCCAAAGTGATGCTGACCTCCACAGCATCACAATTTTAGACTTCACAATCACTGACCCACAGTTAATATATTCTTACAGAAATATTTTTTCCTCCCCAGTATAGCCCAGCCCACAGTTAATGAGATCAGTGGCTAATCAAATTCAGACTATATCAAGCTGCAATATCTCCATGCAATTTCTGAGTTGCAGCCCAGATGTGCAGGTCCCCTGTGCCTGTGGAAGTGCCTTCCTGCACAGCTGCTCTTTTCCAGGGGACATCACAGAAGCTGTTCCCTCAACTAAGACCTGAATTATGTTCCATCTGCAGGGCACATAATAATTCACCTTATTTATGATAAGCACAAAACTGAAATATGCATGTGCATCTTCAGCCCAAGGTTCACACCAGAAAATCCAACTGCTAAATCTGTTTGTAGTGGACAAACAACCAAGGCCTGGGAATTACTGACAGCTCTAAGGAAAACACATCAGGATTTTTAGAGTTTTTACTGAAACCAATCTCCTATTAGAGGTATCTGAAATGTACTCAAGTGACAAAAAAAGAACAAAGAAAGAGAAACCACGTGTGACCAAAACCAAAAATGACAGAAGTTACATTAAAAATGCAGCAGTTCTATTAAAGAAGAAACATTGCTTAGACAGACATTACACAACTCTGCATCAAAGCAGCAGCACTGTAGAAAAGACAAACTACTTGAAGCACACGGAGAGCAGATCTATTTCCTACACAAAGACACTTCAGACAGAACACAGAACTATTTCTATGCCAGTAATTTCCCTTTCATCTGTTCACATGGCAGATTGTTATCTAAGTGTTCAGTCACAACACTGCTGCTCAAGACACTCCACACAAGTGACCACTCTATCTTCTAAAGACAAGGGTGTTAGCCAACCTCAGGAGCTAAGGACTCAACAGGAATTTTAACAAGACACTGGAAGCAGTAAATTAGAGAAAGGAAGAAGCATGTTGCAAAGTGAGTGGAAACTCAGGTCTCTGTTCACATGTTCTGCAGAATTAAAAGGAGATAAAGATTAGATTTAAACTTACTATAAGTCCATTTGCGTGCTTCTCCTCATTATTTTGGTCCTTAAGGAAAAAATGTTAAAAATATCAACATAACAATCTTGCATGACTTATCAGTTCTGTGCTAAGTGAGAACAGTGAGTTTCCCTCAGGAACGTTCACATTTTCAGCCATAAAATGTTCCTCATCGTGTGATCCAGTAACTGAACTTGGAGGACACAATTCCACACACAGTCACTGCACCTCTGAATATCAGCATTTTCTGAGGGCCTGTCCACATGAGTGCAGACAATTTTAAAAATATCCCTTCTGTACTGCAGAGTACAGTCTGCTTTATAATGTGGGTGCTCCCCAAATACCTAGGAGCTCCCCAAAATATGCTCTGCAGCTCCTCTAAGTCCCTGAAAAATGAAGTTTTCAGTTTCTGTGATTAACACACAAGAAAGGCAGAAGTTTAATTTGAAAGGTTTTAACTTTTGCTTTTTGGCATCCACTATATTTTAAAATGTTTTTAGATCATTCACTAGCTCAGACTTTGGGGTTTTTTTGCCCAGAAGCACAAGTGAAAGAGCAGGCAATGTAAAAAACATCTGTCCTCAGGGGAATGACACGAGCAGCAGACCAGTTAATGCCAATCTGAGCCAGCAGAGTTTTAGCACTGAATATCACCAGTATCAATTCTACTGAACACTAAGCCAAATCTCTTCCCTTGTGCTGCAAAGTTCATATTAGTCTGTACATCAATGCCTAACTTTATCCAGTGTGAACCTCAAAACTCGTCTGCAGAGTATTCCCCTGGATTTCCAGTTACATTTTAAAGGAACAAGAACAAAAGAGCTGTAAGAAGTATAAAGAAAATTGGCACATATTTATGTTTTGATACTTAATACATCCTTCCTTAGCTTATACAGTTGGCAATAGGCTGTCCAAATTTCATCTCTGCTAGTTGACATTTTTGAAATCTGGCTTTCCATGATAAAAAAAACACCAAGAACAAAAAGTTCCACTGGCTTGTAAATTTACAAAACACATTTTTTTCCCAACACAAAAAACCCCCCCATGTTGTGTCCATCATCTTAAGACCTAAGAAATAAACCACAAAGATGCTGCATGAGCACTGATGCTTGCTGTCCCTGGTAATGCACCAGTAAGGTAACAAAGGGAGAAACTCCACAAAACTGGGCAGGCAAGACTGGCCAGAAATGGAGTGAAAAAGAGAAGGGAAGGATGCAAAACTAAATATCTAAATTATAAAAGGTACTTCATAACACATATATAACATATATATCTCAGTTTTACCACATCACTGGCAGAACATTCAATGTATTTTACATCACACACATCAGCAGGGCTGGACATCTTCAGCTGCCACACACACAGAGGGGACACCACATGCCAAATGCTCCACCTTTTTTTATTTTGTATATAATTTTGCTCCTACTTTGTTTATTTTGACTGCTTTTTGATAAGCAATGAATATTCCATGACATATTCCTGTTTAGCTGGTATTTAGTTCATTATTTTGGAAATGTCATGAGTCACCTCAGTATGAGTGATGTAATTACAGACTATTTACCAGCAAGTTTAATGAAAATTTAGCTGTCCAAATATTAACACAGGTAAAAATCCATGAAACAGGACAACAGAACACTATTTAAAAAAGAAACAAAAGAAAACTCCAATAAACGAAAGTCCAGGTTTGCCTCAACGTTCCAAAATAATCAATATAATAAATGGTTGTGTGTTGGAAACAGAGAGTTCTAAGCATCAAGAGAAGTGGTAACACAGATTGGCAAATCTGTCTGCTAATGAGAAAGGCACTGTGGAAGTAAAAATGGGGTGCAGGGTGGTGTTAAGATGATTTGTTTTCAGCAGGGTCAGTCAGCAGCCATACCTGCCCTACAGATTTGGGAAAAAAACCCTGCAGAATCTTACAAGGTCTCTACTGGAGAGCACAAAGCTACAGCACATTTTTACACAGAGATTGCATCATACACAAGCAACTTGCAGAACTGTGGGGAAAAAAACCCCAAACCCCTCTGTACTATAAATTTTCTACAGCAGCAGAAAATCAGGATACCAACACAGTTAATGGAAAAGGTGTGGGGGGAAGGAAGACAGAATTCCCTTGTAGTTAAAAAGTACAATTGCCTGAGAGACAAAGAAGGTGAAGAGATGAAGCAGAAAAGAGGTTATTAAAGTACTGGGAATTTTTTTTTCACTCTATGTGGATCAGCATCTTGCAATGAGCTGTGCATAAGGCACCCCTTTAACCCACCTTGTCTTCAACAGCTCCAAGAGAGCTTCAGATATGGTTTAGCGAAACACCAAAACAATAAACCCCCACTCCTTAGTGGGTAAGCTCAACTATTTACACTGGTTAATGTTTAGTGGTACTGAAAGAAGGACTTCAAGGTCTGATTTAGTGCAACAAAAAGCAAGTGTTAGCACCTTTGGGAGACTCAGATTCCACCTGCCTTTACACTCACATGGCAGCTGGAGCAGTAAAGGACTGAACCTGAACTAAATGACTGCATCTGCCGCTACCAGCTTTGTCCATTGTCAGCAAACCCCCTAAAGAACTTCAAAATATGTTTTAGCATCAGCATAAGTGGTCACATTTGTCTGACTCCCAGTGAACTCACACAGAGCAGAAACAGGATTTGATATTCAACAGAAACAAGAAAGATAACCCAGTTACCAGCTCTGATCAACAGCCTGAAAAGCAGATTACAACTCTGCAATTTCACATTTGCTAATTACATAGCAGAGGTTTTGAAAAAGAGTAAAATTTCATAGGAATTAAACCCCTGTGAAAATAAGAAATACTAAATACATTTCTACAGTAATTAAGAAAAAATGAGCTAGTAATTGCCTGCAGTTTGTCCAACATCTTCCTCAATACAGCAAATCACATCTAGATAAGAAAATCAACATATTGCCATCTAACCTATCTACAATTGACTCCATCAAATCCCTAGAAAATGACATCTTGTCTACTGACTTCACTGTACTAAAACACCTCTAAATATACCCAGGACTAAATAACAGCAAATTAAATACTGAAAGGCCTTTGTTGCTGGCACTACAGTGAAGGATTGAAGTAGCCTCACTGCATGTTAAATAAAAACTGTGCTACCTCCAAATTAATGTGGCACAAAACTATTTCAATGTTTCAACCCTAGTGCTTGTAAAAAAGTTTTGGTTTTGTACAAACCTGTTAATTCACAAACATTTTCTTCACAGATTCTTAAGTAATATGTATGAAAATTGAATTTCACAAAACATGCACTGATCCTTTCAGTGAATGACTTTTGATCCTTTAAGATTCTAAATACTTCAATTTTCACTGCACTCAATTTTGTACAACATATCTGGCATCTAAAATGAAGACTAACAGTAGTCTTGCATTCCAAAGCTACAAAAAATAGTTGATCCAGAATTACAGGAAAAAAAAATCCAGGAGCCCACACCTATTTCTGGATAAATCAGAATGTGTTCTGAGTAGGTCAGCCTGAAATTCTGAAAATACCTTTATTTCTTTGCACAATATCACCTCCCTCCACTTTGGTCACAAGATACAAATCAGCAGTTGGTAATTCACATATCCTAAATATAGAATGTTAAACCTGTAAGGGCAGAATCTGACAAACAGTAAATCCACAACTCCCCAAATTGTAAAATCCAATGGAATATGTAGGTGAAAAGCATAAGTGCATTACCCACACTGCATTCTCAAATAAAACAATTCTAACTTCAAGAAGTTCCAACATCATGATGAACTTCAGACCTGTGACAGACCTTGCCAAACTGGTTTAATTGTTTTCATCATCTTTCTCCCCTTTTTATTTGTTAGCCACACTCTTAAATGAAGCAGAAAGAAGAGTTTTGTTACGTTCCTGTTCTGTCAACCTGACATTTGCTAAGTTCTTCTTCAGTCTAGTAGCAAACTCTGTAAAAGAAAGTTGAAAGAAAACTTGAGCCAACATGACTGTTACCATGAGGATTAGCAGGACTGTCTGCTGTGGAACTCAGTATTTCAGAAACTTCATTAAAATAAAAGCAGAAATCAACTTGTAATTGTTTTCTTGTTCCTGGATCATACAGAAGGCACTTTAAGGTTTCAATTAGATTAATGCTGTATCGCTAAAATTCAGAATAGTTTAGAGTGTACTTACTTTAGCAATCTGTAGCAACACAATGCAGTGTTTTATTGATTCTACCATGCTCTAGGAAAAGAAAAATATCAGAAAAAAAACTGTTACTATCTCTTAATATTTTGTATTTATTAGTTATATAGAATATTGGGTGTGAACTAAATGGACACTCAGTTCTGCTGAACTCCTACTTTCCCTTCCCCATTTTTTTTCCCAAGAGACAAAAGCAGAGCAGCAGCAAACTGAAGTTTCCAAAGCCACACAGAGCATAAAGCCAGGCTGTCAGGGTGAAATGGAGGCCAGCTCCAAACCCCCAGAGTGCTGCAGGCAGGTAAATTATCAGGGGAAGAGAGGCTCAGAGAGCTGGGTTTGTTGAATGTGCAGAGGAAAAGGCTCAGGGAGACCTTTTCAAGGGGGATCAAGATCTGACTGGGAAGGCAGGGGAAGCCAGGGCAGGACTCTTCTCATTGGAGCCCAGTGACAGGACAAGCAATGGCTACAAACAGAAATACAGGAAAATCACCTTGAACAGAAGAAAACACATTTTATTATTTTATGGATGATAAAACACTGGAACAGATTGTCCAGGGAAGCTGTAAAGCCTCCAGCCTTGGAGTTACTCAAAACCCAAACCAGATATGGTCCTGAGCAACCTGCTCCAGCTGATGGTGCAGCTCTGAGCACAGGGTTGGACTACAGACCTGCAGAGGCCCCCTCCAACCTCAACTATTCCATGATTCCAAGGTGCTGGACAGAAACCTGAACACAGCACCAGAAAAAGGTTGTCTCTGCCATCACAATGTTGGACGTAATATAGATTCTCATTTTTCTGTAAAAAGGTTTTAAAAACTTCCCAAAGAAAATACAGTGAATTTCAGAATCAATATATAAGAGTTACAAAAATTAAAGAAACTTACACTGGTTGTTTCTTTGAGACCTTCAATTTTCTGTAAAAGAAAAATCAAAACAGTGTGATTAAAGACAGAATTTCCAGCAGCTGGTTTGACCTAAATACTGTATAAACACAACATTTTAATTTTAAATTGGGGGAGGGAAAAAAGCCCTTAACCAACATGTTAAAGACTATTTCCATATATAGACAATTTGCAAGACAAGACTGAAGTCAAACTGGTAATTTAAGCTTAAAGATGACAAGGTTAAGAATTTCTTAACAGTGACATTTACCCATTAAAATCTATACTTCCTTTTTGCATAACATCAACAAAAATGAAATGCAGCATGAAGATTCCAAGTTCATTCTGTATCCTTATAAAGTGCCCTGGATGGTGGCACATTTCAACACTATTACACAAAGTGACCATCATTCAAGCACCATAAACACTTGCAGTTAAGCACAGCTTGACACAAATCACAGAAAATCACAGTGCACACGTGCTCCCGCTCTTCCTACGCCTCCACTAAAAGTGCATCTGGAAATGTGCCTACTGAATTGTATCTAGAAACACTGGTCCATAAAGGTTTCCCGTGTGGAACTGCACCTCAGGCATGCAAAAGGCATCTGCAGGCCCTGCTCCACATCAGCGTGACCTGGTGCAGCAGCAGATGCTTCCTGTTGATGTCCTTGGCTCTGTCTGCAGGAGGCAAAGTCACTAAACTGGGCTCAGCACTGAACCTCCACTAATGCAATTACAGGAGCTCTTTGTTTTGATTAATTTGAGTGTCTCATGTGACTTGAGTCACAATCTTCTTGACTGTTGAGTAATCCAAGTGTGTAAAGGATCCTTTCCCTGCACCAGGCATTGCAAGGAAAAGCCTAAAGCATAGGAGAAGAACAGGCAGCTCTAAATCCACAGAAATGAACAGTCCCAATTTGTGGATTAAAAAGAAAACAAGTGCAGTGACAGCCTCTCAGGCAATTCCTGGGGGGAAATTCTCAGTTATGCTCTAGATATATTTCTTATGCTCTAGATATTACTCAAGGGATGCTGTACATTTTCTTCAGGATTAATAGGCAAGAGGTGGTCAAACAGAACCCAGACTCAGCCCTTCCTACTAAAATCTGGAAAACCTGGATCATGTTTAGCTAGGTTATATCATATGAGGGATGCTATATCACAAAGTTATGTTATATTTACTCCTGCTGCTAGCAGAGAAACATGCCAACAGCTAAAAATTCCTTGGCTTTGTTTTTGTTTGTTTTTCACGTCTCTGCGAGACTTCCAGTCTAAACTTTATCAGCACATATCCAAAAAAGCATTTTAAATATGACAGCATAGAAGTTTTGAGCCTTTTAGCACCAAAATAGAACAGGCAATGCACCCAAGCACACAAATCTTGTTGGATGAAAGAGGATGCAGCTGAAGGAGATCATGCAGTCCCAAGGCTGTACAGCCAACTGGAGGCAGCCATCAGCAGCTTTGATCATTCTTTACTCATTTTTTCCCCCACTTGTTATAGAGTATTTACACACCAAATAAACTGAGATCTCAGTCCCTTCAGTGACATCACCTTTGCTGAAAATAAGAAAGTGACCTCAGGCCATGTGATGCAATTCAGTGATGTTGGTTTCTCCCCACCCATCTGTAATTTTCCAAACAGTTCACTGAGACATTGTTGTTCTTACACAGAGGTACAGACAAAAGGGTAATTTTATCAAAGATCACATGGAAGATTGAAAGGGGAAAAACCTCAAGACAAGCAGATTTCTAAGGCCTTACAGAACCATAGTTTTTTCCTCTTTGGAAATGAATCCTTTGTGAACTGGCCAAATTAAGCAGTGACAGTTTGCATTGATCCAGTATTTTTCACATCTGTGCTCTATGACCACCTTGCAAGAACACAGCACATGGAACTTTGATAATTTAGACACTACAAAACTGTAAGGAAAACCATAAGCAAGTATGTTGAAGATAAAACACATTACCAATAAAAAAAACAACAAAAAAAACCCAAAGAAAACCCCCCAAACATTTAATGCTAACATCTATCACAGTTTTCCTCTTTTCATCATCCCTAGTCTTTGAAAACTGATGAAGATAAAATTTCAGTAAGACAGTTCCCCTGGTTTCAGTAACGAATACACATATTTTCATCTGACACACCAATTTCCTGCAGATCTACATTTGCAGAATGCAGATTTACAATTGCAGTGCACAATTTGCTGTATTTAATCTAATCAAACTGCAGGCTGCTGCTGAAACTACTCCCTCTACTTGCTGCTCATTGCATCTCCTTGACATCTGATTTTTTAGGAAATCACTGAGAAAGCTAATTTTTCCTCATCCAACATGATTTTTGCCTCATTCAACAATCATGTGACTACAGAGGGATCAGCTCACCCAGCACAGAGAGGCAGCAGAGGCATGGAATGGGAGCTGACTCATGGTTGAAATCTGTAAGGAGCAACCCAAATCTGTGTGCTCAGCCTTGGATTTACTTCACAAAAAGCACTTGTTTTCAACCAAACAGCTTAAACAGGCTGCATTTGCCTCCCAAATCCTGTTAAGTAATGTCAGCTTTGTTCCAGCCTGCAAACATGCCCCTCTTTGCTATTCTGGTGCCTTTGAGTGCTCCAGTTTTTTTCTCCCTGATGTGTGGTCAAGATAACTCCACCAAACTGAACAGAAAAGCTGTGCTGGAGTTCCCACCAGTAACACTGGTGACACTGTAAGAAAGCAAGGTCCTGTCTTGTCTTCACCTTGAAGCACCAGCACCCTCAGATGAGATCACACCCCCTCCTCCTTCCCTTCCTCTGCCACCAGACACAGACACTGCACCCCACCAGAAGGTTCAGCAGAACTGGAGCACTGCTGCTTGTGCAGACCCTGCCCTTCTGCCAGAACAACAGTGCAGCACAGGGAATTCATGAAAATCCCTGCATTTTCATCAGGCCTACATCTGCACTGTCTTCATCCAAATTCAAGGGATTACCACATCTCAGAAGGAAGAGATCCAGGAGATCTCGAGGCATGTCAGAACACCTATAACCTGTGTCACCATCTTCAAAGGATCAAATATTCTGTAACTAAAAGCCAGCTCATCCAATGCTCTGTGAACTTGCAAAAACAACAGCTCAGGTTCGAAATCCCTGGCCATAAACAGCTGCAGAACAGCACTCAGCTGGTTGGGAAGCACTTAAAACTCAAATATCCAGAAGTTGTTTCCTTGGAGGAAAGAACTATGGGTTTGATGGAAGCACCCTGCAGATCACACTCCACTCATAATCTGACAGATGAACCACACTTCCATAAACAAACATGGAAAATGCTAAATACTGTATCAAAAAACCTCTCAGTACAGGCAGAGACAAAAGAATGCTTTATCAAGCGTTTTTCATTTTTAATAGAGAATAAATGGAATCTGTAGTAATAGCAATCCTCATCAAGATTTAAAACCAGAGGATGCCAACCTCTTCAAAATGAGCCTCCTCCTTTCTCTATAAAGTGAATCCTTCTGTCCCACAGATACCTTGCACAGACAAATAAAGAAGTCAGCACAACATGTGGAAAGTCTCTAGGGATTAGGAGCACTGCCACAGGAAAAAAGAAAGTACTGCCTGATCTGCAAAGCAGCATCTGGAGAGAGGTCAAAATTGAAGGACAACTCTTCCCAGTAAACCACACTGAAGGAGAAATACAAAATCCTTAGACCTGACTCTTGTGGTCACTTGTCTACAGATTAAACACACTGACAGAGAGATACTTCAAAGTTCTTTTAAAAGCCTGTACGTGAAAAAGAGCTCCCCAAGACACCACCTAACACATCAGGTGAGATGAATAACACTTGAGAGGTCACAACCATTGTAAAGAAGTAAAACTAAACACAGAAAACATCAAAGAGTTTTCAAAACAGGAACCAAACACCAAGAGAACACAGCTCGTTTTCCACAAGAGACATTGACGGAGGGAACAAGGATGAAATGCACCACTACTTCATCATATCAAAATTACTGCATTTGCTAAAGGGAAGCAGCTGCTCTGTAACAAACCCTTCATAAGGAATTCTTAAATCCCTCTTCCACACACACAAATTAATATATGAAACCAGCATGACCCTTAATGTCAAACCCACACCACCAAAGGTATGTGCCAGCCTTTGTTAAACAGTGCTTGAACTGACAGAGCTGGCTTTGGGATGGAACAGGAGGGGATGCAAAGAACACAAACCTTTAATTGAATTACACCCTTGCTTCAAGAGCTGTGCTCCCCATTTCTACTACATTTGTACTACATTTCTGGCACCCTCACTTCAGTGAATGAACTGTGGTATTCTCAGACTTCCAATGTGTCACAGGATGCAGATTGATTATGTGAAATACATGATTATGAGTATTATTTTTTTGCCTTTGGAATAGCTTTGTAATTCCTACCAACATTAAATACTCATCCTTGTTAAAGACTAAAAAATAGCAAATTTAACTTAAAATGCTTTCAGTACTGTTGGAAGTATTTCAATATATGGGATAGCAGAGGAGCAATTATTTCTGACAGACTGAAACCTTTTTTAATGTTATGACTCCCATTATTACCATTTTTTTTTTGCAAACTTAGAACACAACTATTCAAATTGCTTGAAGTGATTTTGACAACCCAATTATTGTGTACTTAGCATTTCTACTATAGCAAACTGATGCACAACACCATCTGATAAACAAATTTTAAGACAAAATGTACTTGCTTTTCTCTGTTCATCATCTTTGCAGTTCTGGAGTTTTTCATCAAAGAGCTGAAAGAAAGAGAGACTTGTGAAAATACTGAAAGTGTTATTTTTCCATATAAAATCAGACAGAAACACTGACACTTCAAAACCAGAAACATTTAATAAGGATAAAGTCACACAACCCTGGTATTAGGATCCAAAGCAGTTTGGGCCTGGTATTTCTTTACAGCATTTGTGATGTAACAAATTTGTAACTAATTTCTCACATCATCCCATCCTGCAAGAGATCTCACAGCTAAGCCTGACAATTCTACCATGATTTGAACAAAAAGGTGAGGTTAAGGAACATAACTGAACTCATCAGAACACCTCCAGGTGCCCTTCTTCTATTTCAGCAAAAACCTTTAACCAGAAGAACTTTAACTCTTATCAACCCTTCCAGGTGCCTTGATTCAGGTACATGATCCAAATAATGAAAGATTTGTGAGCACATTTTTTGGGGAAGATATGACTTCCTAGCATTAATTTATGCTTATTTTCTTAAAAGTGGGATATGAGATGCAACAAAGCAAAGTGAAACAAACCCTCACTGAAAAGCCTGGATGTGCATTTAACACAAACTGAGCTGAAAGAGTTAACAGAGGCCTCTGAGGGCACTCTAAAGTGCAGACACAACCATGAAGCTGCTCAAGGAAGAGAAAAGACCATGGGTAATGCTGAAAGTTCATCACATCCACCCCTGTAGCTTAGAGAAGAGGATGTAATTTTTAGGAAGTGAGCTGCAGCTCTGCACTCAACTGCCTGCCTCAAACCTACTCATGTGTTCCCTTTCCCCTGAGGGCTGATTTCTAGTTCTAATAATAGACTGTGATCTTGGTCTCTGTCCATCCTCAAACTGACTCATCTTTCATTATTAATTAATTTCTATCCCCCTCCCCCCAGCTGGCCTGAAATAACAATTAGAAGGTGTGAAGATTTAAATACCTTCTATCAGTGAAGTGATGGCTCCAGAGTGGCAGAAAAGACAGCTCCTGATCAAGTCTTTGCAGGGCAGCTCTGAATTTTGTTTGCATCTCTTCTGCCTACCTTCATTTTTGCTGCTGTGCTCATCCCCCTCTCCACCCTACCCTCCAACTGAATTTTTGCTGAATATCTCCCACATGCAAATACTTGCACATTATATCAGGGGAAAAAATCCAACCCAGCAGAACTGAGGCAATTTAACAGCAATTTTAATCAGCTGAGTCATAGGAAAAAAGGTGTCCTAAGCAGCAGCAAAAAGTGTTTTTCTCAATAAGGTGAGTACTGAGAGATATGACCTCATTGTTCCTTGCAGTCCCATCTATGCTTAAAATACAAAGTTTAAAAGAGCTGTATTGTAGAACACTCCTACAGAATGCTTTCACTCAAGGACAAAGCCTGGATTATCCACCACCACTGCAACAAAGTCTGAAACTATCTGCAACTGTAGTTACACATCACTTGACAAAATCTTCTCAAGATAGACTCTAAAATGCTGTGAGCCACACAATGATTTAACTATGTTTCAAAATGAAACTTAACACATTTAACCTTGCAATTTCCATAGAAGTTTTATAGAAAACATAATCTTTCAGCCACTGTAAACAATTTTATTTAAATCTGCTTCTATATAAATACTCTATATTTATATATAAATATTCTAGTTTTTAACAATCCTGAGAGAAAGGCATTTTCATCATGACTTTCTCTGTTGAGCTTCCTTTCAAGCTGGCCTTGAAATCCAGCCTGACAGACAGACCCCAACACAATAAATGCAGCATTTAGTTACCATACCTTCAGCTGGTCTATCAAGATCTGTAAGTAAGCATCAGCCTCAGTAAGTTTCTTGTCAAAATCATGAACGCTGGGAACAAATCCTGAATCCACACCCTAGAAATAAATAAACAAACAGAAATAAAATATTTAATTAGTGTCTCAGAGGAGAAAAAAAATAAAACAGCAATATGGTTTTGCCTGCCATCTGACTGAGAAAATGCTGCCTTGCCTCTCATCCTGCCACGTGCAAACACAGGCACACAGCTGAACACATTTGGCTTCTATCTGCAGCTAAATCAGTAGCAGTAAATTGCTCCACATTTTCAGAGGGGGTATAATCATCACACACCAGAGTATTTCATTACTTATGATTGAACAAATCCTCTTAAATTACACTGATTAAAGTTTCTTTATAAAATATAAAAGAGAATTCACATTTTTCTGAAGACTGTCTTGTGATTCCATATCCTTACACTTCAGCTAGGGAAGCCCAAATCACACCCAATGGGATAACTTCACTTTTCACACTTCACACAGTATTGCTCAACTCACAGCTCCCTAGCTAAGAACTGCTAAATCTTTTCTTAAATACCTTTGATCTGAAAAGTTCAAAATTATTAGTCCTGGTTGCCCTAGTTCCTTTACAGCTATAATGTTTTGCATCCTTGTCACTGTATCTGAATTCTGACACTTAGTTGCACACACAGCACCAAGGACAATGTATCAGTGCAATGAGAATGATTACTTTCATATTTTCTTGCTTGGAAACTTGTTTCTCCCAATAATATAACACTCAGAACACACTTCTGTATATAACATAATCCCTATCTCTAAACTGATACATCATTGATTTAAAGACCCAAACAAATCCCCCAAACTGGGATACCACATCTTTAATTAGAGGAAAGAAAATAGAAGATTCTTGATGACTTCAGTCTTCATGCACATATGCTATGTAAACATATTAAAGGTTTTTTTATATAATACCTTTAATGCAAATAGAACTGAGAAACAAATACTGAAGTTGGAAAAAATTTTACACTGTAGGATAAACATATACAGGAGGAAAAATCCATGAAGGATAAAGAAGCAAACATCAGTTGTAAAATAACATAACCCTGAGAGCATCACAGCAGTGACAACTTTGCTACCAGCCTCAATATTTTCACACTGATCTCAAACAGGACAACTTCAAACTCTGCTGAAAACATCAACTGCTGCTTGAACTGCAGAGCATCTCAAGAGTCTGAGCATGGAAAGATCAGCCAGGGGGGAAAAACATCCCACGTGGAGGAAGACGGGCAATCTGTATTTGTAAAATTCCACATTAGTGCAACATTTTCTTTGGCATTGCTTGCTCTGTCAGAGCAGATAATTTCTCTTGTTTTTGTATGATATTGGGCCATCATATTAAGAGTTTTACTGATGGCTCTTTAGAGGTGTGAGCATTTCTGTGCAGTAGTGGAATGCCTTGCACAATATCACATACAGCCTAAAACATAAACCCAGCTAGTGACTGTAGAAAATATTATTCTTTATTCATTTGCTACAGATGGGCATGCAGATCTTGACAACAGCTCTACAGGAGCACATCTATCCATACAGCTGGGTTTGTAATCAAAAAAGATACTTCACCTGTATTAGACAGCCAACACCAGCCAAATTTAGAAATAGTGTTGCGAAACAAGGAGGAGGGAGGAGAAGATGAGGGAAAAAACAACACAAAACAAAACATTTTGACTGTGACAAAAAAAAATAAAAATCAAAAAGCACTGAGTTAAACAAGTTACTAAAACTACTAATAGGCAGAAGGGAGAGTGCTCTCAACTCAGCAACTTCTGACTCTCCCTCAAACTAGTTTAAATTACACTGAAACTACATCTGAAATGATGTGAAATTAGTATTCCATTTCCTTGTTGAAAATGGAATTGTCTGTACAGCTATCAGCAAAACTCTTTAGTTCAGCAAATGGTCCTGCAAGCTCAGTTAAAAATTCTGGAGGTCAGGTTTCATATACCAAACCACATACAGGAAATTTGTGCTGATGATACTACACACAGAAATATGGTTTACTGTGCATGTTATCAGTATGCTGCATCAAAATGCTGATTTTTATTTCAGTCCTCACTCTATGACTATGAACATGTAACTATCTGATATTTTTAGTGGTGGCTTAAAGATAAAATGTCATTCTTAAATTTCAGGCTCTTAGAACTAAGGAAAAAGCTGATCAAAACATTCAGTGTTACAACTGAGCAGACACCCACACAAAACACAGAGTGAAAATTGTAACCTAAGAAGTTCTATTAGAAAATTAAAACTTTAAACACTGTAAAAAGGAAGCCATAAAACCAGGTAAAGTGTCAAGCTCAACATAACGGAGATGAAACATGAGAATAATTTTGCAAAGCACAGGTACTCAAAGCTGCAGCACCTCACTAGTTTGCTCTTGGGTAGTCAAAATGAAATTTGATAATCTTCTCAGAAAATTTATTAGTCTGTCTTATAGGAGATTAGGTTAATAATTTAAGTTATCACATAGTTTTAGAATTGAAAACCAAAAAATACTTGGAAAAGTTGAAAAGAACAATACCATAGAAAAAACCAGTCTGGATAAATAGCAAACAAAATCAATCAGTATTTCAAATCCAGCAGTAATTTAGGAAGAGTAATTACCAAATGCTTACTTCTTGATCTTCTGGTCTCTCAAAGCCACTGTAAAGGTAAAATGGGGGCCCTTTCTCTCCTGCCCTGCCATGAAGGAAATGAGGCTTCAAAAGGAACAGGTGAGCAGAGTCACTAGAATGGCATTTAACAGCTTGGTGAACTTGGACATTGGGAATCTGCACATCTCAACGAGCAATCAAACTTTTATGAGGAACTTGTAAAATACACTGCTCACCTATTCACAGGCTGACAAAACAGGTTGCCTGCAGATATTGTTGAACCTCCACCCTTGGAGGGCAGAGCTCCAAACTCAACTGGATCTGACCTTTGACAACCTGATCTCAAGTACAAGTTTGCCTTCAGTGAGAAGGTGCTTGGAACAGGTGATTTCCAGAGGTCTTCTCCAGTTAAAGTCATCCTGTGACTCTAAAATAAGTATCTTCAAATTATGGAAAAGGACAGGAATCCAGACTATTTCTGATCTTCAGAAATACACTGACTCTATGCTATTGTCAGTACCTATCTGAAGTAGTATAACTTGTTTTTCCATTGAGTAACTAAATCTACTTGTAAATACACTTTATTAACCTCAAATAAAGATTTTGTGTTCATGTAAATTGAAAAGAATTACCAGATTAAACAGCTGCAGAAGGGAGTAATTTAAAAAATTTTTGTCTGACCACGACCTTCCAAACCAAGAAGTTCATTGCCAAAACAAGTAATTTGATGCCTGACTGCTCCCCACCAAAAAAACCCCATACTGATAAGAACTCTAGAGAAAAGAGAAAAAGGTACCATAGCATTCTTTCCCTCATCCTCCCACAACTTCTGGAATGTCCCTCCCCTTCAGGACACAGCAGAAGCTCAGGGCCCAGGCTGTGCAGGGCACATCTCAGTGCCAGTGTCTGCAGGGCCCAGCAGCACTGAGAGCCTGAGATCAGTGGCCCAGGGGGATCTCTGTGATCCCCATGATGTGGAGTGGTCACACAGGATGGTTTTCCTAGGAAAGGGTTTCCATGCTGCTCTTGAGTTGAGTAAATAATTTGCATGCTAACAGTTCTGCAAAATTATTCCTTTCACACACAACCCATTTTTTTTTGAGGAGGTAAACAGGAGGGCAACAACAAATTATAACCTAATTAAAAATACATATTCTGAGCCTTATTTTCACTACAGAACTGCCAGCACCAAGGGATTTTCATGTTGTTTCCTTGTCCTCCAAATTAGAAGTCACACATATCTCTAATGCATTTGTATTCAAAACTTGTCCATGCTGAGAAGTAATTCAGCCTAATTTAAACCAGTTCTTTCAAACTCAGATGGGATGAAAAGATTGCATCCTCCTTAGAAGAAGCATACCAGAAAAATTCAACTATATTTCTCAAATGAAAGCACTACAATAATAGCTTTCCTGGGGGAGGAAGGCAGAAAGCTGTACAGAGTGGAATTTCTTATCTTTTTGAAAACACTTCTTCTACATTCTTCATCTAATTAGGATACCAAATCCAACAAAAAAATCCCGTGTAAGTTAGTTTGAAGGAGTGAATAAGAATGTTTTCCTTTCATCCACAATATCTCATCAGAAACATATCCCCTGCCTACATGCTTGATTTTGATGAGCTGGACATGCCTGTAAGGATCACTGATATAAAATTGAAGAAAAACAAGAAATGAACTTGTAAGCCACTAAACAAGAACACTTTTGTGGCAAAAATAACTCTATTTTTTTTCCTCGGCTAGATTTTTATGCAATATTTGAATGTAAGTTTTGAAAACAAATATATAGGTTGTGGAAAGCATATGACCCTTCCAAACAGATTACTGCAATTCTTAGAGGGAAAAAAAAAAAGGTGCTACTTTGCAAAACACAAAATGCTTAGCAAAGTCTGTGTACCTGTAGATACTATCAGATCTTCAAGGAGAACAGAAAGTTCAGAAGACAGAAACATTTACACACTGATGTAGAATTCTGTCTGCAAAGCATAGGTTAGAATTCTGAAACCTCACAAATACTAAGTATAACTTAGAGTCCCATTCCTTTGCCTTTATAATCTATAATCAGTGCAGATAATGCACATGTCCTAGGGTCTTCAGGCACTACCCTGATTATTTCATTAGCCAAAACTGAAAAGGGCAGCATGGCTGCCAACCCTAGGCCCTCCCACTAGTACTTGTAAAACATCTACATTGGATATAATCTTAATCTAAAAGTTTTATGCGAGAATTCTTGACTCACAAAAGAAGCAGCGCTGAAAAGCCAGTTAATAACAGTACAATATATTTAGAGTGTAAAATACTTAACACACAAGGAAGTTTTACCCTACCTTGTGTTCTTGCTCGCAACTTTAGAAAGGTCAGAAAAAACCCTGGTTAATGTGGTACTAAGTGAACTGCTACTATCAACATTTCATAAACACTTTGCACCAGCATAAATGAAAGGGAAACAAATCAGTTCCCCTGCTGTCCACTTTAGCCTTCACTCTGCTCTTTATTTTGAGTCAGCATAAACATTTACCTTGTCACATAAACAACTCAATGTGGAAACTAATCAGGGTTAAAAATAAACGCAGAGAGAGCAGCAAGAAAAGTAATTTTAAGTTCCAAATTCCACCCTTCTTGCCACACTGCCCCTTCACTTTTGGTAGGAGAAGTGAGACAGGACTGCTCCCAGAAGCAGCACCAACTCCTACATTTTAGTGAAGCCATGGTGTAAGTCAGCGTTTAAGCCATTGTATCCACTCTTCTGAACAGCCAGCACAGACCCACTTATTAGAATCAAGTTTTCTTATAATTTGCTACTTAGGAAGTAAACATCTTGTTTAAATTATGGGATTATCAACCTACAAAGCAATTAATTTTCACTTAATTCCTTCCACTTTATTGGCGGTTAGAAATGGCCCACCTTCCTTTGTCTCTACAGAGGCCACTTAGAGGCTGAAGTAAATTAGTGTAAATCAAATAAGGAAGTTACTGTGTTACTAAAAGACACGAGCTATCCATTATAACTCATGAGACAATTCCACAGCCAAATTCCACTGCCCAAAAGTACTTGTAGCACTAGGGTGCTGCCAGGGTGCACCTGACAGACAGCAAGGAAAGCAGGACAATGTCCTGTCTGAACAGGACTGCTGCTTGACATTAGATGCTGCTGGGGAACTGAAGAAAACGTGAGATAACTTACCTCCCCCCACAACCATGAAACTTTAGCCACAACATGCCTTTACACCCTCCCCCTTCAGTGCTGTGGGTATGAGGCAACTGCTGTGCTGCCACTGCAAAGCCACAGGCCTGCTAATGCCACAAGAATAACAATTTGGGGGGATAAGGGGAAAAACTCTGCGGGGTTCAGAATGGCATTTCCAGTAGTATCACACCATCTGTTCAATGACTTTTCCACAGACAAAGCTAATATTAGAACTACTACCTGTATTTTTAGCAGTAGCTTTAATACAAGTGCATACGAAAACACAGCACACTTGAGTTTCAGAATTCAAACAAATCAGGTTTCAAGTGTATCTGAAATGTTTCCTCCCTGTCGTTGTTCCCTTTGGACACAACATTACTAATTGTCAACCCTCTGGACAGTTTGGGTCCCTTTACGCATTCTGTGTATTTATGACTCAGTTGTCATAAATTGGCTCATTTTAGGCTTGGGGGAAGGGGGCAGAAGAAGAGTGTTTCATTCCGTGTTTCAAAAACACTTCCATTACAAATAGTGAAGGACAGCACAGAAGGAACATTTAGGCAAAAATAAAACCAGCAAGATTAGTCAGACTAGAGAAGACAAAGACACCACTTCACCTCTCCACCTCGCATTAACTCGTAATCCTTCCTGATTTGGTTCACACAGCACACGAACCACCTGGGGCTTGGTACATTTCCTCACAGCTCAGATAAGTTTTTGGTGAAGTCAACTTTAAGTCTGACTTTCAAACTTGAACACTCCTGTACCAGCACAGGCAGACTGAAAAGCAGCATGGAAATATGAAAATAGACATTTTGGGGAAAACCAGCTGCCTAAAGGTTTTAAGTGACTGTCAACCACATGTTTAGTTAGGGACAGAAACTAAGAGCCTAAGAAAATGCCTTTACAGAAAATAATCTCTGCCGCGGCACTCAGACCCCGCCATCCCGCTGAGCCAATAATCCCCCAAAGAACCCGTTCGACTGTTCTGTCCGAAGGAAAAGGAAAACGAAACAACAACACCGAGTGCACGAAGCGCCGTTTGTTCAAACGCCACTGAAGCCAAGGCGTGTCAGTGCGTGGGACAGCAGCATCCCCGCGGGCACAGGGACAGAGCATCCCCGCGGGCACAGGGACAGAGCACCCCCGCGGGCACAGGGACAGAGCATCCCCGCGGGCACACGGCACCGGGCGGCTCTCGCTGCCCCCTCCCGCTCCGTGCCCGGGCAGCGCCAGCGCCGCTCGGCCGCCAAGGGCAGGGGCTCGCTGCCCCGAGGGACACCCGCAGCCCCGACCCGCGGCCCCCCGTACTCACACCGGCCATCCCTCGGTGCTCCGAGCGCGGCGGAGGAGCGGGGCTGGCCGCCCGCCCGCCGGGCCCCGGCAGCGCCGCCTCCAGCGGGGCGGGAAGGGAAGGGAAGGGAAGGGCAGGACCCCCCGGCCGCCGAGCGCGTCACCAACACGGCGGACGGAGATTGGAGCGGGGCGGCCTCGGGAGGGAGGGACGGAGCGGGGAGCCCGGCAGGGCCTGGCCGGCCGTGGAGGCGCGGGGATGCTCCTGCCCGCGTTCAGCCCTGCGAGCATCCCCCAAACTTCGGCCCCTGCTCGTTCCACCCCCCGCGTCCCGCCGGTGAGGGGGAACAGAAGGAGCAGCACGCTCCGAAGCCACGAAAGAAAGAGCTTTGGCAAGGAGCGCAGCCGTGTTTCATTATGAAATCGGCCCCGCAGCTCCCGTGGCAAGCCTTGGCAGTTCCCGAACGGGGGTGTGAGCGAACACTGCTCCACCGACCCCACAAACAAGGGCCAGAGGTTACGTGACCCGTATACTGAAGAAGGTTCTTGAAAATGAGTGGTGAGCACACAGCAGTGGCCCACAAAGTATTACATTCCATGGTGAACATATTTACAAGGATGGAGGATGTACTCGATTCAGGTTTTTTAATTATTCCCTCAAACGTTACTAGATAAATTACTAACTTGGGCTTTTTTTTTTTTTTTTTTTTTTTTTTCCTAAATATGCCTTACTCGTTTGAAAATCCCCAGGAATGTGAACAGTTATGTAATGGGAAATAGTTCCATTATTAGCTGCTATAATGAAATCTATTTCCACCAATATAACTACACTCACAATTTCTAGAGAGCATGGAAGTGTACATTTTGATAAAACCAATGTATATTCTGGTGTTTCATTCCTGCACTCTGTATCTCCATGTCATAAAAAGTCTGCCGGGTGGAGAAAACAGGACAGATTCCTTTGACTTCATTTCAAACCTTAAACAGGACAACTCACATTAACCTATTCACTTTCTAAACTGAGAATGGGGGAAAAAGCATTCCTTGGGAGCGAGCTCAGCCCTTCTACATCCACATATTGTTCCCTAGGTAATCCCTGTCTCCTCACATCCACTGCAGAGTGGGGTTCTTCAGCTACAGTGTACAGATGCAGAGATTACTTCTAACACACCCATGGCACAGTAGGAGGGGTAAATAGCTGACTGTTGAATGGGAATTTTTACCCAGGGATCTGCTATTCTCTAAAAAATTTGTAATGGTCTCTAATACATGAAAGAAGGTTGAAACTCACAGTCTAACAAGTAAACTGACCAAGATAGCACAATGGTCTAAAGTTGTATGGATCAAATTCAGGCTTCTTCTAACCCTTTAGATTGGGCAAATCATCTAAGTCATTGGTCATCTAAATCAGTCTTCATAAGCTTCTCTTTATGTGGTATTAGAGATTTTACTCTTTCTTCACACTGAATCAAATGTCAAGAGACCTAATTCTCCTACCATACTACAAAAGCACAACCAAAGCTTTATTCAACACAAATAATGAACACCTGCTTTAAGATTTCTACCCTGTCACCAGACACCTATATGGTACAAACCAAATCCCTTTCATGAGTTTGGGTTTCTCTCCAAAAACAAATGTTCAGCAAGTCTTACAGACATGTCCAGCTCTAGAGTATCACCAGAAACTGATCCTAGATCATAGAACTACAGAGTATCCAGAGGTGGAAGTGACCCACCAGGATGACAGAGTCCAACTCCTGAACTAGGTAACTAAAGCTAAGAACCATCCTCAATCCAACCATCTGTCTTTAGAACCACAAAACCACTGATACCCAGCTTACACAGTGATATCCAGCTTCAAACAAGCTAATTATCATTTGTGCCATCCAGAAAATGCTGCTGTCTCATTTTAATTTCCAAGTTAGGTGGCATACAAGCATATACAAGAGGCTTGGCCCAAAAAGGACTCCTAGTTTTAAACAAAAAACAACAAAAAACCCCAATCAAAACCCAAATTAAATGTACAACAATAAATCCAGAACCTTGCCATAAATATACATTATAAATAAATATGAGTTAATGATAACTATATATATTATAAATATGAGTTAATAAAGGAAAGTGTCATTCTGACTTTTCATTATGGTAGGACAAGAAAAATATAACAGACTCAAACCTGAACAGATGTTTTACTATATCCAACTGTATAGGCCATAGAACAGCCAGGTTTATACACGATGTGTTGGATAGTAGCAGTCATGCCACTGTATTTCATTGAAAAAAAAAAGTAAAACAAGTGAAAATTGAAAGTGAAACTTGCCTGAAGTTGGAGGGTATGGCGGAGGATGGTGTCCTCTAAAGCGTGGATCCACTTCTCCCTCTCATCTGCATCTCGAGCTGAAAAAGAATTCAAAAGTTATTGTTCAATTACATGCAGTCTTATATACTAGAAGGCATAGGCAAACAGATCTGATGCCCACACTAAATATGGAAATTAATCACACTGTCTCTGTTAATCACCAAGCACATAATTCCACAGTTGTCTTAATATCCTGTTTCTTCTTCTGTGCTTACAGCTCTGTTCCTTGTCCAGCTTTAGGGGAACACGTGCAAAGAGAGTTTGCACAGATATTCCTCAAGTCATTAAGTAATTTCTAAATTTCCTTATTTACAAGAAAATTACCTGCAATAAATGATCTAGTAATTCTGCTTCAGTGTGGACATAGTAACTTTCAGGTATGGATTCATAACACCCTAACAGCTCACTGGTGTGAATAATGAAGCACAAAGAATAATCTTAAACATACAACAAACATTAAACTGAAGAAAATCCTACTCTAAAACTGCTTTCTTTCCCTCCTATCCCCAGTACAGAGAAGCCACCTTTACTTCACTCGTCTGAAAGAGTTCTTTGCTGTGCTCTAGGAGTACTTAAAAAACAAAGGAGCAGAGTCAGTGGGCTCCAGGTAAAGAAAGAAGGGAAAATTCCAGAGGCATTAAATAGACTGTAAACAAACTGGCCTGTAAATGGATTGAGAACAGTTATTAACAATTGTTTCTAGGTCCTCACTCAAATGGAAGATATTAAAAGAAACAGGAAGCCTGCTAGAAGCAAGGAGTGCTTAAGTGAGCTAGCACCTATTATGAATCAGCGAACTGAGATTTCTATCTCACTTATTTTTAAGGAGTTCAGAGGAAATATCCTTAGGCTATAGTGAAATGTACTCTCCAGCTCAAAATACTTTGTTTCAATGTTCCCTTCCTCAGCCTTTTGTTTCCATTGCTTTTATTTTTTGGAATTCTGCAGCTTAAACTTATTAGTACTTAAAAATGCCCCAAGTCTCCTGAATATGTAGATTTTTCTAAACTCCCCAAAGATAACCCTACCAATTTAAAGATAAACATACTGCACTGTTTACTTCAGCATATATACACTATGTCAAGTTAACAAAACCATCAGGAGAGAACTGACAATGTATGTGTTTGTGAGAAATAATTAAGAATGTATTTTTAATACATAAGCTTGCTCAGAGCCTAACTGATGAGGTGGCCTCACAAAATAGTGGAACAAAATTTTCACTACACACAAGGTAAAAGATTGAAATCTATCTACTTTTTTTCCTAAAAATATACGTTTTTTCCAATCTACTACATGTCAATCCTTACTCACTGTTCTTTTAAAATACTAGATTATGATCAATTGCCACAGGTATTTCAGCCATAATATCATTACCCTGAACAAATTAAAACTAAACATAAGGAAAAGTGGCTACCCAAGTGCTTTCAGATGCACAGAGAAAGAGGAAGAAGTTCAAGTGATTAAATGTTACTCAGAACAGCAGATGACTTTCCTGCAGGAAATGCAGCAAGTGTTAAAAAGCTGGATATGCCTAATTAGAAAGAACATTTAACTTACAGGACTCCATATTTTAACTGAGAAGCTGAAGCAGGCACTGAGAACAAGTTTATAATTCAGTGAGAGCAGACAGGATGGAGGGACAGAGGCCCTGTGAACTCTGTCCAGTGACTGCATTACACTAAATACATTTTGCAACATGTAAATTAAGTCTTTCTTTTCACATTCTGTACATACATGCACACACAAACACTGTTCTTTTTGCACAGCATTACACCTTAACACTCATTTCAATTACTGAACTAGTCAACTAAAATCAATTTTAATGCTTCTTAGTTTCTTTGGTTCTGCTTACCAAAACCAGGCTCCCTGGCCTACTCCTGCCAGACATATCAATCAAGTTTATTATTCCTATACTATTATAGTTTATAGTTTACTCTTCCTATATTATTCTTTGAGTCACCACTAAACATATATAGTTACCTGTGTCATTAATCTATCAGTATTTGTAATGTCTCAAAATTAAATTTTAAATTTTCCAAAGTGCTTTAAATTTTCAAAAGTGTGTCCAAAAGAACAGTGGTTAGCGTTATTTCAATGGGTGTAAGGTTTCTGGTTTTCTGAGGTGTTTTTTTTAATCACTATCTCCCAGTCCCAAAAAACATCTTACTGGGGAACTGTGGTACAAGTCACTGAGGAGCTATTAAGTAATTAATGGGACACAAATATCCTACGTTGGAGGGTTTTTTCCCACAATTATTTAAACTAAAAAGGAAACAATTAAGCTGCAGACCAGTGAATTAATCCTTGTGTTGCAGCAGGATTCCTGTGATCTTCCATACTGCCAGCAAAAAGAGGTCACAGTATTAGTTAAATACTGATCTTAATATACAGTAGACCATTAACAAAGGTTATCACATTCTGACTTGTATCTGAATCCCCACCAGAACAGAGAGGCCTTACAGCAGCTGGGAAGACCTAGAAACCAACCAATGCATACAGCTCCAAAATGAAACTGACTTTCCCATGCTCATTAATAAACTAAATTTTTCAAACTTCTGCTTCTCCAATGACCCCTTTACAGCTCTTTCTACCAGGGCTCAGCAGAGGGGAAAAATATCTGTATTTTTCCCTCATATATTAGACATTGCACTCTCCTGGCATAACATGATCAATCCTTAGGGAGCACACATGAATCTCATCAATCCTGCTACTTAGAGAAAGTCTCAGGCACGATAAATCCAGGAACACTGCCATGAGAAGACTGCTTACTGCATGGAAACACAGCATCAAAACCTTTTAAGCACTCTCTGTTCAGGACACTGGTTTAATTTCAGACCATCTATCATCAACAGCAGATCCTCCTGGCTCTCCTCCATACTCTCTTAAGAAAACCACAGAGAAAACCAGCAGGATGCAGTTTTTAGTAAAGCAAGATGCAAGAAAAGTTATATTAAATCTAATCAAAATGGCTGCTGTGAGATTAGGTGCAAGTAAAAGCTCCCTAATGGTAAAAGCAATTTAGAACTGAACAGCTGCCAAAAGATCACTGATGAAAAAAAAAATCAATGGGAACATTCAAAAAAGAGATTAGTCGACACACTCAGAAAGAATTTATGGGAAAAATCTACACACAATGGTCAGAGATCATTATCTACCTATCTGTAGGGAAAGCTAAATATCCAAGCTGTTTTTCATTTAAAGAAGGCAACTTTGGTCAAAGAAAAAGTTCTAATGCCTTTGCACCTAAGAAGTTTGTGATGCACAGCAACTAATATCCACTCTGTATCTGCAGATGCTTTCTTCAGCAGGTAGGGACAAGAATGTCCTGCTCATTAGTCCTTGCCTCAATACCCTGAAATCACTCCATCTTTTCCATTATTTGATCAGGCTCCACTTTAAAGTTAATCCCCCCCTCAATTCCTATGTGAAAGCTACCCCCAAATTTGTTTCTGACAAAACATTTGGGATAAGGCAATTCTTAGCTAGTCCAAGGAATTACACTGGTGTGCTTATACAAAAATAGAGGAGTATTATCTGGTCCCTCCTGGCACAAAACTTCTGAAAAGAGAAGAAGGGCAAGAGAGATAAACAAGTTGTTTTTCCCCAGGCTGATTCTAGAATAATAGTATTATGAAAAAGAAACAAGAAACACTGAAGGACACCTGGACATGAGACATACCTGACACTTAAAAACATAAAGGTGGTTCTTAGTCTGAGGGGTTACTGCAAGTGTTACCTGGCCAGCTGAAATTCAGATTGTGCTAGAGCGTGTAACTACCCACAAAAATAGGCATGCTAGGTCTGCAGTTGAGAGAGCACTAACAGTGTCTGTGTTTTTCTCTTATCTTAAGTCCTAGAATTTTAATTCAGTTTTTACTGCAATTTAACAGTGAGCATTTGCACGTGAAAGAAGCTAAATCCACACAGAGCTGCATAATCACTGCTGTGTGCAAGAGACTGGAATCATTAATGGCTGAAACATTGCAATTTACTGTCATTATGTCAGTTAAGCTATTTTTACTTTTTTTTTTCTAGTAGAATTAGTATTTATGAGCTAGATTACAGTTCGTTCCCATATGCCTAAGCCCTCACTCCTCTGTGTCTGTGGTGCATCCTTTGAAAGACACCTGTGTAATTTACTGTGACATCTCAGGCATGTCTAAGACAACCACAGGGTACTTAACATGATCACAGTCCTATTTATGACTAGTTCAGAGAAACACACTTGAAAAGTATGTCATTTATTACAGTGGGTTTTAATATGATTTTTTTAATGGGTATTTTTTGTGATCTATCTGGTTGAGCTTATTCCTAAGATATTTTCACATCAATCTTATATTAAAAAAAAAAATCTGAACTCTTTCCTAGAAGAGGTCCAAAGAAAGAAAAGCAATTATTTGATCAAAGAGAAAATTATACAATGAAAAAAAGCACTAAACACAAGAATTACTGCTTCTACTGAAGAATTTCTGTAATTCTGAAAACTTGTGGTTTAAAACTCCCTTTTGTTTTATGAAATTGTCCTTTATCTTTGAACTTCCCAAACTGCTAAATCAGATATTTCAGGGATTTTAAAAAGTTCTATGAGGATAAGAAGTCAAATGAAATGCAACTACATTAGATGCTCTCAGCCTCTATTAATTTTCCAAATAGAGAATAAATTTTATAATTTAGAGTTCCTATAATATTTACTTTGCTGTGGAGAGATTATATGTGTTTATATAACGTATACCAAATGTTAAAGTACAGCATAAAACAGATTACTTTTTCCAGCCTAAGCTTGATAGCATCTAAAGATTAGATATAAACAAGTTTAACAACTCTGCTCCACGATACAGCATTTACCATCAGCATTTCTAGGTCATGCACAGCAGTCCTTGGAAGACAGAAAACACACAAAATATATCACCTCAGAATCTGCATACTGGTGCTTATTTTTGTGTGTGTGTATGCATCTACATGGGCATGAGGATGAAAGAAAAACCTGAAGAATTTGTTTAAAAAAATTACTAGATTACTTATAAAAACCCCATACCCTCACAAGAAGAAATGCATATTTTATTTTCATTCACTGTGACCTACTTACAGGCAGAACTCAGTAAGAAGAGTCTATTACACCCACAAAGTCAATAGAGTCAATTATGCAGCCTTTATTCTGACAGACCTTCCACTGATTTGTATGCAAAATTTCTGTATTTTCTCAGCCAAGTGCAGAACTAATGTAGTACCTTTACACACAAATCACCAGATAATAGGGATGAAATTCTGGCTACCCTGAGATCAATAGAGTTTCTGCCACCAGCCTCAATGGAGAGAGATTTTATCAGTAGTGCTCAATAAGGTGGAAAAGTCATGCATCACAGGACTGTTCCACGGCTAAATAAATTGCTATTTAAAGTCACTGAAGGCCTTTCAAACCACAGAAAAACATGCAAGATGAAGCAGGGTTTCATACAAGCCTGTTCGTACAACACTGTACTTCCACTGCTGACAAATACCCTTTAACTCATGCAGCTCCCACATCTGGCAGTAGCTTGAACATTATTTCCTCTACATCATAATTTTGGAGTTGTCCCAGTCATTATTCTCCCTCCTCCTGATGCCATTCTCCACCCACACACATTAATCAACCCTCCTTTTGTTGTTCAGGTGTCTGACCAGCCTGAGCTCCGTGTCCCTACAGGAAACTCCTGTGCAGTCACAAGACACAAAGTCATGCCCAAACAAAAGGCATCAAAAGGTCTCCTGAGCACAATGTGTTTGTAAGATTCATCTGTGATCTTGAGAAACAAACTAAACTCTTCTTTTATTGTTACCTAAGCTCAAAAGCCTTTTATAATCAGCCCAGAAACATAGCTTTGGGTGGAAACTTGACAAAGCAAACACATGATCAAGCTGCTATTAGTTCTCTCTGGAAAACCATATATAATGTGTACATAATCCATATATAATTTTGTAATTAAACATTTCTGAGTGTGGGACAAATCTGCCAGCATATGGTTTTTCACTAAAGAGTAACACTTAAATATTAATAACAGCGGCACTAAACAATACTTCATATGGTATATTCTGTGGAAATGGTTTTTAGGGTATGTTTGCATTTAAAATTAATCATAGAATCACTGAATGGTTTGGTTTGGAAGAGACCCTAAAGATCACCTCATTCCAGCCCCCTGCCATGGGCAAGGACACCTTCCACTATCCCAGGCTGTTTAGAGCTCAGTCCAACCTGACCTTGAAGACTTCCAGGGATGGGGCAGCCACACTTCCCTGGGCAGCCTGTGCCTCAGCACCCTCACAGTAAAGGATGTTTCCCTTGCAGATCCCACTTACAAAGCTCTGAAACTACTAGTTTGAGGTAGAAACCATATTTTGGCTTGAATTGGAAAAAAAAATCAAAATAGAAGAGTAAAAATATAACCATTTTCTTAGCCAATAAAGCAGTTATCAATTTAACAGGTCAAACTCAAGGTTATTGCTATTTGGAATTTCTTGCTAAAACAGAAGGAAAAGAGTGTTGAACTACTCAGTATCTTCCCCCTCCTTATAATGAGACCTTTTCTGGCCATTTTTCCCCTTCCAAAATGCTTGCCATGTACCACATATACAGTTGAGATAAGATATTCATATTGATGCCAAAAGTAACAATTTCTTCCAGAGGAAGAAAAAAAGAAAACAAATCAACACATCACACAGATACAGTTTCATGGTATTATTTCTTTGCTACTCTCAAGTTTAACACATAATTTGAGATCTGCAGCTTCAACCTTAAAAACAGAAAACCGGGAGGTGTTTATATATGCCCATAACAATTGAGTACAGGAAGTCGCATTAAAAATGGGCATAACCATGGGGTGATTAGAAAACAATTACAACACAGGATGCTGCTGGTGCAAGAAGGACCTGCATGAAAGAGGAAAAGCACAACCCTGCACCATTCCCTGCACTCTGGTCACATGTTCCAACCACTCAAAATACCAGTGCAAAACATCAATAGCAAAAAGGAGCAGAGGGAAGACAGAAATATCACTGCAAAGCTAACCCCAGCTCTGGCTCACAGAGGAATTTCTGCAGTTATGCCAATCAGGGGAGGATGAGATGCAGCCCAGAACTTTGTGCAGCCCAGACCTGGTCAGGTAAAGGTAGGATGTGATCAGAGGAAGCTCAGCTTTACTCTGACTACAGCTGCTCATTCTCCTCTGCAACATAAAAGCACAGTTGAGCATAGAGGAATTCACTGTTTCAGCATCACCAGAAGCCCAAAAGACCCAGAAAAATATTAACTGAGGACAAACAATGTTGTCACAGCAGTTATAGACATCACTGAAGAAACCAGCATAGACCAAGAATTCACACCAAAATCTCTCTCTAGGCATTTTTCAATATCCAATTTAAAAAGCTCTTAAACTTTTTGTTTGTAGAGGCTGCAATTTATGAATCGTTATTTAAATCGGGTAATGTGATAGACTTAAGTGCCTCTTCCTACCACAAAAGCAGTCAGCTTCCTGTCATCTATTTGGTGGACAATGTCAAAGATTTCTAGAAGACTATAAATATTGACTATTTCTGCAAGTAATGTTGAAACACAGGTATAAAACCAATATAATTTATTTTGATATGTAATACAAATACTTAAAATCTCACATTCTGATACTGCTCAGCACTAAGGCTCTGTGGACCTCAGTATATCCTCAATAATAATGCCCCCCACATTAACAAAAAATCCTTGCTTTTATAACATTATGGCAACCTCTTGCTGGGCATGTCTCCCTTTTTCCTCAGCTGGGATGGTGGGCAGACACAAATCAAGTTACAAAACCGGGAAAGGATGGGGAAAAAAAGGAGAAATCTACCTTTACCAGCTGACAGCTTTCATGTAATAGGAGAATAAGTTGCACAGCAACATTCACGCTTCATTTCTCAGATACTTTTGTGGCAGGAAGAGGAAAGGAAAGACAAAAGCTAAAGCAAAATCATCTCAGATCAATGCACTGGACTGCTTCCAGTCTTTCCATCCTTTATTATACAAAACAGTGGAGAAAAAACTGATTTGTTTTCCAAGGAACTGTACTGCAGGCTGTAAGAATAAAAGGTGGATTTTCAGGTAGGAGTGTAATTTTTATTTTTTTTTTAATATGAATTCTTTTCTCTGCATAAAATGTGCATTTAGTGAAGCATTTCAGTCCAGGGAGAAACTATTATTGCTTCAGGTTAGACAGAAAATCAAATATCAAGAAGAAATACAACAATACCCTTGCCAGAGTCTCTTGAACATCATGTTCCCACTCTTGAATTTAAGTCACAAGCATCCCAGTGAGGAGAAAGAACAGCTAAGTAATATGAAGGATTGAAGAAGTGAATTTCCAAATGGAAAGAGCTTAAAGCTTGGTGATGACATGAAGGTGTTAAAAGAAAAACAAACCCAACCCCCACAGTATTTGAAAGTTATGGAACATTTAGAACAGGGACATGTACTGCAGCAAGAACAAATATATTACCAAGAAAAAGCTTCCTGACAGGAAGGCAAATTAAACTAAAAGTATTATCCCAAATGTCTCACAGCAACTTGAATGGATTTTTGCATCTAATCCGAAAAAACCCACGAGGGAATACTTTAAGATCTACCTAATTCAGAAGCCTTACAAGCAAGCCATGAAACTGGATATTCAGCATGACCAAACAAGGACCAATCAGGAGGTAAAATACATTACTTTTACATCTATTTTGAAACTTCTCATGTCATTCTACCTCCCTTCCCCCTCCAATATGAAGAAGCATCAATATACCTGTTCATAACAATAAAATACAGGGAAAGAATCTGCTGGGCACTCTGGCAGAGCTAAAGTCAAGCTGGCAGTCAAACCCAAATATGCTGTTTGTTTTACTGTCAATATTTATTCAATTAACTTCTGTCCTTTATACCCAGGTACTAAGGATATGGATCCCATTTGGGATGTACCCAGTCACCTTTCAAAACCTACAATATCTTTGTAATGAAAACTTTTTAACTTTTACTGATGTTTTCAATACAGGGATGGCCACTAGGAAGCACAGCTGAGAACAGAAAAGAGGGAGACTGACACAGGCAGAAACAAAATATGAACTTTTCTTTTGAGAAAGACTCAGAAGTTGCCAAAATCCAGTGACAGGCAAATCTTAGTGGGAGATGCTGGAGCTTTGGCACTTCAGAAATTCAGTTACACACATATGGAATCAACTTCCATGTGAGAAGTTGGTCAGGCAGTTTTAAATTACTTACTTGCCCTTCATCTCATTACTTCCATTTCTAGAGTGTTAGTCAGATGTGCAATTTCAAGCAACTGACATTAAGAAATAATTAATTAACCCAGAATGAAGTTCTTCTTTTATTTTTCACAAATTATCACTGTCAGCAAAATTTCACTGAGGCACCAATCAGTACTTAAAGTCTGAGTGAATGGAGAGCCTGCAAGAGAAACTGTTCCACTGCAGATGGGACCCCAGCTTAGGTCAGGAGATCTCTGAAAGCTTGGATTTTTAAAGTTCTGGTTTTTCCCCAGCAAGGAGGCTCCAGCTTGTTTGAATCCCTGTCTGTCCTTGAGAAAGCAGGAAGGCAGCAAGAAGGAAGGAAGAGACTGTAAATTGCCATTCCTGCAGTATTCTCTTGTCCAAGACTTCTTTTATAAAGGGTGAATGAATTTATAGCTATAACCACCTTGCAAAACAAAAGCTCTCTCTTAATCAAGTATTAAAAATTAGGAAGAAATTGTTAGGAATTCTGTATGCTTTCTTGGATTATTCCCAGAATCTGCCCTACATATCCTATGGAGTCTCAGCATACATTTTGTAATATTTACATTATTAACCACTCACCATTTATGACTGAAAGTGACCTACATTTTGCATAAGTTAAAATCTGTGTAATACCGAATTCATTTAATATAATGTACAAAAATTTGACATAAATATGACAGAGGTTGCATGAGGTGAGAATGCATTTACAGTGGCTATAAGAACTACACATATAGTTCCACAGAGCATTTTTTGACACTGAAATATCACAGGACTCATATCTTACCTGTCTTTATACATGTTTGCATTAAATCCATGTATATTAATACTGTGCTTCTATCATTATAATTTCCTGGGTATCAGGGACGTTATCTTCATAATATGCTAATAGGAAAAGCATAATACACAAAATAGTATACAACATCTTAGCTGTACACTAAAGGAGGATACATAAATCCTGGCTTAGTATGAAATGCAGAAAAAGGGAAATTATAAAGCATGAGATGTGACAACATTGCTGTTCAAAAATGACCAATATTACTTAGAGTACAGCATTGCTTATGTCAAATACTATCAGTTTTCTTAAGACATCTGACTACCCAAAGCAGAATACAGCATATAACAAGATGTATTAAAAAAGGTCTATCTTAGTAACTGAAGATCAGAGATTTCTAGATTTACCTGGATCAAGTTCTCAAATATTCAGCAGTATTTAGCTCTGTAGTACTGAGAGACTGCCCTAGTACAGCATTCCATTACTGCATTAGCAATTAGCTTGCATTTTAACAATTATCCTTGGGAACAGGAGATTTAAGTATTACTGTGAGCTCAGCACTGTGAAGGTATATTTATAAGGCTTAATGCAGTGAAAAGCCAGAAGACAGGAGCAGCATTTAGGAAAAACTACAGCACAAGGAATACAGAAGCCAGTGACAATATGGTGTACAATAAGTATTTATCATTAGAAATAGTCTCACGAAAGCAACAGCACTGATGATAATTCCCAGTTGCAAATCACTGATTTAAAAATATGTACAGTACAATATAAGTTATAGAATTATTTCAGTTTACATAAATTAAAATGACTGCATAAATGCAAGTATGCCTCTTGGGTATTTACATTTTCCAGCTCTATACAAAGCAATTATTTAGTCACTGCATTTTAGAGGAAAAGCAAAAGGACTAACAAATGTTAACTGCAAAATATTTTCATCATACTACCCTGGGATTTCAACATTCAGAAAAAGGAAGTTCTCTATTCAAAATTAGCACAGTATTTTGTCCTACTGCTGCAGAGAAAATCATTTAAGGAGTACATAGCAATGATATAGAGCCTTACCCTTTCTACCGGTGAGCCATAGCATGCAATGACGAAACATAGCAGTGGCAGATGGCATTGGTGCTAGGAAATGTGAATAAAAGGATAATAGCAGAGAAATGGTGACTGGCAGACAAGACACAGAAATGTAGATGAAATGAATGCAAGCTGGTAAATCTTGAAGCAAAGCTCCACCGTTAAGCCCAACGTTGCCTTTAGTATCCTCATAATTGAGCATTAAGTTCTATTTGGATAAAACTGCAACCTTCAGACCAGTCTTGATTCTCTTCATAAAGAAATGCATCACTGTATCTTGATAACGAAGAGCAGAAACGTTTTGCAAGCGAAACCCATCATCAGAGGCACATTACTTTCTCCCCTTGAGCGATTCATTCTTTACATTATTCATCTCCAAATCCTGCCAGAGCTACAGTCTCTTTCTAGCACATATGTATTCACTGCAGATGTAAATCCCTGCCTAACCTGCAGCACCCCTGGATCCAGAATGTTCTCAGTGTGCTCATTCATGCTGTTCTGTTGCCAAACATTTAAAATCATCCATCAAATACAAGGGGAATCTATTATAAGAAAAAACAATCTCCTCTTTCAGCTCACCCTGAAAATGGAAGGTTTTCTGATCAACAGTTATTGTGAAGGTGCTGTCGTCCTCATCGTCTATACCAATCACAGCTCCCTGTGAAACAAAGAACAAAATCCTGATAAGGCAAGCAGTGACATCAGCAGCACACACTCTATCACTACACCACTGGAATTTAAAAAGCTTTGACAAATTAGAAGCAAACTGAATACAGTAAAGAGCAGAAGGATTCTCTGTTCAGTCATAGGATGCAGTCACTTCTTTAAAACAATCAATTTTTAATTGCAGAAAAAAACAGTGAATGTTTGTAAAGATGTTATCTGGATAATGATATGCATCTTTTATTTTTGTAATGGAGGTGGCTTTATGTTGCAGCAGTTCCCTACTACGTTCCAACTTACATATTTTATATGTATTTTCTCTGTATAAAAAATAATAATTCTTAAGTACTCTACAAAAAGAAGCTCTTGACCTGATTTTATCTACCAGCCTGTAATAAAAAATAAATCATTCTAGCAGAATGAATTTGGCCCATCATGTCATGTCACTGGTACACTGCATGATCTAATTTTCACTCCCCAAGTAAATATTAACAGTAAGTAATCAGGATATATCGGAAGCAACTAGCTTTGTCTCCTAATTCTTCATGAATTATTACAAGAAAATGCAAATAAATTAAAGACCATCTGTGCTTAGCAATTTACAAATCCATCCACATTTTCATTCCTGCCCCCTCCAACACTTACAATAAATAACAGTTTCACCCAGGAGAAGACACAAAAAAAAGGACAATTCCAAGTCTTTGCCAGCTCCAATAAATTGTAATATTTAGCTCAAAAATCACCAGTGGACTGACTCAGTTTCTTTTCTCCTTCTGCTCCACAAGGGCAGTCCTAGGTAAGAACAGCACCAACCCTCTGTGATCCAAGGCAGTGTGGCAGGAAAGGATAGCTCCAAGCTGTTTTTTTACTTCCATCCATTGATAAAATGTACCACTTAACTTCTCCAAGAGTATTTTCCCTATAGGCTTTTCATGGACAGCTCTGTGATCACTATAAAAGAGGCACCTAAAAAGTGTATCCAAGCCAGTATAATTTGTGTCCTGGCACATTTTTAGTGCCAGGACACAACAACCACCAGATTTCTTTTAAATATACCAGTAGACAAATATCTGGCACTTGAAGTACATACTTTGCTATGCAGTAAATTAGAAGGTCACTGCAAGTTGTGCAATACTGCTCTCCTCAGCAGCTGTATCAGAGTCAGTGTGGCTGGAAAGGAGCCCCAAGATTATCCAGTCCAATTGTTAACCCAGTGCCACCCCATGTCCAACACTGAATTATCTCAGCAAGTGCCACATCCACACATCTTTTGAACACTTCCAGGGACAGTGACTCCACCACTTCCCTGGGCAGCCTGTTCCAATGGCTGACCTTTCTTTCAGTGAAGAAATTTCCCCTAATATCCAATCCAAACCTCCCCTGTTGCAAATTGAGGCCATTTCCTCCCATCCTGTCACTTGTCACCTGGGAGAAGAGACTGACCCTCGCCTCACCATGACCAAGATATTCTCCCCAGAGGATACAGGTGAAACTCACATAAACACAGACTGAGACAGCTGAGTCCTGCCCCATCCCAAGTGTGGGAGCAGGGAGAGCTCTCTGGGCCTGTGAGCTCAGCACAAACCTGTGTACAGTGCACATACTGTCACTGCAACACTGGGGCAAAGGGTCTGAGCCAGAAGCACAGAAAATGCTGCCTCTCTCATGCAGATAATACCTATGAATGAGTAAAATTAAAAACAAGAGTGGCAAAGTTTATGGCTATTCCAGAAAACTTTAGCAGGATGTAAGCATAGTGCAGATCACACAGAATGCTTTGACTACACTTTTCCTACACTAAGACAATCAGCAAAAGAATTTGAAGATGAACCTTCAGGCCTATGAAATGTGCCTTAGGAGCAAAAAGGTGAGGAACAAGCTTTTCCTTATCCATTCAAGAGAAAAGGAAGTATTTTAGCCAAATTGCTTAAGTTACATGTTTGTTTATGTTCACACCTACAGTTACAAATCAACAATTACTCTAAACAGAAAACCTCTCTGATAGAATTTCTGACTGCAAAAGCCCATCTGTTCAGTTATCAGTATCACTGTCATCTGCCAGGGGAGCTGCTTTTGTAAAGCAGAAAAAAGGAAGATTCCTTCCTTCCTCACAAAAAAAACCCCAAACAAGCAAATCACACATATTCAGAGAAAGGCTGGGGAGTCTGTAAGCTTTTAGAAAACTCCAAAGAACAATTTGTGGTGGAAGAGTGACAGATGGGAGAAGAGAAAGTGGCTGTTTTATGTTAAATACACATAAAGATGGACCAGGCAATATTGAACAGATTGTTCACTTTTAACATTTCCTAAACTGGCAGGCTGAGGCCAACCTCCACATTGACAGGCTCACAGCACTATTAAAGCAGGCATGGCTCTTTTTGGACTGAATTTTTCTGCACAATGAAAAAACCTTCCTCATGAATCTTTGGGAATGTCTTGTTCTAGATAGTGGTTTGAGTGTACATTTCCCTTAAAGAAATTCTGAATTAAGATATCTATACATCAAGCAGGCAAAGTGCAAAGAAGTAATCTGGAATCCAAGTTAATGGGGATTCTCTGTGGAGTCTCAGAGGGCTACAGGTACCCAGAGAAAGACTAGAAAGGCCTAACAACAGAGGGAAGGAGCAACTGGAAAATGCACAGTTTTCCTTCAACACTCATCACATTGTTTGTAAGACCACAGATCCCCTTCTCTAGACTTCTCTTACTTCAACTTTCAAAATGCACCCATTCATACCCATCACTCTCACTCCTCACTTGTTCCAGCTCTTCACAAGACTGCTGAATGCTAGAACCAGAAATTCTATGAGAAATGGGAAAAAATATAGGAAAGGGACTTGTGCAAGAAGACATAGCTTTGGTACAAGCATGACAGCAAGGTAGGAAGCGGGCATGTACAAAGACATCACAGCACTCTTGCTTCCCTTTAGTAATTCCATCTCCAGCTACAGCAGCAGCAGTCATGGCTAAATGTCCCACACCAGAGAGCCTCACACAGGCAATGGTCAGCTTTCCCACTCTGCACCTTCTCTTTCCCCAGTTTGCACACCCCACTCCAACCATATTTCAAAACCTTCACCAGCAGTGTTCTCCCTTCCCTTTGCAGATCTCCTTTCACTAAGCTCAAGCCTCGGCCTAAGGAATGTCCAAACTTGCAGGATGGAGAACACAGCAAGAAGAAAAACAAACCAGGACAGAAGGAAGCAGTTTCACTTCAATGACTTCTGTAGGTACAGAACAACATACACACACACACACACACATACACATATATATATATATGTGTATGTGTGTGTGTGTATATACACATGGATCTCCACACACAGAGAAATGAGAACTGCAACCAGCAAATTTTTCAGTGTCCTACTACTAACCCATCTTACTCTGCCAAAGAATGCCTTCTAATATATCATATAAAATGTATAATATTTTTATACCATATATAAATTATAGGATGTAATTAGCCCAGCATGTCATTTGACCTCTAACGTTTTCTTTCTTTAAATACTTTCACCATTTCAGCATTTTGCAGAGTCAGGAATAGAGTCCAGACCTCAGAAGTCTCCTTGCAGTTCTCTCCATTAGGACATATTATACACAGTAAGTCATTGAGTACTGAATAAAACAACACTTACCCTGAGTCTAACACACCCTCGGCGTGAGCCTCTCATCATTTTGTCTTTTGACTGAAACAGAAAAAAAACAGATCAGTGGGTTAACAAATACAGTAAGAAGAAAGTTATTCAAACCAACAGAGAAAGAATAAAACTTTTTTGCACCATGTTTTAGTGAATGACTAAACAAGATGCAATTTCTGCTACAAAATTGGTTTGTTCCCACCACCATAGTATGGAAAATGAATCCTTCAAAAGAATCCAAGATCCCACTTCAAGAAGTTTCCTAAGTAACTTCAAGAAATACTTATGAAATGCAGTCCACGCCTTTACAGAAAGTAAAAGAAAAGGAAGAAGAAAGGAACTGAGAAATATTAAAAGTCAGCAGTATGCTGATTCACATCTTCCTCCTTTCTCTCCTATTCTCGGGAAAGTGCCCATGAAACAAAATCTAGCTGTGCAGGCAGAATTTCACAAATGAAATTATACATCTGTCAGAAACTTCACCCGATTTATATCCCTTTTCAGCAGAGACAAAATTCATGTTTAGACTTGTTTGTAAATCTACTTCCTAGCTAGTACAGCTCACTGTCACTACAGTTTAAAAAGTTAACCTTTGTAGCCATTTAAGCTGCTGGAGCCCAGATCAGAAAACAGGATTTTCATGTCCATAACCAGTGCTCAAACTTGCACATTAACCTACCTTGCAAAATTACTCAATATATTCTTTAATACCTGTTTGAAGCACTGAAAAAATGCTTCAGCCTCCCCCCAAGTAGGGAACTCTATAAACAGTCAACTCAGCTTGAAACAGTGATCCTTGAGCTTTCAACTATTCCCACCAGTGGCACAGGCAAAGCTGACAGTAACCATTGCTATTGGGCAATAGTAGCACGCCCAAGTAGCACACACAAACTATTTAAGGTGAGAAAGAAAATATTTAGGTCATCCTGAATACTCAGTTTTCTGGTAAGGGCTGGTTTTGGACTACTCACACACACGCTTCCTGTTTTTAAAATCATAAATTCCTTGCTATTGTAGCCTTATCTGAGAGGTAGTCCTGTCTAACAAAACCCCTTCTCTCTTGCCATCCAAATATTCAAACAACATTCTTTCAAGTCAGGAAAACAACAATTCTCACTGGTGTCACATGATCAGATTCTCTTGCTGTCGTCTTCTGAAATACCCACTTCTTTCCAGCAGCGTATCAATAATTCCATCAAGACAATATATTGATGCTATTATCACCAAACCTATTTTCACTTTAGCAATTAGACAATAAAATCTTGCTGACATTAATGGGGAAAAAAAAAGACAGGACAAGAAGTATCAGTCTTAAGAGTCACTAAGTATTCTTTATCTGAAACATGTTTTGGATATAGCTAGAAGGAAAGAATGAAGCAGCCCTAGAAAGTCCTATTCACTAAAGATAATGTACAGGTACGGCACTTGGGGCTTCAAACAATGTTTTAGCTGACCTCTCATTCAATTCAGGCTCCAATTTATCAGAGCTGTCTTCTGAGGGTTAGAAGCCATTAGTATTAATCTACTTGTTTTTACATCAGCACATGTTAGCCGGTCAAAGTGAAATGGAAGTAAAGACCAGCAGTGCCTCCATAATGTATTCTACAGATATATAATTTCTTTTTAGGCAACAAGTACATAGGGAAGACTTTTTGGAACGTTGTTTTGTTTTGGTCTCTCTTTTTTCAACCTCAAACCCAAGAGAGGATCTAGTTACAAAGTTTCTCCAACAATTTCCTATGAGAAATTTGGTATATTTGAAACATAGCTCACTAGAGTACACTTTTACTTTTTATATTCACTGCCTTGAGAGTTCTCCTAAAATGGGAGGACACTTCTGAGAGCTTATCACTCCCTCTGGTGGTTTCTGGAAGAAATATTGGCATAATCTAAGCAGGAAAGAAAAGATCTGGACTGAGGCTGCAACACTGCAGCGGCTGCAGGGACCCAGCCAGCTCTGACCTGGATCCCACGAGCCAGGCAAAGCCCTCCCAGCTCGCTGTGCTGGGCACAGGCACAGCACCAGAGCAGACAAAAAGCAAAGGCAGCAGAAGAGATTGGGTTTGGAAGGATTTAGACCCCTTAGTGACATGCAGGGAATTTGGGGGCTCCTCCCAGTGCAAGGGAGAGCAGAACCCCAAGAACTCCCATTCCCACTGACCATCAACTCAGCTGCAAAAGATACAGGAAAAGCCTCCCTTTTTCTTGTCCACCACATTTTAATGGAATGGAAATTAAGTTTAAGCTTTATAATGTTCTTAAGTCTGCAAAAAGAATCACAAGATAAGCAACAGGTCAGAGTGTGGGCCTGTATACCCATAATTTCACCATCTTCTGACAGACCTTTACTTGGTTAATATCAATTATAAGAAAGCACTAAATGGAATTCATCCTACCTAAGTGCAGTAAAGCACCCATCATTCCAGTATCTGAATTCCCTGAGCTCCAGAGCAGGCAGCTGCCATCACACACAGTTCTGGATTCTCTCACTGGCAGACAGCAAACCTTCCGCTGCTGCTGTAGAACAGCATTTTAAAACACAATTCAGCTGACATTTTAGATTTTGCCCCCTCCCCAACTAAGATTCTATAAAAATACAATTCAAATACTTTCAGCTTTCCCTTATTATTCTTTGACTGAAATTAGGTTATCCAATATATCCTATTAAAAATAAAGCCATCCCATAACTGCTTTGAGGAATGGTTCCATTTCACTGAACAAAAACTCATACAGCAGAAAGACATCTCTAAATGGCTAATAAAAACTCCCCACATTTTACTTTCCTTTTATATTTAAAATTTTAATATGCAGCTATCTTTTTCAGTGCTCAGTTTTATAACCAGACAAAATTACATTTTCCATAAGCTTTCAATACACGCTGTACTGATTGTGATGATAAAGGACTTGAACAGGTCATAAGCAGACAGCAATATGAGATAGATTTCAGCTGAAACTCAAATAAAAATTTGTAAAAATGAATAAAGCTATAGAGTATTACTGCAGGGAGAATTTAGGTATCTCCCAAAAAGACGTGGCCTTTATTGGTTCCTCTTTTACACCCACACAGCAAAGGTAATCACATACAGAACTGATCTAACATTTCAGGTAACCTACAACTTCATAAGAGAAACTAAAATAATGATTGGGTCTATTTAAAGAAAACAAAACAAAATTAGCATCTTAACCCAAGCCCCAAAGACCTCCAGCTCTCCTTCATCTTTAGAAGTGCTACTATTTCATCGGAGTTGTAGCTGTGGCGTGCAAAGTTTAAGGTTTCAAATAAAACCCAGCTGCTCTTTGCCTCTCAAAGTTCTCAGGCATGAGTTCTGCTTGCACAGAAGGGCAGAACTTGAAGAGGTGCATTTCTGACTCACTCAGTGCTGTCATGGAAATCCCTAACATAAGTACACAGACAAGCAAAACCACTTGGGACATTTATTTCCTGTTAAGGATGAAGAACCTGGAACAAGCTGTATCTATAAACAGTAATCTTTGCAATTTATCTACCAGAGAAACTTAAATTTGGATCACTTTCCATAATAGTCATTTTTTTCTTATCAAATCCTAAGGCAACGCTTATTTTTTAAGCAGAAACAGACCTCAACAATTTAAAGACTTTACAGGCTGTTCCCAGCCCCACCATTCCTCCAGCCCCCTTCCAAGGCACACCCCAGTCTCAGAGGAGAAGCTCCCTGAGCTCAGGGACAGCATCTCACAGCCCTGCTGTTTGTGCAGCTCAGGCTGGGACTTTTGTGGGTGCAGTCATAAGACAGGAGCTAAAACACTGCAGCAACAGCTGAGGTGCCACTGGGGCTCATCTAACCCCAAACAGACACCAGGATTATATGAAATAGGTAAGGCAACATTTTATAGGTCCTGGCATAGAAAAGCTTTAGAATCCTATGAGAAATTAATACATGTGAGGCCTTAATTGGATCAAGGTGTAAAAGGTACAGCCCAGTCCTGGAACCCTCCATTCAGCCTCTTCCCCAAAAATGCACAGCTACAGACTAAACTGCCTGTAGCTGCAACCTAACTAATAAAGAGGAGTCAACTGCTTCAATTATAATCCTTTAACAGTTTACTCAGTGCACGGAAACCTGTGATACAAAGTTTAAACTATGTACAAAATTCAATTTAGTGTTGTATGACAGCCAACAATATTTTATATCCCGTGACCATAAATTCAGAATTATTTTTATTATGACATGTTCACTTACAGTTTTGTCTGTTTTTAATAAACTCAGAGTTGCTTTCAGGGCATGTGACAGATCAAGTTATTATAAGAAAAAAGTGCCATTTCATCTGAGAATGGAAAACACAGACCTCAGAGGGAATGTTTGTGCAAAAGCAGATGTGGTTTTTTCCTGTTTTCTTGGGATTTTTGCACGCAGCTGCTGATTGAGAAACTGCATTTGAAAGAAGTATTTAACTGAAAGTCTCTACCATGAGGCCATTGAGCCCTGACTACAGCTTTGGAGGCATCATTTGAAATTAAGTCAACAAGGTTTGCTTTTAGTTCACCACCAAAGATTCATAAAACTGCTCCAAAATTTGAGTCCCCCTCCTCAACAGATGGCAGCTCTTCAATACAATCAGTATTAAAGTTGCTAACTGGTTGTAATCTTGAAAAACATGAGGGGAGAGATAATTTCATACTGCCACAATTACTTTTCCCAACAACTGATTTCACACAGCTCTTGCTCCTGAAAGCAGTCAACCAGCAAATGTTTTAAAAGTAGTTTCATGGAATGATGAACAAAAGAACAGCACTAAAATACATTCTTCAGGCGTCCACTGGTGCAAAAACCATTAAGATGATGGGAGGCTCCCCAGTTTGGTTTCTGGAACACACAATATGGAGCTGTCATACACAACAATTTTTTCTGGCAGCCTTCATTCACTGTGCAAGGCAGTTCTTTAAGCCTGCAACATTTTGAACAGTTCTCCTTTCAATATCACCAAATGTCATATATCCATAAAGTTTTAAAATACTTAAAGGAACTGACCTTCCTCTGGCACTGTTTTTAGCACTGTTTGCACAGCTATGCCAGTTCTGCTTTCAATTTATTATACAATTTAAATATTTATTTAAAGAGTACACTTAAAGCTAGAATTTAAATCAGATTTTCAAACTTGAGTGGTTCAGTGGATTATTTCTACAGAATTCCCAAGAGTTATCAAGGCTATAGCTGATGTGTATTTAAGACAGCACTTCTGCCAGAAAACACAAACAAAAGCAAATTGCATTCAATTCCCCCTTCCTCCTTGACCATTTCTTTGTCTTCATGTTCTCCTCCCAGCATAATGTCAACACACACGTTTCTACACTGACATGCACAAAACAAACAACAGAACAAATTCAGCTGAAAAAATAAACCAGCACAAAGCTATTTTTCATCTGGAATCCAGCTCATGGAACAACTTTACAGCTCCTGCACCAGTAGAAGGCAGGAATGAGCCAGTTCAAGATTTGTTTGCTAAATATTTCAGTGAAGCCAACAAACCCACAATGCTTCAGTAGCTTACATATATAAGTTATTCCCTTAAGAGAAAGCACTGAAACATAAGAAAAGTCACAAATCCAAGAATACTGAGGGGAAAAAAGAAATAATTTGTCAAGCCATTGGTCAAACTGATCCAAGATGGCAAAAATGGCACACTGTCATTTAATTCATATTTTGCTTTAAAAAAAAGAGGGCCATTTACTGAGATCAGACAATCATTTATTTAAGAAAAAAAAAAAAAAGAAAATAATATTTGGATGACAAGTCCAGATCATACTCTGCGAATTACAGAATTTGTAAGTAACTTTACACAAAAGTAATGACAATCAAATTTCAGGATGAACATTTCGATTCTGAACAAGAAAAAAGCTCCTGGACTACAGAAGTAGAAAAAAAAAAGCCAACAATTTGTTAATTTAGGTAAAAGGCCTTTGTAAAACACCTTGTAAATGTATGTGAGAAGATTCACATTCACACATGCAAGTAGCACTACTATTGTTCGCTGCAATACAAGGACAGAGCATGGAACACACAAATGAAAACAGAAATAAATGTGACCATTACATTTTTTTTCTTGACTCTGACTTGATGCAAAATCTTTTGACTTGCTCCTTTAAAGTTCTAATTATTCCAGAAATGGAATTTCATTGAATTCATTTGCTCCTGGTGTATGTATCCAAAACATACTTTGGTTAACAGCTATTCATTCCACCAAAAAACAAAGCATAACCTTTTATTTTCCCCCCAGAGTGCAGTGATATTGCACACTAACTCTGTTTGAATGTTTATTTCACATTAAGGGTGTTATTCTGCAGTCTATTCTAGGTAATTACCAAGGAGGGCTGAGTCCAGGAGTGCAAGGACACACCTATGAAGAAGTTTGTGGCTCAGGCTCTAATGGAAACTTCAGCTGCATCAGGAGTTATTTGCCTGCAGTTTTCCACAGCTGCCCAGCCAAAGGTTAACAGGCTGTGGGATCTGCTGGAGAAAGTGTCTCCTGTCTGCAGAACTTACTGAGGCTGAGGAGCCTGGAGAGACAATGAGCAGGCACAGGCTGACCAGGTACCTGTAATTCCCTGTACCACCAAAACTGCTTCCAGGCTGTGTGTCCAGACAGCCGGGCTGGAACCAGCCCAGCCCATCCCAGCTCTGCATTGCACTCCTGGGAGGGGCCAGATCCAGGCTCAGCCAGCAACCCACTCACCCAGGCACAGGGAGGCAACTCCACTGCTCCAGACTGGAACTGGTGCAGAGGGAGCCCTGTGCACCTGATCACAGCCTCCTTCCCAACCCGAGGCTGCCTGTGCGGAGCACAACAGGCCATTCTCCCATTTAAACAAAATCCCAAACCTGCCAACGCTTCAAATCAATGCTGTTTATGAGCCTCATCAACTACTCCAACACTAAAGCTGAAGCAAACAGCGCCCTAGCACCTTCTTAGGGGAAGGACTGGTTCTTCAGAGGTGTGTGATCAGCTGGGACAGGCTCTGAGTTATCCTTCAAACGCTGCTCCTGCTGACCCTGCTGCCCTGGGAGCAGCCCTGCCAGCACACAGGGAGAGCAGGGTGTGCCCAAGGACCAGATCTTGCGGCAGGCGGGTTTCAGTAGGACTGAAATTTGGCAATTTGGGGAAAAGGCTTCTGTAACACACCTTGTAAATGCATATGCATTACATGCATTACATTACACCTTACAGCCTTAGGTAAGAGAATGAAAGAGCTCACGGATGGGAAGGGCGTTCTGAAGGAAATGTTCACTCCGGTCACTTCTCAGTGGTAAAGGCACATAAAGCAGAGAACATGATTTTAATCCTTGAACCCAACTTGAACTTTTAAGGATAGGTAGTTAAAAAAAGGGTTTTTAAATTTTTGAATTAAAAGTTGTTATACTAACAGAGAACATAGTAAATTATACAACATGAAAGTGTAACATGTGTGTAGAGGTACCCAGTCATAGGAAAAAAATAAATTATATAATTCTACTAAACAGCTGAAGACCATAGGATGAAAGTCAGTGCAATATCCAGAATTATAATTATACACAGTAGTCATCAGCAAATGTTTCTATTTCTGTAGCTGAGCATTAAATGACTTTGCACCTTGGACTGCTACTTAGACCACACTGACTAATTCATCTCTGTCAAGCAGCTGACATTTGAAGAGCCACTAAACAGCAACTATAAAAGCACTTCCATTTCTCCATCGACATCCCAGGTGTGAGATTTTGAACGCACATGAACAAAATTGAGAGCACGTAGCAGGAGCCTTACCACTGCCTCTCCCAGTGTAATGGAAATCCAGATTTAGGGAAAAAAGTTATACATGCAATGCTTCTGTACAGACAAAGCTTCATAGACAATGTGCTATGTCACGTTATTTGCTGTAAATCTATTACAACTTATTACAGGTTTAATTTGTATGTGTTTTATTCAGCCTGACACACTAATTGCTCCATGAGAAGAAAACTTTGGGGCATGGATGCAGTTCACCCAATGAGCCTTCAGATTTCAGGGTGCATCCTTGAAAAAAATTAATTCCTACCATTAAAATATTTGTAAGTTATGTAAAAATATGAATAAGGGAGGTGAACAAGCCAGTAAGGCAAGATCTGGCAGGGGTTATAAAGAAAAAAAAAAAAAAAAAAAGTTAAGGAAAGCATCACTGTTTGTTAACACACCGCAGTAAAAAAAGTTTGTGCTGGGAAGCGGGAAGTCCTGAACGGAAACGGGAAAGTCGATCTGGCTCCGGGAAGCACCTGCCGGGCGGCAGCGAGCCCGCCAAGCGGGGCCGTGACGCACCGAGAGCCGCGGGAACGAAGCGCGGGGCGCGCACGGCCCCGGGACGGCGGCACCGCCCGCGCCCGCCCTGAGCCCCCTGATCGAGTTCCCGCTGGACAGGGCGGGGAGCAGCGCTCGGCCAGCACCGAGCAAGGCTCCGGGACAGTGGGGGGAACACGGGCTGCCCGCGGAGGGCCCGGAGCTGCCGGGAGAGCCCGGGCGGGTCCCGCGGCCGCTCCCGCCACCGGCGCCGCCTGCCGCCAACAACAACAGCGCCCCTCGCCCCCGCCACTCCATCTCCCCGCAGCGCCGCCCCATTGGCTGATCCCGCCGCCTCCTCCTCCCCCATTGGTCGCTCCCGCCGCCTCCTCTTTCCCCATTGGCCGCCCGGGCGCCCGCACGCCCCGAGTCCCCTCCCCGCCCCCACCCTGCGCCTGAGCCGGTCCCCGGCGCCTCCTCGCCCGCCCGGCCCGCCCGCCGCCCCTCACCGTGTAGTAGGAGAGCAGCCCCGCGTTGTAGTCCAGCACGAACCAGCGGTACTGCCAGCCCTTCATCACATTGGTCCATTTGCTCAGCGGGCCCTCCATGATAGACGCCATCTTAGCACCGGACCGGCACCGCCGCGCACGCCGCGCGTTCGGTGAGGGGAGCGGGGGAGAGACTCGGCGGCCGCCGGGCGGGGAGGGGCGGGGCACGCAGCGACGGGGAGGGGCCACCGGGCCACTCTGCCCCGGGGGCGGCGTTTGCGCGCGCAGCGGGGAGGGGCCGTGAGGGGAGCGGGGCCCGGCGGGGGCGGCCCCGGGGTCCCGAGAGACGGAGCTCGGGGTGCGGGCAGTGAGGGCGCTGCCCGAGGGATTCCGTCCCCGCGGCTTCTCCTCACGGCCCCGGGGGGAGGCAGAGGGCGAGGCGCGGCTGTGAGGCGGTGCCGTGAGGGCGCGGCGCGTTGGCCCTGCGGAGTGTGAGGGCGAGGGGCGTCATCCCGTCCCCTAAAGCACTTTGGGATCTCTTAGTTCCTCTCTAAAACATTTGGCACCGCTTGGAAGCTTTGAGCATCTCTCGCTGGTGTACTTGTCCCTCTGCCTCTCGGCTTAAGTGCCTTAAGTCTAAAGCAAAGTGGGCTTAACAATGGAGTCTGAGGGGGCTTCTCTTCAAAGCGCTCCACGTCCGCAGTGTCTAAAAACCATTCATGACTGGAGATGACCTTTAAAAGTTAAGGCTTCAATGTGACACAGCTTTCCTGTGGACTGATCCAAGAATGTGGAATGAATTCCCCAGGAGCTACGGACAATTGCAAATCTGTTGTTCAGCACAAGGCATGATTTTGGCACTCATCTCCTCTGACATAAGTACTTGAGCTGTGCTTTAACATGAAAACTTCAAAGGACCCATAGGGATACTCATGTTCCTTCCTAGGGATCAACAATAAAGCAGCAGAAGTAGTGTTTTTACCATGAGGTGTGTGTTTATCATGCAGTCTACCGTGTTCATTAGTAACATTTTTTCATTTCCCCCTTATAGCCCTTTTTTATTCTGTGTCTATTTAAATGCCTCTATAGTCGGACTAAAGCAGGTTTAGTGTCTCACAACACTGCAACTTTATACTAAATTTTAAAAAAAATTATAGAAAATCACCCCTTTAGTGGAAAAGAATTACACAACGGCAGTGAGTTTCATCTTAGGAAATAAGAAATATTCCAGATTTCTAATTGTCTCCCCATATCACATGTCACATCGTACACTAGTTTGTCACCAAGGGGAATTTGGAGCATTGACTCCTCAGAGTCACCTGGTGGTGTATTTATGCGTGGAGTTACCAGTTTAAGGTACCTAATGCACAATCTGATTTTGAAATCTGGCTTGTTAATTTCGATAACTTTTTTTTTCCAAGCTGCATATGACCTTAGTAGTCTGTTTTTGTTCTTTATTTTCACTGACTAAACAAAGCGGGGCTGCCTAGAGATTATACCCAGGCAAGCAAAACAAAAAACATCAGATGGTGCCAGAACATTACTAGTGCTGCCAGTTAAAGCTGTAGCTGGACTGGAGCTTTATTATCTCAGATCACTCCTTTGGCTCTATTATGCAACAGAAGTTGAAACAATACAAAGAACTCATGGAAAAAAAAAAAAAAAAACCCTCTTGGCTTAACCCTGAAAAACCTGTGTGTGAGAGCATCCACAATAGGAAATTCTCCACAGAAGATCTTTTTATTTACCTTGGTTTGCCAGAGGCTGAGTTTCCTGAACTTCAGTTTACACTGCATATCTTTGTTGTTCTTTGTTCTCTTTGACTCTTTTTGGGGGGAAATGTGACAAAGGCTTGTATGCACCAGAAAAAAACAGGTATTTTAGATATCTCATTTCAGCTAAAAGTTTAGAGTAGGAAAAATTGTGTTAACAGATATAATAGGGGGAATTCAGCTCAAGGTTTCTTTTAGAAATGTGGTGTGGATAGTCTCCTAAAGTAATATGGCAGAGATCAAGGAATCATTGTTTTTCAGAAACCCCCACACAAACTGAAATAAATACATTTGAAATGACAGTCTTTGAGCCCCAGGGTATATCATACAGGTTTATGCACTTTTCATGCCAGGATGTATCTGTCAGATAAGTCCCCTATATTGAACATGGATCACGAGGACACTCCTGAAGGGTTTAGGATGAACTACTTAGTTCCTTCTGATAAAGATTCTTGAGGCCTAATCAATTTATTTTGAAAGATCAATGCAAACATTTTAGTTCATTTAAACAAATCAATAAACTGAAATCAGCAATGTGCCATAATCTCTTTTTATACACTTTTTATTTTAAATCATTAGCATCAATGATTTGGAATTAAAAATGGCTTAAAATAGAAATTAGTGAGTAATTTCTTAATAGAAGAATTTGGTTTGCTTTAACATGTTCTGTCTGAATTCCATCAGGACTAGTTACAAAGAGCTGTTATTTTCTGTAATTATAGACAGTTTTATTGTGATGTTCTCCATATTTTACACAACTTAACTCAGACTGGTGTCACTCTCTGTACCATTTAGTACATTCTGTCACCTGAGAGAACAATGTACTACAGAGGTAACAGAACTGGGCTGAAGGCAGCAGCTGTTACCTTGTGCTGCCTTTGTTTCATGTACTGCTCCATCAGCTGAAAATCTTGTCCAGCACCATTCTCTTGCCTCCCAGAGGTCTCAGTTCTATTATCCTGCCACAGTGGCCCAGCCACACACACATTTCCTGACCATGAAGTGGCCTCCAAGATACTCAGACTGTCCCAGCAGGAATGTAGGGGGAAAACTCAGATATGCCCAGTCCTTCCTGTGTTTTCCAGGACATCCCAATTTGCACCCTACTTTTAAAAATTTCCTCTATGTTATTTTTCTTTGTCCAAGCATGTCCAGTAAATTATATTTTTGCCCATTACAGTTTAAATCTTCGTGGTGTCTAGCCAAAAGGAAGACACTGCTGGTCAGAGTGAATACCAGTGAAGGACCAGGGTAGACAATGGAAGTAAGAGAACACTGGAAGTCTGATTCTTTATGAAGAAAATGCTTTTCTGTTGTAATTTTGCTGAAGCTATGGCTGAACTCAGAAGAACCTCAGTGATGAAGCTGTGGCTTGTGGGTTTCCTTCAGGGTATCTGGGAGTGTGACTGGCAGCAGTGAAAGTGGCTTTTGGTTCTCCCAACAGCTGCAATTGCTTGGGGTTCTGAGGAACATAAGGAAGGCATTTGAGAAGAGAACAAATAACATTCTGTTTCAGTTTCTTTTCCAACTTCAGAAATGTGCTGGTACTTTAATTTTGTATTGCTTGTCCTGTAAGTTCACTGTGTCAACTATTGATAATGTAATCATCCTAATTAACAATTTATGTTTTAGCCTGATAGTGGATGATTCTTTTTTTGCTTGTTGATAGCAAATAATGTCTTTTATTTGTACCTTCAGGGAAACGTTCCTTCCATTTTATTTTTTACGGGTAACAAATGCAGTAATAAACTACAATCAAGTAGAAGATGGAGCATTCTGTGTCATCCTCAGTCTCCAGCTACTGGCCTTTACAGGTATTTTCTAGTCCCTCTATGTACATCCCAACTACACTAAGAATAGGAGCACTGTCAGAGCATAAACATTTTCTATTTTATTTCTTCAGAATTATGTTTGGTTTAGGGGATTACAGAGAGAAAGATAGATGGGAGAGAATCACCTTCACCCTACAAGCAGTCATTCTTCAAAGAGGACAATTAAATCAAGCATGACAGTAAGTGCCATTGTAAGTAGATTTTCTGAATAGATGTATTATACTGTCACTGGTTTGAATACAAATGTTTATTAAAAAAATCAACAAGACGGTGGAATGAGGACAGCAGCTGGTTTCTGAGACAAACAAATAAATCTCTCAGGCCTTTCTTACCAATTCCTCTATGCTTCTATGAAATAAAAGCCATTAGCAATACATTTTTCCACTTCTGTCAATTTAATCTGGTTTTTCCCTAATTTTAATGAATTGTCATAAATTCATTAAATTGGGCAGGGATGAGGAACTTCATTGAGGGTTATGCAGACCTTTCTGAGTCTTCTAAATGACTCCATATTAGCATATTGTGGAAAAAATCAAATTATAGCAGGTTGTATGGGAATCAAGTCATCACATCTCAGAATCCCTGTTCTGTTTTTGCATATTGCTTATGGCTGTGTTTGGTGGAAGTTCACAAGAGAAGGGGCTTTTCTTTTTGAACATTAGATCTGCCTTCCTGCAGTTCAGAATCTCATCCTTCCATGGTGTGTTTAGAGCTGCACTGGAGAGCACTGGAATATTGGAACCAGTTCCCCAAAACCCATGGAATATGTTCAGCCAAACTGCAATACCATTTAAGACAGGGCTGAAGATTCTCTCTTGCATTTAAGATAGAGATGATGCAGAAAGTCAGATTTATTCTGTGTGCAGTTATTTAATCCTCCCTGTAGTGCTGTCTGTCAGAGGGATGATGCAGCAAAGATGCAGCTGACTCACCTCGATGGCACGGACCCTTGGCAGGATGGGGAGGAGTTTGTCAGATGTTGTTGCTGGGTGCTAAAAACAGGGAGGTGCTTAATTAAGCAACTCCAGTGACTCACCTAATGGCCAAATCCTGTTAAAAGGTCTACAGAGAAACACATTTTAAGGACATTATAAATTGGAGTAGTTTTGAAACAGTAACAAAACTTAAATTCTTGGTGTGGTTTCTTAACAGCAAATCCAGGTTTTGCATGACAGTTTGACATAACTTTATCTGGGAGTTGCAGGAGTGTAGATTGACACTTCAGGACTCGACATCTCTTCAAGGAGTACATTTCTGGGCTTGTTGAGGGGCTTGGCTGTTAAGAAATGTGATTATCTTCTGCACTCACTTTACTCAAAGGACAAAGAATTCCTCCCACATATCCTGATCACACTTGAGATCTTCAATGTTCTGAGAGGAAGGAATTAATAGCAGTAAAAATTAAATGGGGAAAGCACCTTCTAACAGATTCTGTAACTTAAACATAGTATAAATCTAATACAAAATAATTTTTAAAATTATCTTTATACTGAAAAAATACTTATACAGGCTATTTTCCATCTTTATACTGGCTGAGCTCTGGTAATCTGAAAATCAATCTAGCAAGTAGAAAAATACTGGAATGAATTTTGGTGAACAATTCATTGTCACCTTTGTATTATTTTATTATAAACTTTAAAGTGTCATAATTTACTCTTGAGATCAACAGGCCATGGATACTTATAAAACTCAGGGTGGGTAGGGTGCTGGGCCATATTGCTCAGTCTGTACTTTCACCAAGAAAGAATGGACCATAGTATCCTTGAGGATAATATGGTAATTCCAACCTGGGATTGTGTGAGTCTGTGATTCTTTGCTGAGTACAGGCGTTTAGAATTCACAGCGTGCTGAATCCCATTTCATACTCCTAATGCATTGCTGGGATGGGTAATGTCTCATCATTTGCTTTAAACATCTTATCATCCTCTGAGCAGAATGTATTTAAAATTTAATGCAGAAGTCCCTGCTATTTTCTCAACCGCAAATAAGTGATTCCTACTTTAGCCTCCACAGAGGCTTTGAAAAGATACAGAGGAATGCTGCTCAACTGGAATGTTTCCTTCATTGTAGCTGTGGTATGCAGCCCACTGCTACAAAAAGGCAAATAAGTATAATCTCTTTTCCCAAAGCTTTCTCACCATCACCTTTTTTTCATGTTATTTGCCCTATTAATATGTTCAAGAAAGGTTACTTGCTCTTTGTAGTTGGTTTAGCAAGAATGCAATCCATCCATCATCATCTTCTCACAAAATTTAGACTTAGAGTTTGATGTGTAGCAAATTTAGCAAGGGAAAAGCTAAGAATTCAATTAGCACTTTAGAGTATTGTCACTATGCATAAGGATTATATGCTGTGTTTATTTTTGGTTAAGGATTGTTTGTTTTTCTTTATATGCTGTATTTATTTGTGTATCTTAATAGATACAACAATATCAAAGGTATTATTTTAAACTGGTGTTTATAAATATAGATAGTTTCCAAAATATATGCATATTTTTAGGCTGTTATGAGCAGTATCCACACTCAGTGGTAAAAAGTCATGGTAAAATCTGGAGGGAAAATATCATTTTCCCTATCTTTTCCCCCCCTGTTTTTTTGTTTGTTTGTTTGGGTGGTTTGGTTTTTTGTGGTTTTTTTTGTTTTGTTTTTGTTTTGTTTTGTTTTTGGTTTTGTTTGGTTTTTTGTCTGGGTTAATAACAGACATCTGACTGTGGTAATTTTTAGGGTATTAAATAAGTGATGAAAGGATGATGAAAGTAAAATCAAGGAGACGTAGAGCTGAGCAATCCATCATAATACATGAGTACAATGTGTGCCTTTATTGCTCATTTAATTTCCATATCTAGAGGTATTAAAGGGCTATCTGTTAAAAATTTCCATTGTGTCAATGTAGAATGAGTTTCTGTCTCCTCTACTTTTTATTTTGGAATTTAAGCTAAAATAATTTTTCTTGAGGTCTAGCATCACTCCCAGGGATTTGTGTGTAGGAGGAGTCCATGAACAGTATAAGCTCTCATTTAATACTGCCCTGATTTTGGGATGTCAAAAAGATTTTTCTTTAGGGTTACTGTTTCTTGTGTAAGAATGAGAGACAAAACTAGCAAAGTTTATCCTACCAAAAACTGGAGAAGATTTTTTCTTCTTATCTGAGAATGAAAAAGTCCTTTTTCATGCCTACTTAAAGGATTTGCATTCTCCTTGTTCTGATGAAAGCAAAAGTGCAGAATTTTTTTTTCATCCTACTCAATTCTCTCTCTCTTCTATGAGAAATGAAAAAAGAAAGGGAAAACTAATTTAGTAGAAGAAAAAGAAGTAGTTGGCAGAATACACTCAGATTGCTCCCCTAAAGTCATGATGTGCACTTGGACCAGAATTTAGAAAGCAGATGGGTGCTTTGCCACTGTGTCAGCTCTCAGGAGCTGTCAGGAGAATATTCCATTTATGTGTGAACTCTCAGACTTGTGCAGAATGCAGCTCCATCAGATCTCCAGATGAAGTGAGGCTTCAGTTCAGAGCAGCACCTCCTGCAGCTCCATCAGCTTGGAAGAAAACCCAGGTTCAAGGATCAGGGAAAGCCCTTCCACACCCTGGTGAGATTTCAGTCTTGGCAGGGTGAAGACAAAAGCCTTGGCTATATTATTGGATACATTAAGCTGCTGTCCAAAGTAAAACAACCGCTCACAAGAACGAACTCCAGCTCAGGTGACTTCTGAACTGTAAATCATTGGAAATTTGGGAAGTCCACCAGAGCAGTCTCACTACATTTTCCACGCCAACCATTTTCCATAGCCATTGGCTATTGACACTGCTGGAGACAGGACACTGAGCTGTTTAGACCTTTCTTCTGAGCCATTACTAATAATTTTTATTATTAATATTATTTTTAATTAATATTTTTTTTCTTATTTTCAGTTAGGGACTTATTTTCACCCAGGGACTCTTTAGCTATTATTTCAAGGAGAGTTCTGGGTTGTCAGAGGGTTTTTTTCAGTAAAAGAGTGGTATTTCTGTGGGATCTTTAATAATATTGTAGCCTAATTTTTACATTTTAGTAGTCAGACCTTACTTTGCCCCTTCTCCAACGTGATCAGTTTTGCTGATTTTTGCTGAAGCTGAAGTTGCTCAGAGCTGTTGAAATACACCCAGATGTCATGGACTGAAACAAAGGAAATCCTACTCAGCTTGTAGGCAGCAGCACACACAGGGCAGCTCTGTTACTCACTTTGTAAGCCAAAAACATCCAGGCCTTGTTGCATCTGTTTGCTTCCAAGTTTCAAAAGTTCTGTCTGTGAACTTCCCAATGCCCCAGTAAACTATTGCAGCAGTAACTGCAATGTAACTTCTAAGAAAATCCTACAATACCATTAATATTAAAATCTCTAAGTGCTACTGGAGTTAACCAAATTCTCTGGACAACTGACAAAATGGAGAGTTACATAATTTGCTTTCCATTGCCCAAGAGAATTAGTTTTTGAAAATAAGCTTGTAAGGAATGTACTTACAAGGAAGTCTAACAATAAAAAAATCTGCAGTGTACAGTGAAACTTTAATTTGCATAGCATAAGCTGAAGTTGGTAATGTTTAGGACATGGTAGCTTCTTCCAGTGGTGTGTTTACTTGAGGTATACACAATAAATAGTTTGTTCTAGTTTACTGGTCAAATGTGCAATATAGTTTGGAGATTAGCAGCCTTGAGCCTTTGGAAACAAGTTACCAGCAAAGAAAAGCACGAGTTCAGTTGGGCGTTTCCACTCCAGGCCAAACAGCCCAAACGTTGTTCACACTTTTGTGTTCCTTTGGTGCTGAGGTAATTACACGCACATAATCAAGAGCAAAATTTATGACACTGACTTAAGAGATTAAAGCATGTACCTACCCTGTTAAGCTCTGCTATTCATAATGCATAAGCAAAAGAGGAGGATCTGAGCGTATCATTAGCATTACACTCTCTGGTTTATGTTTCTAGTCTGACAAATAAGAGGACAGATACAGCTCTCCTCAATACAGGAAAACCAGTAGCAAATGAGCTGTTGTCTTATCTGTCTTTCAGGTTTTGGCTTGCATATTTGGTAATTTTAGACAAAACAAAGTCCTACATAGATCCAGCTGTCACTTATATACTGATAACATTAACCCATTTGTCTGTAAAATATTGCATCTGTTTGGGTTCACGCTTTTGAATGAGAATTTATTCTGCTAAATATCAGCAGTGATATCTTACATTTAATTGCTGCAGTCCCTGCATTACATTTACTCATTGCACAGAATTTCTGAAACACAGAGACAGCAATTTTCTTTTTCTTGTAGGTAGTGGACCAATCCTACACCCTTTGTCTTGACTGTGGAGTTAACTTACAATTTCTTTGTGTGTTTTAGCTTGAATCTTCAACACCCACAAATCCTTAACTGTAGTACTGTAGTGCTTTATACATTTCAGGGGATAATCAGTGCGGTGTCAGCTGGTGCAGTGTGAAGCATAGGTAATGTTCTGCAGTGTGACTGATCTCAGTGGGGCTTGGCTGACTGAAGTGATGGCTGTCATTTCTGTTCCCAGCAGCCACACAGGCATATTCTGTACTGTGAGTGCCCAGACTGTGTAATTACTTTTTGGAAATGTTCATTTTTTTTTCATGTACACCAGAACTCTGCAGTATGCAATCTGCCATTGTCTGGGTTTTTTGAATATATTTAATAGGAATGTATTTAATTTATCCTGTGTCAGGATTCCTGATGTTAAGAAATTCAGACACCTAAATACAAAATCTGGGGAGATAGACAGATTAATAGACTTATACATGCACATAGATATGGGTGGGTGGGTGTGGGGGTGTGTGTGGGGGTGTGTGCGCATCCTCAGGAAAAATTCCAGGTGTCAAAAAACCTGCATTTATGGGAAAATCAAGACATATGGTAGCTTCAAATCAGGTTTACTTTACAGTGTAGACATTGCCTAAGGCATAATAATGCCTGCAGGAACAATGCCTCCACTTAGGCAAGCTATGGGCAGGGAGTCCTGTGGAAAAGGTAGGAAGTATCACAAGCTGGGGAGAGCTCTCTAGTACCATGTATCAGAGTGTTTAAATGGGAAATCAATACACTTCATATTCCATGCAATTTAAATTATTTATTTGTGCTTACACTGCTAACCAAAGCATGAGTTAAAAAGGAATTCTGGTTTCTGAACAGTTCATATTTTCAACCTTTTCTTTGCAGCCTTGAAGGTCAAAAAGTTCCTGTATTTTGCTCTTTCCTTGTCAGCTTTTTTTTAACTTCTGCTCAAATAACCCTGCAATCTCTTCACTCCAGAGTATGGATCTTTATTAAAAAACCCAACCAAGAGATTGGAAAATGCTGGCAGCTGGTGAAAACTGATTTTGTTTTCTAGAGCATGCCATATTTGAAAAGAATAAGTAGACAAGCAGAAAATGAGAAAGAATCATCTTCCAAGCAGATAGGCCCTGTTTATCTAAAGTGGGACAAGGAAAACTTTTATCCCACATAACTTTTACTTTTGGATGGCATTTGAATTGGCCTTGAGTGTTTGGCAGCTCATCTGTTGAGCCATCTGTTTCAGATTATGCATGCTCGGAGGGCACATTGCACCCAGGCTTACAGCTCCCCTGAACACCAGAAATTTGAATTGGCTTTGCAGTTTAGTGATCAGTGAGCATGGATGTGCATGTCCATGTGCATGACACATCTAAATAAACTCTGTTTATTTGGGACAAATTGAAGCATTCACACAGCTGGAGAAACCTGAGGGGGCTTAGAAGGGGAAAGCCTTAGGTCTTGCTCACTGTCCTGGGGCCCCTGGCAGTGCTTAGGAAAGGCAAAACAAGAAAAAAGTACCCAAGGTCCAGGAAATTTCTCTTCTAGATTGAAAAGTTCGGAATGAGCTAAGAGGTAATATATTAGCCAGTTTTACAGCCCCTTTAAACAGTGTCTTAAAGGGAGTGTAGGGTAGAGAAATTGCAATTTGGCTCCTTCCATTAATGAATCATCTCCAGTCCCATCTCAGTGCCAGAGATGAACTGGGCTGGGTAGTGAATCAGAAAGCTGTAACCAACTCTGTGAGAGTCTTTGTAATGCCTAAGTACATCATGGCCAGGAAAGAGGATTTGATCCATAAACTTTAATGGTGCATTATGTGAGTCTTATATTATTTATGGCATACTAGTAGCACTTATCTTTTTCATGGTATCTGCTTTGAACATACTTTTTTTTTTATTTTTGAGAATATACTGCTTGTTCCACCCCTCCCTTTTCCTTCCTTTCCCCAGAATGCTGACTCAATTCCTTTTACTCTTTCAGTCAGCTTGCAATTTTAGGCATTTCCTTGTCCAGTTTTCAGGAGAACACTCTACTTCCCTCTCATGAGCTCTGAGCAGAACTTCTCTGGCTGTTGAATCTCATGCTGGCTGGAGATGGAGGAGATTTCTTTACAAGACTAGAGACTGACATAAGACCATCTGCTCTTCATGAAGTTTTCTGAGCCTGTGGACTTGGATAGCAATTGTGCAGTTGTGCATGAGAAGAAAATTTGGCTCAGATAGTGCAGTGATGGAAAGAATGGTAAATCTAGAACTAACCAGGGGATTTGAGGGATAAATGCAGTTTTGTCGCAGGTTCTCTTTCTAGATGATTATATTTCTTTTTTACAGGTTTTCACATTAAGCAAACTCCCAGATTGCATTATTAGCAAAGTTTGAGTCCTCTGGTAATGAGGATCAGACTTTAGTATAGTTTATAATAAATTGTGAACAGAACATTGACCAAATGTAGATATATTGTATTGCTTGGGCAGATCTTATTTGATGTACTTGAAGAGTCCTAATTATGAGATTAGATTGAGGTTGGAAATATTTCTTCTTGGTTCAAGTAGCTCACATAGTTCATTTAATCAAATAACTGCATATGTGCAATTAAATGTGTAACATCTAAAATTTGAGGCGTTTTACTTTTTGTGATATATTTAATCTGCTCATCTGCTAAAAAATAGATCCTCATATTACATTACTTATTCAAGGATTAAATTCTATTACTTTTTAAATTAGTAATCCCCAAAGAGCTACAGGAATTTATGAACATTATTCCATCAATGTTAAAAAACTGAGTTACCTGAAAGAAAAAGAAGTCTAATTAAAATGTTTTCCTTGTTGAATCCTGTTAAGTGCTTTCCTCGTATGAGAAATTTGTGAAGTTATTGCAAAGCTGTAAGGGCAGGGATCAGAACTGCAGATATATATAAAAGTCAGCTGTGTGATAATGGTGAAGGGAGACAGAGACAGATTCTGTGCTGGTTTTAGAATCTGCCAAGGACGTGGGTGCTATATTTTGGGCAAGAGAACTCTTTTAGCCTAATGCCATCTGGCTGGCTTTCATCTGTGCCAGTTGTTCCACATGCCAAGCCGCCTGTCCTTCCCCTACCAAACTTCTTGAAGTAGAAATTAAATTAAAAATACAGTAAATTTCTAGTAGCCTGATTGGAAAAATATCCATGAAAGGATTTAGAAACCCAAGGAAGCAATCCAAGCTTCTGTGCTTCTGTCAGAGACTTTGATCAGAAGTTTCCTCATCCATGTCCTGAAGCAATCTTTGGATACTTTTTGCCTTTCAAGCCTCACTGGCAGCAAAAGTCTTGGCTGTAGGATCTGCTTCAATTTGTTGTCCAATGTACATGATAAATACAGTTAAAACACACATAAAACCTCCACACACTCCCACCTCAGGTCTTCTGTTCCATTCTTTTAATAAGTAGCTATATACCTGTATTTAGAAATACAACAATACAGGTTTTCCTCACCTTGATTTCTACAAGGTACCTGCATGGTTTGTATTTCTGGGCTGGCAGTTGTGCCATCTAGCACAACATGGATCTGTTCTGCAGTCCTCTGTAGGAGACCCACAGCTAATTTTTAGCCTGGGATTTATTCCCTACTTAGAAAAATTGGAGTTGAGCTAAATTAAGCAACTCATCTATATATTAACTTTACAGTTAACTAAATAGCTCTACTGATGATTTTGGAGTGGTTTTTTCTCATGCTCATCTGTATATATGTAATTTACCATCATTAATGCTATCTCCAGGAAAGGAGAGAGAAATTAATTAAATCATTTTGTACAGATATTTCTGTAAGGAAAAACATTACAGTAAACTTGATTTCAACAGGAACAAACTCTCCACTAAACATAAAGGGACTGACAATCAACAATGTTTCAGGTTTTGGATGGAATTTGAATGTCTTTTGAATCATGGAGATTCTTTCAGGAAGGATACATCTTCTGTTTCTGCAAAACTCATCCAGCTGTCTGACCTTACCTGCTTTATATGGCTTCTGCCTCTGTTTTATACCTAAAACCTTGATACTTTTCTCCTTTGGACCTCAGTGTTCTTTGTGTCAGTTTTATACCTGATATATATTTGTCTTGTGAGCACTTTGGGGAGAGGGGGTTGTCCTTCTAGAGAAGGTCAAATTTGTTTGTCATTGAACTGATTCAACAAATTGAATTGATATGGGGATCTGAAAAATCTTGGTGGTTTGAAGCTTGTGCATCATAATCAATAATTTTGGTAATCTGATGTAGGTATTTATAAATAACAATCTTCAATTGCTTCTCATATTTTGTGAATCACATTTAAATTAGTATTACCAATAACAGTGAGAGTTGACACAGTCTTTCAGATTCTGCAGTGCATTTTTAAAACCAGAATATATTTAAATGAAATTTTATTTGTAAAGAGAGGATGTTTGATTGAAAAACTGTTGTGAAGCTACTAAATCCATGATGTATTTTTCAAACAAACAAACCAGTAAACAAAGTCACAGTGATGATTACACTGGAATTTACCACAGCTGCTTTAAATGCTACTAAAAGTCATTTAAAGAATCATTTTATTATGAAAGGTCACAGACTTTCACTTTGTAGTTGTTGCATAGCTATATCTGTTTATAGCTGTATTAGCTTCACCTGCTCAACAAGTGAGATATCTTTTATTAAAGATAACAGGACAGGAACATAAAGTGGCACAGAGGAAAGCAAGTCCTTGTCAGCTGATGGAGTTCAGAGTCCATTAATGCCCTTTTGCATCTGATCAGTCACATGTACACCTTAACAATTCCATTCAGGCTGAATCACTGCTGCATTACTTCTGCAACTTAATCTTAAAAAAACCCAAACAAAATAAACCAACCAAACAAACCAGTAAGCAAATCAGTCATTAAGCAAATAACTTTGGCATATTTAAGGATATTTCATATTTTAATTGCATTGTGTGTACGATCAAATGAGAACATATTTTGAATTGTGAACTATTTAGTGATCTTGTACTTTACACATTCAGTCTTTAATACTTAGCAATGATATTTATTGTATGTGTTTAAAACCTTTTTCATAAATACAAATATTTTTGGTACTACCTTATCAGTCAAGTTACACTCTATTATTGATAGTACCAACCTGATGTAGAAGACTGAAAAAATATAATTACATGTCAGTTATTCAGAAGTCCAAAAAGCAAAGAGGTTTTAAGGGAACATTCCTTAGTTTTATTTGTTGACACCAGTGGGATTATATGTGTTGCACTTAAGGGAACATTTTTCCTGCTGATGTTGAGCAACAGTTGGCCAAGTAACAGAACAGATTCCACTCCCTGCTACAGGGCTGTAAATAAGAAAATCCCACATGGTGGTTTCTCTTTTATGGACATACAGCAGGATTCTGCTTTTGAGAAGGGGAAAAGCAGCTGAAAGAGCATCTGTGGAAATTCCTCCTGCCTGCAGAAAGAGCACTGCAATTTGGTATTTGATAGCTTTCACAGAGTGCAACCTGCAGGCTCCTTTACAGCTCTCAGCACTGATACAGATGTAGGGAAGTAATGCTTTGCTCTTGCTTCTCACTGTATTTGTCAATAATTTGTGAGCTTTTCCATAGCAGCAAAACCACCATTTTAAATGTCACTTGATCAAGGTTAGCTAAAATGGTCAAATCATCTCTGTCCTTGTCTACTCTGAGGGCTAAATCATTAACACCTTTTCAAATCTGATTCATTTTCTACTATTGTTGAGCCTTTTGACTCATCTCACTGAACCTTTGGCACTCACTGCCTTAACCCAGCTGGGATCTCTGTTCTGTCACTGCAGCTCCCATACATGAGAGACTTCATTGCTGAGAGCAAGTGGAACATGATTTACATTTAGGAGAAGTTTGAGCTACCAGTGTAAAATTAAATAGTAATATTGGGTTGACCTGAATAAGGATGAATTAAAAAATATTATTTAAATGTTGGTACCTGAATTTCTCAGCTTGAAGACTGGGTTGCTGTAGTAGGTTACTGTGATTTGTGAAAGTTATTTTTTGTCTTATGACCAATGTTACTGCATTGGTGTTATTTTGTTCTAATACTTTCTGAACCACTTTGACATTGTTATGGTTGTAATTAAGACCAGATGAAAATGAAAGAAAGTGGAGAAGATAAAAATAGATAAGAAGATGCAAATAATTAGGAGGACAAGTAAGGAAGTCTCAAGAAGAAACACTTGCTAGTATCAAGAGTTACAGGAATGCCATAAAAATGGTCTTTTACCATTAACAGTCATGAGTTTGTCTTAAAGACAAACCATTTAATGAGAAGAAAAAATACCAAATGCTCTTCTATGTAATTACTTCCTGTGTCTTAGAATTCTGAAATTAGTAATATTTGTGAAGGGCAGAGTAAACTAATTCTAGGTTAGGGGAAGGTTGGGAATTCAGTGTGTATATTATATTTTTTAATATTTTCTGCTTGATTAAAACATAATAATCTTTTAATTGTTTCAGAAAGATGAGCAATGTGGATTTATGGTATAGACAACATGCCTAAGGAAACGGGGAACAGAAGAAACTGTTGGTAAAAGCTTTTCTGCCTGCTACTTTGTAAACACATTAGTTTTCAATCCTCATTTTGTTTTAATATACACTACACACTATGGTATCGATGTGTTTAATTTATAATGAAGACTGATGCTGTTTCAGCAGTGCTACTGCTTGTTCTATTTCAGAACATGTATTAAGCTGTTCAAGGAACAGCGAAATCTCCAACTGCTACATTAGCTGGACATGTCAAATTAATGCCTATTGAAGATTTTTCTGGGTTTCAGATATGGTCTTGAATGAAAAATGTCATTGTGCTGTCAGTCATCTAGCTAATTATCTAGAGGTCAAGCTGACCTCTTGTATATATCTATATTTTCTCTTCTTTTACAACATGAGGTGTAGCCCCATGAAACTAGCTAAGATAAATTAGTTTGAGAAAATATGCTTACAGTCTTAATGAAAAGATAAATTGTGTATGTTTTAAAATAGCAGGGATCTGTACTGCTGCATTTCAGATTTGCCAACTCTTCCATCAAATATGATTAAAGAGATTCACTCAAGCCCTATTCAGGTTATTTTCAATTTTACCATTCTCTTAATAAAAACTCAAGATTGTTTTTTCTTATTACTACAGTTCAAATACAATTTTAGCCTTTGCATTTCTGAATACTGGCAATATAGATGACATCATTTTGCAAAACAAAGAGGTACAATGATTCTATACTGTACTCTGTTTCTGCCAGGCAAAGGAGTTAAATTCAGATATATTCAAATACATCTGAGTAGAAAACACTTTAGAGATGAAGAAATATGCAGTTACCTTAATATCCCAGTTTGTGTTTCTTTAAGACTGCTACAGTTTTGTATAAATTTGATAATCTCACAACCCACTTTGAAATACTTTCAAAGCTGCTATAACTTTGAAAGTGTGCAAACCACCTTAAGAAGACAAGAGCACAGCACAGGATGAATAAGCAGATAATTCCTATGCAGTTTTCATCATGATCAATGCACATGCTCTGATCACTAGACATCCTCCTAGAAAATGCACTGTAGGACTCACAGATTACATGTTTTAGGCAAAAGAAACCCAGAAATTAAGAGATCTCTACAGAAGGTCTGTTGGAGTCTGGCTAGATGATTGTAGTGTTCTCTTGCAGCCTTAAAGCATAGCAGCCTATCTGTAACCCTTTGTCTAGAAAACTTGCAGCTGCATAAAATGGAAAGAGCACACAAAGCATATCCTGAGGTGGATTTCTAGATAAAGGCAAGCCTGAAGTCGTGACTCCCTAAACCAGCTTGTGTCACTAATCCTGGAAAGTAGTCTGAGATTTCTGATAAAACGTCCCCTCAGTCCAAAGGTTGTCAAAGTTTGTGTGATGATCTTCCTTATTTCTCAGGAGGGATCTTTCAGTAGCCTAGATGTGGGAAATGCTGTTCTGTGTCGGGAGCATGGGTGTTGCTTGGCCCTCTGAAACCTGTGCAATGTCTGTTTGCCTGTGGGCAGGTTCCCTTGCATTACAGTTTTTGATCTTAGAGCAGGGATTCCTTTTTCTGGCCAGGATTTTGTGTGTTGATGCATATGTTTCCTTTTGTTCTGTAAAACTCAAAAGTGGCTTCATCCTTCTTACTTTTAAATCCTTGATTCTGTATACGCAATGCTGCAGCTCCTGCTCTGCTTTGCACTGGAATTCCAGAGAGCTGGGGACCTCATTTCCTGCTCAGGAATGCAGGAGGCAGGGCTGAGTCATTCCTCTCTCAGCCTCCAGAGTGCTCATGGGCTGTAGTAACACCTTTCCTAGAACGAGCAGAGCAAGTCACACTAAATGCCTGTGTGCTGTTATGGGCTTCCTGTGTGCTGATCCATAGGGTGACCAAAGCTCTAAGAAAGGAAGAGATGGGCACTTAAGATGTTATTTCTGGGGAGACCAGTGGATATGATTCAAATGTTACCAGCTTTACTAACAATCATATTTGGAGATCTATAAAACAGAGGTTGTTAGTGTTTGACTCTAACTGGTGGAGAGTCTTTCTGTGCCATCTTGCACATTTTCAAGTTCAGCTGCACCAGAACAAGTCGCTTTATACTCTTACACAGTGTTTCACATGGAGATTTGCACCAAAATGGTTGTGCAGCTGCTGTGCTTGCTGCACTGCTGCAAGGCCCAGTCCTCACCAGCCATTTGGCTAATTTTGATTTGTTAGCAGTCTCTTGTTTGTCCAGTGCAGACATAACCTTGTGCATTGTACTGTTAAAGAAACAATAAAGAACATTGAGATCTCGTACCTATTTGTCAAAATGCCAGTACTTGGAATCGTAGAAAATCCTATTACATTTACAAATAAAAGCATGCTAATACTATTTTCCATGCCCTTTGGGCATAAATTGCACTGTAGTAGAGGATCTTGCAACAAAAAATCAACATACAGCAATTCTTACAGAGCTGGTTACAGATAAACATTTCCTGCAGGAGAATTCATGTTGAATGCAAAAAGATATAAAATGAAGCTGTTAAAATTCTTGCAGTTCATTGATCTTTTGACTTTCTTATGTTCTTAACAAGCTTTCCTGAAAACCCAGCAAAGAATCCCACCACTCCTTACACAATTCACAGAAGATATGCAAAAGGTCAGCAAAGGGAGAGACAGAAGAATGGGGCTTCCACTGAGGAGGAAATAAGAGGAGAGGTACATTTAGAAAATTCCTGTTCCAGATTTCAGGAGCTCTTCCACCCTAGCCAAGCCCTGGTGAGCTGCTCATGGCTAAGCCAACAAGGTCATTAGAGGGCATTGTTTTGCAAACCTGCCAACAACTTTGAGTAAATTTTAGTAGCTGTGATTTTCTCTTGGCTGAAAGTAAGTATGAAGTCCAGTTTTGTGATCCGATGTCAGGTGTTGATATCTCGATTCCAGCTGAGAAGCAGAGAGCTGTTTTTCGTCTGGGAGCTGTCATTCTAGATTTGTGAAAATCTGCAGTACAATCATTCACCATCAGCAGGCTGACAAGTGCTGTTGTGATTGTTACAGAGATGTCTGAGGCTCTGAGCTGGTTGTTTTAACTCAGGTGGTTGGAGGCATCCAGGACAATTTGTCTGTGAGATGCACAGAATGATCAACAACAGATCTACATGACCACATTAATTCAGTGTTGATTATATGAAACTCGTTATTATTTTAATTTGTAGAGGCCACAGTGGTTACCTTCAGTGATTCTTGTCCTCTGACTGTGGACACAGTGGTCATGCCTGATGACTGAGTGTGCACAGCCAGGGTGAAGGTACATAACCACGTACCTGGCACTGCCTGCTTGTTCCTGAGCTGCAGGTGCAACTTGGAGTCTGCCACAGCAGCTTGGGAAAGGCTCTCTGGGTGCAGGCTGCTGTGCACTTCACAGTTTGAGGGAGTAAAATGGATTGTCTGTTGTGTTTATTTTGTAACACAAAGGTTCAGGAAGGTCAGGCCCTCAGGAGCAGACCGGCTGGAGCAGACCTCCCGACTGGACAAGTGTTCTGCTCTGAGGGCACTTGAGGCTTTTAATTGTGCTCTGGAGTGACACAGCTCTGCTGGCTGACCTGCACAAGTTCCTTGGCTCAACACCCTTATTCCAGAGCCTTGCTGCAGCTCTGGGTCTCTTCCTGGACCTGGTGGGAAATACTTGATGCAACACCTAGGAGAGAAAGGGAACAGCAGCAAGAACACTGCTGAGCCAGATAGCCTGCCCACAAAATCCTGCTCACAGCAGCGCTTGGCATCAAGCCTCCAACTCCAGAGTCAGATCCCAGGTCCCTGTTTTGCATTTTCCTTCTCCTTGCAGTGAGAACACATCAGCCTGGGTGTAACCTGTCTCCTGAGAGGCCACCAGTCCCTGCCAAGCTGCAAGACTGAGGGATGAAGGAAACAACTGACAGAGCAAAGGGCACCCACATGAGCTCATGGCAGCTTAGAAACCCAGGCTCTCCAAATGTCTACCAAGGGGCCCCCTCCCAAAAATACTGCTCTCCCCAGGAGACACAGCTGTAGCTTTACAATCTTCTGGTTTAATTTCAGGGTATTAATTATTCTGGGATAGAATTCCAATTTTAATCAAAGAAGAAAAAAAAATCAATGTAGAAATATAAAGTCTGTGCTGTTTTCTAGGGATTTTTCTTATGGAAGAAGTGTGAGGTGGAGTAGAGAAGTGACAGTGAGTATGTGAATGGTGTGAATATTTTTATATCTATTCTGTTTGCTTTTTATATTCTTCCCCTCCATATCTTCTTTTTCTTGCTGAAAAAATGGCCGAGAAACAGGTTGGTAAAGCAGAGCTTCTATAAAACCTTTATTAAGGAATAGGTGGGAAGGAAGGATTCCACATTTCAGGACAGATGATGAGCACTAGCAGCTCAGGATGACTGCCAGCTGAGGAATGACAGGATGCAGAGGTGGGGCACAAGCACACGACTTAGCAGAGGAGCACAAAAACAATGCAGAGGGGTAGAGAATTACGAACAGATAAAGAAAACAAAGCGTGTAGGAAAAGCTTTCCAGTAATCAAGTATGGCTTCAGCTAATTTCCTCTTACTGGTCCAAATGCATATTTCAAATTAAAAAAAGTGTGTGCCTAAACCACCTTGGCTTAAAGTATGAAAATAGGAACGTTTTCTCTCAGCCCTCAGTGACTGATGTATGCTGAGGTAGTGCAGAGCTCAGAGTAGGAGTGGAAATAAGCCAGTGGGAGGAGGTTAGCAGGTACGGGAGCAGCAGGAGAACGAGTGGTGACACAAGTATTGTTTTCAGCCAGTCTGTACACAATTGTTTCCCATGGGTTTGGAGAATGTGGTGCAGTTTATTCCCCACTCCAGCTTGCTCCTTTGTGTTTTGTTGCCTGTGATGTCTCATAGTTTCTCCTGCCATAAGGGTTGCTCATCCCTTTCTTCTGGTTACCCACCCCAGAAGAGCCACTGCTGCCCTCAGAACAAGCAGAGAGAGACAGAAGGATGTGTACAACCATGAGTTGCCTGGACAGGCATCCGATTTTCTGTGAGTAGAGGGAAGCAGGAGGCCGAGCCCAGGGCTGCTCGTCACCCATGTGAGGATGCGTCGAGTCAGGACATCCTGCTGGGCTCACACGCCGCTTCCTCCTGGGCCTTGTGCCCAATTCTGTTGCAACTGAGCCCAGACCTGGTTCACCTCCTGTTTTGGGACATTCCCCCCTGTGTCATGATTGGACTGGAGAACTGCAACCATTCACCATGCTGGAAGCATCTCCAGCAGAAGCAGGGCCTACAGGGAAGGTGAGGGAGAGGCCAAGAGCGGGAAGTGGGGGATGTCAGGCCAAGAACTCCGGCTCCGGGTTTTCGCTGCAGCTGCCTCCAGCGGGCTCCGGCTCCGGTTATCCGCGCCCGGTTTTGCGCGCGGCTTCGCTGCCGTGTGGCGGCGGGGGAGGCTCCGGCTCCGTCCGGCGGGCGGGCGCGGATCCGGTGCCGGGATTTGCCCGGGGCCGGCTGGGGAAGTTGCCGAAGTTGTGCGGCGAGTGGCGGGGCCCGGCGCGTCCTTCCTGCGGCCCGGCCGGGGGCATGGAACAGCATGGCCGCGCGCCTCTCCCTGGCACAGGTAAGGGGCTGCGCGCCCGGCCCGCCCGCGGGGCCGCCGCCCGCTCCCGCCGCAGGCACGGCCGGGCGCCGCGGGGCTGCCCGGGGGCCCGCGCTTTGTGCGGACGCCGCCGCCCCGCAGCGCTGCCCCGCCGCTGTCAGGTGGCGGCGGGGCGGGGGTGTGTCCGTGGCTGCGGGAGGGAGGAAGGGAGGGAGAACGGCAGCGAGGGGAGGCGGACGGGCAGCCCCGCGCCGCCAGCCGGGGGTGCCGCGGACGGGGAGCGGGTCCCGCCCGGCCGCAGGTGCCTCTGCCCGGGGCTGGGGAGCCCCGGCCGGGGAGCGGCCCTGGGCGGGCGGGGCTGCGCCGGCGGCGGTCGCGGTCCGGCTTTTGTCTCCGTAGGACTCGGGGCGCCGGGCTGGAGCCCAGCGAGCCCCGTCCCGGGAACGCCGGGGGCGGGCGGGCTCGGGGAGCGTTCGCGGAGGGGCTGAAAGGCGATAGCGCCGGGTTAAGGTGTCCGTGCCCGGTGCCAGCCCCGCGGGCACACCCGGCATCGAGGGGCTCTCCGGGGCAGCGAGACCGTGGGCAGGCGACCCTGTGAGGGACAGACGAATTCCTTGTTTTAACAGAAACCCGTCCCCGCAGATACTGCTTGCAGTATCGTTTTACCTTGGTTTTGGTGGGCCCCGTGCTGTGGGGACACTGTTGTCGCATAGTGCCCATACAGGTGCCTTAGCGTGAAGAGCTGTGCCGGTGATGGCCCCAAAACTTGGAGACTCTGGCACTGTTCCGTGCTCGTGTCATCTCACATCACCTCAATCCTTGTTGCTCGCAATTTTTCTGGCGGTGATGGAATCACTTCACACAGGTTATTCTATACCGTTAGGATCATGTCTTATTCCCTAGAGCTGTGATAGCTAATGAACGGCACTTTTGGTACTTTTTAATTTCATTTAGCAGTGAGATGAGAAATTCCCATTCCTGCCTGACATAAGGCTGAGGTCGGCCTATTGGTTCACCGTCCTGCCTTGGGATGCTTCAGTCTGATAGCCAGTTGTGACATTTACAGAAAGCAAAGTGGGTAAATATGCTCAATGAATTGCTTAAGCACATGGAAGTAAACTTAAAAAGCTGGCAGCAAGGCTGCACAAGTTTGCAGTTACTTACATAGCTCGCTTTTGAGAATAACAAGCATTTCAAAGAAAGATGGGGTAGTTCAGTGAAAAGGTGAGCAAATACGTGGAGAAAACAAATGTGTCTCTAGGAGTCTAAAGGTACAGTTATGTGTAAAAGCTTGCTTTATATTAAAATGGCTAAGTTAGCATTGTCTGAGTCTCTTAATAGTCTTCAAGTAAATGAAAAAGCTCTAAACATCTGCTTACTGAAGGGAAAGAAGTTCTCACAGAGCTGCTCTGTCTCTTGATTTGGGGAGAGTGGGGTGTCAGCTCTGGTGTGTTCTACAGCAAGACATTATTGCTTACAGGCTGTGTAATCCTTTCATTGTAGAATTTCTTTACTTTTTTAGTCACATGGATGGGGGACTAAATACAAATGTGATAATGTTGACAGAAGCAGAAAAATTGCCAGTATCCTTAAAACCATTGTGGCTACAGCTTACAACAGTGGCTAAACTGAGGGAGATATTTCTGTGTGTTGGCCATTTGTGTGGGGATTTCTTTTTTTGGCTTGTTTGTTTTTTCTTCTTGTGTTGCATAAGAATCATCTTAGGAAGTCAAGCAAGCCTGAAGATAATTCTTTTCAACATAGGTCCTAACATGTGGAAATTTTGGGTTATAAAAAGTCCTCACAAGTGTTGAAGTGTCCAGAATGTGTTGAAGAGCATGAGGAAGTGAAAATGAGGGCACGGGGGTGGGGAGTGCAGCGGTGGCTGCCCCGAGATCAGTTTCGGACAGCAGCAGTGAAGTTGTGCAGATCACTTCGATCTGCTCCAGGTCACACGCAGAGAGCAGGAGGCACACGAACCTGCACTCAGACTCACTCCTGGGCCCGATTTTCTGTTCCCCTTCCTGTGCTTGGTTTGACACTCCTTCAGCATGGCTGGGACGTTGGGTATTTCCAGCTGAGATGAGGGTATTTTCAGATGGCTTTGTAGCTGCAATGTCTGAGAGGCTGCACGTCCTTTATTTGAATATCAAAGCTGTAATTTCAGTAATTTGAAACTTTTCTGTGCTAATTGTATTCTTTTCACTGATTAGTAAAAATACTTCAGGGCTGTGTAGCTGTAGTGAAATTTATTACACCAAGTATGCTTGAACAAGGGTTGCAAACTGAAGGTGATTATCTCCTCCTCCTCCTCTCTCCCTTTAGTAGTAAATATCCGAAGTATTTTTTAATCTCCCCATTTTGAACCCATTCTGGAACATCTTGTTGCCACTTGCGTTTGCTCAACGCATGACTGTGAATTTAATGTGGAACTTCTAAGAGAGCTTCTGCCACGGGAGTGTTTTGTTGTGGTTGCCTTTAGTTTGGAAACAGGCAAACAACAGCAATGAGAAGGAACTGACCGATCTCACAGATTGTCATCTGTTGTTGGAAAAGTCAAATTAAGCTATGACCAGTAGAAGGGGTTGTATGTTTTGACCTCCCAAGGATGGTTGCTCAATTTCATATGGGGAATTTAGGAGAGGAAGAACAAAGAACTAAAGATGTGGAAAATGGGGCAGAGGTATTTCTTGAAAGGTGGGTTAATATGGACATTCAGTACTTTCTAATTGCTCTTGAAAATAGAACTTGTGGTTTATTCTGAAAAACTGGCTGTGATTGAAAGGGAAGCTCACAGCTCAGGGAAGCACTGTAAAGTACTCAGGAGGAAAAGGAAGATAACTTTGTGTTTGTCTTCCTGATGAAATGCTTTTTGTGAGAAATGTGGTAATTGTCTTGAAGTAGTTACGAGCTGCTTTGGTAAACGAGACAAAATAATGTAATATCAATTTGTATCCTAATTAGCTACAAGTGTCATTTTAGACTCCAGCATTGTGTTGCAGAGTTGAGAATGCTGTGCTGTGTTGTTGAAGGGAAACATGGAGTATTACACTGAGGCTGAGCTGGATGGATTCCTGTCTCGTGCACACATTGCCAGGATTAAGGTCTTGTTACTGGAATACACAGGATCCAAATACTTGCAGTATGAATGATGCCCTCATAGTAATGAACATATTATGTATAATCTAGAGCCAGAGATTTTGAGGTCTCTGGCAAACTTGTGGTGTGTTTTTTGGTGTTTTTTGGGGTTTATTTTTGGTTTGTTTTTTTTTTTTTAAATCAGCAAAATTGTTAAATAAAGATCAGAGTTTGTAATTTTTAGTGGAATGAGGAACCTGTTGTTCCTCTTTCTGTCGTGCAGATGAAGAAACCAGACTATGCATGTGTATATTTTAACCTGCACATGGAGGGGACTGACTGCTCCTAAAGCAGATAAAACCTAATTTCTTTGGTTGGTATTACATCCACCATGTTAGAGAGAAGCTGCCTCTTAAAAGGCAGTGCAGCTACTCTTTCATTTTGCACAGGCTTTGTTCAGTACTGATTAGAAGATGGTGGAGATTTTCTGTAGCAATTTGAAAATTAAATGGAACCATTTCTAATTATGCAGTGACAGACATCTCTGCAGAGAGAAGACAGCAGTTCTTGTGCCTGCTTCTTCAGCTGTTCAATGGGAAAGAAAGTGCTCCATTTTTAAGTACTTGGTAATAATTGTGTAGAAATGTATAGTAAATATTTTCTTTACATTTGTTATTGCTGTGGGAGATATTCCTGGTTATATAATTGAAAGTGGTAGAAGGCTTCACCCTGAAACACTTCAGCTAAGACAATAAAGCAATAGAGGAAAAAGAGAGAAGTTGATTATTGTTTTGAAATGGCATGGTAAGGAAACCAGCTTGCCTTGAGCTTGCCTGCTTTTTGGCTGGCTAACTACAGGAGGAACATTTAAGGGCAGATTGTGTCTTTTGGAAACTCTTGAAATGAGTCCTGGAGCTTTGTATTGTGATAGAATATGGTGTTTTGGATTTTCATCAGGATAGAATAGCTTGTTTCTCCCCTGATACCTCATTGGGATTGGAAGGGGAAATTACTTTTGTTTTTCTCAATGGACAGCTTTTGTTTGTTTGTTTTTAAGCCCTTTTGGAAGGAAGGTCGTGGCTGGATGGGGTGGGCAGACTGGTAATAGTATCTAATTACACCTAAATGGGAATGTGCCAGAGGCATGAAAACATGGGGATTGACTGACAACAGAAGATGAAAAAGATGGGTGTCCCTGAAGGTGTTTTTTATTTCCTAGGTTATCATTCTAAAGTTCATAGGTTTGTATCAAAGGTTGTAATTACTACAACACACATTACCCTTGTGAAGTGATCAACTTTGACATGGAGCCATAATAATGTCTTTCTATTTTTATACGCTGTGGAATCTGACCTTTCCTCCCTCCCTCATTTTGCATTTAAAACAAGCTGAATTTACTCTGCAAATGGTTGTTACAAATCCCATAAAAAGAATTTTGCCCGGTAAATTCTAAGGCATCACTTGGAGAGGTGTTGAACTGTATTTTTTTTCTTATCCCAGAAGAATATCCTAGATTATATTTGCATTTGTTTGTTTATTGTGGGGTAAACTTTCAAGGAAAAACAAGTCTATTACTAGTAAAATAGTCTGAGAAACTTTTTTACTACTGTCTTTCCATTCACAGGAAATTCCAGTTACTGCAGTCATACTGATATTAAAATGAATATTGGAAGCACTAATGAAGTAAAAAATTATTGGCTCACACTCTTGAGTACTGAATGAAAAGATTATTTGCACTTAGTGTTTCCATTGCAGGACTTCAGCATGATGTTTCCTGTCCAGGAGGGACAGTGATCAGTTTGGCTGTAATAAGGAGACATTTGGCTGAACAAAGGGTGACATTGGGCAAGAGGGATGATGCACAGGAATCCAGCAGATGCACTGGCCAGCTCTGTTCTGCTTCTCTGCTCACAGCTTTAGTTTTGTCCTGTGCCTAGGCTTTTACATTCTCATGAAGCAACGCTTAGTAAATCAAATACTTGATTATTTGGGAGAACTACCCCTGTAGGTTGCTGTGCAAAGTGTGTGTGAGTGGGTAGATAAAGCATGTGAGGTTTAGGTAAGAAAATAAAGTGTGCTGTGGAATGCTGGAAAATGATTGAAAGGTGTTTGTTGTATTGGTGTTGTGGCAGTCTGAGGGCTGGCAAAACTTGAATATATTGTGTCAGGGTATGTTAAGGGATGTGTAACTGCATGTTTAGTTGATGGCTGAAATAATAAAAGTCTGTGGGTACCAGAGCAAAGTCAGAGCAAGGTTAAGCTATAAAAATGGAGGTATTGCAGTGAATACCAATGATGGTTTCCCAGCATATGTAATTTTTCATGTCTGGCTCGGGGAGAGGTATTTCCCACCCGCCTCCTAGTAATCAAATAAAACCTCACCAGCTGTGTGTCCCTGTTGTTGTTCCCTCCCCCCAAACACCAAAAAAGCCAAAACAAACAGCAACAACAAAACCCACCAAAAAATACCAAACACAAAACCCAAAAACCAACTAGAAAATCAGAAGTTGAGTCTCTGGGGCACTATACTTGCTGAACAAGCTCTGAATGGAAGCTCTCCTGTTATTTCTAGCTGTACTCTCAAATTTGTCTTTTAGGACATTCTGGTGATGCTGCACAGTTTCTGTAATTGCACAAGATCACGCTAAATTAATTTCTACCAAACATCTTCTCTTAGTAATATTTTCTGATAATCAGCACCTGTGAGCATGGAGTACTGAACCAAAAGAGCAGCTGTTGCTGTAGGAAAATTGATGTGGTGTTATTTAACTGTCAACCATTTATACAATCTGTAGTAAAGGTTTTTACAAAGATGTGATTGGCAACATCCGTGATGCTGTTGGTTTCTGTATTTCCATTTGAACGTCTAAATTTTAAATCCAGAGAAGCTGCTTTGTTGGATTCTGTTTGTACAAAGGTCTGCAAATCCTGGGGTTTGACTTTGTATTCCTCTTAAAGGGGAGAACTCTGGTTTTGGATGATATTTGAAGTTATGTGTTCTGGGCTTTTTTAGTAAGTATTGTGTAATTAGCTTGTATTATGCTCAGTTGTTCCCACAGGGTTTGTGAGGGCAACACACTCTGAATTATAGGGTTACCCTCTGCAAAATTCCTTTGGTTTAGGCAACATGCACTTCATGAAAGCAGGATCTGATTTTGTGCCCGTTTTTATACTGGGGAAGAGAGGTAACCCTAACACTTCATTTCTTGGCAGTCTGTTGGGCAAGGTTATTTAGTGTAGGCAAAGAGATTAGGTTTTGCATTGTTTCAGGTCTTAGTTTTTTTTTTTTTTTGCGTTTCTAAGAATAATTTAAAAATAAAGAAAGAGCCTTTTCCAAAGAAGCTGTTTTATCCTTGTCCACTCAACTTTAGGTGAGCCCTGAATGTCTGGTACAGGGCAGTGGAATGAAGACAGAAGTTATCCCCAACAAGGGTTCAAGTTACAAATCCCAAAGTTAGAATATTATTCTATTTTAATGTGGTACTGTTGCTGTGGGTTTAGTTTTGAATCCAGGGATTAATTTGGGTAACTGAAAATTTTACAGACTGGTTGCATATGACACTAAAGTCTAAAGAATTATACAGAGGACAGTGAAATAAAATTATATTGCTTTGTACTCTAATATTAGAGAGCACTTCCTCGCCTGAGTCGTTTCAGGTTTCTGCTTTTGTCCCCAGGCAATGTTGCCTAAGAGTTCCTGTTTCACACAGCCTCACCTGGTGACCTGGCTGAGGGAAATCTGATCTGGGCTGGTGTCAATGACTGCAAAACAAGAAGTCAGTCTTGGAAAAGTTACAGCAGGAAGAGCTGTCCTAGTTCCTCGTCATTGTACAGAATAAATCCTTAATGCTTCTTTGAAGACCAGTGGAGTGTGTTTTATATCTTTGTGTCCAGGGAGAGGGAAATTGAAATATGGATCTCCAGGGCTCATTTTTCCTCTGTGTCTCTTTTACAGCTATCGAGTGCAAATCCTGTGTATGAGAAATTCTATCGACAGGTATGTATACTCTGAAAGAACAGACCTCATCTGGATTTTAAAGAATTGATATTCTTTTGCTATGGACTCAGCCTGATCAACAGTGTGTAAACAATAAAAGTTCAAGGAAAATTATAGTGCTTTAAAATGGATTTTTATGGTAGCTAACATGTAGGTCTGAGCTCTTTCAGTATAAATTTAATATTGGTTGTAAGATGACCCTTATTTTCTAGAGAACTGTCAGGTGTGTATGACATCCATCACTTGACTGTTCTTATAGACTGTGAGGTCTTGGGATAATTTAAATTCTTTAAAATGCTGTATTGATACGTTCTTGGTTACTTTTTACAAGTGAAGATTATTTCTTGCATTTGTAGCTCAGTTAGCATCATGTAATCTTGATTCTCACTCAGAATATCCCGAAGATAGTCACAGGATGTTGCAAGGAGTGAAATTTGGATAGAAGGCCACTGAATGCAAAGAGTGCCTGTAGTTCTTGCAGCTTCACTCAACAGATGCAAATATTTTGATTTCATGATGCAAAAAGAAAAAATACATATAAATAAAATATAAGAATATAAATTTTATTTATCACTTGTCCTCTATATTTTGACATTGAGATGTCTTGATTAAACAACTTTTTTTTAAAAAATAGCTGTTTCACCTATTCTGTAATAACAGTATTGTTATGCACAGTCATGTGCATAATGTACTTTATTGTACAAATGTATTGTAAAAACTTTCAAGGAAGTTAAACTACTTGGCTGTATAAAACAATTAAAAAGAATTTTGTTTTGTAATACACCTGTTGAGTAATTGATGAAAAAAACCAACCAAGTTTTTTTTCCTTTGTTCAACTGGTAATGTTCCTCTAAGACAGGTAGTGGTGTATATGACCTCCTTATTTAGGAGCTTCTTCTGTGTCAACATCAGAATGCAGACTTATGTGCTGGGGAAGGGATAAGGGCATGATTTCTATCCATCCCCTATTTTTGGATTGTGCTTAGAAGATTAGTCCCATTATCAAGTGCAAAAAGCAGCAGCTCAGATGTATCATCAGCTGTGATGCCTGAAGTCTGAGCTTGCCATTGTACTTCAGTAAGGGATTTTCTCCATTGCAGGAGAGTGCAAGCAGATTTGAAATTGCTAAACAAGAAGAGAGAGTTTACCTTGATCAAAGTTCAGATGTCTCCTGGTGGCTGAAGGAGATAGTATCACCTTCAGAGAGTTTTCCTTCAGATGGACAAATCCACTGTGTGTTTATCTCTAGGCATTGGATTAAAAACCTTAGGAGAGTCCCTTATAATAAGATACAAGAAAAGGCTGGGAACTGATTGTTCTGCACGTTGGGAGATCATTCTGATTGTTCTCTTCTCTTGCCAGCTCAGTTCTGACTCTGACTATCAGGTACCACCTTTGCCATCTTCCTGTCTCTTCCTCCTCACTGCAGTTGCTCAACCACTGAAGTGTGGAGCAAAAACTCAGATAAAGGAACTAAACTGAAGCACAAATGTGATACTGGTTGCTAAGTCAGTGTCTTCCATTTGTTGGAATACATAGCCTAGTGAAACTAGAGCACTATTTGTTGTCCAGTGGTTTCAGTAGTGTACAGGAACAGGGATTCCTTAAACATGATGTTACTGTTAGTGAAGTGGTGCCAGTGGATTTGTTTCCCAGAGGATTATTTTTCTGACTTGCTCAGATGAACTCTTTGCTGCAAGGATTTTTTCCTAAAGAGGAGCTTTCAAACATGTCTGAAGACTTTCAGTTCCACTAGGGAACTTTTCCCTTCCATTCCTCAGATAAGGAGATGTCAGATTTCAGAACAGAAATTCAGAGAGACATTTCCCACTTTGTCTTATGGTGCTGGTGGAGTGTGCTTTTATATGAATAAATTCATCACCTGGAACAGCTCTGATGCTAACTACACTTCCAGTTCTATCACAAACTTAAAGGAATTCATCTGGCAAAAGGTGTGTTGTGAAATGGGTGTAAATCCTGCCCTTTGTACTTAGAATGAGATTGGAATCTCAACCTTTCAGTAGGCATTCTTTTCTTTCAAATAAATATTTTTCTGTTTAACCTTTTATAGACTGACTCAAAGCAGGGTGAGGTTAAAGGATAAACTTAAATACCTGTCATAAAGTGCTTGGAAATTACTTAATCACATGATGCAGTGCAGCAGGGAAGCAGTGCTGAGTTCTTGATGAGTCCTGAACTGAAGCACTTCTCACTGTAACCTTCTGCCCTAATCACATCAGATGTATGTTTGGTAATTCCTGGTCTTCCAAAAGAGAGGCTGTAACAAGGAAATTGTTGGCTGATGCAGCTGTGGAAGCTGCTCCATACACATCAGGGGAAAAGCTCTGCCAAGCTGGTGTATGACTGACAAACACCAGCAACCATCCCAGGGCAATAATCAAACATAAGTAACTCCACCCCAACATTCAAGACTCAGTAATTTGTAAAGAAATTGAAATCAGCCCTTAAAAAATTAGTTTCTAAGGTTTTGATAATTAATTGTACAAAAAGAAACTAGATCAGTATTGGGTTAAGTAAGAATCCTGCTTAAATCCCTTAAAGTCACCTTCCTCTGGCTTGAACTTGGGGAACTAAAAAGTAAACACAGCTGATACTGTGGTGTTCTCTGACTTGCTTGAAGGAGGAGTGCTAGGCTGGAGGTTTTCTGAGTGGATGCCAAGATTGCTGTGTTACATGCAAGGTCAACTCCACTATTTAACAGAGGGTTTGATGCTCTGTCTTGGCAGCCTTGTGCCTGTAGATGAACAGCTCTCCCATAACTCAGCCCAACTGCTGGACTGTAGTGTTGGCAACCTTATTGCTCTGACCAGGGCATCCTCAGTTACAGGAAAAGCCCTCTCCTAATTAAAATCATACTGGTTATGTTAAAAACAATGGTTGTTTTCACTTGCATATTAAATTACGATTTGGGGATTTCAGAGTGTTTTGTTCCCTTTCAGAGGTATCTACAGACAACTGCTGCAGCATTCCTTCCAAATGATAAATTCCCCACAGTGTTTCAGGAGCCAGCTCTAATCCCATCTTGGGAAGCTGTTAGCTTTGAGCACCTTGTGTGTGCTGCAGCTGTGAGCTTGGGCAGCTGGTCTTGTGTTCCAAACACAATATTGAATATGGCCTTTGTTTAAACACAAAGCTGTGAGACTGGAAATGGTGCAGTTGTCATCATCATCACCCTACCTGTGGGCTGTAGTAAGGCTGACAGTCTGAATTGACTGAAGATACACTTAGCTCTATTTTCCATACTGTGCCCTCTTTAAGAATCCTTTTCTTTAGGCTCTCAAGGACTCTCAGCTTTTCCTCTATTTCCCTTGCCCTTACCATCACCATGTAGGTGATGTAAGTTTTCCTTTTTCTTTTCCCCCTTTAAAAGGTTTAGTTTAGATACCGTTTCCAAGAACTTGAATAGCTCTCTATTTTAATGATCTCTCTATTGATCCAGGGAGAAATGCATGCTGATTGGTATGCTGCCAATATCACCAACTTCTTCACTGTGTAAATAAGTTTCACTTCAGGGAGTATTTCCCTCTGCTATGGTGGTAAAGGTATCTTCAAAGCAGAGCTTTTTCAGACCCTAACAGTAACGAGTGCAAAGCTGGACAATGAAATGTAATCAAACCCTGGAATTCTCTGTTCTTAAAAATCACATGTTTTGATGGCATCAAGAAGAAAAGCCTGTGATTAGGAGGGAGTAATTAGATCGGTTCAGAAGATAGTCCTCAGCGTGACTGTTAACTTGAGCATTCTTCTTCAGTAGCTTTTTGAGAGCCTGTGTAAAGAGATGGCATCAATTCAAAAGCCAGTTTGTCATGTGAGGATTTTTTTCTCTCCCAGGTTGATTCTGCTAATGCTGGAAGAGTATTAGCTTCTGATGCAGCTGTTTTCTTGAAAAAGTCTGGATTGACAGATTTGGTACTTGGAAAGGTATTTAATGGCAATTCTTTATTTAATTATCCTGTCTTCTTGCCTCAGATAGTATCCTGTTTATATTAAAATGCTTAGTAGTACTACAGGACACATGGTCTTCCCTAATGTGTTTTCAGTTGTTCTATCCAATAGTTCCAGTAGTTTCCAGTCATGGAAATTATTGCAATATTTGAATTTGTCATCACCATTAAGTGCTATCATGAAAGTTAAGACTTGAAATTTCCTCCAAGAGTCCATTATAAATGGAGGGAGGACTCGCCAGCTTCCTCTGAAGTGCTGTGAACCCTTTATTATTTTTATGTTTCAGATTTGGGACCTAGCTGATACTGATGGCAAAGGTATCCTGAACAAACAGGTATGGTTTTTTATGTGGTGCATGACTCTAACCGTTACCCAACCTTGAAACAAGATGAAAGTTGAAATTTTTGGTTCAGGAAAGCAGTTTTTCTCACAGATTTTTTTCTAATTTTGACTGGCTATGTAATTCCCATTTGAGTGGAAACTACAATAAATTAAACAGCCTTCAGCTGCCTCATCAGCTTTTCTCCAGGTTGTAAAATGGGCTGATGTGTAGCTGTGCAATTTGCTGAGAAGTAATTTAAGGTTTAATGTACTGCATTTACAAAGATGGTGACTTTTTCCTCATAATCGTGTAGGAAACAATGCAGAAATTAAAATTCTTGTAAAATCTTCAAAATTCTTATTACTTTAATTTTGGTGGACTTGACATTGGCACGTTCTGTTTGGAGTTGTCCCTCCCAAGCTGTGGCAATGAGCACTGTGGGGGCAAAATTTACATCTCAGTGGTGCTACCACAAGCTCTAATGTGTGTTGCTGTTTGATTTGAAATATAAATAAGTCTGTGGAGAGGGAACTGCTTCTTCCCATGGTAGGAAGAGAAGGAGGTTGTAATGTGTACCAAACAATTTTGGGGTTTTTTGGGCTTCTTTTGGTTCATTTTTCTGTTTTTCTCTGCTCATCAGCCATCTGTGGGATCAGCTCAGTTCCTCCAAGATAAACAGCTGCAATTACACTTCAAATTTTCACTGTTCTGTAGAAGAACTGAGTGCTGAGAACTGACTACACTGGCCTGGAAGTTACTAAATTCTTGAAAAATTAATTGCAAACTTATTCTTACAGAAGGAATCCAGCATTTGCTGGCTGCTGCTTTCTGTCACTTTCTGTCCCCCTTTGAAGCCATGTGCAACGTATTGTCTATATATTAATACTAGAAAAGCTCTTAATTATTCTGCAATTTTACTACATTTTAAAATTATATTTTATATATAATATATATTTTAATATTTCATGTATATTTTCATATATATTTTCATTTTGTAAACTCTTGAAAATTTATTTTCTTTTCCCTGTAGGAATTTTTTGTGGCTCTGCGACTTGTAGCCTGTGCACAGAATGGATTGGATGTTTCCCTGAGTAGTCTTAACTTGCCTGTTCCTCCACCAAGATTTGTAAGATTTCATTTTTAATTGAACATATTATTAAGAACTGCTTTTAAGTGAAAAATTAGGAAGGTTTGGTGTCAATACCAAACACTTCAGAGGGTGATGTTGTAGGGCAGTGGGACCCTACAACAGGGAAAAAAATCAAGCAGCATGGAATAAGCTGCTACATGTTCTAGTGGGGATTTGAATATAAAATTGTGTATAATTTGAAGATATGTGGTATTTATTCTATTAGTGTTGTCCTTAATGGAATAAACATTTTAAATTTTTTGCTTTAAATTTTGGTATGAATGACTAAAATGCAGTTCTGGTTTCGAGAAGCAGCTTCTCGAACAAGGGGGTGGTTTTGCAAAGTCAGAATCATCTCTTTTAATATGTCTGCTGTTTTTTTGCCTTGTTTTTCCTTAGACTGATACTAGTAGTCCTTTGCTACTCAGTGGAACAGCATCAAGTGATCTACCATGGGCTGTAAAGGTAAACTAAATATTAGCTATTACCTAGAACTGTTATCTGGTTTGCAGGAAAACCTGTATTTCTTAGAAAAATCTAATGCTGCATTTCTAAAGTATGATAGTTACCATTCCTGTCAAATTCATAACTGGGCTAATAGACCTAATTTAATAAGAACACTTGACTCTTGGGAACTATCTTCATGTTTAGCAATTTAAAATAAAGAAAAAAAAAAGGTTGTTACATGAAGTCATGAAAATAATTGAAGAAGAAATCTCACAGGGTTTTGATGAGTCTTTGACTTAAAAATAGTATCTTTTTGATGTTTTCTTATAAGCATCAGGAAGTGCAATGTGTCTTTATTAAAAAAAGTCAACACTTTTGAAAGAACTTCTGCTTCTTATGCTATGAATGTGACTGTTTGGATAAGTAATATTTTTCTTCTGCCCCTGCAGCTGGAAGACAAGGTCAAGTATGATTCTATTTTTGACAGCCTAAATCCAGTGAATGGACTATTGTCAGGGGATAAGGTGAAACCTGTGCTCCTCAACTCAAAACTGCCAGTGGATATCTTAGGACGAGTAAGAATATCTTTTTTCTTAATTGTCAGTTCTCAAGTAATACCTGTGCTGCACTCAGCAATACCTGTTTTTCAAATTGAAGATTTGTAGTCATGAGCCTAACTTTTATATTAGATTTTATGGAGTGTGACTTTTGAATGGAAAAATAAAATTTCTTTTGCTGTTTGGATAGATCACCTCCAGCTGCAGTTTATCAGTTATGTGTACTTTTTAACACTTGGGTCAGGCTGGGTGCCTCTGTCTCCAACTTAAAAATCTCTCTGCTTTTGTGTTGTTTATGTGAATTTACATTGCTCACTGCAAACTAATGCTGTTAATAGAACTTGAGCTATGGTGGAGGGAGGCCGTTCTCATGTTTGTTTTTAATGAGGTTTTAAGTAGGAAACTGCTGCAGTTTAGTCAAAGATCCCTATATTCTGCTTTTTATTGGTAGGTGTGGGAATTGAGTGATATTGACCGTGATGGAATGTTGGATCGAGATGAGTTTGCAGTTGTAAGTATCTTCTGCCTCTTGGGATTTTGAAAGCCTGATGGCAGGGTTTAAAATAGATGTACTGTGTATTCATTTCTGACTGTGTGGTTCATGTATTATCTTTATTCAGAGTCCTTAATCAAGTTTTAGTGCTGTTTAATGTTTCTGTCAGTTTGTTGAATGTGTCTCAGTACACAGCAGTAACTTTCTTTGTGGGTTAGATGAGCCATTAAAAACTTACACCTGAGATCTGCTGTCCCATGAGACACTTGAGTGTTTGCACTGAGTTTTACCGTAACCTTCAGTATTTATAGAACTTGAATGCCTCAAGGTATCCTTGAGGAAAGTTTGTAGTAAGATAGAATTTTAACACTATTAAAGCCAGGACTGATGAAATAATGTAAGAAGTGTTAAATTAGAAATGGCCACAACAAAACAATTAAATGCTAAGTGGAGCTATTTCTGGGAAAATGGTGATAAATTAAAGTGTTTGAAGTCTTCTCTCAAATAAAATTCCACAAGTACTGGCACAAGTTTGGAAGATTATTTTAATGTTCTAAAAGTTACTGAACTTCACTTGCTAAGCAATGATCCGCAAAAGAAAGTGGTAATGAAAAACACAATTTAGAAGGCAATGAGCTGCATCAATTGAGGGGCTTGTGAAGGGGAAGCATAATGGAAAAATGCTACAAAGCTCTTTGTTAATTAATTCTTTAGTCTCTCTCTCTCTATGTATATATATTTCTAATATATTTATATCCACACACCATTTTTTCTTGTTCAGGCCATGTTTTTGGTCTACTGTGCTTTGGAGAAAGAACCAGTGCCAATGTCCTTGCCTGCAGCTTTGGTGCCACCATCCAAGAGAAAACCTCTCAGTGTTCCAGGAGCAATGCCATTAATACCATCTTCAACCAAAGAATCTCATCAGTCCTTGCCACCTGTGGGCATTTTAGCTGCCAAAACACCATTAACTCAGGTACAGTTCTAAGTATTAGGTTTGTGCTCTTAGCTGTGTGCTTCAGAGACTGCCTGTGTGAAGAGACTTGATACAAGTTTTTAGTTTGCTTCTTACCCTGCTGGTTGGTTTTAGGAGGCTGATGGGAAGACCAGATGGAGAGGTGTAAAATTTACCCTGTTTTAGTTTTCCTAGATGTCTTCAGATGTAAACAATTGGATAAAAAAATATTGTTTAGTACAGATTTTGAAGATGTTTTTAGAACAAATTATTTCAAGATCAAAAAAAAATAGTGGTCCAGGTGCACATCTGCAAAGCACAAGTTTTCTGGATGAGGACTGATTGGAATATAGACACCTTCTTAAAACAGATTGTGGCAGTCATGTATGTGTGTGCATGTGTGCAGTTTGGAGAAGACATGAATTAAAATGGAATAGATAAATGCAAGCAATGGGAAAAGAAAACAAAAGGTGGAGCACATCTACCTAGGCACAGGAGATTTGATTTTTGTTCTTAATGTGATTATTAGGCAACTTGATGCCTCTTACCCTCCCCAGACATCTTATTTATTCCTCATCATTTTAGAGTCCAAAAGTTGGGAAATGTCTTTCCAAGTAGCTTATATACAACTTGTTATATTCAAAATAAGAAAAAGCCTTGATGAGGGTATTTACGGTAAGAGCTGTGCTACTTAATGCATCAGATGCAGCTTGGACATTTGGGTACCCTTATTTGAGTAATCAGTAAGAAACAGGCATCTAAATTTTGGAGGTGCCAAGGTTTTAACCTGGAAATTTCCTTGCCTTGAGCATAAGTCTTGCTGTATGAATTGCAAAGCAGTGCCATTCTGGGTGAGTTTGTGTACAGCACCATTTGGGAGTCATCTGTTAATTGTCTGTGTGCACTGAAATTAATTAGCATCCATACATGCACTTGAAGCTGTTCTCACTCAAAAAACCCCAGACATCTTTATATTAGCTGAATGTTGTGAAAGATTGCTCAAGTAGCAGAAGTGGCTCTAATTCCTATCTTTACCTTGTTCAAATGTAAATTTTTCAGTTTAGAATGTGCCCAACTTGGGCTTGAGCAGCTCTCCAGTCCCTCCAGCTTAAGCTTCCCAGCTTTGTAAAGGGGAATAAAATTGATAGAGCCAGACAGTCAGCAGGGCTGTGACTGAGCACAGGGATGAGGGTGGAGATCCAGCCTCCAAGAAATGCCTTGGCTGGGGGGCAGAGCAGCACCAAGCAGCCTGGCTGCTTTCCTGAGAGAAATGCTTCTACTTTTGCAGTTGCTTGAGGATCTCTGCATGTCTGTTTAGGAGGATAAAACTGGTTCATGAACTAGGCACCTGTATCACTTATTTAAAATCTGTGCTGTAGTCCTTGGATTATGTAAGTGAACTGAAAGCAGAACTTACCTGTATCTTAGTGTTGTGGTTTTGGTTTTTTCCTTCCATCCTCACCCCCCTTCAGTGGGTTGTGTCGCCTGCAGACAAAATTAAGTACGATGAGATCTTTGTGAAAACTGACAAGGACATGGATGGATTTGTGTCAGGTGTGGAAGCCAGAGAACTGTTCCTGAAAACAGGACTGCCTTCTGCTCTCCTTGCACATATCTGGTAGGTTTTTTTCCTGTGACAGCTGTGTAGAGGATGGCATAGTTCTCACTTCTTGCTATGCTGGCATTTCTGAAAGTGACATTTCTGTATATAATAGCATGGCCTTTGTATAACCAGTGATTACTTACTTGCTTCTGCTCTGGGACAGAAATGGGTGGAAATCAGGTTTATGCCTGAACACAGATTGTTACAAATACTGCACTTCAGCTGTCCCTGTGTCTTTAAGACATTACATCATCACAGGTATCTGATCACTGATCCTAGTCATGTACTGGGAAAGGTAAATGTTTCTATAAAATTGTTATCATGCAAGATTTATGTCCCACCTTATTCTGCAGCATGTCTTTTCTTACAACTATGAATTTATTTGGCATTATTAATTACAGAAATACTTTCATTGCACTCAATGCTTTTTAATTCTTTCTGTGCTATGAACTGTTGCTGGGTACACTGATAGGAGCAACTTTTTTTCCCCAAGTTATGGTTAACAACTGCTAAATTAGGAAAATATAAACTTGTGTTGGTTCTGAAGGTGTTGCTAGTGACCTACAGCCCTGATTGTGCTTTTCACCAGAGCACAGCTGTGGGCCCCAACATGCAAACTGAAAGTGGCTGTGTGTGTTTGAGTGATGTTTCCTATGCCTCTAGTTTTGCTTTAGAAGAGGAGATAGACCCTAGCAATTTTCACATTTTTAAATGACAGCAGCTACACTAAATAGGGCTGTACTTGGAGAAATGAGGATTTTTTAAATTTCATGTGCATCTCTGTGCAGGGCTCTCTGTGACACCAAGGACTGCGGGAAGCTTTCAAAGGAGCAGTTTGCTTTGGCTTTCCATTTAATTAATCAGAAGTTAACAAAGGGCATTGATCCTCCTCAGGCTCTGACTCCAGAGATGATTCCACCTTCAGACAGGGGTGTCAGTTTACAGAAGGTAAGGATGGGTTTGGCATTTTTGGTGTATATCCCAAACAAATAATGTTAATTTCAAAGGCTACGCAAGAAGCAACCTTGAGTGCTGGCATACCTTAAATTTATCACAATATCAGGAAGTAAACAAATCTCAGGTGCAAAGAATTGAAAAAAAAACTTCCATCCATATTTCAAAATGAAGCTGCCATTTATTACACCTGCCAACCAAGCAGAGAGATCTTATATTGGGAAAATGTTATTTTCTGTTTTGAAAGAATAATCCTTCTGCTGCCATTTTAAAGAGATTTTGAGTTTCCATCTGAAGTGACATGCACAAGTTCGCTGCTTTTCTCCTAATGTGTTCAGTTACCTTTTTTAGATCAATCTTTTTAATAAGTTTGGAAACAATATGAACTAAAAGTTTAGAGTTATTTAAAGTTTTAAAAGTAAATGGTCCCCCATTTTATACCTCACAAATAGTTTAGATATCTCTATAGCCTGTTGCTTGCCATCTATCTTAATCCAGCAGTTAGCTGTACCTCAGCAGTTCAATTTGTAGCTATCAGAGTGGTAGAGGTCATCACAAGTTCTTATGTGTTTTACACATCATGAAGTCTGATGTGAGTTATCTTTTCTTGGTTGTGCAATACATTGACCTAATTCTACAACTTTCTTAAACAGAATGAAAAATTCACACGTGGAAAAATGAAACTCAAAATTTGGTTCTACTTTTTGAGTTTCTGTAACTGGTATCTAATTTGTTTTTACATTCTGTTTTTAAAAACCAATTGCTTTATTTGCAACACTACTAATCTTTTTTGTATGTTTGCTTTCCTTTCTATGTCTCTTTTCTAGTTTGGACTGTTTTTTCCATTCTGCACCACTCTGCTTTTCATCCTTATTATTCTGTCAGTTTGTTAACTCTGCTTTCTCAAGGTTAGAGAAACTTTGCTTTTCTAATATTTACTGTCTGTTGGTTTAATAATGAGCATCCTTCTAAGACTATCACACAGTCATGAGTGAGCTCAGCACTTCTCTCAGGTGTCAAGTTCTGCTCAAGTTCTGCTGATTTCCAGTGTTTTCCATCCAGAATAACCCTGGGGTTCTCCCTTGAGCCCAAACCTCTGGGGCTGCTCCTGTGGGCTGCTTAAACTGAAAAGAGAAAATGCTATCTGTGAAATTGCAGGGGAAGTGGTGACAGAGTAGTAGCCCAGTGTGGCATTTGGCATTTGTCATTAGGATTAATACCCACAGCTTTACTGAAGATAGCACAGAAAATGGAGTGATTAGAAAGCATTAGATGTTCGTTGCTGCTGTTCTGTGGATGTAAATTGATTTTGTAAAACTCTCAAAGACATCAGTGTGATTTTTACTTCATTACTGACTTAAGTGATGAATGAGAATATTGTAGAAGAAGGTAAGTTAGCTTTCAATTAGCTCTGTAAATCCTGAACAAGAGAGTTTTTTACTAAATTGAGCTGAACCTTCAGCTCATTTTGAGCTTTTTCAAAAGAGGTGTTGTCTTGTTGATATGAAAGAACTTTTTTGTCCAAGATTATATTGTTCAAGTTTTCAACTCAAAGGCTTGAGTCAGTAGTAAGAGATAGTCTTTTTGCTGGTTTTCTTGATGTGGTGTACATGGTAAAAGAAACCCCCAAACACCATGTTAGGCTTCATCTTCTGAGTTGACCCATACAAAGGTGATAGCAGAAATATCTGCAAGTAAAATGGTATTTCATTGTGGTTTAAAACCTGTGTTTGCTGTGTTTCCTGACCCAGAACTGTTTGCAGTCACCACTTGTGTGACAAGCCATAAAATTTAAGCTTACTTGTAAGGTCCTCTCAAAGAATTTTCATGGGAATTTCCTTTTATTACAACTTTGAGTTAAAAACTGGAGGTGCTGTTTTGCATGCATGTTGCAATGTAGTAATGGCAGCCTGTGGTTCTAACTTGTTCTTGTTAACATGTGTATTGAAGCTAAAAAATGTTGGCTTTTATGTTCCTGCCCCCCACCAGTTGTCCTAAACAATTGAAAATAAGATTGAACTACATTTTCCTCAAGTTTGATGCTGGCATTAGTGTGCAGAATTTCTTTAACTGGTGAAAGAAGAAGGCCTGGAAAAAAATTTTCTTGCAGCTAATATTGCCATGTGTTCCTTCTATCCTTGTCATAGGAGAAGTAAAACCCCTCATTGGAATGCCATGAACAACTCTGCAGAACTCCTGAGTAATTCCTGTAGAGCAGGATTGAACATCATCATTGCTAGTTTGCCCATTTGAGAAGCTGTACACTAACCAGTTTAAAAATAGCTGTATAGTTGGTTCTTTAGTTTGGTTTTTTTTGTTGTTGTTTTTTTTTTTTTTTTTAATTCCCAGTTCATACCATTTGTGCTAGTAAAATATGCATGAATAGTCTGTAGCTCTGTTAAATAATACTCTCAGCCAATGTGCTCCCAGTTTAGGTGTTCACAGCTCTTGGTTTTTTCCTTCCCCAGAGTATCAGTTTGAGTAAGCACATAGTTAATAATATCTTGCTTTATCTGTAGAGAAACTTAAGCATTTAAAAACTTTTGTGTTATTTTGGGGGGTATCACTTGCCTTTTTAAATTATATGTATGCATTTGTCCTCAGAGTGTTGTGTTTGTCCTGGATGACTTTATTCAAGACTTGAAGGAATGGATGTATTTATAGGAGGTAGCTACAAGGGCTGTTGCTTTGTAAGCATGTTCATGTTGTGACAAGGCACAGAAGAATAATTGCAGCATTTGTAATTTCTGTCTTCAGCATTTGTTCTCTATCTGTTTATGTGTACTTCTTTTGAAACAAATAATTTCTATTACAGTCATTGTCTTACAAATACATTAAGTAAATGGGAACTCATGGGTGTAAGTTACCCTGTGACTTTGTATAATCAAAGTTTCATTGAGTAGTCTGGAGGTTCCTGTCAAACAAACTCAGTATCCATTAAATCCTTGCAAGTCAGTGTCTACTGTGGATCACCAAGGTGAAGAAATATAAAAGTAGTAAGCAAACCTCTCTCAAATGAATGCTAGGAAACCACCTAAATATTAGTTGTAACATAAGACTTATTTTAAACTAAGATTCTATGGTTTTTTGTATGATTAGGTAGTCCTGTGCTTTTGTGGAAGGTGTCTTCAAGGAGACAAACTCTCTTTGAATTGAGCTGTCTCCATGCTTTGGCTGTATGTTGTGTTGTGCTCATACAGCATCTGTCCTCTTTTGGGATTTCTAAAATTGAAGGTTTGAAATACAAAGCTACCAGCAGTTGTTACAGGAGGACAGCTCATGTTGCCACAAAAAGTAAATTGAATGTAGTAGTTGAATGGCATAAGCTCCAGACTAACAGTGTTTATTTTTTATCTTTCAGAGTACTCAAGGACCGAATTCTGTAGCAGATTTTTCTGCAATTAAGGAACTTGATACATTAAACAATGAAATTGTGGACCTGCAGAGGTATGTAAGGGAGGAATACCCAGAGTTGCCTTGGATTCAGTTGTGCTATTTACTGTTTTTTTGAAAACAATTCAGTGCAGAAGAGAAGAGCAGGTGGGAGTACTCTGCTGAGTAAAGGGTCAGCATGTGTGTAGTGCTGTGTGACACTGCTGCTCTCTGTTCACTCCCATGGGTGCACTTAGTGACAGCAGGACTGGGAAGGGTCTGTCCCTTGTGCCCTCAGGTTGTGTTTCAGAGAGCTGTGTGTCTCAGCAACCTGACCTGGGAATATTCTCCATGTTCATCTTTATTGGCAGATGTGAGTGGAGCAAATCTTTAGGATGCTGGAACCATACATAAATGTACTTTTATTTGTAGAGGGCATTCCAAGGACTTGTTTTTGGTGGCAGTAAGGAAGTGAGATGGAAAAGATCAGTAAGTATGCAGGATAGGCAGTGGGAAGATGACTGTGCATGGACCTCTAACAGGGTTTTGATGGGAGTACAGTTGAGGATGCTGCTCTTTTGTAATAAAATAAACTGCTGGATTGAGAAAAAATTGTTTTGATGTCTGCAAACTCTTGGATTCCATTAATTATTTCTAAGGTAATTAAGATGACTTCAAGTGACTAAGAAAATCAAATTCATATATTTTCTATAGTCTTGGTAATGCTCTGAGACAGCAAGTATTTTTCTTCAGTGTTTTTCTTGTTACTGTCATAAATCCACTGAAAATTCTATTAAGAACAGTAAATTTTCCTATTTTTTAAGTGCGGGTGCTTTGTCATGATGAAATCTGCCTCTCTAATTCATGTCACTTGTGGGAATGATTTAACTTGGCAGTGTGTCAGAGCACAATCTGTTTCCTAAATGCATAAATATTTTTTCATTTCACTTGCTTATTCTCTCTTATTACTCCCACTGCCTCCTTGCTTCTTCCTCCTCTGCCTCCACTGTTCTTCAGGTTATATTAATTCCGTTTTTGGAGACTCACATTTATTAACCTGAAATAGGATTTGCAACTATGTATATTTACTGTTGGTAGTTTAGAAGGAAATAAATTGTTGGCTGGCATGAATTTTTAGATGAAGTTGGTTTTCAGTAGGTGGGCTTGCAGCCTAACATGCAAATCAGGCTGTTTGTGTCTGGTTTTCTTTTCTTACTGTGAGGTGTGAAGGAACCTGAAAAAGTCACTACTTCCATTTCTTGAGGGGCAAATATACATTGACAGTTATTTTAAATTTAATGATACTAGATTGTTGGAGATATGGTAGAGGCAACTCCTAGTGTGTATTTGTTTTTAGAAAGGGGAAATTTACTTTGATATGATTTAGAGGTTCAGAACAGAATGGGATTAACAATGTGCTAAATGCAGGAAACTTTCTATTACAAATGGTGAAGTACACTTTCAGACTTGATAGTTGTCATATAAAAATGTAATTTAAACTGAAGTTATTTTTGTTCATTATTAAGCAAGATAGATTGTTCAGCTGTTGGACTCAATATATAAGAAATCTAGTCTCTGATTCCATTGAGAAGTGTCCAAGAGATGCATTTTTGAGACCCAGTAATAGAATTTGAATCTATTTTTGAAGTGCACTTCCAAAAAAAAAAAAAAACCACAAAAAAAAAGCAGGAGAGGAAATGGCCAAAAGAATAACAATGTGTGGAGAACAGCTTTTGGAGAGACTGAGCAAAGAATACAGAGGTGATGTCTTTGTGGCTCAGCAGTTTGTGTGGGAAGGAGGCAGCCAATAGCTTTGTTAATCTTAATTTGATAAATACAGTGTCAGGAAGGTGGAGGTTGAGGATCAGATAAAGAATAAAATGCAGGACACTTCTTAGGGAGGACAGTACTCCTCTGGTGGGGGGAATGATTTGCCTTGGGACGTTGTGGAACTTGCATCATTTTGAGCCTGTTAGCGCTGCTATCTCTAAATTCTCTTTCATTTGCACTATATTTTTAGAAAGCTATTTGAAGCTTTTCTTGATCACCATGGTGGGAGGCTGGACCATTCTTTTTCTAGCCATAAAATCTTTTTCTTCCCCAACAAACCCGGCTTTGCTTTCTTGCTTTCAGTTAGTGATGGCCCACAAATTCACTGAATTTCTTCAAGCTTTACTGACACTCCATTCCTCTCTAAGCAGAGAAGTGGCTGAGCTTAACTTGGGATATCTCACTAGAGATGTCAACCTTCACATATGCTGGATAGCAGCACTTAAATTGTCTTGAAGTATAAATCAGATTAAAAGGACCATAAAGCTGGTGAGTTGGTCTCTGAATAGCAATGAATGAGCAAAAACCTCCTCCAGAAAAACAGGACAATCTCTCCCTGCCATATACTTGCATCAAACTTTTGTTTCAAATTTCAGAGACCTTCATCACCTTAGCTAAGAACTTTAATGTAGGATAGATCATTTCTTCTCAGCCTCTGGTTTGGAAGAAACTGAGCTGTTGCAGCAGAAGAGGTTGTGAGCAACAAATGTTAGAAGAAACAAGGTAAACCCTTGGCATTTTTTCCAGTATTGCCAGACTGAAGTATTACTACATTAGGAATTCCCACAACTACAGATGTATGTGAAAATAAGAAATATTGGGCAACTGTGAGTGTAGATAATGCTACCAGCTCTGTGAGTAGTCATCATCTTACTATGGGGAAGAGCTATGATTTTTTTGTTTTTGTATCTAAGGTGATTCAGCCTGGCCAGGGCTGAATGTTTGGTGTGAACACCTCTGCTGACATGGGGACTTTGCAGTTCTCAGCTATGACAGATATTTGCAATGTGCTGGCTCCTATTTATAAATGACTCCATTCACAAATTAGTATTAAATTTAGGGTTTTGGTAAATCATGAAGCATCTGGATGGGAGAAACCATCTATTAGTCATTGCTTTTAGTTTATTTGATATGAGGTTCTCCCAACCTGACTGCTATTAAAATGCATAGGGAAATTGTGTTGCTTTCAAAAATTGGCTTGAGTTGGTTACAAGTGTCCTTTGTTGGCAAGACCACAGTTCTTTTGGAGCTGCTTTTTGGATGTAGTAAGGGACTTTATGATCCAGGAAATCTGTCATATCCAACAAATCAATTTTGTTACTTGTTTTTGGTTCTTTCAGTTGCTGAACATTCCTAAAGGAGCATAGCAGATAGTTTGTAAAAGAAATGAAGGTATTCAGAAGAATTCATGAATTAAGTAGTTCTGTGTTGTCTTTTGTTTGAATCAAAGAGGCATTTATGGGAGGAGGATGGGATGTGTTATGTGCAGACTATATGGACTCAGATTGTTTTCCTTTGCCTGAGACTGCTGCCTAGGCTTTTCTTGTTCTGCCTGACAATACTTCTTTCACTTGATTCTTTCCAATTCATTGTTTGTGCTCTGATTTGGCTCATGGAAGTGCCAGTGGGTGGGTGTTGTATCCTGTTGCTTAGTCCAGATTGCAAGGATTTAGGTACCTGGCTTGTGTTGAAATACAAAGGAAGTGATCTGCATCGCTGACAGTCTCAGGCACATCTGTGACAGTAATGTAGAAATGCTGTATATTAACCAAACATGCCTGCCTGCAGTTCTATTTCTTGCTCATTTTTCCCACCCCAGCAGGAAAAATAACAAGTATTCATTTTTCTACTCTTTTTTATCATCAGTCAGGAAGAATATATATGAATGTTGGCTGTGCTTGATGAGTGTTTGGGAGGCTTGAAGGTATTTTTCAGCCTGATTTGTACATAGATCTGTAGAAGTGCTTTATTGAGACCTTCATGGGAAGTCATAGAAGCCAAAGCAACAGTGTTTGTTTCTAGCCTGTGTTGCAATGCTTTAAATACCTAAGTACAACTATGCTACAGATGCTTATTGAGCTAGAGGAGTGTGCTGTAGCTTTGATTGAAAAGGTAAAGATGTTTTTTAGAATTTCCAGTTTCTGATGAATGGAAAGTGAGGAATTTTATAAATTTTATGAAATTTATTTTATGAATTTTATGAAAGTGTGATCCTTTATGTTGAAGGATCACACTTAACAGAATAAATAGCCTTGATCTTCAAAGTTCCTCTTTCCACATCTTTCCTTTTCCTTGCATTTAAATTTCCCCTTTGGGCATAATCAGGAAGTTCCTCTTTACTCAGATAATGAGAAAAATAATAGCAGAGTATAATCTATAGTAATTATTTGTCAGAGCAAATATTCATTTAAGATCCGATATCTGCGTTATTTTTATTTTCCGCTCTGTGTGGTTTAGCAGTAAACTAAAACTTTCTCAGCTTGAGTAAAAAGAGTAGACCTGCTTTACTTCAACACAGAAATGCTTTCTTCTGTACTAAATAAGAGTAAACAAATAAATAGTTTTAGATTGATTAACAATCTGCTGCTATTAAAATATGAAGTTTTGTAATGTCAGTTTATACCAGTAATACAACCTAATAGCTTTTCACTATGGTATTTAATTTAGAAATGTTAGGTTTATTGTTCAAATTCGAGCTTCAGTGTGTGTGTTGGTTTATTAACAGAGTCCTTATGAAAGCAAATATTTACAGAAGATTGTGTAAAAACTGTAATGCTTAATGTTTTCCTGCATCTATGGAAGGAGAAAAGATTCCATATGCTGTCTAGAGAGAAACACTCATGATTTTTTAATAACAGTAACACTTCTCAGTTGTATGGGTCTGTTCCCTTTCTTAAAGCTATTGTTATGTCTGACTGATGAGAATTTATTGATGATAATTCCCCTGTCATCAGCAGTCACTTAAACTTGAATAATGTCTGTAGAGGCAGCCTTGATATGACACAGCAAATCACTTTGTGTGGAGTGTCTGAGCAGATCGTGATTCCAGCAAGCCAAGCCAACCTTCCTGCTCCTGCCTGAGCCTCCCAACAGCCAGATCCAGAATCTGACAGGCCAAGGGCATTGATGGGCTCTGCTGGCCTGTGGGAGTGTTCCCTGGCTGCTGTGAGCATGGGCAGGGCTGTGTTTGCAGGGGTTAATAGATGGAATCTGATGCAATCCCTCCCACTTTTCCTAGCAGTTTTCATTAGACAAGTGCTCCATAGCAACAGTGAGATCACTGGAGACAGTATTTCATTGATTTCTGCCTCCCGCCCCCTTCCATTTTTGAGCCATTCTTATCACTGGAGTGCAGTTGGTGGAAAGACAGGGGGGTTTATGCAGAACACTTCTGTGGGCTTCTGTCTTGTAAATAATTTGGAAAGCAGAAATCCCTCACATCTTTTTTGTTTCATGTTTCACTATGTATTTAAAGAGAGATACAGGCTTAGGGGGCTGGATAACTGTACCTGCTGTAGCTGATGTTCTTAAGTATTCTTGCATTGTTTGCTGGTCTTCCAGGGAAAAGAATAATGTAGAGCAAGATCTGAAGGAGAAAGAAGATGCCATCAAGCAGAGGACAAGTGAGGTCCAGGTAAATAAACCACCAAATTTTTTGTTCAGACATGATATTGCACCATGTGCTGTTTTAATGACAGTGGGATTACTGAGTCTTTAGATCACGTCACTTATCCAGTAAAAAGAAAAAAAAATTGGTAGCTAAGAAAAATAATGTACTTTGAAGTGCATTTTCTATATAATTTTGGGTTTGTGTAGGTGTATATATTTATATAAATGTGCTGGCTCCTATAGGATATATAGCATGCATGGAGTTTCAAATGAAAAATATTATGAAATACTAGATTTTTCTTTCTTTTTTTTTTTTTAAGCACGATTATCTACTGTGTAATTAAAACTAAAGAGCACACTGTAGCAGTGTAAATTAATTAATAAACTTAAGTGGCTGAATTAAAAGGGCTTGTGTATCGGGCTGCTTCTTAAGAAGCACAGTAATTACCAGCTAGGGAGAAATGTTGCCTCAAATTAATTTTGCCTAATATAAGTGAATTTTATAAAGAATCTGTTGATTTTTATTTGAAAGGATGATATTGAATTTCTTGAATATCTAAATTTACAAGTGTTTTGCAGATGTTAAAATTATGCAGTCAGCATCAGTGTTTAGAGTGCTGACAGACTAGCCAAGCTCTGAATTAAATATTGCAAAGCAATATTTCAGTTAAATTCTCAGTTGCTGTTTAAAAAAAAATCTTCAATGTGATATCTGACCATTTATATTTATTTCTAAATTTATTTTAAGATTCTATCATTTTCCATAATCTTAAGAGCAAATAATGCAAGATTTCAGCATTTCAATTTCGGTGGGGCTGAAAAGGAGCTAATGTGTTACGAGAGTTGTGAATTTTGTGCAGGGTTACTTCAATATCCTTGGAGTGTGGATGATAATTACTAGTGTGACCTTTGAGGAGATAATCAGATTCTGGCCTGTTGGTCATGCTGGCAGCAGCTCCAGCAGCTGCAGGAATGCGTGTGGAAGTTGCCCATGCCTGAGCTCCATGGTCATTCCCCTCCCCACCCTGCAGATTTCCCTTTCCCACTGTTCACACAATTCTCAGGGGTATTCCTGTATTTGCACACAGGATTATTTTGTTGGTGTCTTCTGGAATCTGTGTTGGCTCATGTGAGGGTTGAGTTCTCTGGTGCCTTTGCACAAAAGGTTTGTAAGCTTGATAAAAGCCTTACCTTGAATGTTCCAGTGTCATCCATGTGTGCTTGACAGGCAGCAGCATCACAGAATCCCCTGAGTCTCTGCATCCTGAGCAGTGCTGCTGGGAGCAGCTGTCTCAGGTCTTTAACCTGTTAGTGGTCACACAAGCTATTTCTAAATATAGTTACAGAATTCTGTCAGTCTGCACAGAAGGAACAATCTATTATGGGCTGGTCAGAAAAAGGAGAAACCTCCAGGATCAAACAGGAAATGGCTGCAGCATTTATTTAATCTGCTGACCCTTTATCTTTTCTTATTCCTGGCTGGTGGACGACCTGCATGTTTCAACAAACTTTCTAGAACTTCAGAGAATAATAGAACAGATTAGGGATGTCTTTGCCTCATGCATTTTTCTTCTGGTTTTATTCTAATGAGGCCATTTCTAAAGATGGTCTACCAAAAAACCATTTTGCTCTAACCTTCCTCCTTGTTTCAAGCTGGTTTTGTGGCATGACACTTCAAGGTATCTGATACCAGAATTCCTTCCACAGATCTGTTTGTAATCTCAAATATAGCCATGGTAAGTGATCAGTCAAACTGATTTGTATAGCTGAAGGGAAAGAATGACAGTTTTTTCTTCAATAAAAAAAAAAATTTAAAACTGTGTAAATAGGTAATAAAAAGCAAAGGCAGAAAAAGAGTTGTAAGGAAGATGTAGCATATTGATGAGGTTTCATTTGCTTGTTCAAATATCAGTAGCAAAGACTAAGGGGTGTTTCCTCAAAGTGGCACACGCTGAGTATCCCTCAGAATTAGCTTTTCTTTTTCTCTATTGCAGTGCACCAATGCCATTAGAAAGTCAGTGAAGTTTTACTTTTCTGTCCTCTTGCAGGCTTGACATTTTCTAGCACATGAATTGTCTTGGGAAGGACAGACTGGCAAGCTATTAAATCCCTTGTCCATGGAAATATGGATTCCTAAACTTTCTTTATCCTACACTATATTGGCATAAAGAGTTACAATGAACAGAAATCTAATACAAGGATTACTATTACCATCAGAATGGCAGTTTGTAACACCTCAAGTATTTTAGGGTTTTTCATTTAAAATCTCATTTAGTGATTGAACATTAAGATGTTGCTTCCATGTTGAAGGGTATTCTTTGAAATTGAAGCCTTCATGAAGAGGCATCTTTGAGTATGATAGCCAGTTTTGTGTGTTGTATCTATTGCAGCCTTTAATTCTGGAGAGGTTACGTGCATATGTGAACAAAAACCACCACAGGTTTCAGGCTTGGTTGGGCTTTTTTCTTTCTCTTCTCTTCTGGCAGCCATCAGGCTTAGTTAGGTCTCTTCAGCGCTTCTCTACTGCTGTGCCTAGGACAGACAAAAGTGGAGATGATCTATATTTAGCTTATGTGGATGTGAATTCTTGCTTCCTCTAGGAAAAAGGAGGCTGAAGTCTCTTTAAGCTGTTACTTTTTTTCCTCCACTGCTTGTGTTAACTGTCAGCTGATGCTTGCTTTTCAAAGCCATGTGAAAATGAATGGATCAAGAGTGTCCCAATTATCCAAGTCAGTAGCTGCTCTGAGAGCTTTTTGTGTGCACACTGGTTTTTCTCTCCTGGGTTAGAAATAACCAGTATTTTTCCTAGCCTGACTGCTGTATACTGACATAGTCTTCACTGAAATTCAGATTTTATTTGGGGGAGTTTTGTGGGGGGCTTTTTGTGGTTTGGTTTGGGAGATTTTTTGGTATGGTTTTGTGGTTGATTTTTAAGATAAAACCATCTGTGATGTATCTTTGGGTAGCCCTCCAGTTGTCTTGAGGTTACCTAATTCCCCAGCATCTGACTGCTGCATCATATGCCTTTCTATTCCTATCTGGCTTTTTGTCCTCCTTATGTGGAGGTGTTAGCACACAACACATGGATAAACTGTCTCCTTCACCAAAAAGAACCCAAACAAAACACCCCTAGAAAAGAGGAGCAGGATTGTAGCTTAGAGGAGCACACAAATGTATGATCTAATCAGAATTTCATGTCTGCTTGCTTTCTTATCCTCCCTAATTCTTTTTTCTCTCTGTTCATTTTTTACTGTTGTTGATGATTCTTCCTGAAATTGTTGTATTCTCTCAGAAAGGCTGCAATCTTCTCTTTTCATCTAATACTTTTCCTTTTGGATTATTCCTTTTTGATCTCCCTGTATTATCTCTTCCTCCTGACTTTGACGATTCTTTCTTCTTCGTAAATTCTTTCCTTGACATGTTTTTCAGTGTTGTCTCTGCAGCTTGTTGAAGGATAACCATTCCTGTTGCTCAGAAATGAAGTACTTATTTTATGATGCTACTTAATGTACTTAAAACACGACATATACTTGCCGCTCTTTCATAAATCAAAAGATTCCATATTAATGTGTAGGAAATGTGCATTTTTTACCTGTAGTGGCACACAGAAAATAAGTTTTTGGCTGATCCTTGTAAAATTGGGGGCAGGAATATCCTAGGAGGCAGTGCATTTGGGTTAATGGTCTTTCACCATGCTCCAAAAAACAGTTCCTTTTTTTGACCATGTGTTTTTGAAGGAGGAAGAAGTAGAATAAAGGATTTCTATAATAACAAAATCCCAGAATATTTTGGGTTGGAAGGAGCCTCAAAGCCCACCTCATTCCAGCCCCCCTTTCATGGGCAGGGTCACCTTCCACTATCCCAAGTTGCTCCAAGCCCCATCCAACCTGGCCTTGGACACTTCCAGAGATGGAGCAGGCACAGCTTCTCTGGGCAGCCTGTGCCAGGGTCTGCCCACTCACAGCAGAGGATTGCTTACTGATGTCCCATCCAAACCTGCCCTCTGGCAGTGTGAAGCCATTCCCAGTGTCCTGTGACTCCATGTCCTGATAAAAAGTCCATTTCCAACTTTCCTGCAAGCTCCTTTTCATTCCTGGAAGGGCTTTAAGATCTCCCTGGAGCCTTCAATTCTCCAGGGTGAACAACCCCAGCTCTCTCAGCCTGTCTTGATAGCAGAGGTGCTGCTGCCCTCTGACCATCTTCTGGACTCCTCTGGGCTCACTCCAACAGGTCCATGTTCTTAATAAGAAACTCAGTAAAACATAGTGCTAAAGCACAGGACAGAGACACTGTAGCAGCCTGAATAAAGACAACTTTGAAATTCAGAATGAAAACCTGACCTCTCTGTGAGGGATACAGTTCATCTGTGTGGTGGTGTATGATCTCAACACTTCAGTGAGATTTGTTTCACTGAAGAAAAGCAAAGGCAAACAAGCTGATTATTTTTATGTCATTGAATTAGAATCTCAGAGTACTTGCTTGTCTGGTATCCATGCAGGCTTCTGGAAGATAATTTGTTGATTCTTTGAAATCTGGGTTAGCACTGCAGTTTGTACTGTGGAATTCAGTGGTTAAGGGGAGAGAGGGAACAAATGTCAAGCTGCTGTGTTTTATTTCAGGATCTCCAGGATGAAGTAAAGAGGGAGAGCAGTAATCTGCAGAAGCTGCAAGCTCAGAAACAGGAAGCACAGGAAACCCTTAATGATCTTGATGAGCAGAAGGCCAAGTTGGAAGAACAACTTAATGACATCAGGCAGAAGTGTGCAGAGGAGGCCCATTTGGTAAGGTCTGGTGGCCAGTGCCCTTGGGAAGCATAAATGCCTTGTCTTGAAGAACTCAGCCTTGCAGAGTTCCAGTTGTTGGGGCAGGAAAAAAGCTTTAATGAATAAATAGCCTGAGTGTCAAGGTTTTGTGACCAACAGAGCATAGGAAATACATCACTTGCTTCAGTGTTCCTAATTTAGCGTCAGAGTGTCAACAAACATATTGAGATCTACTTGCACACAAATAAGGTTTTTCTGTGTTGGTCAGAAGAACAGCTAAAATACTCTGTTATTATTGAGACCAATAGAGAATTAACTGTTTGTTCAGGTATGATCTATAATCTCTGCAATAGCTATGAGATTTTTTTACTTTTTCTGGTCATAAATAATAGTATTTGGATGTGTGGGTTTTTAGTTGTGGGTTTTGGGGTTGTTTTTTTTTGACTTGAAATACTGTTCATGCTTTAGATTGCCATGCTGAAGGCTGAAATAACAAGCCAGGAATCAAAGATTTCAGCTTATGAAGATGAACTGACCAAAGCCCAAGAGGAGCTGAGTCGCCTGCAGCAAGAAACTGCAGAGCTTGAACATTGCATAGAGTCTGGGAAAGCACAGCTGGGACCTCTTCAGCAGCATCTGCAGGATTCACAACAGGAAATCAATTCAGTAAGGCAGTGTGAAAGACCCACCCCCTAAAAATATTTTGAGCTGGAAACCTTTAGTGTGGTTTGCCTTAAGGGGAAGGCGTTTCCTTTTTTCTTCACTGTTTGGTCATGTCTTTAGTTACTTACACATGTGCTCTGTGCTAGTAGTTGTTAGAATTTTTAGAGGCTGACTTAAGTCACTCAAAATACTTCATGGTCTTTCTTTTATTAATTAAAGGGATTAATTTATTATAGTCCATAAATCATTTGTCATAATGTAATGAATGAAAAATGGATGATGCAGACTTAAATTCTCTGTGTCCAGTAGTTATTGAAGTTTTCATCCTCCATGGCCTGGGGCATGCTCTCACTATTCTTTAATTGATGTGAAGTCAGTATAAAACTGCTGATAGCATTTACTTAGTGCATTGTTGAGGGAGGGAGAGTGAGGTGTATGGAAGAAGAAATTGGGTTGAGTTGAGACCCTGAGAGGGAGAGAGCCTTGTGCTTTGAAGTGGCTGCTGCTGCATGAGCATTTTCAGTTTCTCTCTGTAATCAGGGATTTGTTATAACTTTGGTGATGCCTGAGCTGGCACACCCTTTCCTCTGGTTCTCCTTCCCTGTTGCCAGCTGTGTTATGTATTAGCCACTCACACTGGTACCAAGTTGAAAAGAAAAGGCAAAGCCCACCTTTGAACCCTAGAAATGGCTGACCTCAGGGTTGGTCATTTCACACAATTCACATCTGTAACTTGCTAACGAGTCTGACAACATTCATCATTTTAAAATACGGCTTTTAGTTTAGAAACTGAGAAGAAAACAAATTTGAAATGATTTTTTCATCATTTCTTCACAGGGGGAGAGAAGGTTATACCACTACAGTGTTTTTATATGGCAAGAAGTACTTGCCATGAACAGATTTGAGACTGATAATATAAGTGGTTATGCTTGACTGTACTACAGACATTTTTTTACTAGGTTTTATAACAGTACTTCTGACTTTGTTGCTCTTGACTCCTAAATAAGGAGCAGTAGGTGCTTTGGTGCTTTAGGCAAGATTATCTAATGGCTGGTGTGAGGTCAGTTAACTTGAAAGACAGCTGGTGGTGTCGTTGCTGACACCCCAATAACTCTATTAGGTCACTGACCTAGCAGAGTTCAATGGGATTTAGGCACCCAGATATCTGGACTAGGTTTATTCTTTTGCATAACCTGCCAGATCCAGTAATTCCTTCATAACTGGCAGGTTGGTTGTAAATGTTTGCTGTAAAGCACTGCATTAAGCATATTGCTGAAATAATAGCAGATGAATATAAGTGTCTGCTTAGGAAGATATACTTGGCTTTTGTAGACTTCAGAAGTCATGTGGGAGATGATAATGAAATCATAATGTTCCTTCTTGGAAGATGAGAGTTCTGATAAAGCCTTTTTAATTTTGAGTTAAAGGAAATTGCAAATACATAATCTAGGGAAAACAAACCAAACCACACACACACACAACCCCCAGTCCTAGAGAAAAATAAGAAAAAAAGCCAAACCAAAACTCCCAGCAAAACTAAACAAACAAAAAAACCCTGAAGCCTTTGTAACTTTTCTGATGTGTTTGATTAGCAACAAGTCTTGGTGTTGCCAGTGACACAGTCTCTTCTTCCTTGGCAAAAGGTGTGTCCTTCAACCAGTCTGCATTTCTGCTCAATAAGTTTTCTGCTTATCTCTCAAATTTCACCCTTTGATTGACAGAATAGGTTTTTATTATATTTGCTTTTGAAAGTAAGATTTTCAGACATATATCACCCACCTTACATTTAGGAGAGGATGGCCATTTACTGACCCCCATGTGCTGCCATACTGATGCTAATACATTTATTTCTGTTTACAGGTGCAGACAAAGCTTCTTGAGCTGAAAGAACTGGAAAATAACCAATTTAGTTGGCCCTCTCAGCCCCATAGTACACTTGTTAATGGAACTGTGGATCATTCTAGTCTTAGCAACAGCAGCAGTGAAACTGCAAACCTTAATGAGAATGCTGAGAGGGAAAGTATAGCAGAAGAGGAACAAACAAACTGTGTGTCCCCAGTGAGTAGTGTTTTGCCTGCTTGATCATGATGCATTGCAGCTGTGAAGTTGGAATAAGTTAAGAATGTACCAAGATTGATTATGTTTTTAAAGATTTGCACAACTGAAATTTCAGGGTGTTTTTCTGAGGGCCTGTGTTTCCACATATCTGAAAGTTCATAAGCAGAAAAGGGGGTAATTTTAGTTTGCCTGGAAAGTAGCAGTAACATTTTTTTTTCTCTATTTATTTCCAAAGCAAAATATCATAAATTGAATAGCAGAATTAACATTAAAGGAGAGCAGCTGTCTCCATTTTGGTGCAGTGAGAGCAGAATAAGGAAAAGTACAGAAAATCTAAAACTGTCTTGCTTTAAATGTTCCTCCTTATGTCTCAGTAGATTCGTGATTGATTTACTTTTTTAAAGAACTTTTACAGGGTTTATGAAACACTAAAGTATGTGCTATAATAAGTATGAACCTCTTGAAGTATGCTTCTGTATATTGTATGATTCTGTTTAAAACTTAAAATTTTATTGTGCAGTCTTGTATTTACTTATTTACGGTGAATTGCTTTTACCCTTGTACAGGTAAGGAATAGTCCTGAAACAGCAGTCTCTGTAGGAGAAGAGAAAGAGACCCCAGCTGCAACTGTTACCAAAAAAGTGAGTTGCTTCAGGTTTGGGATAGGAAAAAGTAGGTTAAAAAAAATCCTGGTTAAATTGTTTCAGGCTTGCATGATGTTCATACAACAATAGAGGAATAATTCTCACTTCCTACTGGTTTTATTTAGTGTGATGTCTTGAAAACATTTCATCTCCTGTAGCAGGCAGGTTGTTGAACAATATTTTGGATCTCCATTGATGAATTATATAGAATTCTGGCTGTCTCTTTGCTTTAAGCTTTAAGAAACACTGAATGGTAACAGGAGATGACATAAGTGTTTTCCATCCTTGCAAGTCTTAAAAATTTAATATGTTTCTCTCTGTCTGCATTGCCCAGGAAGATCCATTTGATGCTGAGTCTCATCACTTGCCTGATCTAGTTTCTGAAGCCAGCTTAGAGTTCTTCCAGTCTGACCCTTTTGTTGGCAGTAAGTAAACATTTCTCTCTTAAATGCAGATTTGCAGAAACAGGTCTTGTGGAATGCATCAGACTCATCTTCACCTTGAGACTGCTCTTTATAGGATAAATCTGAAGATGTGTGGGTGACAGGAGCCTGAAGCCAATAGTGTTACAGAAATAGAAGTGATAGAAATGAGAGTTCTGGAGCTTTGGGGTTTCTCCTTCCTTCATCTGGACTTCCTAATGAGATCTGAAAATTGCTCCTTTCCTTTATTGCTCCTCTTGAGGACTTCTCTTCCCCATCCCCTCTGTGCCTCTGCCCTGGTGGCATTTTGGCTGTAAAGGTGTGGGCAGGCTTGTGATGTGTGTGGTGTCAGTGATCTGACTGACAGCCCCAATCCGCAAAGAGGTCAGCAGAGGGTTCTCTGGGCTCTGCTGTGGGGAGGGTGTGGGTGGTTCAGAATGAATGGCTGTGCCCTACTTCTGAGGAGTTTGGCTCTCAGAACAAGGTAATGTGGAGCTGCACCATCTGTTCATCTTGTGGAAGTGCTGGGCTTTATTTTAAGAACTTGCCATTGACGAATGATGTTGCTCTGCTCTTATTTTTTATGGAAGAAATGATCTGCCTATATGGAACCAATTGGGAAAGGGGAGTTATTTTGAATTAACTGCTGAAGCAGATGTTTTCAGCCACATTAATATGATTTTACACCCTTTCAAATCAACATGGTCTGATCAATTTAGTTTGTATTGCTTTAAAAGGAAAATAAGCTAAATTTGTTTCAGATCACTTGGCTTCTGAAAGAATGTCAGTGCAGATTGAATATTTTATGAATAAATTAAACTAATTTAAAACAGCCTGAATGTTTCTGTGTAGATACTGCTTGATTTTTGTTTATATTGAAGTGGTCTTACAGCAAGGCCTATCTTTCAGAAGAGAAAAGGTCTGTCTGTTAAAAACCAAACTTCTAGGCTTTGAGCACTCAGCATACTCAGGGGTAGATACCCACAGCTAAGAGACAGGATATCTGTCTCTCAGATGAACATGAGAAAGTAGAAATGAGCTGGGATCATGCATCCAGTACTGAAGTGAACACTTAGGAGCTACCATCCCCAGTGTCTGTGACAATTAAACAAACCTGGGACTCATCTCAGGAGCTGGTCTGGATCACTGCAGAGGTAATACTGCAGAATGTGGGTGTTTGTGGACAACAGCCAACGGAAATGCAGCTTGGAGATGGCTGATTCTGTGTGTGTTTCGTGATGGTAATAAGCTCTTTAATGAATATTTGCTTTTCTTTTGAACAGATGATCCCTTCAAAGATGACCCTTTTGGAAAAATTGGTAAGTAACTTTATAACTCATAATGTGTTTGTGTTTCTAAATGGTTCTTGTTAGTGGGGAAAATTGTCACCACTTTCAGAGAAAAAAAGTAGGTGGAAATGCCACAGAAAATTGTGATAGAATATGTGTGACATTAGCACCTGGCCACTTGTGTAAAAGCTTTTCAGAGAAGTCCATTGCCAGTGAATTTTGCTCTTATTGGAAGTTCCTTAGCTGGGATTTAGGTGTGTGAAGGTGATGAACAGAAGGCCCCAAACACTTGCTGCCTGTTTTGTTTGCAAAGTAGTAGGACTGTGCTCTTTTAAAGGCTCTTAACATACCAACTTCCTTTAGAATCAAGTACTGAACAGGTGGGAAGTCTCTCTTCAGATCAACTGTCTAGGCAATGTCATTGAATTGTTTGCTTGGTCCTGAGTGAAGTTACTGGTGGCAAAAAAGCCAAAAAACCAGTGGGAAAGCAATAGTAAAACAGGGTCTCAACCCTATTTTGGGAGCATCAATTGGGCTTGGGAAGTGCAGGAGAGGAGGGCAGGAGAGTTCTTAGGAGCATTAGGTTTTGTAAAATGCTTCATTTTTAGGAACTTGGTTAAAGAACTTATATGCTGAGATGATTCTGGAACTGCTGTTTCCATGATGTGCAGAAAACGTTGCCTTGTCTGATGTTTTGAATCACAGAATACAAATTACTCACAAGGTGAATTTCCTACTTCAAAGGTCCTTGGGCTTAAATGTGTCACTTTGCAGCAGTATGAAAAAAAGGTGATACATTGTTTAGTTTTTAAGATATCAGCTAAGTAAAGCAAGCAGAAATATTAGGGAGATGTTTACTTTTCAGATCCCTTTGGTGGTGATCCCTTCAAAGGCTCAGACCCTTTTGCAGCTGACTCTTTCTTCAAACAATCCTCCACCGACCCTTTTGTGACTGCTGGCACTGATCCATTTAGTTCTGCAGACAACAGTAATAATACCATAGTAAGTCTGGTGTCACACCTTTTACTGCTTTCTCTGTGCTTTGGACAAAATAACCTGTTTTGTACATTTAGACATGCTGTAAAAAATTGATATTCAGAAATCATATAAAGGTTACCTCTGATCCCACGGCTCTGTCTTGACTTTTTGTGTCCTATTTTCTAGGAATAGTCACAGATAAAACAGAAGTAAAAATAAAAACATTTTTAAAGTATTTAATTGTGGATCTTCATTGCTCCACAGCTAAGAGCATTTGACAGTAATGACTTAAGCTCTGTCATTATTTAAAAATTACTTAAGCTCTGTTAAGCTTTAGGGCTCTCCAACAACTTTGTTAGTTGGTGGAACATAATAAATGGAAAGAAAGCCAGAATCAACCTCACCAGGTTATGCTCAGACACTTGATTTTTGCCTCCACATGCTATAGGATCAAGAACTATGTGCTGTATTTGATCTGAAATCTGGTGGTGTATGGGGTTTCCCCTCAGAAAGGTCAGATTTTTCTATAGCTGTATGTTTAGGTTTTGGTATGATTTGGTTTTTTTTAATAAGAACCACCAAAGGTCTCTTGTAATGTGGAGATGCTTGCTGAATGTACCTCTTTCAAGGGTACTTCAGTCTAGCTTTTAGCTCACATTATAAATGAGCAGTGACTTCAGCCTTTAATAAGGTAGAGTTGGGCATAAAACTCTCTCTGGTATAGACTAGAATTTGTTGAATATGTAATATTTAAAGCTGATAGACAATCAATTTAAGCAGCTGAAATTCTTCATGCTATTAACTTTGTCTCCATTCTTTTGCCCTCTCCTTTCCTTTTCAGTGCTGTTTCTGTTCATGCCTCACTTCCAGTTTTGTGTAAAACATAAAACATGCATAGACATATATAAAACTCAGATACATGTGGGTTAAGAAGCAGGTTAAGTGTTTGTAGAGTGTGCCTGGGGTGGACCCACAGCAGCCAAGAGTGAGAAATCGCTGCACCTGTCAGTGGTGGTGCTGCCCTTGCCCATGATGTGCACATTGTGCAGATCTCAAGGTCCTATTACACACCACAGCCTACACCTCCATCCTTAAGAATTAGATTTCTGCAGTTTGTAGTACTCAGCACACTGTTCTTTTCAAAGTCTGGGTATTCTAATGTATTCAGCTCTTGGTCTTATTACAGTCCAAAGGAAGGAAAAACAGGGAGGTCAGAGCTGTGGTGTGGGATTAGCAGTGGATTCTTGAGATCTGTACTTCAGAACTGAAGTTATGCATTCATCCTAAATGCTTTACCACACCTCTCTGGAGTGTTGAAATCTCAGATCTCCTTGAAGATGGCTCTGGTTGTAGAGATCTGAGACCAAAATGAGCAGTAGATATTGTTGACTGTTGCATTAGCTGTTACCAGTGTGTTGCACATATTGTACCTTTTTTCTATCCTTTCAAAGTATTAATCAAAACAGAGAGGAAGAGTTTCTATTAATAGGCTTGTTTACTGATGCTGATAAAAGCTATTTCCAGAATGTGTTATCTTACAACTTCTAAACTAAAATAAATGGTGACTGTATTCTTAGATTAAAGAATCTTTTAAGCTGAAAACAAATTTCCCTCCAAAGGAATTTTTTATTTTAGACAGAGATATCAAAGAAGAATGACCCCTTTGCTCCTGGTGGAACCACTGTCACTACATCAAATGATTTAGGTAAAAGTAGATTGTACATATCAAGCTTCTTGGGTTTTATTTGTGCTTTTGCTTGCTTTTGTTTCTGGGCTTTTAACTGAATTTGCAACAGAGCATTATAGGGATTTCCCAAAATGTATGACATAAGGTGCCTGTTTTCAGGGGGGAGGTTTATAACCCAAAATTGACTCTATCTGTAGTGTGTGTCACTGAAGACTAATTCCACAAAAACTGTTCCTCTGCTTTACTAAAACAGGGACAGTTCCTGATCTAAGTGTTTGGGCTATTTGGATGGTCTGTACTGCTTCCCAGTAGGGTTGTTTTCAGGGATTTCATGTTACTGTGTAAGTAACATCAGGATAGCTCTGCACCACAAGAGTAGATGTGGAATACACTGAAATTTTTTACTGCTCAAGTTTGCTCCTTCTGTGACCCTCTCTCATCTGAGGGCTAAGGATGTTTCAGGAGAGGCTCTTAACTTTTATTAGTTTTCCTAAACTGCACTGACAAGTGATAATCCAAAACAGGAGTCTATGTGTGATTTTGTATTGTAAACCTGTTTATTTTAGTTTTAGGGAAAAAATTGTGTTTTTTAGAGATGCAGAAGTGAGTATGGCACTTCCTTCTCTACTGTACTGCAGTTTTCACATATTTGAGGCACATGAGAATGAAAAGGTACTGTTGAATTAGACTGGGATGATGAGGTTCAGGTACTTGATTCCACAAGTGGGTCTGCAGTCAGAAAAGAGCTCTGGTTCATGTTCATATATATATATATATATATATATATATAAATTTATACATATATATGTCTGTATATGAATGGGTGTATGCACACAAAAAACCAAACACCTCTGTGTGTATACATACATGTATCTTGGTAGAACATTTCCAGTAGTATGGTTATTTGATACTTCCAGTGGAATTTAATTATTTATTTTTAAGTAGGAAAATTTAACAGTATTTCTTTTGAATTACTGTTCAGGAGTTTTATTGTTCTTAACTGGAAGTTGACACTTAGAGTTTTTGAAAAAGTTTCTTAATAATTTGAAGTGCTCACATAAAATACTTCACTCGAATTACTCTAAGTTGCAAAATATGTAGTAGTTGCTATTTAGTAATAATAGTAGTGGGAATTTTTCTTTTCAGTCTTTTATATTTTACTTTTAATCTTATTTTTGGCTTGATTTGTGTGCATTTAGCTGCAGATCCCTTTGCCTCCCTGTTTGGAAGTGAATCCTTTGAAGGTGGCTTTGCTGACTTCAGCACGCTGTCCAAGGTAATGTGGAGCTGCTGCTGCTCACAGAAAATGCATGAAACTGCAGTGACAAGGCAAAGCTTCCTCAGTTTCATTACAGTTTTGCCACTACTAAACATTTATAATGGCTGATTTAATTGAAAAATAGGTCTTGATAGCAAATTGTCCTGAAATTCTGTGAAGAATGCAATGTAATCTTTTTGGCTTGATAAGTATTTTCTCTCTATTTCCAGTGATGCTATAATTTATTTATTTATTTGTAAATGTGCTGATTTTAGCAGCAAAAGTATTGCTTTTGCATGTTTAACTGCTTTCAACTTTATAGTGTTGTACACAGTAACCATTCATGATTTTTCTTTCTGTTCAGTCTTCTGGAGTATGTGGATATGTGTAACAAGAAACAAAAGTATTTTCTTTAGTCTTGGTCCAAACTTTTAGTTCTGATTTAATACTGTAATATTGAAGAAAATATCTGGTAGCACTGCACTGAAAATGTGTGTGTTGCTATTTTGTTTTTTGAAGGCCAACAATGAGGATCCTTTTAGCTCTTCCACATCAGGCTCTGTCAGCAGTGTCACCATAACTAAAAACTTGTTTGAGGAAGCACCAGCTAAAAATGAGGATGTTCCTCCTGCACTGCCCCCTAAGACAGGAACTCCCACCAGGCCCTGCCCTCCACCACCTGGTAAGAGCTGACACTGAGTTGTGCTCACAATCAGCTGCTTCATGTTGGCAGAGGGACAGGAATCAAGAGGGGAGGGTAAAGGGTCTCAATTTAAAATAAACGAGCAAGATGTGAAACAAATCCATTTCCGATCGTTTCCTCAAAGTTTTGCATGGTGTTTGGGATCAGTTTGAAGACACAAAGGATTTAGAAAACAGGAAAATAGACTTGCTACAAGTGTGTGCAAGAACACAGCATAGCTGCAAGTTAAATGGTTGGTTGCTAATGTGCTACACTGTGAATCTTGAATTAAATTGTGATTAAAGTGAGAATTCAGTGTGCTTTATATGTTGCAAACACAGATGGGTTTAATGGAAAATTAATTTTAAAAAGTTAAAGAACTGGCTTAGATTTTCAGGTTAACTTTTTCTAGGTGGTCTTGCCAGAGGTCTGTAGCAGTAACAGTAATAAACCCAAGTTCCCTGGGCTGTTTTCTCCTCAGTGATGGAGGAGTTTCTGGGATGTTGCATGGCACAAACCACTCTGCTTTCCAGAAAAGGCCATGATCATCCTGCATAACAACACCTTCTTGTGCTTGCAACAAGGCCATATTGCAACAGGCTCCTCACTCTCAGTTTGGTTTTGCAAACATAGGAGAATCTAGTGTTCCTTTAAAAATTTCTGTCCTCTGTTTCATTGTCTTTAAAAACTCTCTACTGCATCATTTGTTTCACTGTTACACTAAGTGGATGAGTCTTAAGGTGTTTTGAGAAACTGGCATGAAAGTTAAACATGTATTCATCTTTTTCTCAAAAGAAGGGGAGCACAGTAGATACAGGAGTGTTCATAGTAAAGTTTAAACTCAGCTGTTTGATTTTTAATGTTGGTGTGAGATCTGGTTCATGCTAATGCCTTGCAAGTCATCATTTCCATTGTAAATAACATTAAAACAGCTGACATGGCAAGTGGTGATAATTTGAATGTTTGATGTTGGTCCTTGATTTAAACATTAAAAGGATTTCTGGCTTGACTGTATGGGAGTGGCTGTGACATGGTGCACTTTTGGAAGGCCAAGCTTCTAGGGGTGGAGCAGCAGCATCCTCAGCAACAGATAACTGGGGAAAAAAATAGGTGGTTTTGATATGCACACTAAAAACGTGATTATCTTGATAAACATTCCCAATGAATTATTTTCCTAATGGAAATAAAATCTGAGGTACTTACATGTATTATTTCTAATTACTTCCTTGGTTTGATTTGAAACAATGGATTGCTCTTTCAATGAAATACCCAAAAATCTTTCTTGTAGTTCTTCTCTCTACTGGAAAGTGTGTTGAAGGGCTGTTGCCTCTGAATTCTGTTGCTTCTCTAGATACTGATAAACATTCCCATTTTTTGATTTTGGAGAAGATTTGGTGATTGTGTATTTTGTATTCTTACAATTATTAACCCTTCCCATGCAGAAATAAAACTCCCTGGTTGTCATTTGGAGATGCTTCTCCCACATTTTTCAAGAAACAGGCAGTCATTACTTGTGAATAACAGAACTGTAAAATCACAGAATGGTTTGGGTTATAAGGGACCTTAAAGATCATTCAGTTCCAAGCCCCTGCCACAGGCAGGGACACCTTTCTCTAGAGCAGGTTGCTCCAAGTCCCATCCAGGCTGGCCTTGAACACTTTCAGGGATGGGGCAGCACAATATCATCAGTGATACGTGAATAGAACATCATCAGTGAGAGAGCTGGCAGAGTTAGCTGGGAAGTGTCTAAGTAAATCATATCTTTCCCAGGGGATGTTCTCCAAATCTCTAAATCATTGCCAGATGAGAATCTCTTTTGCTCTTATGAAGTAATTTTAGACTTATCTTCAAAAGTGATATGTGAAATCATAAGCACCTTTGTTCAATTCTGTAGTTTTAATCTGAAATGGAATCAGAAGCAAGTTCTAAAATACAGCCACTGCAAATGTGGAACCACTTGTAGAACCTGGTGTAGAATTTAAGAAACTGCACTGAAACCTCTTGTGTAAACAGTAACTTACAGAAGGAGTGGTGGGGTGAAATTCAGCTCAGCTCTTCTTGGAAGTCACTGGGTTAATGTCCTCAATGGTGTTGAAATTTGACTGGGGTTAAGCTGAAAAAAACCCAACAGAATAAGTGGGGGTTTGTCCCTGAATCTGTTTATTTGCAGCTTCTTAGGCAAGAATTAACAAAGCAGCTCAGCCTGTGATTACTTGTTATCATACTCCTTGTTTTAAACTGCAGTCTTACCTTAGGGAGAGGACATGGTGTTTTGAAAACTTTTAAAAGTAATTTCTGCTCTCTGAATAAAATTGTGCTAACTTGATCCAAAGAAATAATAAAAGAGCCTTGCTGGAATGATCAAAGACAGCTGATAATCACAAAACAATACTGTGCTGACAGAATAGGTGCTCAAAACTGTTAGAAATTCTCTTTCCAAAACAGTTAATTTATATATAACTGTGTTCCTGACTCACTAACATACATGTGTTCCTTTTTACCTGCTTACCCTTTCAGAAAGTGTGGGCCGTACCCTCATTTTTTAAATTGGCAACCCTTCCCCTGAAACTACAGCTCCACTAGTTTGTGGGAAGAGGTTGCATTCTAAGTAGCTTTTGAATGGGTTTTTTTTTTTTACTAGTTTTGGCATGTTATTACCTGCTATCTGAAATTCATTTTAAATTCATTTTGATCTAAGGGAAAAGACCTATCAATCAAATAGACTCTTCAGATTCCTTTAAGTCGAGCGACCCATTTCAGCCTTTCCCCACCCCAGACATTCCCAAAGAACAAGAAGCAGATCTATTCTGTGATCCATTTGCTCCCACCAGCATCAGTAAAGAGGCTGACCCCAACAATTTTGCAAACTTCAGTACTGTGAGTAAACACTTTTTACATTTGTTTCAGTATAACGGCAGCTTTGAAATGTTCACACTGAAGTCTTCAGTCTAATTTAAATTATTAAAACATATCCCATGTACACAAGGGATATTGCTTCCAGTTAAAACAGTGTTTACATTTACTTTACAGCTGAGGCTGTCCTAAAACAAAATGCTGCAAAATGTTGTAGTTAATGTTTAAATTGCATTGGTTTTATGCCTTTTTTCATGGAGACCTTCTAGATTTTAGAGGAGAGGATTTCAAAAATATCTATGTTCTAGGGATTATCCATTTTGTCAATGTATGCAGCAGATTTAAATTACATATCTATAACAAGCACACTGTTAACTACTCAATTAAAAATAAACCAAAATGTGATTTTAATTTAACTGCCACTGAACTATTTGGTCATAGTTTTAATGTACTGAAATACTGATAAACAGCCTCATAACAGTGTATGTTAATGAAATATAATTTGATGAGCTTTGAATGGTTAGTAAATTCCAGACTTATGCACAATGAAGTAAAATAGTAAGTGTCTCTTTATAACCAGAATTCATTTCATAGAAGTCGTGGTGTCCAAGCAGTAGAAGCAAATCTAAAGGTTTGTGCATGCCTATATATTATTTTTTTCTTTTGAGCTTTTGCAAGTAGAAGTTTTGAAAGGCATCATCTCACTTTCAAGCCTGTTAAATGCAATTTGCATTTACAGAATCTTGACCATACTGCTCTCTCTGTTCAGGCCTAATAAGCTACATGCTTGATTGAAGTAAACTAAGGATTGTCAGGCTCTCAAAGTAGACTTGCACTGGTTGGTGTGTCTTGGAGCATGGTAACTTCTGAAACGTGGTTATCCATCCATGGCAGTAGTTAGGAAGACTGAGAAGCCACTTTGGAGGAGTGGCAAAAATGTTTATTATCTTTGTGAAGGAAATAGTGTTATTTTCCAGCTGCAGTTACTGAAAATACTGAGTGCACTATGGAGAAAACTCAGGTGTTTCTGCTTTTATTTCCCCAAGAATCAGGTCAAAGCAGTGACCTGGAGTCTCTAACCTCTAACCCTTTCAGTTAATGCTGGGACATCCATGAGGACAGGGGCTTCACCTACCTCTTAATTTTTCTGCATGTTTGCTAGGAAGAAACTTCAGAATAATCTTTTGTGTTTTATTTAAGATAATACCCTTAGCTCTCTCTGATTTATAATCATTGTACCCAGAGGTATTTAGTTCATAATCAGTTCTCATCAATGTACATGGAAATAATCTGTTCTTTTTTTTCCCCTCTAATATCACGCTGACCTTTCTCTGTATTACTACCAGCCTTCTAACTCTACAGTTACCCTTATCATTTTGCTGCTTCTTGGCAGCAATATTTGTCATCTGCACATTCAGAAACAGTCAGTCTACAGCTAAATTTTTGCAGTCATTTTCACCTGGAAAAGTCATCCCTAATGAAAGCAGGATAAATCAGGACGGCCTACAGTGTGAATAGGAGTGTGCTTTGCAAAATGTTCTCCTGATTTATTCAAAGGTTTTCTTGTATGGACTGATATTTAACCAAATAAAACTGTATTTAAATTATAGCACTTTCTGCTCAGTAACATTTTAGAAACTTAATACTGAAATTTGAAACCTGGCATATTTCATTAAAATACATCCTTTTGATGGCTTCAGTGCACTTCTTAGTAGTTAAACCTTAGAGTAATCCATTTTAGTCTATTACAACTACAAAACAAGTAATATTTGAAGACTAGACTATGTACAATTATTGAAAAACTAATTGTACCTTAAACTGACTGTTTGGACAGTAATAATTATCACTGTATTATTAATCTGTCTTATTTTGTCTTTTAAACTTGCAGTATTCTACTGAGGAAGACATGATTGAATGGGCTAAGAGAGAAAGTGAGAGAGAAGAAAAAGAAAGATTGGCAAGACTAAAACAGCAAGAGCAAGAAGACTTGGAACTGGCTATTGCACTCAGTAAATCTGAAATATCAGAAGCATGAAGTTTAGAATAAGATTTATCTGACGTAAACTGTTTTGTCCCTTTTCCTGAGTACCTAACCTATTTAAATGTTAATCAGAAAATGCATATATACAAGAAACTATGAAAGGTTTTAAATTTCTGAAAGTGATGTGAATGTTTCTGTTAAATTTAATCCTTTTGGTTATTGTTTGAATAATTGTTAAGTTTAGCATTCAATCTCTCTCAAGTTTTCAGGAGAGCAAAATACTTTTCCCAGCTGAAAGCAAATCAGTTTAAAATGCAGTTAGAGAGATTGGGGTTTTACTGTAATCTATCAGCAGTTGGTAATTGAGCATAAAGTGAACACAGCAATTACTCTGTCATGGCTGACTGTCTCCCATCAAGCAGTTAGTCACTGGAAACCTTTTATTCGTCTGAAGGGGTTTTAGTAATGCCAGAGTTGGAGAGTGCTTTATTTTATATGTATGCATATAGATTCTTTTTCTCCTCATTGAAGATTTTATGTTGGGTTTAACATAATCTTCATGAAGTCTCCATCAGAAAGAGTATGTCTTTCTGAAACCTTTATTGCTTTTCCTGCATGATCATAGGTTTTAAGACAGACCTGTTATTTTGGTTTATAAAGCAATTAAACTGAAAATTCATGTGCATTTGCTGTTGGCTAAGGTGACTGTCAAATTGTGAGACCCTACTGCTATTTGAGCCACATTTGCCTGTGAAATATTCAGCTGAACTGGCAAGTTAATGAGTTCCATTTGAAATAGGATTGAAAATAGAAAGAAAAAACAGGTAGTCTGATTTCTATTTTTTTAACCACAATTGTTTTCTGTATATGTAATTTATTGAATGCCAACTGATAGTTGCACCTTAAACTGAATGATTTCTGAATGGTCACTGAGTCAGAGTAGGATTGATAGAATGTTAATGAAAATAACTTAATGAAAATAACTTATTGTTCATTTTGAATGAATTCTATTTGGAAAATCAGTTTCATTAAAATAATTCCAAAAACAAGAATCTTGTGCCCTATCTAAGAAAAATGGATGGCAGCAGCATAAACATCTAGAAGGGGTTTTTTTCTTGCACTTTTAACCTGTGGTATTTCTTTTGAGGAAATTGAAGTGTTTCAACACAAAGCACTGGGGCAAAGGGGGAGAACTCAGCCACACTTCAGTATATTTAAGCTCTTCCCATTACCTGTCAATGCTGCTGTTGCATGAGTTTGAGGGTTTTCAATTTTTCAAGAAAAAATGAGTAACCTGACTGGGATGGTTTTTCTTTTGCACTGGGAGATGAGCATTTAAACACCTGCTCAAAAAAAAGTAACTTAAAATTTTGCAAGTATTAAATAGTTATAACTTATCTTATACATCTTTGTAATGAGTGTACACTAATCTTGCAAATCATATGCTTAACTGGATTACATAGTTTCTTATCTTTTGTTAAAAATGTATACTCAGTGGACCAACACAATATTATATGTATATATTATATATATATTCCTGCTTTCCTTTATGGGATTTAAAGTTTTGAGTCATTTGATGTTACATTTCATGTTACTGACTCTGACTATAGGACTTTTACTCAGACTACCAACAAACCACTGCTGTGAGTTAAATGGCATTACTTTATGAAGTTTTAACTGTTTGTTTTGTTGGTTTTTTTTTAAACAACTTGTTCAGGTGGGATTAGCCTCTATTTATAGACTTCCCTTTTGTTTAAAAATTCTAACAATAGCCTGTAATTATGAAGAAATAAAGTTTAAGTACATAAATGGGAACTGTTTGCCTGTTTTTTTCAAGAGGGTGCTGTGAGATGTGAAGCATTGTGTGAATGTAATGCAGTGTGAGGTGTCCTGACTGCAGCCTGGTGCCTGTGGCCTTTGCCATCTGACACACCTGCCATGGATCACCTTCACAGGAATAGGATCCAGTGGCAGAATTGTGTTATCTTGTGTTGTTTCCCCAGTAACTTCTCAACAGGTTCATTTACATACCTAAGTTTAAATTGGCTGTTTCAGAATTTGAATATTTAGTAAATTTATGACTTCAGTATTGGAGTGTTTTAATTATGCTTTAGCCTGAATCTTCTAAGTCATTGTGTGCAGGGATGTGCAGCCTCATGGTCTTGTGTTTGCAATACTGACAGATGGTAATTTAGATGATACCAGATTTAGATAAGAGAGGATAAGATTGGGAAAGTAACATAATTGGTCAAAATATTGGCAACTAAAATCCTATGTTTTCTTAGGGAATTTTGTATCATGTCAGTGAATACTCTTGAATTTAATTCCGTTGTTAATCAGAGTGAGCATGAAGATTGGCTTTCAGATGCATCCATTTTTTCTTCTAAGAAGGAAGAGAACAGTGATTTTCCCTAATGAAAGATCTTTTTTGATCTTTTGTGGTAGGTAGAGTGTTTTGTTGCCCATGTTAGTGTTACTGAACTCTTGAATTCTCTGCAGAATTGTGTTTGCAGGGGCCTCTGAGGCTTAAATTAGAAAAGGCACGGAAGTAAAAAGGAAGGGAGGGAAAACAGCATAATGTTATCCCAGAAAAGGTGGGAAGGAACTTGTAATTCCTCAGCTGACAAGCCATCAGTCAGCAATATCCTGAAACAGAAGTCATTTTTATCCCCAAGCTCTTTAAAGAAACAAGGAATAGCAAAACATACATAAATAACAGCAGCTGCATTCCCATTCCTTGCTCAGAATACTTGAGAATGCCTGTGGTGCCAAAATGGAGACATCTGGAGCTGCCTGGACTTTAGATTTTCACTGAAAACAAAGAGCATTAGTTTTTAGAGCAGGTGATAGAGGGGGAAAATGCTGCATTGTTTGGATGTGTGTTCAGGAGGTCAGGATGTTGTTTCTAGTTATCTCTTGCTGATTTAATAAGTGTGTATGGACAAACCACTTAATGTGAAGCCATTTCCTGTTCTGTAAGTGATAACAGGTCTCATAGTTATTACATAACTGCCCTAATCTGGAAACACAACTTTGTGCAGAGTAAAAGGAATTTTATCCCATTTTATTTTTGTATCCTGTAGATGGGATCGAAGTTATGAGGTATTTTCTCTGTTGGTATAAGCAGCCGGTTGCAGTCCTATACAGGACTATACAAATAACTGGAAATAAATAAAGAATTTAACAGAAGTGCTGTTTTAAACAAGATATTTGAGGGTTTAGGGAGAAATTCTTGCCTTTGAGTTCAGAAGTCTGTCTGGTAAGAGATCCTGTAACGCTGCAAATTGGCACAGCTCTCTGGTTTGCATGTGCCAGACTCAGTCTGACCCACACAAACTGATTTTCTGTGTGGCCAGAATTACTGTTTATTCTCTTGAGACTATGTAGCATTGAAATGTTTGTATTCAAAGCCAAAAGGTCTTTAGGATTGCTTTCCATAGGATGCAGTCTCTCCTGAGATGCTACATGAACAGGTGTGGTCACTTAAAAAGAAAAAAGTGAGTTTTTAGGTAAAATCCTTGTAGAAATTTTTTAATACTTACTGAAACTCTGCTAATACCTCCTTTTTTTTAAAATTAGAGTCCTTGAGTTCCAAACAGTTGTGAGGATTTTGGAGTGTGAATCTCATTTTGGGCCCACATTCAATATAATAATTTTTACTGAATAAATAATTCACTTGAGGTTCAAATCACTGACCCTGAATCCTGAAAAAGATAAAGTACTTGTTGAATGTTAAACTCATATGTTTAAATTCTCTAATTTTCTGTAATATGTTGTCCATTTCACTTAAAATTGTTATTTTATTTTACTGTCAGATATTAAAAGCAGAGCTGTTCTCAAATATACAATACTATTAATTAGTAAAACATACAATACTATTAATACTTCTAATACAACATCTAAAAGTTGTAAAAAGCAATTTAGAGTATATTTTGGGGTGTTTATTAATAAAAATGTTCAAGTTAGCTGTGACTGGCTGCTGACAATGGGCTGAAGTGCAGAGCTACAGAGGAAGTCTGGCTTCATTGTGAACACTGTGAGCTGGAATGTATGAGCCTCACAATCCAGAAAATGGAATGTATGTAAACAGATATTTTATGCTGGAAAACGTGGGCTTGCATTTGTACCAAAACAGCTCTTTTGGCAAAGAAATCACGGGAAGGTGCTTGTCACAACTCTTTTTGCTATCCCTCACTGAGCTAAAACGCTTGATTTAGTGGAGACAATCATGACTTCTTGGCTGGTGTCAGAAGAGGGAATCATCCTTCAGTCACTGGGTGTCTGCCTCTCCTCCCGGAGCAGCTGCGCCCCGAGCACTGGAGCGTGAGCCCGTCCTGCCACCCACCCCTCGTTCCTCGCGTCACGAGCCGCATTGTCGGTGTGCAGCTAATAAATTCTTTCTTTTTTTAACCTTATACACCCACTGTTCCCGTTAATGTGCCCATTGTTTCTTTATGTCAACCCAGTCCTTCTGTTTGTCCTGCCACTCCCTCGGCCGTGTCTACCTTTGCCTTCCTTTGCCTTGTTCATTTCCTTCCACAGGCTCCTTTCTTTCGTTAATCTCTTCTGAACTGTTATCCCCGTAACCCTGAAGCTGCGTGATTGATACGACTGTAACATAAATAATGGCCAAAGTAATGCAATTTTTTTTTCAGTATTGCATATTCTATTCGCAATTTCGGTGGGTTTGGTTCTCTTTTATGGAAGAGACAAGTTAAAATTGTAAATATTTGTTTATGAATTTTATGTTAATGAACAAATTAAATAATTTAATTAGTTAGGTCTAATTATTTATTTATGTCATTTGGTCATAACTCGGTCCCTCTGATGTCTGAGCCCCGTGGGGTGTTGCTCCTGTGCTACAGCTCGCTGACCCTTGTGCTGGGGGCAGACGGCTGCACCCTGGCAAACCCTGCCTTGGCAGCAGCTGCAGAGTGCAGCTAATTGAAAACCTGGCGAAATATGAATTACATTTTTCTCGAGAGGAATTAATAACTCTTAATTCCAGCACACAGAAGCGATGCCCGCGTTCCTCTGGGCCGTTCCCGGTGCGGAGCGACACGCCCGGATCCCGCCCGAGCGCTGCGGTGGGACCGTAACCCCGGGGCAGCACCGCATTCCCCCGGTCCTCTCCCCTCCCATCCCCATCCCATGCCATCCCATGCCATCCCATCCCCGCCGCTGGCGGAGGGCGGGCGCTGCCGCAGCCGCTCACCTGCGGGGGCGGCCCCTCCGCCCGGCCCGGCCCTGCCCGAACATGCGCCGAGGCTCCGGCTGCCGCCGCTCCACACACACCATGCGAGCGGGCCGCCGGGGAGCAGCAGCAGCAGCAGCAGCGCCAGCCGTGCCCGTCGCCCTCCCGCCCTGCCCTCAGCCGCTGCCCGTCGCCCTCCCGCCCTGCCCTCAGCCGCTGCCCGTCGCGACGCCTCCATGGACGCCCAGCCGGCCGGCAGCGCCGGTGCCCGGTACGCGGCTGGGGCGGGCCGGGGGGCCGGGCCGGGGGTCTCCGGGGGCAGCGCCGCCTCCCAGGGCTCTGGGGATGCTGCGTCCCGGGCGGGAGGAGGGGCCGGAGCGGAGGGTCCGGCCGCGGGACGGTGTGAGGGCGGTGGGGTTCCGGGCGCTGCAGCCGCTGAGGGCAGGTCGGGCCCCCGGGCTGAGCCCGACCGCCGCTCGGGGCTGGGGCCGGAGCCACCTGCGGCCCGTGGGCAGGGGCTGCCCAAGCCGGGACCGACCGGGCCGGGCCAGCCCGCGGACCGCTCCGGCCACCGGGCTGACCTCGCTGAGGGCGGGGGCTGTGCCCACCTGTGTCGGCTGAGCGGGCACGAACTGGGTCTTGCACTTTGAGGGGGTTTTCTTTTTTCTTAGACGAGAGCATTAGCTTGGGCTAATTACATACCTGCGCAGCAGTCCTTTAGTAGTTATATGCAAATTGCTTTTGGGCTTCAAAGGGTTGCTGAAGAGCGTGTCAGGTCTGTGGAAGACCAGGTCCTTTTGCTTGAGCTCCTGTTTGTGCAGCTTGCAACACACCTTGACAGCGAAAGGCTGACGTTCTTTACCCTGTAACTCAATACCTCAAGAGGGAACTGCAGGTGGATAACTTTCTCCATTCCAGGTGTGCACTCCCACTGCCCCTAAAATACATAAACTTCCATTGTGTGTGTGTGAGAGAGTTGTTTCTTCAAAAGCTGAATCAGTCTGCAAATAACATTCTTCCCCCATGATGAAGGTGTGTTAAATTTTAGACATGGCTGCGTTAAAGGTCGGCTTGTGGATTCTGTATTTGACATAAGACATTTATAATCATCTGTGCAGGAGTAGAAGCTTTTAAGAGTGGAGCTGTTGGAGAAGTCAGCAAACTGCTGCTTAGAAGAGTGGTAATGGCTCTGTTCATGGCTCTTCATCAGGTGTTTGGAGCAGAGGTGTGCTCTCTCCCTGGCTGCACACTTTCCCTTTATCTTAAAGTTAAAAACAGCAAACATTTACCTGAGACTTTATTTCTGCTGAAGAAACCATGATGGGAAAAACCATTTCCTGAATTTAAGATTAGAGAAGCTGTACAATAGTGCTCTTTTTTGTTGGCATTGATATTAATGTTAGAGTTATTACAGAGATCAAAGGAGGTGGTCTAGTGGCATTTAAAGCAGCAAAGTCCTGTGGGATTAAAAAATCCAGAGTGCTAGACTTGCTAATGATCAAAAATGACCTGTCTATTAGTATTTATATATATAACCCTTACCTGGAAGTACTCAGGGTCTGGTTGGATGGTGCTCTGAGCAACTTTGTGTAGTGGAAGTTGTGTCTGCCCACAGCACAGGTTTGTAATGAGATAACATTCAAGGTCCTTTCCAGCCCTGTGAATCCTATGATTCTGTAGCTTTTAAGAGCTTTATATAATTTTTTTTTTGCCATGTTCTGTCTTAATAATTCTTTAACGATGGCCCAGCAATTTTAAAAATATTTTTTAACTCCAGGCTGGAGAGGTGGGCTGTGTGTTTGCAATAATGATGTTAAATGATACCATTGAATGACCTCCAGGTGCTGTGTTTGCACTGACAGTAGCTGAGGGACTGCAGTTGCATTGTGCTTCAGGAAGTTCTGAGCGTGGGGAACAATGTGTGCAGAAATATTTAGCAGCAGGAGGGGGGAACTGGGTGAATTTCCCAGGTTGGGCAGGTTGTCCTGAAAGTCTGTGTTACTGAAGCTGCTGGAGCTCTTGGTGCTGGCTCCTCATCGCCTTTCTGGAGCTCCATCTGCTGGAACCAGCTCTCCCATTCCAGGGTGACACTGCACTGGGATCTAAAGGGATTCAGGTGTTTCCAGTACTGTGCTACAAAGTGTTGGAAAGCATCTATCAGGATTTTGGCTAGTTTGTGGGAAAAGATGACTATTTCCTTGTTGTAGTCCACATTTTACTTAAATCACTCCTTTAAAACCCCAATGAAGCTCCCAGAGAGTATTTCCACAGATCTGAATTTGTGGTTTCTTTAGGTATCATGTATGTTTTGGGAATAGATTGAGATTATCAGATCACAGTTGGAGGAAAAATGATCTAGTGGAATGATTGGAACTGAAAAGTAAACAGGTATCTGAGCAGGGGTGAGGAAAAATGACCTTCCATTTTAGAGATTTTCAGCTGTTGTCTTCAACTTGATCATAAAACTTTCAGTCGTGTGTTGTGAAAAAGCAATTGTCAGAAGAAAGCCTCAATCTTAGGATGGTCATTCAGATATTGACTCAATGGCTGGAGCCTCAGCTGTATATCAAACAGCAGTACTGAACTTGGATGCCATTTTACATTTCTTTCTAACTAAAATTGCCATCCTGAACTGATGAAATCTTCTCGCTGCGTCTGCATTAAAACTTACTTTTTACCAATCCTTGTTTCCTGTCAGAAAGGGAAAAATTGACAGAAAGATCCCAAACTAACTGAATCTGAGTTCAACATCAGCCTCGCTTATTTTGGTTTTCTTTGTTTTTTTTCTCCTCAGATAGTTTGCTTAGTTGTTTTTGCACTCTGAAATGGAGAGAATGATAACTATTTTCTTCTTGAAGCCACTGTGCCAAAGAATAACTCTTCAAAAAGGCTTTGGCAATGCTGAGTGCCAAGACAACTTTCTACCGGTTCTTCTTTTTCTGTTCTTGAGTATTGATTCAGTGGGCAGGTTCAAGAGAACTGTGAAGGTGTATTGAAGTGCCATGCTTGAATTTTTACTTAATTGGAGAGAAGGTGGCATTGTTAGTGATCAAGGTGCTGTGAAGTATGCTTTGCAGATGACTTCTGAAGAATAAACTCAGGCTGTTGGAAGCTCTCAGGGAAACATAATCTGTAATGTCACGTAAAGCAATGATTAAAGGCAAAGCAACAATCCCCTATTTGTTCAGGGATTTTGTGTCATTCCTATATATTATTTCTATGGGAGCATTACATACTGTTCAGCAGTGGAATTATTTTTAAAAGCATGATTTTTTTTTTCAAGTTGGAACAAAACATGCTACAGAGTAATTTATTTTGAAAAGACTTTGCTTAGATTTAATTTAAAAAAACCAAAGAAACCAAATCAAATGAAATAAAACCAAACAAAGAAGCATTTCAACTCACATGAAGTACTGCAGGAAAATGCTTTTTGGGCCAGAATGTGTATTTCATCCTTTCTATGTTGGTCACCACACCAAGTCTGAAAGAAGTGAGTGTAAGTCAGCATAAACAAGTACAAACCAGACATGCCCAGGTAGCTCTCGTTACCTACCCAGCCTTTATCACTGCTGGGAAGTGCTGAATCCAGCCAAAAGGGGGAATTGCCTGACTTCCCTTCTTAAATTCTCACCCAGTCTGATTTCAGAAGTAATACAGATCTCTACCCTGACCCTGCAGTCCTTAGGAAAAGCAAATCTCACAGATTTTGTCTGGCTTCTTACCATGAACATGGCTGAGTGAGTTTGCATTTTGCTTCATGCTTTGTTTGTTTGCTGGGTACCTAAATATGCTCAATACCATTGCATGGTAGTGCTCTAGTGCAGCTCTTGCTGATTTTTTTTTCTCATTAGTTTTACTGAGATGAGAATTAGATCTTTGAAAATTGAGAGTAACTATGTCAGAAGTGTAGCTGGACCAGAGGCAGGAAAACTGAAAAGTCAGAGGACTTGGAAAAAAGAGCAAGTGGGTATAAGGTTGTTTAAAGACCCTTAAAAACCCTAAAAGGAATGATATCAATCACATGTGACCTTCAAAGTGACAAAGATTGTAGATCATCTGAATTTAAAAAGAAGAGCTATTAAAGCTTGCTAAACATTACTGTGGTGTGATTTGTGATGAAAATTTACTCCTAATTGCAGCAATCCTGTTAATTTCTGTAATTCTGAATATATTTGTTTTATTTCAAAGTTGATCCTGTGTGAGGTAACTTTTTCTTTGTACATTCCAATAGATCAGTGCTGTTGCAGGACGTTTGGGCTTATTTTTGTAATATGCCAGACTGGATTGTGTGTCTTTTTTATATATTTTCATTCTGTCTGATGCAGGCAGTTCTGCTGACTGGGAATGCTCACCCACAGTGGTGCATTTCACCCTCTGAGCAGTCATGGCAGCACAACAAGGAAAGGGAACAGTAGAAATGACACCACTACATTTTATTTGTCTGAACAAACCTATCTTAATGAATTTATTGCACTGTTTGCCCATTCAAATACAGGATGAGAACTGTGAGCCTAATGCAAACTAGATCCTGCTTGGTCCAAGTTAAACATGGTGGGACCAAGGGCAGAACACGATTCTCTGCCAATTCCCTGGTCTTTGTGCTGCTCACTGCACTGCTTTGTCACAACCCTTTGATTTATGAGCTTTTGCTGGAATGGAAGAGCTTTTTAAAAGACCTTTGACATTGCTGAGGCATCAATAACTCAGTGATTTGAGAGCTGAATTAACTTCAAAAATAAATGGTGTCATACTCCATGTACAACTTGAAATACTATGAATTCCAGAGTTGTATCACTGTTGTGTCTCTATGCAGAATATTTGGAGAACATGAATATTGAAACCTTTCCAGTTGCTTTGTTGTTGAAGTAATGGCATTTCTGCAGCACTGAGGAGTCTTAGACATGGGCCAGAAAAGTGTTCAGGAACACAGAAAGATAAATGCTGAGGTATTAACAGCTTGGCACATAGAACAGGAAGGGATATGGGAGAATTAATTTTCTTGCATTAACTTATTTGCTTTTGAATTATGAAGATATTTCTGTATTGTCTGAAAACTGAATAGTAACAAATTATCGTGAGAACTGCTTATTTGGTCTTTTCATCCAAGATTATTTCTGATCTCATGTGGGTTTGTAAATGCTTGCAGAAGAAAAGAATTCTTCCCAAGTGTTGTGCTTTTTGTTCTCTTTGAATGTTGAGATTTTTTTCAGGCTGACAACTCATAGTGTAGTGTTGCTCAAAGAAGTCAACTATTTAGAAAAGTAGTAGTGGATTTAGGAATGTCATGGAGAACTGGAAAAGGCTAAAGGAAATAACCCCATGTGTACCCTGGTATCTCCTAATGTCCCTGGGATTATCCGGCATTAGAACAGAAAATGGTGTCATGGCAAGAATTTCCACGTTTCTGTATCTTTTTGAAAACAGGCAGTGGGAAGGACATCCTGGTGTCAGTGATGGTGCCATGGGATGTGAACTGCTGAGCCTTTGCATGAAAAGGGCACAGGGATGAACTCTTGGGGACACAGCAGGGAAGGAAGACCCCCAGACTTTTCCCTGTTTAGACTGTGAGGGGATAAAAGCCTGGGGGTTCCTTTGCTCAGAGTCCCTCCTTGGAGGAACCAGCTCAAGCTGTTATTTTGTTATTGCACCAAGATGAAATAATTTTAAGGACTGGGACATCTGAGACTGTGTTATGGGAAACTTGAGGTGGAGCCTGGCTCACTGTGAGTGTGGGATGTGCAGCTGTGAAGGGGCTTTGGCCCAGCTCAGGTGATGGGAGTGTGACTGCCCGTGGCTCCTGGATGGTCAGACAGGGAAGTTTCCTTAACACTGAAACTGAGGCCTTTGAAGTGTGCTTTGGGAGGCTCCCACATCTGTGAATGATTGAAGTGTTAGCACTGGTGAAGCTTAAATGGTGTTTGATTCTTTGTATTTTATTCTCCTCCAAATGAAGTTACCCATGCACGCAACCACAGCTGACTTATGCAGATAAGGTAGATTTGGCAGAGAAATGCATCCATATTTTAGGATATGACTGATTTAACTTGCTTTTAATGTTTCACAGTACTGAAGGAGCTCTTGAATTACTATTAAAAGCATTACTACAAAGGCACAAACCTCAGACTTACCTTTCTTTGTGAAGTTCTGATAATTACCAAGGCTGAGTATTTTAGCATTTTGCACAGTAAAAGGTTCAAGATGCTTTTTTTATTGAAGAAGTCTGTAAAACCCAGTGACAAATCACAAAGCTTATGCATTGCAAACTCATAGTAAGAAACCAGCCAACATCATGCACACAGGGAAATAAAATGATGCATAAATATGGTAACTCCCATGCTCAAAAATCGCGTGTCTCTTTCCTTTTGACAACGGAAAACATTTTTTTCGAAGATGCTTTACTATTCATTAGAATTCCAGATTTTGGTTTTGCTTATTTCTGCTTATTCATTTTGTTTGATACTGCTGTTGGCATAGAAGGGATTTGGTGCTTAAGTAAAAAGGGCATTGCCAGGGATATTCCAAGGCACTGTGTTTCCAGCTAGAGACAATGGGGATGCAGCAGAGTAAGGAGAGCAGCTCTTGCTGCAACTCCCAGGATATGCTGTGGTTGTGATTTGTGAAACAACCCCACTCGTGGTCCCTGGGGCAGAGAACAACGATTTCATGAATAACAAAACCACAAGAAGAACCATATGACTGTCCTTGCAAAACCTGCTGCCCAAAAGCAAGAAAGGAAAGAACCTTGTAAAACCAGCCAGGAAATGGCCTAAATGTGGAAATATTTCAGATCTGAGTTTTTTACAGTTGTTTTCTTTACTTAAAAAAAAGCATACCTAGATGTGGGGAGGGAGAGGTTGCATGCTGAAGGTTGTCTGAGCATATAGTTGTTTCTAGAGAAGTGGTATTCAAATAAATACCTGCCAAATCAAGTCTTGAAGAACTTGGCAGAGACAGCCAGAGCCTTCACCATACAGGACTTTAAGGACTATTTGGAGAATACAGTATTAACTAGAAATTGTACAAACATCTAGTGAGAATGATGAAAAGCCTTTTCAGAGTAGCCCGTGATCCTGCCATGGAACCAGCCAGTTAATTTTAGGTTGTAACCAGTAGTTATTGCCAAATAGGGAAAAACCAGTAATGTCTTTTATCTCCTGCTGTGGCCCAGGTACACAATGCTGTTAGGAACATGTAATGGAGTCATTATAGGGGCAGCCTGTGGATCTATTACAGTAATTTTTGTACCAAATGCAGCACAGGCTTTTCTATACAGGATGCCATAAAAGCAGCAAGAGATTTAATCAGGTATGTTAATGGATTCAGAGTGTCTTCCTGGAATTGTCCTTTGCTAGTTTATCATTTTTGGGTCTTCCTTCTGCAGTGTATGTCTTCATTATTGGTACTGCTTTGGGTAATCTAACAAACAGATAATTTCTGCCATTAGATGGTCTTGGAGAAACTAATTTATGTAAGTAGATCATGGCTGATCAACTTCCACAGTCCAGCTCTCGTAATGAGTGGAAGGACTGGTAATGCTGCTTGTAGTTGTGTACAGGGCTGGTACAGCTGATGTGCCAGCAAAGCAGTTCAGGGGAATTCACTGTTGCATTTTGGGCAAAATCAGCCAGATGCACTCACTCCGCTGATTAAACTGTTAGTGCCAAGTCGCCTCATTTTCTATGGCATTAAGGAGAGATTGTTACAAAGAGCATGTAAAGTCTCAGTTCCTCCCAAAGGTACAGGAACTAACAAGAAGCAGCAGTTTGGCTGCTGGATTGGAGCCTGATTTTGTGGAGAATCCTTGCTGGGAAGAAGCACTTGCTTGTGTGTCTCGCCTGCATAGTTCTCACGTTTGCAGCAATTACTGCCTGAGTGCCGCCTGTCAGCTGCTCTCGTTTGGCTCTCCGTTCTGGTTCGCAGCTTTCTGATGTGGGCCACTGCCACATGCAGTAATTCTCGTTGTTTCAGGGCTGTAATTACAAGGGGATTTGGCTCCTGCCTGGTCTGGACAGGAGGAAAGGTGGCTGATGCTGCTGCTCGTTCCAGACAGGTCTGTAGATCAGAGATAGGCTGGCAGCCGCCAGCCCCTCCTCCATTAGAGGTATCCAGCTGCATTCGCATCCCGTGGCACACGAGCCTGCTGTGGCACGGCCTGGCTCCCGAGGCAGGGCTGTTTGTAGGATGCGGCCGCTGGATTAGCGCTGCTCCCGTTCCCGGCCGTGCCCAATCGCCGAGCGGAGCCGCAGCCGGCGCTGCCCTGCGCTCCCACCGGGGCCGCCGCTCGCAGCTGGGCTTCTTGGGGCTGCCCATGTCCGAGCCTAAAAGCTGAGCGGGCTTACCATGACTATGTCAGAACACGCAGGACACTCAGCAGAGAGGTGAGTAGCAGCACGCAGCGTTTTGCGTTTGGCTTAGAGGCAGTTCTGATCCTGCTGTTGGAAGCAGGAGGGATCTGCAGCCCACTGAAGCATGACTAATCAGTTTGCTAAAATGCTGAGCACCCTCGAGTCTAAAGTATTTCTGCCCTATTGTTAACAGGGACAAGTGATGGTTTGTAGCGTGTGTATTTCACCCAGGTCTTAAGCCCTTGACTTGGGAGCTGCATCCTGTGGCAGGTTTCCTTGGAGTATGAGGGGAAATGTGCTGCTTGTGTTTCTGCTGCTGCTGTGGGTAGCAGTGTGTATTGTTATTCCAGAAAAGATGTCAATAATTACAGTATCTTATTTCTGCTTTGAGCTTCAGCAGTGGTTTTATTCTTTGTCATCTTTCTGTTTCAAAGGAACATTTTGAAAAGGTTTATTTGTATTGAATGGGGTAATTCTGCTGCATGACAAGAAACAAAAAAACAAAAAACCCCAGGTAAAATGCTACTAAGTCTAAATATTTTAAAACAGGTGAAGATGTGCTTTATTGTTAAATATGTTACTTGGTTCAGGGACACAGATTTAAAACCAGGAAGGTAGGAGTTTTAATACAATAAGCAATAATTGACCAAGTTTTAATTATTAAGCAGGGCTCAGAATAGCTCAGAATAGGCAGACATGATATTGCATTTTGTATGAGGCGGATGCCAAAACTTGGTTAATCAATGCTTGCAAAGCACTCACAGAGTGTCTTGGGTGCAAAAGGATTTGCAGCGTAGCTGAAGTTGTGATGACAAAGCCACTAGGAACAGTGTCACATAGTGTTTCTCTCAGATTTAAAGTCCTGCTTTTTGTATATGTAATTAAACTCTTTATTTCTTTGCAATCATTATTTGTGAAACCAAAATCAAACCACTGCTGCAGTGGGTAGTTATTACTGATTCTATCTGCTTGTGCTGTGCTCCCCTGCCTTTTCCTTAAGATGTTATCAGGACTTTGCTTTCTGGTTTTTCTTTCAGCATTCTCTGTTGTGCTACTTTTTAAGGAACTAACAGAGTTTCTAAGTCACAAGATAGAACACATTAGTTAGAACTGTTCAGAATCAGGAACATGGTGAGGATTTGTTTGTATTTTGTTGGAGGATGTTTTGTACATGCTTGTATACAATATATTAGTGCAGTGGAACTCTTTGATCATTAAATGCAGATGTTTCAACTGTCCTAACACTGCCTAGGTGACCTTAACTTCATTAGTGCAAGGCTCTATTGTTTCTTTTGTGAATTTTTTTTGTCCAGCAGTTCTGGTGGTGATGAATTTGGGCCAAACTAACTCAGCTGGTCTGTATTATCCTGTTGCCAGTAACCCTAAAGACCAGCTGAGAAGCCTTGTGACAGATCAGGCTGACATCTGAATGTTGTAAAGGAGAAAAGTACAGCCAGAGTAAGTCACTGAGAGTCTTCTGACTTGGAGATACCACAGTAGTTTATTTTGAGTGCAGTGGCACTTCTTAGAGACAGTGATGTTCCCACAAATCTGCACAATGGGAAATTGTAACCCACCTGTGAGTTTGTAGTGGTTTGTTGCTCAGGCACCACTCTGAACATGAGCTGAATGAAGGCAGATGTTCCAGCAGCGCTTGGTGTAATATTCTGATGCAGATTGACAGTGTCTCTTCCTTAAAGTGATAACATGATCATGATGTCACCAGCTGGAGTCTGGCAGCCTTACAATGAGATGTGCATTGTCACCCAGTGCTTCTGTGTTCCTGGTACCTGAGCTCATCAAATTGCTGTGCTCCCACATGGCAAATTCAGCATGTCCAGGTTCTTACCATAAAGTATGTGCAGTTTGTTTTGGTTTTTTTCAGAAAAAACTTCAGTCTCTTTCACATGTTACTTGGTGAAAGCATAGTTAAAAAAAACCTCCAAAACCCCAAATCCACAAACATAATAGCAGTCACTTTTACTTTTTGCAATCACTAAAGATAAAATAGCAGGTTATGCAAGGGAATAAATCTGGAATTGAGGAAGGGGGGGGTTCAAGTGCAGCAATAATGGTAGAAGGAGAATAGATGTGCTGAGCTTGTTATCTCTTCTGGCAGGTCATCTACGTCAGACCTCAACGTGGCACTGCGTGAATGTATGGCAGCTCTGGATTTATTTCTTAACAACAAGTTCTCAGATGCTTTGGCTTCTCTACAAGCAAAGTAAGTTGATAAGACTTCCTACTTCTTCTCTGTTTATTTTTCTTTGCTTCACCATCTCTCAGGAGATTTTGACCAGACAGCTGGTTCTCTCTTAATAGTTGATAAGTCTGTAGGGTTTTGGTTCAGAAGGGAGGGGTAAATTAATGTGTTAAGTTGTGGGGAAGACTGATAAGTGTTTTACACTCGTGTGAGTAAATAAACTCTTGTTATTTACTCACACAAGTGTAAAGCACTTTTCTGTCCTCTAAAACTGATGTCCTCAGCTATAATGCAGTATGTGAGATTCTTCCTCCTGGAAGAGTAAAAACCGTCTTCTGTCACATTTTATTTTTGTCTTTCCCATATGTTTCTGCACACTGTGAGAATCTGAATAATTATAGTTATGTCTCTAAATGAGCAACTGACCATCACTTGAAGGTTTGAGAAACATTAGGTGTGAACTCTTTCTTTGTTGTTGTAACCATTTGCAGAAACTTTCTCACAGCTTATTTTGCAATTCAGTGTTGTGGTCATGCACTCTGTTTCCTAATTATGTTGCAGCCCAACTTGTAATGAGTGGCCCAGCTGCAAGCAATGAGGTCATGAAATAGTTCCTAAAAATTGTGTCTTTACAATGTCTGTGATCTGTCATACCCTGTCCTGAAGTTACCTGTGTTCTTGGCTTGTTGAAGTCTGTGGTTAATTTAAATTTCTCCCCCACCCACCCAATTTGCTCCATTTATTTTTGAGCCACCAGCAAATTGCATCATGCCTTATTTCAGGACATTGGAATATGAAAGAAGTAAAATTCATAGTATGAATTTGATATACACTAGGGGTAACTACAATGAATGCTACATATCTCCTTTGCTGAGGTATCAGCCTCATATTTGATGCCAGAATCTGTAGTTTAGCCATGTAAGTGCACTCTGGGAAAGAGATTAATGATAAATTCTACAACCCAGCTGTATAAATAATGCTGGGTTTATTCACAGCAAAGTTGTTTAGTGTTTATATATCATCAGAAGATATAATAAAAATGGTAAGAAGAATAACTGTATTTTCATTAAATCCTGACAGTAAAGCCCCTGTGCCCATCTGGGAAGGCTCACTCAGTGCTTAGCATAAAATAAGGGGATATTTTATTGCAGCAGGTTTCCAAAACACTGCAAAAGCTATGGGTTGTTTTTTTTCTGTAAATCCATTTTTCTTCTGTTGCATATGGTTTTCATTCAGCTTTTGTTTGGCTCTGCAGAACATATTTCATGAGCTGATTCTCTTTTTGTACCTGACTCTATTCCACACTGCAAAACCATTTTGAAACTAATTTTTCATTTCAGCCTGTTGTTATGAGGAGGCCCTTACTCCTGTTGCCTTTGGCAGTGAGGGAAATAGAGACTTGTGATCTTTGTGAGTGCAGTGAAGAAACAGGATGCTGAATTTCCCCACAGATGAAATCCATTATGGACACACTCCATCTCTTTAGGAATGAGAAGAGTTGTAGAGTGGGCACATGGGGTAGTCCTGAGTAATTTCTTTCAGAGCCACCAGTTCCTCACTGTTCTTTTTGGGTGTGCTGAGATTTGAAATTAGTTTTCACAGTCCATAAACATGCTATCAGTGTTTAGAGAAATGCTTCTCAGTTTTTACATGCTTGTGGAAAATTTAATGTCTTAGATTTTTGTGACTCTAACGCTTCTGGTGTAGGAGATACTCTGCTCTGTGTTATGTTAATGCAGATTCACTAAATTACTCACATTTTACTTCAACAATAAGAGTATTTTCAACTAATTTGTACCATGTGAAACTGACAGCAGATTTGGCACAATGTGTGAGGCTTAAAATCAGAAGAGCTTTCCTAGCAGCTTAAAAATAAATATCTGAGGACGGTGTCTAGACTTGTGTTGAGGTAAAGCTCTTTTTTTCCTGTTAGAAAAGCAAATCCATCACAAAGAAAAACAAATCCATTACAAAGAAGAGATCTCATTTCATAGAAAAAATACATCTGGTGTTTTTTGCCTCATGCTATGTAACTTTTCTTGTTTCCTGAACTACCTTTTAGCTTTTAGAGTCAGTTTTCCTTATTCTTAACAATCATTGTACAATAGTGGGTTCTAATTATGCCGTGCTTTCTGCAGGAAGTTTAATTAAGTTGATCTTTTATATGGAGTACTCACACTGCATCCTCTTAAGAACTCTTAAGAAATTCCCAAAGTTCAGTCACCAAGCACAGCAGTGATTTTCAATATGTAATGTGTTAACTGTTAACATGCATAACACTGAAACTGTCCAGTCACTGGAGCAGGGGGGAAAAAATCTCATCTTCCTTCTCAGCCCTGAGACGTGCAGTAAATCCATTAAATGCCGACTGGATTTTAGCCCTTGTGTAATTGCAAACAGACAATAATAAATTAAGGGTTGATTCTGGTGAGATGTCCCCTTCCCTTCCCAAGACAAATGCTTAATATTGTAATAATTATCCTGAAGGAACACATGGCATAATCACCTGATAGTTTGGTGATATCAGATCCATTGGGAGAGTGGTAAATAAGATAAATTTGTGACAGAATTATCTGGACCATTGGATGAGGCACACCACATGTGTTGCTGCTTGCAATATTAAAGGAATAATAAGGCAGTGATTTGTTCCAGGCAGTTGATTTTATTCTGAAAATAGACTCTAAAAAGCACTTGGTGTTATTTGGTGGAATATTAATTCTAGAATGACTGTGCTTTGAAAGCTTTCCCTGGGAGCTGATCTCCCAAAGATCAGGTGTGATTGTCAAATGGAGAATGGTGAAAGAACAGGGGGAAGCACACCCAGGTAGAGTGCAACTCTAGACAGTGCTTGGATAATTATGTTCCTCAAAGCTTGGGCAAACTATTTATTGTAAGGAATGTCATGAACAAGGGCAAGGTTGTTATTTCTAGGGAGTTTATCTTTTTTTACCTGAAGTCTGGAAGAACACAACTTTTATAGTCTTTGTAAATAAATTCATTGCAACCAAAACTCAACTAAATTGTTGTTTTCTCCTCATTGCTGGAAGAACTTAGCAGATTCTGAACTTTGGAAAATGGCTTTGGTTAAAAAGGCTCAGGGATTCTCCTGTTGAAGCACAGCTTTTTGTCTTGGGCCATCCTGGTGGTTTGTGCTAGCAAGGGAGCTGTGGTGGTGGCTGACTGGAGAGGTCTTTGCTGGTTGTTAACTTATTGCTGCTGGGGAGTCCTGCAGGAAAAGAGTTTTTATCAGAAATGTTGGTTCATCAAATGTGAGCATTTCTGTGAAAGCCTGTGCCATGGGTCTAGTGGGTTGTTCAGACATTGGTGGAACCTGGGATCAAAGATGAGGAAAGCCTTTGGGCCCTTGTGACCACATTCTCCTGATGCAGGTTTGATTTGGACATTGATCTCTCACTCTTGAGCCCTCCTGGATGAACAGACTGTTGCCTGGTCTGTGGAGAGTCTGTCTCACTCTGTGCTTTTGGATTTGTTTTAAGTGTTGGAAGCATCTCAACACTAAATCAACATATGGATTTGAATCTGGGATTTCTGTAACTTAGGAATGCATGTCCTGTCTGCTGGATTAGTTTAAAGGATCTGCAGAAAAGATTTTGAGCGTTATTTTTCATAAAAGATTACTAGCCCTGGGTTAATTCTTAGGTCAAACCAAGGCAAGATATTTGATTTTCATACTTCAGCTGGAAAGCTGTGACTGTTCTCACTTAAGTAGGAATAAAAGTGTTCTCCAGCAGCTCCAAGAAAGGGCAGTGCTGCAAGATGACAGTGATTGCACCATAGTTGGAGAAGAGGCATGTGGCAGAACTCCATAACAGCCTAAAGATATTACTTATAATCCTCTTATTCACTCATGTGATACCAACTACTGAGATAAATCACTAATCACAATATTAGTTACATTTGTGTCATACAGGCTTGTTAACTCCAACAATGTCCTGAGGAATCAAAAGAAGAAAAGTAAAAAGATAACTAGTTTCATTCTGTATCCATCCATATGAAACGCAGGCCTTAAAACTCCTGGGAATACTCCAGGATGTAGCTGGCAACTTTAATTGAATGGTTAATAGAAATAGCACAGATAAATTGCATTTCTGCCAGCATCCCCACCCCTGAAATAAAAAGAACAAATTTGAATGTTGCTAAATACCAGTTTGCTAATGACAGACATTAATTATTATCTCCTTTAAATATTAGAAGTAAAATAGATGAAACCATTGATTAGGGAAGGGGTGGTTTTGTTTCAGAAACAAATTACTGGAGAGGGAAATCCCTCTTCACCACATGTATGTGAAAAGTACCAATTTTCCTTTTAGTGCAGTGAATTTAATGTTTATCTGCTTTGCTTTAGAAAGCAAATTTCTGTAATTTTGAAAGGGTACTATTTCAGTCACTTCCCTGTGCTTTGAATTTGAGCCTCTGGAAGGGTTTTAGTTTAGTAAATACAAGATGAAGTGTGTTTTTCTGTGCCCAGTGAGTCTGATGAATAACCTAATGAAGAGAAACACTTCATCAGGCTGACATTTTATGTGTTCATTTTTTTCTACTTTACATTATCAGTCTACTGAAAGAACCATGATTTACAAGGCCAAGAAAGAGCTGTCCTAACTCCACTGGATTTTAAAGTAATTTCTCCATTATCTATCTCTTCTTCTTAGCTTGCAAATGAGATGGATGGTAGCACAGTCTGGGCCTCATAGCACTTATGGCACCAGGATATTTCCCAAAACAGCTTTTCTCCTAGATTGGTTTAGATGGGAAGTAGGAATTGAGGCCAGCCACAGAGCACAGACTGCAGTGAAGTTTAAAGATGTGCTCTGCAAATTCCTTCAGTGCAGCCATCCTGCTCTGTGCCCTGTGTGTTGGAAAAAGCAGCCCTTTGTCATCAGTGTGAGGGTTGGGAAGCACCAGGCCCAAGTCACCACAGTGAATTATTAGATTATTGATTAATGTAGGATTTTCTGAAATTAGCCATTAAATTTTCTTTCAATCCATTCCAGATACCAAAACTTAGGGAGGCAAGTGTATTTCTGGGGTGAGTAATTACATCAGTTGAGGTGTCTTTAAAGTCTGGCTTTTCTCATTAAAAAACCCCTACAGAATAAGAGGAGATGAGGTTGGAAGGCACCTCAGAAAGTCATGTACTCAAGCAGGGCCATTTTGAATGGCTCCAAGGGTACAGACTCTACAACATTTCTGGATGATGTGTGCCACTGCATGGGCACTCTGATGGTAAAAAAAGTGTTTCCTGATGTTCAGCCAGAGCCCCCTGTGCTTCATGTTGTGCCCATTGCCTCTGATCCTGTCCCTGGGCACCAGTGAAAAGAGCCTGGCTCTGTCCTCTTTGCTTCTTCCCCTCAGCTATTTCTAGATATTATAGGAGCCCCCTGAGCTTTCTCTTCTCCAGCCAGAACAGTCCCAGCTCTCCTGGCTTTTCCTTGCAGGAGAGATGTTCCAGTCCCTTAATCATCCTCACCACCTTGCTCCTGAGTGTGTCCATGCTCTGAGGAGCCCAGAGCTGGGCACAGCACTCCAGGTGGGGCCTCACCAGTGTTGTGCAGAGGGGAAGGAGCCCCACTCTCATTCTGCTGGGAGCAAGACTCCTCTTAATGCAGCTCTATCTTTGTCAAGAGCACATTGTTGGCATAACACTTTCCCCTTGAAAGAAAAAGAAAATGAAGAAGCACCTGAAGTAAACACATTGAGAACAGGTGTGCTGAGGGTGGAGATTTTGAAAGGATATCCTTGTTTGACTGCAAGTATTTTTGAATATTCCCTGCCATACTGAGCTATCTGATCTGTTCCAGAGTGTAAACAATGGAAATAGCAATTGTTGCTCCTTAATAATATTTGTCTTAAGTTGTGCTATTTGTCAGGGTGGATTAGCAAGGTCTACAGAGAGTTTGTGTCAGGAATTTATCTGAGCTCGCCCTTCAACATATTTCTCAGGTTGTCCTTATTAAATCTCTGTGCCTGAAGATATTTTGATTCACTTGCCGAGAATTACACCAGACACACGTGAATGCTCTAAATGTGTGCAATATATAAACCCTCTTTCCTGTCAGAGGAAAGGTGCCAGCAATGGCTGCACATAGGAATTAATTGTTTTCCTTGCACTGATGCCAAAGTTTTTTACTTTCTGCCAGCGTGGCACTGTCTGAAACCCTTCAGAATAATATTTAAGTTGAACAGATTGAGGTGGAGGTTTGGCAGAAGGGGAGAGGAGAAAAAAGCTGTACTTTTTGATACAGATTTTAATGCTTCTGGTGAAAAGATCCATTTCAAGGAGATTCTATTTTGGCCATGGTTGTAGTATTGTGTTACTTATCTCCTTGAGCATGTGCTGAGTAACTGTCCCAAATTAGAAGAATATCAGCTGAATTTGTGTCATATGTTGGAGCATTCATTAGATAATAAAAAACCCACCCAAATAAACCCCACCATGATTCTATTGTTTCTGAATGGTGAACCAGGTGGTTAATTCCTGTGCTTTGTGTTTGTTAAAGATCTATCCTCAGCTCAGCATTGATACATTTTAGCAGATAATGGAGAACTGTAGACATGATTTCTTGTACAAATCTCAATCTATTACTGTTTCTTGATTATTTTGCATGTTCTTTGTGTTTGATTTCTAATTCATTTAGACCTTGTTCCCATGAGGCTGATGCAATTTCTAGAATTGGGTTTGTATTTGCTTTTTAAAAGCAATAATACAATCAAATCAGCTGTGCTTTACACCTTGTATTTTCTTGCAGAACTAAAGACAGTATGTATCATGCCCTGACCTATGCCACCATACTGGAGATGCAAGCTATGATGACATTTGATCCTCAGGATATACTGAATGCAGGGAACACAATGAAGGAAGCTCAAGCCACCTGTCAAAGGTAAGACTGGAGCAATTCTGTCAGTAAATAGTTCTTCTTGGGAAAGTTTTGAAAGATTACTGGATACAAAAGGAAATGTAATCTTACAAAAATCACAGGAAAACTGAGGTTGGAAGGTCATCTGGAGGTCATCTAGTCCAGCCTCCTGCTCAGAGGAGGATCGCAGCACATAAATGAGAGTGTTCAACAGTCTAGTCTTGAAAATTTCAGTTTACTGAATATCTGATTTTCCCTGTCAATTAGAATTTGTCCTACCTGTAGTCCTAGTTCTGCAGTGTCTGGAAGTTGTTTACAATGTGCAAACACTGTAGAATGTTCCCATGGGTGATGGTTGCACTGCAGTTGTCTGTCTGAGTCAACTGTGCTCCCACTTTTGCACCCACATTCACCCATACACACAAAAGATAAATCAAAACACCCCCTTATCCCTCTCCTTCATGAAGATAGGTTTCTGTGCACGAAGGGTAAGAGACAGATCCCAGAGGACCACGCTGGCTAAGTTTTCTGTGGACTGTGCTGAAGTTTGTGTGTGTGGTGAGATAACAGGGGGCTGGTGAGCACTGGAGGTGCGTTAGAGACTGTGGGGATGGCTGGCTGAAAGATGGGGTTCTCTGTTCTTGATGCTCCTTCTTCAGATGACCAAACTGACTTTTTGCAGATTTAGGAAGAAATCTACTGTAGCTGATTCTATCAATAACCTTGTGCATAGGCAAAGCCTTGAACACTTCACTGAAGGTAACATCTTTCACATGGGTAATGTTTTCCATTTTTATTTATGCAGTTCAAATCCTGTAGAATTGATCACTCAGTATGTGCTTGCAAATTGTGAATTCACTGACAAAATCACTGATCTGGATTTGCTGGACCAAATGTCAGTGTTTTGGCCATTGCTGTGTAACCAATCCAAAGTCACCAGTCTTGTTGCTTTCTGACTCAGCACTCCCAAAAATTGCTGGGTAAGAAAATATCTAGTAGTATGGAAATATCTGTAAAAATTCTAGATCCAGGAATTTATGGAAAGCACCAGAAAAATTTCTGTGAAGTTTCTGTAACTGTGTGTCATTTCTATTTGGAGTTACATCAGTAGTCTAGAACTGAAACACTACAGCAAATTTGGAAAATATTTTTCTCAGTTTGAGCTCTGTGATCTTATTCCTACATTAATGGGCTAAGTGGTTTTTAATTACTTTCTGACTGATTGATTTGTTTTCTTCTCTCTGTGTGACGTTAGAGGAAATCCATGCAGAAATTTGTTATGCTGAATGTTTACTTCAGAGAGCAGCGCTCACATTCCTCCAGGTATGGATTCCTGCATGGCTCTTGGGGAGAAAAATATCATACATGTTTATTTTCCTAAATGGACTGATAGAAGACTATGGTTTGACCTAATGGATCTTTCAGGTGGATCAAGTCTGGATTTTATCTGGGCTATTTAGTGGGATATTAGAATGTTTAGTTTTCCCCCTCATGATTACTAAAGAATACTTATCTCAAGACACATAGTGCTGAGTGCCCTATGACACCTTTCCCCACTCACTTTTGGATGTGTGAAATGTAACTGCAGCAAGCACCAATTTTCAAATGATGTGTTGGGATATCAGATTAAAAAATTTTAAAAAAGAAAGATGAGATAGTCATTGAAGCTGTTCTGGAATACAAGGAAGACTTTTGTTTAAGTCTGGCTGGTGTTCACTCTCTCAAGACTGCTTTCTCACTGGTTTGTTCTTGAGCAGCAATTATCTTCTGCATAGCTATTAGGCTCCACACATGCTTTCTCCTTAACAGTGCTGTCTGACTTTAACAAAGGGGAGCTCTCCCTCTTTGGATTTTATCTGTCTGTCCTAATGAAGCTTGATTTGTTTGATGGAGCAGCATTAGCAGTACTTGCTGGGGCTCCAGCGTGCCATTTTAATTGTTAGTCACAGTTGAAATACTGATTTTTTTTTTTTTCTTGATTTGGCTGTACTTGCTGTATGAAAGTGGGCCTCTTCATCTACCAAGGGGATAATAAAAGCCACAGTCAGAAAAAGGCTGCTGCTTCTTGGCTCAAGGGTGCTGATAGGAAATGGAATGCAGGTGGTGGTTTTATAGTGTTTGGGAGTTGCCAGGTGGGCTCTGATTTATGTTGCGTACAGTTTATGAACCGTGTAACCTTTTTCAGCCATCTGCTAAGTCCCTCTGCTAGAAACTATTGCTTCATAGCAACACCCATAATCAGGGGAGCTTCTAGTAGTTTCTGGAGTGCTGATGATGGACTTTGAAATGGCCAAGGTGTAGCTGTCTGCTTCCATTTTCCTTTGGGATGAGTAGCCAGTTTGGGTGAGATCTGAAACTATGAAAGGAAGACTTCTGAGAACTTCTCTGTTATGTCTATAGAAAAGGAGTATTTTAAAGCAGTGTCTCTTGGTTTTAAGCACTATTTTTCACAGATATCTGTTTATGAAAATGTTTATAGAGACATGAGATTTAGGAGTACAAAAACAATGTCTTGTCCTCTTTTGCAAAGGACTCTGCTTCCTGTTCTCTTCTGTGTTTAATTTTTCATGAACACATGAAGCAGTTTGAAAAATTAAACAGAGGCACTTGGTTCCAACAGCTACTGAAGTGGGTTAGTTTTGAAGCTTAGTAAAAATGACCAAATCCAGTTGAAAACACATAAAATGTAGTCTCAGCATTTTTCAAGAAAGCTATTTTTTTGAGAGCTGCAAATGCATGTACCTCAGGTGACATCTATTAGCTGAGTCCCTGTGTTCATTAATGCAAATTCAGATGGTTCAAAGGTAACAAGGGCTAAAGTGATCACAGAAAGCATTAAAATAAAATGCCCATGTCTAAGCAGAGTAAAAAGTATTTTAATATAGAAAGGAAATCCTAAATCCATGTATTATATCTTAGAGGCTTGTATTGTCTGTGTCATGCTGGTTATGTTCGAGGTGTGTTTTAATCTTCAGAAGACAAAAGCCCTTTGTAATACTTACAAATTCATATTGCTGCTGTATTTCCATTCCAACAGGATGAGAATATGGTCAGCTTCATAAAAGGAGGCATCAAAGTCCGAAACAGTTACCAAACCTACAGGTGAGTCAGAGGGATGATGTCATTAAGTGCACTCTACCAGTAAAAAGTGCTGCTGGTGAAATTATCTAATTCACAAATTCATTACTGTTGTATTTACTGAGTCTTTATTATGGGCCTCATGTCTACAGAATCTTCCTTTGCAAAATAAAGAACATTAACATTATGGTTATTTGGCTTGTGGAGACAGTGGACCTCTGTTAACTCCCAAGGTTTTCCTACTTCCAGTACTATATCCTTGAAATTCTGTCCAAAAAATAACTGTTCTGAATGATGTACTGTTCATTGTGTCAGCATAGCAGAATTTGCAGGTCTTGTAGGCTTTAGGCATAATGAAATGACATTTCTTTATAGTACCAGCTGCAGCTTTTTAGAGCATTTAATACCAGCAGCTGAAGCACAGTAAAAAGTGAAGGCTAAATATGCATCGTGTTTTATTTATTTTAGAATTATAAATTTTGATTCAGAGTGGGCACAAAATGTCTTGTGTCCAGCAGACACAAAACAGCATCAAGTCCAGATTCTCCAGAAGGCCACTGGAAGGGAGAGAGATGACAGTGTCCATGTTTGTGTGGGTTGAAGGTGGCTCTAAATGCAGGTCCAGACGATGGCACTTACAGGGAATAGTGCTGAGTCTGTTGGCAACAACCAATCAAAAACATGTGACAGCCTGAACACAAATACATGCTTCCATTTTTTCCAATGTTTTTCCTCTCCTAATATTTAACAAAATAAACTAAAACAGTAGTGTAAAAACCACATAGCTGTAGAAAGCTTGGAGGCAAATTGATTTCAAGCTGAGCTGGATTACATGGGAAATAAAGGGACACTACTAAGCTGAGACCTGTAAAAGTTAGAAAAATGAGTGAAAGTAATTTCTGATGCATCTGCCCATTTTAGAATATTTATTATAATTGTATTTTCCTATATAAAACAAAATAATGTTTTGACCATGCACCTAATCTAGGGACTAGTGAAACTCGAGTCAAATTTGCTCATTTAAGTCTCATGCACTGCTCCATCATCTCTTATGCAGTGGCAAAATTTGGTGATGCTCCCAACAGCCATTCTCAAAACATTTTCAGGCTGAAATGTGGTTGAATATTGACTATGTCTGACTGATAGGAATTCCTCTCCAGGATTCCATGGTTTTTAATTCATAGTAATGTGATAGAAATTATTTGTTGATAAATCAAACAAAATGTGGGTGTTGTTCACTGAACGAGATGACAAATTGGCCTTTTATAAACTACTCCGTAGTTCAAGATAACAGGGTTACTTTCTTACTGAATTATAATTAATGATGTTATTTACTGACACTGTAACAGAATCTTGTGCATTTCCAGGGAGTTGGACAGTCTCATACAGTCCCCACATTATGTCAAAGGAGAGAACCATCTTCATTTTGAGGGAGGTGTAAAACTTGGAGTTGGAGCATTTAACCTGGTATGTACCAACACTTTCATCCTGAGCTGCTGCCCTGCTACCTCCTGAAAATCACCCTAACTTGAATTCCTGAGAAGTTCCACTGGCATCATACTGATCATGTGGTTAAAATGAGGTGTGTGCTCTGACAGTGCAGGATCCCTGTGTCTGGTCTGAGCACATCAGATAATAACACTTCAGAAATAAAGAGATTGCTGCCCGCAACGTGGTGTGAGCACCCAGAGAAGCATTGCCCAGGAGCACCAGTTACCTCTGCCTGTTGAATTCCACTTACTCTCTATTGACACTTGGAAAACTAGCAGGATCTGGGCTGTCAGCAGGGCAGTTGTAAGGGGTGGGGTACATGAATGAAGTTTGAGGTGCTGCTCCAGCCACTGTTGGCTGTTGTTGCTTGTGTTCTGGCCAAAAAGCAGATGAGAGAATGGCGCAGGATGGTTCCTGGGAGGGGACTGACCCAGAGATGGTAAGGGGTGATGGGCTGCAGAAAGTGCCTGGAGCTTCCTTTTGCTTGCATTGCTTTGCATGAGTCTGGAACATGCCCAAATATCAGATTTACAGCACACAGAACAAATATGGACTGTGTGGTATGAACCCAGCATTTCTGAAACATCCAAGAAGTACTGGAGTTACTAAGCATGTGCTGTGTAAACATATTTCTGTTTAAATTGTATGTAAAATACAGCAGGTGTATACATTTACCCCGAAAAATGTCATATAGAGATGATTTTAGTAGTTTTATTAATTATTTCTTTTGCTTGGAAAAATTGTAGGCCATTGGTAGCTGAAAGGCAGAAAGTCTGTTACTGCATAACTCTTACATTTTTCTCTGTAGACATTGTCCATGTTTCCTGCACGGATTCTGAGATTACTGGAGTTTGTTGGATTTTCTGGGAATAAGGTAAATGTGAACTAAATATTATTGGTACGTTCCCCTCATCTTAAATTAAAAAACAGAGGCAGGAATTTCTCTCTTCTCCCTCACATGAGCTGTAACCCTCTGGTATCACACATGTGCACTGTGGCACTGTTGCTTTCATGCAGCTCAGTTTTACTTTATTTTTTTTCTGAATTATTGCACTTCAAAGGTTGTAATACCATTGTTCAGTGTTGAAACAGTTGTGAAACATGGTAGAGGCAATGGCTAATACAGGAATGTCAACATATTTAGGTTTTTAGTTACTGGTCTTTTGATGTAAGGTTGTGCTCAGAAATCTGTAGCCAAAAGTGTATTCCTAGCCTTTAATATATTTATATAGCTTCCATGGTAGTTACTGTCATTATGGGGTCTGAATATTCCTGACAGGTTCTTGCATGGCAGGGGAAAACAAAAATCTATTTTATTTCTGCTTTAATAGCAACTGGAAATTTGAGTGTGGCACCTAAATTCTCCTGCCTGAGGGAGTAAGGGCTTTTTTTGCCTGTAGAGTAACCAGTCTGACTTAGGCTGTTTGAGCAAGATGTTTAAGGAAGGAAGTTGAGTAATGGAACACCAGAAAACTCACTCTTTTATAATACTTTCTATTTACAAAACAAGTTTTAAGGACAAAAGTGTCTTTTTTTTTTTTTAAATCAGAACTGAAGCCTTACATGGCAGGTGGATTACTGTTATCACCACTTTATTAGTTTACAGGGAGGATCTTATATCTGAAAATAAAGTGTCTTATTTAAAAGCAAGGAGCAGAGTGTGGATTACAGTTTAGAAATTTCCAGGAGCTGACCAGGAGCTATTTCACATCAGTAAAGGCAAAAATCAAATAGTTCAACCTGTCAGATTCAACAACAGAGCATTTAAAGTAAATATTCTCTTAGAAATGTAAAGGCAGTTCGCGTACCAGTAGAGTTCTGAGAATACTTTGATGAATGCTCATTTTACTCCTGCAGATGGAAATTGTCCCTCCAGTTGAATTTTCATTTTGGCCCTGAGATTTCTTGCATGGCAGTGAGTGGGCTGATATTTGTGTTGATGAGTCAGCTCCTATTACAGTTCCTTAATAACTCACTGAAGCATGACCTAGATTACCATAAATTTGGGCAAAACCCTGTTGTTTGCACACCATACAAAGGAGCATTTGAAACATGTTGATCAAAGTTCATTGATCAACAATGAATTTATTTGTTGAACATTTTATTTTAACACCCTAAAAATGTCTTTCTGCATTTAACATTTGTGAGTCAGGTGCCTAAAGCCAAAAACAAAATTGCAATTACATGGGCAGTCCTTTCCAGTGGTGGTTTTCCAAAGTTTCCAACAAGACAGTAGGCAGGAGTCTAGAGGGTGAAAGAAACAGTGACAGAGGAGGAGAGGAGAGTTTGTTCATCCGTGCTTCAGTTGTCCAGGAGATTTTTGTACACCTGTGTTTGATGCTGCCACTCTTTTCCTTTAAATGCTTACTCTGAGTATCAGATTGTGCAGTAGAGTCATGATTAGTGCCTTGAGCTGTTTGCAGATTACCTGGGAGAGCTGTAATGCACTGCAGGACAGTTTGATTTTGGTGTGGGTGATGTGTTTATTAAAACTGGATATAAATTTGCATTGTGTGATCCTCACGATACCAGCCTACCTCAAAGCCAGCACATTTATCCCTGGGGACTCTCCTTTATCTCTGAGTCATGTCATGGGGAACAGCAAATAAGGACATGCCCAACGCTCCAGCACTTCCTAAGCCATTTGCAGGCACTGTGGACATCATGATCAGCTTAACAGCAGTCTGGAGTCTCAAAATAGTAGGTGGGATAAGATCAAGAAAATATAAACAGTAGCCCGAAGCCATGGTTGTTCCCTTCCAGTCCAAGATGTGCCAGCTGTGCCCTTTACACTGTTCAAGCTCCTTTCCCTTGCACCATTACTGAGATCATGGGTTTATTTGTGTTAGTGGCGCAGGCCCCACATCTGGGCAGTGAAGCTGGGTGCAGTTTTGCTCAGTTTTGAGAGAAGAGCCTCGTGGGCAGAGGTGGTCAGGCCCCCCGTGCTGGGGGGCACAGCAGCCTCACCGGGCAGTAGGTGGAGCGTGTGTCCCGTCTGCGCTCGGGTGTTAAACGTGACTCACCTGTGACGTGAGAGCAGGAGACTCCTTGCACTGTCTTCCTGGAAGCCTGAACCCTCCCCACTGCCTCCTCTGCCAGCTCTCAGGCTAATATTTACTCCTGTGCTTATTTTATAGGTGATTACAAATGCTGTGCTGCTAAACTGTAGAACAGTTTGACGTGAGCCTACCATATGTTAAGTGCAATTTGTCAGGGGGTCAGATGACAACGTGATTTCATGAGCAGGCAAGAAAACTGTCAGATAGAACAAATTTCTTTCAAATTATACTTTTTTTTAAATGTGGGAGGACATTTTTCCCAAAGCTGAAGAATATTCTTGATGTGTCAATTTCTAATAAATTGAATTCCAGTTTCTCACTAAGCATCTCTTTTGAATTGCATTTTGGTCTCTTCAAATTTTACATGAAGCTTAAATCTAATATGATTTAATGGGATGCATTCAAATGCCCTGTCTATCAGCTTAATTAGTCAGTTCTTTGTAAAGCTGTTAATAGTATCCATCCTCCTTGCTAAACCTGCAGCAATGTGATCAAGCCATGGGACATGAACAATGACCCTGCTTTGCTTTCATTGTCAAGATCCCTAATTAAAATAATTATTTAAAAATAACATCCAAGAACTTCTGTTTCAGGAAAGTCGATGGGTTTTAGTCAGTAACAGCTGAAATAAGTATGAACCAGTCTCAGTGTTGTCTGGTAATGATTTTGAGCATTGTCTTTGTTCATCCTGCAGTTCCTGTGGGAATCCCCAGTTCTCACATGGGGAATCCTCAATGAAGCATTGGATGTCTTGGGACAAGAATAGAATCAAAGAGATACTGATATAATATAATGTAGTGACAGTCTTGGGAATGAGATTGTGGGATGTCATGAGGAACTTGGACAGAATGCTGAGTTACCTTGTCTGCTCTGTGCTCTAACTTATATCCTTTAGAGTAGTTTATGTTTTGTGTGAAAATAAAACTGAAATGTGTTAGTGTCAATTAGGGAAATTACAAAAATGTCTTTCTGGAAAAATAATGAACACTCACTGCCTTGACATCTGTCTTATATTGTCACCAAATGCCCTGTAATGGACTTTGTTTGGAGACTCATTCCTGGTGTTTTGGGATTGCTTCTATCAGTTGTGACATAGGTGTGGGAGATAGTTATGGGTCATTTATGGTTAGAAGGTGTGTCCTGGCAATTAACTATAATGTACTCGCTGGTGCCAGTGCCTAAGTGAGTGCAGTGTGTTTGCAGAGTTACTCCTCAGGCTCAAGTAGCTGCTTGTGATTTGGTTCCCAGATCCTCAGTCTGATCCTGGAGAGCCCTACATTGCCCAGCTCCTGGCGCTCCCTTGGCTGATGGGGATTGTTGGCTAATCCCTGTAGGCTCCCTGTGGAGAAAGGGTGGTGCTTGAAAAGGTGATTCATGTGCCTGGCCCAGGCTGCTGTGCCAAACTCTTCCTTGGAGGAGCACCTCTGCCCCAGCCAGGCTCAGAGGAAGCCTCAGGAGGCCAGCCAGGGAGTGTGGGATGTAAAACATGGCTCCCAGTGACACCCTTCATATTCCTATTTTCTGGGTATCCCATTGTGAGAGATGCAGTTTGCAAGAGGGTTTTTTTTAGGAGAAGCAGCTTTGCTGCATTGTATTCTACAAGCAAGAATTAAAATACTAATAACAATTACTTCTAGATTTCTTTTGTTTAGGCTGTGTCTTCTACTGATTGTTATTATTTTAATACAGAAAGTATTAAAATGGGATATTCAGAAAGTATTTAATTGGGATATTCAGGTGGCACAGTGAAAAGTAAAGAGCCTTTAATACCTCTGCTGGACTAAATAGGTTTATGAACATTCCACAGAGTGAACTAACTTGCTCAGTGAGCTCCTCAAGCCTGTAACTATTCAGTTCAAGAATATAGAATTAAGGGTGTCAGATTTGAAGCCCTCTTCTGATGAATGGGCAATATTCTTAATCCAGTTACTGCAATCCAGGATGCAGTCCTGTGTAAAATGGGTGTGGGTTCATTCCTTGTCCATACAGATTATAACTTTGTGTTTGGCTGCACTCAAATGTGCTTTTGAGACTAAAACATAATTGAGATCAACTTGACAAAGGTTGCATTATTTTATATGACAAAATCTGTTTGACTCATTCTTAGTGCTATTCACATTCATTTTATATTTATTTTTATATAATATGGCAGATACCAAATGCTGCAAAGCCTAGTGCCAGTAAAGGCTCAGGGAAATATCAAGCCTGAAGATTTTTCATTGCAAAAAAATGTACTTTGGAAATATACTTTGGAAAATTTTTTGGCCAAAATTCATTCCACAGAATGTTTTATTTTACTTCTACCTTGAAGTGCTACTTTTTAAAAATACAAATGTTTGTAGATTTCGTCTGGGCTTTTTGAAGAAGCTGAATATATAATGTTTTGTTACTTATTTGTATCAATCAAACTTTTCCTCTCAGCAGAAAATGAAGCTGGTTTTATTTTACTAAGTACTTGATTTCCATGAAGTCACTGATTTTCTGTAATGATTTTACTATCTTTGAATTTCTTCTGTAGTGACATGCAAGCCAGTATTTTCATTATTTTGTCCCAACTAGATGGTATAATAATTGATCTGCAAATATGAGTCATATTATTTCCTTGTAGCAGTAATTAATGTAATACATTGAGCTTTCAAAATAAAAACAAAGAGAAGCAAAATCACAACCTCCCCCTATATTTATGGGAAAAACAATTAACTGTGCTAATTAAGTGCAAAAATAGATGTCTGAGGAAAATGAGAATATGATTACAGGCTTCAGTGTTTACACAGTAAGCAGTAAAGGCGTGGTGGTGTCAACAGGGACACACAAAAGATGCAAATCTGTGCTGGGATCGTGCTCTGAGGGCTCTCCCTGATGCCTTTCCTGGTGCCTCTGACAGACATCCTCAGGGTTCCTATTTATAGTGTAGCTGGTTTGGAAAGGTGTCCTTGTAGTCACACACATCGTGTTCCAGTGACTTTCCAGGGCAGTGATGGAGTAACTTGGAAACAGATTTTGTCCCAGCACACAGTGGATGTCTTACTCTGCATATTTACAAGTAGGCAGATCTCTTGGTTGATACATTTGCATATTTATATTCTTGCTGTTGATATCATGGAACTAGTCCTAGAATGGGCTGATTAATGCTTTTGCCTCAGGAACTTGAATCCCTACAGCTGGTTATCCATCATGCTGTCATTGACTATGAACACAGTGTTATCCTTGATTGCTTTAGTTCTTCCCAAAGGGAACAGAAATTCTCTTCTTTTCATCATATTTTTCCACTGGTGGTAGTGGGCCAACATCATTGCAAAGCTCCTTTTGTTCTTGGCACATATTTTCCTCTGTTCATTGCAGATTTTATTTTCTTGATACCTTTAACTCTTCTGTGCAGTGAACCACAGCAAACAAGAATACCCTCTACAATGGTGATGTGTGGGTTTCGGTTTGTTTTGTTTTCAAAACCTTGTGTTTTGTTTCTGGAATGCTGTTTAGCAGCACTTGGATCAGTGATAAGTTGTCTGTCATTTTCTTATGTTAACCATGTAATACATCCCAAGTTGCTACTCTGTCACCAGGTGTTTTCCAGGCTAAGCAGTAACTCAATGAAAAACTATTAGATAAATGAATAGGCGTATTTTTATCTTTAATCGCCGTGTAAGCAATCGGTGCCTTTTGAGGAATTTTTCAGTGCCTTTTAGGGAATTTAGTGAGTGAGCAATCTGTAGCTGAGCCTGCAGAAGTTAAGCCAGCAAAGCACAGCCCTGGTTCTTTCCCAACACCTTGTCCCCCTCCCTGTGTTTCACAGGAACATGGTCTGCTGCAGCTTCAAGAGGGAGCATCTTCATACAGCTTTAGGTCGGTGCTGTGTACCATGCTGTTGCTTTGCTATCATACTTTCATGACCTTTGTGTTAGGTAAGATTGTTTATAATAACTCTTGGATTTGATTCAAGTTATTGTGGGACACAAAGGGGAAAAAGATGATTCCATCACCTGTTTGTTGGTGAATAGTTTGTTTGTCACCAGATTAAATGTAGGTCATTTGTGGGCCATTTTACAGTAGTCATAACTGAAGAGTGTGTTTTACTTTTCAAGATGGAGATTTGTTTAACAAGTGAGAAGGGAGGTACTGGGGATGGCCAAGAAAGTTGTAAGAACTGAAATCTGTTTTAGCCAGGTGCATTGTTGGGCAGGTTAAAATAATGGCTGTAAGTGATAATTGCTTTGTTGACATTGGATTTTCTTTGGGAGGCAACAGCTTCTCTCTAATGTGTACTTCTGTGTTATCTCCTGCTAAATCATTCCACAAAATGTGTTTGTCTGTGCCTGAGTTTTCAAGTCAGGAAGCACAGTGTTTTCAGGACTTCCTGCTGCTGCCTTAGTGCAGCACCAACCTGTATTTATGCTTTACTTAGTGGAGAGAGGAACCAACATGTTGGCCAGTTGAGGATGGAAAATCAGTACCTTGCATTCCTGTTCTCTTTCTTTGCTTTGTTTTCTAACTATTTTTATCACTTGCATTTTTACACATTCTAGGGACAGGAAAAGGAAATGTTGAGGAGGCAGAAAAACTACTTAAGCCTTACTTGGCACGCTATCCAAAGGTAAAATGAATCATAATGTATTTGGTGTGGTCATTTAATGTTTTCATGCCAAAAATCAAAGATTTAGACTGTATGGCCAGATTGAAAACTGTTATAGAATACTTGTGTTTTTATTATTATTTATTACAGGGAGCCATATTCCTGTTTTTTGCAGGGAGGATAGAAACACTAAAGGGTAATATTGATGCGGTAAGTAATCATTTCACTCTTGAGAAAGTAAATTTCAAAAGCTTTGGAAAAATTCCTCCAGGAATGTTATTTCCTTTTTGGCTAATCCTTCCTCTGGCTTTGGCCTATATGTAATTTGTAGTTTATTGAGTTACAAATAGCAATTTCATATACTATTTTGGCTTGTTCCTCCACCTGATTTTGCTACCCCTCTCAATTTCTGGTGATAATGTAGTCCACCAGGATTAATGACACAGTTTTGTCATTGTCTTTCCCATCCTGCAGCAGATTGTATCTTCAATGAGACCCAGTGGTAATCCTTTGCCTTCAGTGTGAACAGAGTCATAAAAGACTTGAAAAAATTACTAAGATGAAAAATGCATGCCCAAAACACTCTGAGACAGAGTATCAGCTGGCGTGCAGGGCAGTAGCTCCCTTGAAATTCATGGAAGTGCAGCAATAAATGTCAGCTGAGCATATGTCCTTTGCCTTCAGTTTCCTAGTTTCCCAAGACACAAACATTTATCTTGAGTATGCTTAGAAATATAACTTTAAGGAATGGGTACTCTGTGGCAGGGTAAACTTGCTAGCACCAGGATGACTGTGGAGCCAAGAATCTCTTGGGTGAAGCAAACAGATGTGATTTTGGGAAACACTGGGCTGGCAATAATTTGGAAGCTGCAGGAGCCATGCAGGTGGATCCTGGAACCCCAGTGTGTGTTACAGCTCCTCTGTCTGTGCATTTAGGCCTGACTAAGGCAGTGTTTGGCAATCTCTGTGTGCAGGCAGTCAATAGGTACGAGGAATGCTGTGAAGCTCAGCAGTACTGGAAGCAGTTTCATCACATGTGCTACTGGGAGCTGATGTGGTGCTTCACCTACAAGCGCCAGTGGAAGATGGCTTTTTTCTACGCAGACCTGCTGAGCAAGGAAAACACTTGGTCAAAGGTAAGTTCAGCAGAACAGGAGGGCAGGAGCCCTCTATCTACAAACTTTCAAGCAAATTGAGTTGATTTTTTTGTAGCTTTGAAGGTGCAGAGTGTAAAGTAAAACCTGGCCTGCTGTGGCTGCTGCAGAATGATGTGAATTGCAAACATCCAAATCTGAACAGATGGTGGGCAAGCACAAATCTTTTGGGCCCAACTGGTAGATGAAGAGCAACTTGTTAAAGATGATGTGTATTGAGTGGTTGTGTCATCAGATGTTGCAATTAATGGTGCAAGTTGCCATTTCTTTCATTATGCTGTGGGTAAAAGCTCTTCTGCTGGCGAGTGAGGTTAGCCACCATGGTGCCCCCAGGGTAATAAATACAATTAGAAGTGGCGCCTATATCCCTGTGCGTCTGGAAGGGAGGAGCTCTTCAATCCAGAACCCTGGTAGCCCTCTTTCCTCTCTCTTCCCTTTTTGCCTTTTAAAAAAATATTTTCCTTATTCCAGTTAGTGGGAATTTTCCTGAGCTGGATTGACTTCACAGATATGCTGGGCAGGGGCTTAGCCATGTCATTCACCCCTTCCCTTGGGATCCATGAGCTTTGCCCCTCCAGGTTCATTAGATGGTCTTGAACCCAAACTTCTCCTGCCCTGGGCAGTTCATCTCATATTCTCTGCCTTTGCTTTCTGTGACTTGGGCAGGGAGGCTGGGACACTCGATGGTGAGGACTGAGGAAAAAAAGTCAGAGTTCCTCAGCCTTCTCCAGATCCTGGGTAAGCTTGTCACCTGCTTTCTTCCAGAAAGGGCCCACATTTTCTCTAGTCTTCCTTTTATCACCAGCATACCTATAGAGTCTTTCCTTGATGCTCTTTCCATCCCTGGCCACACATCAGGGCTTAAGTTTTCCTAACCTGATCCCTGGCTGTTCAGACAATATCTCTGTATTCCTACCAGGCTACCTGTCCTTTCCTTCATCCTCTGTAGGTTTCCTTTTCGCGTCTTGAGTATGTCCAGGAGATCCTTTTTCACCCACATGGGCCTTCAGGAGTTTTTGCCTGCCTTCCTCTTTTTTTGGGATGCATGGCTCCTGGGTTTGGAGGAAGAGATCCTTGAGTATTAACCAAATTTCATGGGCCCCTCTTCCCTCCAGGGCTTTATCTCGTGGTGCTGTACCACACAGATCCCTGAAGAAGCCAAAGTCTGCTCTCCTGAGCTCCAGGCAGTGACTGTTTTCTAGAACTTACTGTTTGGGATATGTTACCAAGTTGTGATGGAACACAGAGACTGTATATTATTAGGTTTTTTCTCTGAGCATGACCTTATCTTAGGTTTTCTAGCATGTGTTCCTAAGAGTATTAAAAACTTACTTTACTCAAGCATGAGATTTTTTTCTTGGAATTTGGACGCAAACTATAAGCTGATACATACTAAGCAAACACTTCCATGATTTAAAAACAATATTCTATACTCACTTTCTAAAATACTTATCTCTTAAATTTTTATAAGACTGTGAGCAAAAGCAGCAACTTCTTCCCTTTATATTGCTGTTTTGTACTTTACATGAATAAAGGTGATGCTGTAAATTCATTTTTCTATATAGATATTCTTCATTGCATTTGCAGGCTACTTACATTTACATGAAAGCTGCTTATCTCAGTATGTTTGGACCAGATGACTGCAGTCCTTTTGGAGACAACGAAGTGGAATTATTTAGGTAAAATTTGCAAACTCACAGTTAAAATAATGTACTATCTTTTCATGTCACAGTGCTGGGGGAACAGAGGCAAAATTATCGTGCAAATAGCACAGGATTGGTAAGAAATTGCAGAGTTAAACATCCCTTAGACTAAAGTGGACCCTGAGTTTAGACAGATTTCTCCTGGCCATACAGTGCTGCTGCTGTTCCATGTAATACATTCTTTTTCAGTTGCTTCCTTTAATCAAAATGGAATGTAAGATGTGAAAGCCTTCAATGGGTTTTGCTGGAAGATGTGTTCTTCCTTAGTGGGAACATTAGCACAACTTGATTTTTGGGTTCTGAGTCTCAGAGAAGTAAGAAATAATTAAATGTGCAGGTGAATCTATGCATTATAAACACAGTGAGATAACCTTACTGTGTTAATGTAATGTTTAAGCTCAAAAAGTCTTGCTGGGGCAAAGAAAATTTGGTTACTTTAGAGTTTGCAATTTTTATATGAAATCTAATTTTTTTAAATGTGATTACATTACTCTTTTCAAGTTTTCTCTGTCTTTTGTAATCATTATAAACAGATTTCACTGAATTTGGAATCCATTATGAAGTGAATAGTTTTAGTCTTTGGGAGAATGGGGAGACAAAAGCTAGTTTGCCTCTTTCTTAGTCTGTGAAGAGAGATGAGCCCTTTATAAGTCAGGTGCATCATCTAATTTAATCTTTCAGTGGGGAAGAGTCCCTCTCCTCCTGCTTGATTAAAGAGGAAGCCTAGAGATAAACGTGCCCTGCATAAAGACAGCTTTTGTGAGTATGTATTGCTCAGCTTCCCCGAGGTAGCAATAGCCCAGTGTGTAACAGCTTTTTAAAGTTCTCCTTCGTTTGATTTTTTTCTTATTTTGGTTTTGAAGTTTGAATGTCTTCATCTCAGAGGTTCACAGGGGAAAAATTCCTTATGTTTTCCTCTAAACTTTCAGGATTGTTCCCAGCCTGAAACTGAAAATTGCGGGGAAATCTCTGCCCACAGAAAAGTTTGCAATTCGGAAAGCGCGACGATATCTTTCTTCAAATCCCATTCCTTTGCCTGTCCCACCTTTGGTAAGTAAGAAATATCCACACACACCCCCTCTTCAACATTTTTCTAATTTAGAGAAATAAACCAGAGATAATTGGAATAGTATCTTTCCGTGTTTCTAAGGTAAACCCTCTGCAGAAGACTGGAATGTTCCCAAAGCAAAGCCAGATGAATGCAAGGAATGCTGTAAAACTGGGGCATGCACCAGCCACAGGGAACTCAGCCAGCTGTTTGTGACACGTAAATGTGTTGCATGTGTAACTCATTATTCCAGCTATAGAGCAGCGTGCTCCCAACAGCTTTCTTTTGGTCCCCTTTGGAGGAACTTTGCCCTGGGTCTCTTCTGTCGTGTCACTTGCTAACAGAGCACTATGAGGTACAAGGAGGGGTGGTGTCAAGGAAACAATGGAAGGTTTGGCCACTGCATGTAAGGAGCTGTTTAATGTGCTCCTGAATGTTTGCAGCTTGGTGCTCTCCAGAGCAGCTCATGGGTGCTGGGGTGAAACAACTGACTCCTTTGGCCACCCCAGAAAACCACTGCAATTAGTTTTTTTTTCCCCTGTAATGCTGGCCTGTTCCCTCTAGCCAGTTGCATGAGATACCCATTGCACTTACAAAAATCTGTCTGCAAAGAGCATGTGAAAAAGAACATAAAAGGTTTTTGAGGCCAGGGATTTGCCAAGTGTGGTGGCGTTAACACTTGCAGCGCTTTCAGCTGTTGTATTTTTAAGAAGGAGATGGATAATTTGTAAATATTCTTTAAGAAAATGCCAAAACAGGGAGAACCTCTTGGAAACCACTCCCCAGCTCACGAGGGGTATGTGACACTGAAATAGTTGTTACAGCAGAGCATGGGTATTCACCAGGGGCCACGTTCCACTAGTAAGACTGAAGTGAGAGAAATAATTAGGTTACTTTGATGTGCCTTTCAGGTTTCAGAGAGGAAGGAGTGCACACTGGGGTTTGGCTGGGCTGTGCTGCTGGGATTTTGGCAGAGCAGGTTTCTGTAGCAGGAGCTCCCCCCTGTCCTTGGCTGCTGTGCAGTTGCGTTTCTGAGGCAGCAGATGCCGCAGCTGAACAGACAAAGGCACTTTATGGATGTGGAACTGGGGACAGAATCTCATCTCCAGGAGTTTTCCTTTCATTATCAGGAGACTTGCTGGAAAGAGTGAGTCTTCAAGCAGTCTTAGCTCAGAGATTTAGCTTGAATAAATGTGGTTTGAATACTTCTGTTTTAAAACCATGTTAATGAATCTGCACTAGGTCCAGTAAGCTCAGCACAGGTTTTCCAATCAACAGAGACCAGATGGTGAAAGCAACAGTGACTGAGGTTAACATGCTGTTTCAGCTTTTCTAGCCTGACAGCTTCTCTTGCCACAGTTCCACAATTCAGTTGTTCTATATAGAAATTTTATCCAAATGCTTTAAATTATCACCCACAGAGAAGGTCATGTAAATAAATAGAACAAATATAATCAGACACTGATCTCTTCTCTCTGGTGATCAGTGACAGGGCCTGAGGGAATGACATGAAGCTGTGTCAGGGAGGGTTTAGGTTGGATATTAGGTAAAGGTACTGAATTGGGCACTGAACAAGCTCCCCAGGGAATGGTCACAGCACCAGCCTGACAGAGCTCAAGAAGTTTTTAGACAACACTCTCAGGCACAGGATGGGGTTCTTGGGGTGCTCTTGGGCTGGACTCAGCAATCCTGGTGGGTCCCTTCCAGCTCAGGATGTCCAGTGATTTTATGATTAAATAATGTCATGAAGGCCAGTTGTAAGTCTATATAATATTTTCATCTTTCTCTTGGTGATTGGTAGTAGCAATGAGCACATTTGGTGATATACTCTAAGAACCCCAATAGCAAATAGGAATTCAGCCAATAGTTTTTAATAAAACTTACTCTAAGGACAGCTGAATAATAAAGAAGTTGCTTTCTTTGGGAACATCAAACAAACCTGAGGAACGTAAGAAGTTTACAGTTCAGATTTAAAATTCTGTCTCTTTGATGAAACTTGGCTTAAAGGTTAGAGGGTTTGGTTTTCTTTTTGGTTTATTTTGCTGTCCTGAGATTTCATAATTTTTCTGTGGAAACATTGCATTGCAGTTATTTATGGGTATTACTTTGCTAGAGGAGACCTTAATGAAGTGACAATTAGCCATGTGCCGTGAATGTTTTAAGTCTGTTTTGTTGGTACTTGCCTTCTTCTATAAATGAGAATGTGTTTGCATTCTGTTCAAGCAATTTCCTTTGCATTGTTTTCAGTAAGTGGCTCTTGAGGTGTCTTCCAGGGCTAATTTGTTCTGATAAACAGTGTAACAAGTTTTCAGTTGCAATGAAAATATATTTTGACAAACTGACTTTATTTAATGAACCTGTAACTTTTTCATCAGGCTGAGATAAACCGAAGTATTTGACAACTACATTTATCCAGTGCTGTAATTAATGGTGCTGTCATTTCTCCCTGACCCCAGGAAATGATGTATATCTGGAATGGCTATGCTGTAATTGGAAAATGTCCCAACTTAACAGAAGGCATGTTAGAGACTTTAAATGAAGCAGAAGAAGCACTGGCAAGAAGTTCAGGTAACCAGTGGTAGGGTTTAAGCAGTTATTTTACACTGCAATAGCTAGAGTTATTATCTGTGAATAGAGACACACTCATTAGTAAAGTTAATTGGGTCACAGGAGGAACATAGATAATGAAACCATAAACTATTTATGCAGATAGGAATATTTTTTATTTTTAAGGTAGAAACTATTTGCAATAATAGTAAGTGATTTTTCCATCCACAGATGTGTGTTAGGAATGGTTTATGACACGGGATAAAGGTCTGTTTATTTTGTTAGATCATATCAGGATACTCATTGACTTCAGTACTTGGATCCTGAAGCTCTGTTACCCTCAGATTTTGTTATCCTCAGTTTTGAAGGATAAATAGCAGAGGAGTTGTTTTTTTGTTTTAGAAGTGCTGTCAGTTTGTGATGTGACCTTTGGGCTGAATGTTCTGGTGTCACCAGTGTGCTGCAGAAATCCAGGACACCAGGGATGGCCTTTCTGTCAATGAGCACAATATGGGATTGAACTGAAACACCCTCTGCTACTACATTTTCTGTCAGTCTCTTGATTAGCAACCCATGAGAAAATTGAATTGGTGTTTATTTCTTGTCAGTTTTTCCCAGTTCCTGTGGGAGTGCAAGCAGTCTGCACAGCATTTGTCAGTTTTTCCTTGACCAATATTTGATCTTACTATTATTATAGACAACCTTCCTGCAAAAGGATCAAGCCCCTGTTGACAAAGGAATATAAGCTAAAACACTGCATTGCAGTCTTTTCTGGGGCCTTGGACTTCTGTGCAGTGAGTTACACAAGATTTGAAAGGTTGCTTGAAAGACTGGCTAAAACTATCTATTTTTAATTAATTGAAAAAGAGAGTGGGAAATATTTTCAGTGAAGGTGGCATCTTAGAAAAAGGCCTTGACCTATTCACCTTCTTTGTCACCCATTTTGTTTCATCATTTTAAATAAGTGAAGTATTTCCCTGCTCCCTTTATTTTCTTAGTTGGCAAATTGTGGCTAAGGCTGCATTTTGCAGGGATTTGTAGCAGATTCATGTTTGTAGAACACTATGAGGACATGTAATTGGAAAGTGGGATATTTTTAAACATGCCACCAGTTTAAAATGTTGCCTGTTCAAAATATTGACTTGCTGTTTTCAGGCATATTTAATGAATTTGAAATGAGCAACCAAGCTGAAAATTTTGCCTATAAACTTGTAAAAGTAAGCTGCTTATATGGATTGGCTGTGAAAAACCCTTCAGTTTTCTTTGATATGCATTATGCAGAAATTTTCTGATGGAGAAAGAGTGTTGATAGTAAGGATTTTGAACTAGGTGAAACTGGAAAGACTCAGCTCTCAGAAGTATAAACTCTAAAGGTATGGTAAGATGTGAGGTACAGATAGCAAAGTTTCCCATATTTTTATTTAGGCAAATGAAGGTGGAGAATTGACAGAATCCTTGCCCATGAGTAGGCCGTGTGACAACCAGTCAGGAAGCAAAAGAGCTGTACAGGGCAATAAAGGCAGAGGGTTGAGAGACTGTAAATTGGACTTCAGTATTTATAAAATGGACACCTTAAATTAGTTCTTAGGTGTCAGAGCAGTAAGACTGTGGAATAGCTGTTCATTGGGAGCAGGGAGGGAAAGAACAGCCCAACAATTTTTGGACAAAGTTCGATCAATTTATGAAAAGGTCGATGTGTGTTTGTCTCTGCATTAAATTCACCAGCTAGTTCTTTCCTGTGTTTCCATAGATGGATTGTACTCACACTTACCTTTGAAAAGTTTCTCTACAGGCAGGAAAGTCTTCTCTACAGTAGAACTTTCTAAAATGTGCCATTTCCTTCCTCCTGCAGCTACAGAACTACTGGCAGATGACCGGTGTGTGATAAAGCTGTTAAAGGGATTATGCTTCAAGCATTTGGGCAAGATCTCAGAAGCAGAAGACCACTTTAATTACATCTATTTAAAGTAAGTTTTCATACCTGGCATGTAGGAGAGCTCTTGAGTTTCAAGTAAGAGGAGATGCAACCATGATATGAATAGAAGGGAGAGGATTGCAGTATCTTTAGTGTATTTCAATTTTAATTTCCACTGTTATTAGCCATGTGTTGAAGAATTTCAAATCTTCAATTTTTATTTTATTTTAAAATAATTTTTAATTGAGGTATTTTCTCCTTTTTGGGGGACTGTAGGAGCACAAAATTTTTCAGCTACCACTCAGCTTTTATTGCCCCCTTCCTCTTCCTAGTCATGAAGAAGCTGTACCCAAAAATATAAATGCACTCTGCAGAGACTGGTGGGAGCATGATTACACTGGGACCTTCTGCTCATCATGTGGTGAATGGCACCTCTTTTTGTCAGCTCACATGGATAGAGCTCATGATATTGTCATCTTTTCTAACATTTCCTTGATAATAAAGGCATTATTTTCTGATCCTGAGATTATACATACTGTGTAGGATGCTTATGCAAAATACACATTTAATAACCCAGAAGGGAGCTTCGGATAGAGAACATGACAAATGTTGTAATAGAGATTGATTGCTCCTTCTGATCTTAGCTAATCTCCTATTTATTTGTGTTTGGAGCTGTTAAATGAGGGAAACAATATATCATTTCAAGGTCTCTAGGCTATTTCTTTTCCAATGCAGTGAGAAGAAGATAAAATATGACCATTACCTAATTCCAAATGCCTTGCTGGAGCTGGCAATACTGTATTTGGACCAGGATAGAAGAGAAGAAGCAATAAAACTTCTGGAAAAAGCAAAGTAAGTGAAAAGCCTGTGTTGGTGTCTGATGGATCAGTTTTGGTGTTTCACTGGTTAGCAGGAAGCAGAATAATTTCATTAATATGATGGAAACTCATTTCATTTTTCCAATGGGAGCATGCATGCCTTAGTTTTGGTTTGGACCTTTCCAGTGGTAGGTGTTGCATTTGTTCAGTCTCGGACTTGAAAAAAGAGCCAAAAAAATGAAGTGTCTTAATAGGAATGTCAAAGGCTCCATAAGAAATAATCCATGTGTAACAAAACGTAATAATCTTTGTAGTCTATTTGCTTGTTCATATAAAAGATGTATTAAATTTAATCAAAGCTCTGTGTTATGGCTAAAATAGCATTACTTAAATTGATGGCCAGCACTGCCTGTTTCTTTCCTTGATGAAATACATTTAAGATAATGCTTCAGGTTACACTTGGTATATTCGTATTGTTTCATCTCCATCAAGGCAACTGAAACATCTGCTTTTACTGTTTTGTGTGATTGATTTTTCTAGAAAAGTAGGTTTATGGGAAGTTGGATTTGATCATGTGTGTTCTTTATTATAAAATTAACAAAATACGGGTTTTGCCTCTGTTTGAACTTTTATTTCTCTGCTGAGCCAAAATTTTGGCAGTGATGGGGAGGGAGGAAATCCAACCCAAACAACTCTCCCCCCACTTCAAGCATCTAGCAGCAGCAGGGAAGTTCACCTCTGCCTGAGTGCTGAATGAGGCCAGATGTGCAGAGTCGGTGCCACAGGTGTGAGCAGCTACAAAACTGATGCCTGCCCTTGGCTCAGAGAGGTCAGATAGAGTTTTTATGTTGCTTTTTGTCCAACTCAGGCAACTCTGCAAGTCAGAGTAACAAATCAAGTCTACCAAAGATTATGCCAAAGGCCTGTCAGCGCAAAAATTAAAATATTGCAGTGTTTAGTCTCCTGTGCTTCTGAGCCTGGTTCTCTGTAGACTCATGGCAGATATTAAGAGCAGCAAAAATTGTGTTAGCAAAGTGCAGTGGAAAGTGTTTCAGTTGGCTTCGTGTTCCTCAAAACACCTCTCCTATCCTCATTTCCTTTGTTCAAATCTCTCTTAACAAGAGATCTAGAAATGAATGATTTGGAGCTGCTGATTCCAGCTGGAACTTCTGTTATGGCTGCTTGGCCATTGCATCTTTCCCTGGTAGCTCTGAGTGTCTCAGGTGCTCTCAGGAGAAGATGTTTGGCTTAACAGACAGTGGCTCTAAAAAATGTGCTGTGCTCAGTGTATGAAAGCTGCTACTCACATTTGCTGTGCTCAAAGAACTCTTGAAAACTCCAGTGACTGGGAAAAAAACCACCAAACTAAACAAAAAAACCCAAACAAGCAACCAGAAAAAAAACCCCAAAAAACCGAAACCTACCCTTATTACAAACTGCCTTGTTTCAGTCTGTCATAAATAAAGATGCAGCTCTTACATTTCCACCTGTGGCATTAAAATGCTCAGGGTTTATGAGCTTTCAGCTACCAAAATTGAATGTCTCAGGAGTCACAAGAGGGAGAGCAGAGCCTTGGTGGGGCTGGGGCTGCAGAATTCACTTTGCAGTTGGCAGGAGCACTTGGCTGGTGCCTGACATTTGATTTGCCTGACCTAAATCCATGTCCTGCTGCTGGCTGGGATCCTCAGCTCTGGAGAAAGAGTGGGACGAGATGATAAACAGTTTTGGCTTGGTCAGGCATGGAAATATTTCTATTTGTATGACTGTAAACTACAAACAAGAATGTCAGTATACTCATGAGAAATACAGACTCGGCATGACAAAATCCATTTCATTTAAAGGAAAAACTCCAAGGGGTTTCACATTAGCACACAGCAGAACCTGGCCACCTCCTTTTCTCAGTCAGCCTCTTGGGTGTTGCATACATGAAATTATAAGTGGTGTAGGATGGGCATGGAATTCCTTGTTTTCACCAAGAGACTGGCACTGCCACAGACAGATACTACTCTGCCATGCTTGGTTTGAATTATGAATTCAGAACTGAAATGTTGTTAATATACACAGAGTTTAATACTTAATGTTATGTTTCAGTAAAGATGACAAGTATCTTCTACAAGACAATTAGCATGGTCTAATCCTCTTTTGTATGTGGATTCTGTATCCATCCTGTAGGAGCTGACATGTTAATTCCTACTAAGTAGGATCTGCAATTTCTATGTGGTCCTGGGGCAAATTTTCTTTTTTTATATATAAGCTTTTCCATGAAAGTACAGGTTCTTTGAATCTTCCAATAACTCTTTAAAGCATGACAGAACCACAGGAAACTATAGGCAGATGACAGTGTGGAGCTAGGCCCTAGATGTGTGTGGTGGAAATCCTGCCTGTCTTTCCCTGGGATGGTGAATTGCTCCTCAAAAGCTGGAATCTGGTGTGTGCCCACTTTCTCTTTCCAAGCTCTGGAGCAGCAAATTGTCTCCTACACACAGAATTGACATTGTTGGCAACCATAGGATGGAGATGGGGTGTTTCCCTCCTCTGAATCAGGACAGCTTCCCTTCTCTCTCTTTTTTCTCTTTTTTTTTTTTTTTCCTCCTCTCCTCTTTACTTTCTTGAGAAATGAGTCTGCCTTATTAAAATTATTTTTTTTAATGCTGAAAATATTTGTATTCAAATCTGTTACACTTTGAGAGGAGGAAAAAATGTTCTAATTTCTGAATGTAAACTAAGTGGATGTTACAGATAATTAATGCGGACTCAATATTTTGATTGAGTGGACCAGATTCAATTTCTTACTAAGCTATATTTTTCTGGTAATTGCCAGACAGTGGAACTACAAATAAAGAACAAAGAGCTGCATTGTTTGGCCAGGAACACATGCCTTGTATTTTAGAGTAGGCAACAAAGGAGCTTGTGAAGAAAGAATTTTTTGCTGTCTACTGTTGTTTTGCTTAAAACAGTAAGACAGAGATAACTTAGAAATGTTTTAAAAATATATATTAATTGGAGTGGATCTTCTTTTGTTTCAGACAAAACTACAAGAATTACTCCATGGAAACAAGGACACATTTCAGAATTCAAGCTGCCCTGCACCAAGCCAAATCCGCCCCAGAAAATGGAATGCACTGTGGAGCCTCGGCAGTGTCGTAACTTTTTCTTCTTTGATGTTCTGTTTGTTGAAAACTTTGGTGCAGAATATTACTGACACTTTAGAATTATTTTTCCTTTTCTTTCAAGTCAGTGAAAAACCAAATAACTTAAAATTTCAAAGGTGATGCATAAAACATTAATGTAGTGTAATAACATGGCAAAAAAATCTCTCAAACCAACCATAACCCTGAAAAATATTGTTTTTCCAGCAGTGGCTTTTTGACACTTACACACACCTCCATCTGTGTAATTCATTTTTCAATTGTGTGCCTTTTTCTTGCATTTGCAACATTATGTTGTAGCTTGCTTAGTGAAAGGGGAACATTTGAGAAAAAAAACAAACAGCAAAATTTAAGATTTCTGGATTTAATCTGTTAGTTCTAAATGTTTGCTTGCATCCATACTGCTAGCAGCTGAGAAGGAAGCATTGCTTTTTCCCAGTACCTGCTTATTTGGAATGGTGGGAGAAAATCTCACAGCAGGGAGGAGCTCTGGATCCTGGGCATGTCTAGTTGTGCACAGGAAGCTTCTCTTTACCAGAAGAGAAACTATTCTCTTCACATTTTTGCTTCTGTAAGAATCCTGCTGGTGAAAAGAATGATCTCCCTTATGCAAGTACCTTGACTTTTTCTTGAGTTTGGTTTTCCTGTCAAGTCTGCTGCTTGTAGCAGCTGAATTAATTTACTGAGGATTGCAGGGGGAAAGGTGGTGATGGCATAAAACTGCATCACTTCTTCTTTGACAATGGGAGGTTCTTAGGAAATGTCTTTTGTCAGAATGAACATGATCTGAAGCTTATGTCAAATTGAAAGCACAAGTCCTTGAAGGTCATTTAGGAGATGGCAACACTGCAGTGGCTGGAGCAATCCAGGAGTTGCTGTGCCAGTGCAGCCCTTCCTGCAGTGGCTGCTCTCAGGATTCCCAAGCTGAGATATCCCTGTTGCACAAGGCTGATGTTCCCTGTGGGAGGAAGCTGGGACTGGAGCAAGCTCCCTCAGCACAAAGGACAGCCCTTTATCTTTCTGCTCTTTATTGATCTTTTGGGAGGTTTTCTGCGTTAGGGGCTTTGAGAATAGAGCAATGGGCTGGGTCTGCTTTCCAGTGCTGCCATGGAATTCCTGCTTTGCTGGAAAACTGCTGAAGTCAGTGGTACCAGAGCTTTGCCTTGTGTTTGCTTTCTCCAGGCTAGCTCCATGTCTGTATGCCTCTGGGGTTTTGGGGGACACTTCTACCTCCCTTTTGAAAGAGCTTCTTCCCCATTACCCATTCTGATGGGTGGAGATGGGAGGTCTTCTGACAGCTCTTTTTCTCCAATGGAGATGTTTGTCAGGAAGATTCATATCTATGTACCTCACAGTGCATATCCTTTCTAAAGTGATTGTTCCCAGCAGAAGAGAAAATTGACAGTTTATAGCTCTGCTTTTGCCTCCTCAAAGGAAATAAAATTGTTTTATAACTGTAGATTAATATGCAAGGAGACAGAACCACCAGTTCCTCAACACGGAGAACTTGCATTGTCTTAAAAATAGATGCCCTTTATAAAAGTCTTTGCAAGTTAAAAATCATAGATGAAGAATGCATTTTTTAAAGTGACTTTCTCAGATAAATTCAGTTCTGATAAATTTCTTGATTCAGATAAAATTCAGTATAAACAGTTATGCTATTTACATGCTGCACATCAAAACTTCGGTGTAAAAATTCAGTCATTCTTTGTATAGAATAAAAAAGTTTCTTGTTCTACTTCATGCATATAACGCCTCTTCTTCCAGTTGTGTCCTTTTCAAATATTTTGGCAGCCTTAGCATCTTTTAAGCAAGTAATGCCACGTGCAAATTAGCATAAATTGTACTTTGCAGAAAGTGAACAATCCTTCTGAGTGAAGATTCATTTCTCATCTTTGAAATTCACCCACAACTTGCTTTTGCCTGATCTTAGATAGATCACAAAAGGATATACTGGGTGATACTCAGCCAGCTTCCCTGATGTTTTGCAGCAATGAAAGTCCCAAGATTTTCCTAAGGTTTTCATAACCTTCCTTAGATTTTCAGAGTCATCTCCAAACACCAGCACCAGTCACACTCTGGACCTGATCTCCAGCTTCAGCTGAGTGCTTTGTAGTTCACTGTGAGGTTTGACTCCTTGGCTCCCAATTTGCTCCCAAGCCATAGCAAATAATCACCTTCCTTATGCAATGAGGATTTATGGGCTGTAATAATATGGATTCACTTGAGGAGAAGATGAATGGAAGGTCTGGTGCATTGTCACTGTGTAAGTTTATTGATTTGTTACATTTGCAATTGCCCAACATCACTCTGCTCATCAGTTCCTTCATTTTGGTGCTCCTCCATGGCAGGGATCCAAACTCTGTGGGATCAGCCTGGGCTGGAAGGTTGATGCTGGACTGGTTTTTCCACTGCTCCTCCAGCAGCTGTGTGTGGTGCCTGGAGCAGCTCTGCAGGACAGCAAATTGCTTCATCAGTCTGGAGTCCCAAATGCAGTGAATCAGGGGAAGCACAAAGGTGTGAGCTCTCACCTCAGGGTACTGAGCAGAAAGTAGCAGATACTGTCACTGAATTGCACAGCAGAGACTGAAGCATGGCCCAAGATTCAGGAAATTGGAGGTATGACTGCAGATGGGTATAGTCCCACACCTCAACTGCAGAAGGAGCAGTTCCTTCTGCATTCAAACACTGAACTGTCTGAGCAATGCTTGAGAAACCCACTCTGTGCACCAGCTTTAGCCAGTAACTGCTGCAATCAGCTCTTGCCCATCCTCAGCAAAATCAGAGACGTTACCCAAAGACAAAAATTACTAACTCAGTAGAAAAGTTTTCTGCACTTGGTAGGACTTTTATCATAAAACCCACAAGCTTTATTTCTTCTTCTATGTCTTTTTTTAAACTAGGAAGTGTTTTCCTGCTAGTAACCAGGGAGGGGTAGAAACTCCTACTCAGTTTCCTGGATGTCTGCAGCAGCAGCCGTGGTGGCCCATGGGACAATGCTGTCATCTGAAAGTGATGCTGGCAGGAAGAGCAAGGCAGTAAAAGGGGCATCCCTTTATCATGAGCTCTGTGATGTGGAATCCCTGTGTGTAAGGGAGCTGAGGGAGGAGAGGCAGCTCCTGCTGAGGCCTGGTCAGGTGCAACTGCATCAGCTCCCAGCTCCTGTGAGTAACACAGGATGAGATACAAACTGTTGGGTGAAGGATGTTGGGCTGGAGCTGAACCTGGACACAACTTTTCTGGATGGGTAGAAGAGAATTTGATGAAGTCACAACCATGATACTGTGATCTGGAAACACACAGGGATTTAAGATTGCTCAACTCCACCTGTGTCATAGGAGCCTGCTTTGCTTGCAGTTCGATTGCCATGCACAGCTCACAGGTGCCATCAGGGAGGGGTGGTTTAGGGACTGTCCCCCTTCTGGCTGTGCCTGGCCTCAGGCTGTTTGCACCTCAAAGCTTGGCTTAGCAAAATAGCATTTTATGAAATACAGCAGCATAGAACAAGATCATATCAAACATTTCCTCCCATTTCACACTGGTTTTGGCATTAAATTCTGTATTGAGTGCTTTAGTATTTTTAGTTATCTGTGGCCTGGGTCCAAGACCAAAAGCTCACTAAAAGCTCACAGGCTGACAACTTGTGTGCCTCTGGCCCAACAAAGGCACCAAGTGACGCTTCTCCATGTGAGACAAAGCTTTCCTACAGGCCAGTCCCAGAATGCAAAAAGCATTCCCAGGAGTTTAAATACAACACTCAGCCTCCATTTCCAGCTGCAAGATGCATTTCTTTGCCTTCTCAAGCATAAAAACACAGCAGCAATAACAATATATGAAATGACCAAAACAATGCATTCAACACCGTTCCCCTCTGGGAGGAAGAGGAGAAGATAAAGAGGTGAGTCATCTTGTTTACTGCTCTACAGGAAAATGGGTAATGGTTGGCAACATCACTGATGAATGAGACTGGGCAACCTGAACAGACTAGAAAAGAACTTGCTTCTTTTCTCATTATGTTCTGCAAATACATTTTGGTGGCAGGTGATGTGCAAAGCGTGTACCAGCAAGTGTTTTAATTGAATGATTTGTCATCATAGAATATTTTTAAAGATGCTATCTAGGTTTGCTTCAGGTGTTTAAAAAAAAAATCCAAGTACTTTCTTTTAAGGACATGCCCAGTCAATCCCTGTCTCCAAGATTTATGAATAGGAACAGGGTTAATAAATACCTGCATTGCACTGTGGTAAAGTTCTGCATAGTGTTTGCTCAAATTCAGTCATGACTCTGTAGAACTGGGCTGTGCTCCATTATCTTCTGTGTTTTTTTTAAACCTCAGGACCTACTTATTTTCATTGCTGGCTAAGCATAGGCAAAATGTTTATTTAGAATTATGCATTGCAAGGAAATCTACTTGCTTTCTCTCTCCCTTGGCTATTTTACAGGAAGAATACAAAACAGAGCAGTCATAACCCCCTGCATGCTCTTTTTATGGGCTGATTCAATTTTAAAAAAGGCAAAGAACAGTTTATCTTGTGCTACCAAAGTACAGGAACAGCACTTTCAGGCCTGTGGCCTGAAAGTAATGTAGTGATGTGGAGGAAAGAGAAGATAGGAAGATAGGCAGAAGCTGCAATATTCTGGACAGTTTTCCTATTCTTCCATCCTGCAGTGCACAGCGTCTGAAGGTAAGAACAACATCCTTGGTGCTGGAGCTGTGTGGGATGTTTGTCTGCAGTGCTGCAGCCCCGGGGCCATGCCTGGTGTCAGCTGTGTCACAGGGGCAGTCCCAGGAGCAGCTGCTGCTCTGTCAATGTGCTGCTTTCCCTGATGTTCTGGGGAGATGCTGCTGTGAGATGCATGCAGCTGCCTCCGCTCTGCAGATGTGGCACAGGAACTGTATCTCAGTGGAGTTCAGTAAATCATTCTGGGGAGTGAAGCAAGGCTGTTAACTCCAGAGGATCCCAGAATTACACGGCTCATGTTCAGGGTCATCTTTGTGTGGGTACAGTACCCAGCACTGCTCTCACCACCACTAAGGTGGTGCAGCTGCAGAGGTTTTTAGATGCAAACATCAGGGACAGTCACAGTTTTGGTATTTCAGTCATAGATACAATATCAGGTTGGAAGAAACCTCCAGGATCATCTGGCCCAACCTTTCTTGCCAAAAGCAGAGGCTAGGCAAGGTGACCCTGCACCCTGTCCAGCTGAATCTTAGAAGCATCCAGTGCTGGGAGAGCTAACATTGCTTGGGGAGATTATTCCAATGTCTGATGCAATTTTGTGAAAAATTTGGTTTGCCTTTCATTCCTATGGCTTGTGGATACCCAAGTCAGGTTTCCATTCTGTGATGCTGGCTGGGCTCATCACTGATGCAGACAAATGTTGGTATTTCCTAAGCAGGAATTCCATGCACAGTGTCTTTGCTACAGCTCTGTTGATGTTCTGTCACACACACACATACATAAAGAAAAGCATATATAAATATACATAAAACATCTATGTATGTATGTATACTCACACACAGAGGTATCAGGTTCTGGAACCAAAGCTTTTTTAAAAGTTAACTGCTTCAACTATTTATTAAATTTGGTACTTTAAAAAGGCAAGATACTTTAAAAATAAAAGAAAGCTTTGGTGATGGCTGAGGAAAATGCAGAGGTTAAAGGCCTTTACAAACGGTTTGCAGTAGATCACACTGCAGGACTGTGCAGTTTGCAGCCTTCTAGAAGATGAAATCCCAAGGCAAACAGGCAATCTAGCAAGAGCCCTTCAGTGGGATAACCTCACAAAAATGCAGTTTTTATGCTCTAGATTTGAAGGCATCATTTTTCACTCTGGACTAGCAGAGCTCTGCCTCAGTGGGACAGTGCCTGGGATGGCTCTGTCCTGCTCAGAAATCAATTCTGGAGTGATTCATCCTTTCCCCCCTTGAATTCTTGCCTTGTCTGTCTCCCTCAATCTGCTTCCTCAGCGTCAATCCTGGATTATACAGGCAGCTCCTGCTAACGTGGCAGAAGTGTGGGCAAAAGAGGCTGAAAAGGAGAAGTTTGTCTGTCATGGTGCAGTGAGACAGCCCTGGCAAAAGTGCAGCCAGGGAGCAGAGTGAGGCTGGGAAAGGGCTCAGTGTGGGCAGCCAGGGCCTGTGCAGTGTGTGTGGGGAATCCAGCATTTACTGCTGCGTGCAGAGCTCTTGAAATGCCTTCTTGGAAAGAAAGAGGAATGTTTTGTAGGGGTTGGTGCTGCAAAGAGCAGGTTTATTAAGTTTCTGCTGCTTGTTTTCCAGAGGACAGAGGAGGGCTGGGGGCTCTCTGTGCATGCTCTGCTCCGTGTGGCTGGGCCCCTCTTGCTGAGCTAGCAAATACCTCGGTGCTGTGGGAGCACAGAAAGGGCTCTGCACAAAGGATTTCTTCATTATAAACTCCTCTCTGCAGCTTTTACTTAGCAAAGTGTCAGAGCAGAGTGGATGTTGTAATGAATCAGTTGCTAGCATGAAAGTACAGTTATTTCTTCTGCTTAAATCAAAAAGATGCTTTAGCAGAGTGCATTTAGACTGTTCTCTTTATCACAAAGTATTAACTTTGCATTTCATACCAAGAATTCCAAAGCCCCCCAAGTCTTATCCCAGAACAGGTTTAAATGCAAGATAATCTGCAAAGGATGGTTAACATAAATTATATTCTTCAAAGTTAAATGCTATATAAAAGGAAAAGTTAATCCTTGAAGCTAATTTTTATTCTGGGTATTAAGTCAAGGGTTCTTCTGAACAGATTTTATTCATGTGTTTTTATAGGTTGTCAACTAGAATGTATGTTTTTAATAAAAATGTATCTGTAACAAACTGTGTTTGTAATCAGCCAGCATCCACATTTTTCCCTGAGTCCTTTTAATCCAGGATTTAACTGCTGAGAGACCCTGGATGTTTAGTTTCAGCCATCTTGTTATTTATTTCACTGGCAGTCTGACTCAAACGAATTTTCATCTTTACCACAATTGCACAAGGACAGGAAATGTTGAAGTCCTGAAACTGTGGCGACTGAAGTAAATTCAGGTATTTCATAATCCCTCAGCCCAGAAATGCACCCTTCTGCCACTGGAAAGGGAGACTGTCAGCCTTCCAAACATGGAACTGCTTTCAGCCCTGGGAAGCTGCAAGACTATAAGAGCTTTTAAACCCTTATGTGGCTCATGTTCCTGAGAAAGAAGTGCTCTGGGCTGGGTTTGTTTGTTTATGTATGATTCTCCCCCAGATTCACATAATGAACTGGCAACAGTAATAAGGATTACCATCCTTAGAAGTAAAATGATTAAAGTGGTAATTCCTGTAGCATGCAAGAATTTTTAAGCATGAAGGTCTGTACAAAACTGAGTATTCCTTACTTGTCATTACATCCCTGGCTTCAGGTTTGTGGGAGTTTCCCTCTCATGCAGGAGACAAAATCCATTTCCTACTCTAATCTGCAAGTGGAACCCCAGCACATCCTTGCTGTGCAGGTGCTGCCCTCCCTCCCTGCAGTTTCTGTGCAGGGGCCAGCAGTGCTGTGGTGGCACTGACCTGGGGCATGGGGGTTTCACAGCCCCTGTCCCTTGTGCTGCTGAGATGGAGCCTGGTGATCCCTCAGCCCAGCTGGGGCTGTGCCACTTCCAGCCCTAAATTACAAATGCCATCACTGCACTCAGTGTTTTCATCCCACTGCACAGGCTTTATGAAAATGCTTCAAAGCAAAAGCTCTTGAGGCTGTCGAGCAACTCCAAACTCAGGTACCTGCAACACAGTGGCTCTAAGAGGATTTTTTGTTTGTTTTTCCTTCAAACTGCTTTGCAGACCTTTTTCTATGGGCCTGCCCACCCTAGCATAAGAAGGACTTTGGGTGAACAGGTCCAGGTGAGTCAGAGCCAACTCCTTCCCCTCACTCAGCTGCAGGGGACTCCAGCTGGGAACAGCTGTGCTGTGCTGGACTGCCTTAATGTGTTTGAAGTGCAAGTAATTTGTTAAGACAGCTCTAGGGCAGGAGGTAAATATATCTTCATCTTATAGATGGTAGAAATAAAGCACAGATCTGGTTCCACAATTAGCTAGAATGCAGGTTATACATTATTTTGCATTAAATTTAGACCAATTCTTCTTTGAATTCGAAATCACCCAGAACAGTATTGTATCTAAAAACTTTAAAAATAATTTGATTTATTTGTTATATTTACACATTGGTCTTTAAGCTAAAACCTGAACTTTTTTGGAATGGTCCTGTGTCATCAGCTCCAGTTTTAGCCCTTCACACCTTTTTGCTATTTAACAAGTATTTTAATAAAAGTAATTTCTTCCCTTAGCCCAGTCAGTATCAGTGTTAAAAGTTCAGCTGCTCAGGTGTCAGCTGTCTAGGAAAGCATTGAGCTCAGTAACCCATCACTTCCTACTTCTTTTAAATCTTTCTTAATCAGGTCTTGTAATAAATAAAGATTAATACCACCATGACAACACTTTTTTTTCAAATTGTTCATTTGCCAGTTTTAACAAGATAAAGAAATGAATACTTAATGTGGACATTGTTTTACCAAAAAAAAAAAAAAAAAAAAACCCCAACCCCTGAAACAAACAGACAAAAAGGAGGACACAAAGGAACACACATGGAATGATGAAAAGGAACAATGATATTGCACAACTTCAGGTCTCTCTTCCCAGATTTGGATCCATGTAATTAGGTATGTATGAATTCAGAAAAACGTTGTGTCCAGATAAATGTGTGGCCATTTGAGTGAATCTAGAACTGCAGAGTGTTTTCAGTTCCTTTTGACTGCTCCTTGGAGCTCTTCTCTAAGGGAGCAGGGTGCTGTCAGCTGCAGGAATAACAAACATATGTTGGCTCTCCATTGTGCTGACCAGTTATCCAGAACCCACAGAATTACAATTCTCCTCTACTGCAAATGCACTGAAAGTCCTCAAAGGACCTGGGTCTTTAAACACAACTTCTTGTATCAAGAACTCAAACAACAGCTGAAACACAATCAAAGAATATCCCCCAATTTGCTGTGGTTAACTTGAGATTGTGTTTCATTTCATGAGACCAGGGCTTCTCACTATATCAGGGTGGCACTGAATGCACAGAAGTCACAGGAGGTACATCAAGGGAGTGGGGGAGAAGAAGAAAGGAGAAAATCATGCTAAGTGGAAAAAGGTCTTTACAGCTACAATCTTTGCTGGAGCCTCTCTTAACAAGCGCGTTCTGTTTCCTACAGAAATCAGGGAATTGTGTCATTCTGGCTATAGCAGGACTGTTTGCCCCTCCACTGCTACCCTGACACTCTGTTTATATAAACTTTGCATTTATGTGCAGAACAAAGTCTATTTTTCTCCTCTCTGCATTCATTCCTGTTTGGTAGACTGATGTGCCAGCCAGCAGGGCTCAACAGATACATTTAATACAGGAGACTGAGATACAGTATGTTTATTCTTAACGTCTGATAACCTAAGAACTACAAGAACGAGAGATGCAGTATCCATTTGCTATTATCCAAGACAACCATTTTAGGGAGAAAAAAATAGAATAAGTGATCAATGCTAACACTAGATTAGTTCCAAATATTTTTTTTTTTTCAGTTATGGCAGCTTAACTATTTATTGTTCATCTGGCCCACTCTTAATCTGATCAAGTTAAAGGTCACATATTAAAGTTTAAGGACTGTTATTTCATCAAAACCGAAGGAAGTTATAAAAAAAAACCCCATGAAACCAGAGTTTCACTGCAGGACTTGTGTCATATCTTCATAATCTGTATCACTTGTAGAAAAGGGATAATGCATCTCAGTTTGCTTATAAGCTAGGAGATCACTTTGAAGTCTGCATATTCCTAACTGCAAACAAAATATAGCACTTTTAACAGGTTATAAATAAACTGGTTTTCAAGCATAGAGCCAGCCCAACAATAACAATACACTATTAAAAAGACCTAAGGCAATGAATTCCATCTCCAATGGAAAAAAGAAAAAGAAAAAGAACTGTGCAAACAAGCTTAAAACTATTTCTTTGTGCCAGTGTTATAAAATGTAGATTTCAATAAAGCCTTGACCCAAATGCCAGGACTTGTGAAAAGAATCAGAACAAAACTGGTTACTTTATTTAGGAAAAAAATACTCTTATCTTGCTGCTAATAAAATGGGATACACGCAGTTTAAACATTTACAGTTGCTGTAACACTTTACACAATTCCTATATATGGGTGTAAGAACAAACATTAAAAGACAATGGTGGGTCAAGGCTTTACATTAAAAATAACAACCTACTTTTCTATAGTCTCTAAAATACTATGTTTTCCAATATTTGCAGCCATTCAGGAATATTTTTTATTTATTTATTAGGAAATGTGTACTTTGTGCATGATCTTAATTCCTAATTCCTGGCTCTTTGGGCTGAATGACAAAAGGATCAAACCCATTGAAGTGGATGGTCTCCTCGAAGGTTCAGTAGAGAAACCCTGGCTCAGTTAGTCTCATATGATGAAAGCAGTGCTGCATCCACTGGCTCCATGCAGGATGGACAGGTAAAGGATCTCATCAACCAGTCATCTATACAGTCCAGGTGGTAAATGTGCATGCACGGCAGAAATCGGATAGGGTCCCCATAAACAAAGTCCATCATACAAATGACGCATCTGGAGGGGGAAAAATAAAATATTAAGCTTGCTGTTACCAACCTGGAAATTAAAAACAATATAATATCTATTTCTGGATGCTTTTAGTATTTGTAGATACTTGTGTAAGGTAAAGGAAAGAGCCTCAGATGCACGGAGTGGTTTGGGTTAAAGGGCTCTTGGAGCCCACGGAGTTCCAACGCCCTGCCCTCAGCAGGGATGCTACTCCCCACATCAGCCTTCTTTTTAAAAAAGCTCCATTAAATCACAGTCCCTGTAGACAAGGCAAACCCAGGATGACAAGGTGAGGTTTCCCAGGGTAGCATCCCAAACCATGGCCATAGCCACACCCCTTCCCTCTGTCCCAGGACTCACTCTCGGATCTTCTTCTCGGAGCCGTCCCTGCCGGGGTCGTAGACGCCCTTGGGCAGGTGCTGGATGAGGCCGATGCGCTGCGCGATGCGGATCTGCTCCTCCTCCGTCAGCTGCGTGGCCAGCCGCGTCTGGCTGGGCGTGGGGTGATACACAGGCACAGGCACCTGCTCCTGGAAGCAAAATGTGGCCATGAGAAACCACCCCAGAGCTCTCCCAGACTTCCACAGCACAGTGCAATTCACAGCCCTACAAATATTTGTACGAACTCCCACTCCTACTTGGCACTTTTGGGGCTATAATTGTAATGGGAACAGGATGGAGAATTGAGGGCAGTATTTAAGCAAGGAGCTGCTCTTGGTTGTTCTCTGCAAAAGCTTTTGATCTCCAGGAATTGTTCATACAGGAGACACATGGACAAGAAGCTCCACAAGCCAGCAGGCAAATGAACCTCACAGGCACCTGGTGAAGTGCTAAGGTACAGAACTGAGCACTGTAAGGGCTTAGGGAGAGCCCCCAGTATCTGCAACTGAAAGTAGAGTCTGTAAATTTTATCTTCTTTTTGCATTCAGGAAGAATTCTTTGGAAAGATGAGGATACTGGTTACTCTCAAAATTTTTAGAGAAGAAGGTTTTACTTCCTCTGCAATAACTAAAATTTATGTGAATTGTTTTGGGCCACACAAGCTTAAATCTAGAACTGTAGATTTATTTTTCATGTGTTAAAAGAATGTTACCTGGACCTGTGTTTGTTAAGCACAACCAACAGCTTAAGTAAGTAACCCAACTTTAGTGTTTCTTCTCATACACTAGGTATGATTTTACAAGTTCTCCCAAGCTGGATTCAACTATGGATATGTCTGAGGTATATATTTTCAAAAGAAATACAGGAAACATACAGCCATTATGCAGTCCTCCCTCAACCACATTCTGAGAAGCTTCTTTTGAATATTAATGAACTTTAGATCAGATATTTTCATGAACATTTATATTAACATGGTATTTCATTTACTTGCTTTTAAAGCATTTTTTGGTACATAAATACCAATTCTGAACAGGATACACTATTAGGACAGTATTGGCCAGTAGCCATAAATCTGCTATTAACAGGGAGGCAATTTCTTGCAAGAGACCCATTTTAATGGTCCTTCTTAAACAGCAGAAAAAAAATTTAACTTATAGATGTGTCTGAAAATAAACCTGCTGCATCAGACACACAATGCACCGAATCATCTCTTTGGCAAATGCCAAATTTGCTGTTTTAGAGGACACTGGTGGAAGCTGAGCCCAGGGCAGGTGTGTGCAGCTGAGGCAGCACAGGTCACCTCCCACATGTAACACTGCATTTGTCAAACCCAGTAAAGCTCTTCTTCTTCTTTCAGTGCCAGGAATCACAGCACGTGGACAGCCAGCCAGGACTCCTGGAAGGCTGGGGGAAAGCTGTCCCAGGAGTGAGCAGCTCTTGCTGGTGCCACCCAGCAGCAGAAGCCCTTGCTGGTGAGAAATGCTAATTACAGATACAAGTCTGCCTGGCAATTCCTCATTGAACACTGCCTCCTGCCACTGGCAATTCAGCTGTGGGGTAAAATTCACAGTCATTTCTTAATTTAGCAAGCCTAGGATCTCCCCCTCTCATTTCCTGGCAGGACTCAGAGGAATTATGAGAAGGTTCAAAAGACAGAATGCCAGCGGTTCTCCGAGTGATTAATTTCCTGACTACTCTGAACCATATTTCACAGAATCACAAAATTCTTTTGGATTAGCTGCCTTTTAGTGTTTTAAATTATCTAAAGTATTCTCTAATCATCATTTGGACAGAGAAAAGCACCAGCTGAACCTAGGGCTGGCCTGTCAGATATAACAGTATTCAGAAAGTGACTGCAACCTTTGGTGCCAGCAAAATAAAGCATTTTCCCCTGACAAATCCTGCAGACCCTCTGCACTGAACATTTCAGCTTGAAGCAGAGCCTGGTCCTGGTTTTATGTTTCAAGAACTTAACACCACAAACTATCAGTAACTTTTTTTATCCCAGGGCATTGCTGTACTTTGAACAGGTTATTATTGAAGCAATAGCAGGACATTACTGCTACCTCCTTCACTTGTTACACAGATGTAGAGAACAATCAGCACTGGAGAGGGATGTACCCTCCTTCCCATCTAGGAAAAAGAGAGGAGCTGTACAACAAACCACAGGCACAGCATAGGCTGATCCCAACATGGGCAGGAGGAGGGGAGGGAATTGTACTTAATACAGCTCCCCTGGCCAAAGCCATGGCTGCAAGTGATAATGCAGAAATTCAATGAAAGGCAAAAACGGGAGGACAAAAGATACAAGAAATCCTCAAAATGTCTGAAAGTAGCAGTGAAAACTGATGGTGAATGTCTGTAGCAGAGGAACAGCAAACTGATCATCTCAGCAAAAACGATACAACATAAAGAAATTACAGTTTAAGTAAGAATCTGCTGTGAGTTAGAACAGTCACATTTGGACAGCTCTGAAGTGAGCAACAGTCACACACTGCCCAGTCAACAACTGCTTTGGTTAAGTTTTGGACAGGAAATCAACACAACTTTTAAACTTGTGACAGGCCAGACAAGAACAAAACCTCATTCCCTTGTTCTAATATTCTACAGGCACTTGTGACCGAGCACTGAGGGACCCTGCAGCTGGGGAAGCCACTTGTGCATTACTGCAGAGCCCCTCTCCCCTGGGTGTCACCTCCCTGGCACAGGGGCTGGGGCACCCCCGGCGTGCCAAGCACACAAATGCTGGATGGAAACTCCTCCCTTTGGCATCCAGTCTCAGGTTCCCTGCCGGCACAGCCACCCCGACGTGTCTGACACAGCCCATTAAGGCAGGAATTTATAGTCGCCAGCTGGGGGCTTCTACAATTTCACATTCTAGACAAGAACCTCTTGTCAGAGGAGTAACTGGGTGAAAATGGTGCTGTCTTTCACCACGGTGTCCCCACACGGGTGAATGCAGAGAGCTGGCGTTGGTGTGGCTGTTGTGAAAAACGCAGAACAAATTACTGTAAATAACCCACAGAGACCACTCGATACGCGGGCACTGAACACCCTGCCTGGTGGCACTTCGATCTCCCCTCCCGAGTGCTGCTAAAAGCCTGCCCAAACTGAGCCCTGCACATCAATGTACCGGGGAAACGAAGAACACAGCCACACACGTTGCAGTGTCACGTTATTATAGGGTACATCAACACTGCCCCTTTCAAAGCAGCCCTATCCCCTCCAGCAGCTAAAAAGAAAAGGTGTGTTCATACCTGTATGATTCTAAAACTATTTGCAACTACTTATTCACGAGAGTCTGAGAGCCCGTGTGTCTCTGAGTGCAAAGTGACATCCCCAGCTCCCTCGGGAGACCCTGACCTGAGTGGAGCTGGGCTCCTGCCCCCCTGGCAGCCCCTTGGGCACAGCCCAGCTGGCACAGCTTGCAGCCACGGTCCTGCACTTCTCCCCATCCCAATCTCTGCAGCGATTTTGGGAGTTAAAACCCCCCAACAATAACTCCAAGCTCCGGTGTGGGTTTATCACCCCTGTGCAAATCCTTCACAGTTTATAAAAGCTGCTTTCACTGACCAAGGCCCTGCTCCTCCAGGATGGGTGTTCCAAGGGACTCCAGACTTCACTCACCTCACATTTGTAGCCAGGGGTCCCTTGACATGGGTGTATGTAAAAAAGATTGTATTATCCAAGTAATTATTATTTTACTGTAAAGACAAGCATTAATTTATTGCTCTGGTGTCTCACATTTCTGTTATCAACCATGGAAAATGTTTTTGCAGACAAAATTACAAAATACTGAACTTCTAGCCGAAGCCGGTGTTATTTATCATTTGATAAAGATGTAAGGCACTTCAAACTAAGATGAAATTTCATGCTAACTTTATTACTTTGTGCAAAAACCCCTAGAAAAGGCCAAAACAAATAATCAAATCCACATACCACTGTCAGGCAATGAAATAAAAACCACTTTCTGGCACTTAATTTGCTTTAGTCAATTATTTTTCCCCATAAGAATTTAGTAATGATGAAACACCTCAGATGCTCATAATCCTGGAGATACACAACTTTCTCTTTGTTCACAAAGTCAGTGGTATCAGCACAAGTTTCCCTGGGTTTCTGTGCACAGAAATCATTCACTCCCAATGTTTATTCAGCCCTTAAAAACAGCAGCATTAATTCAGACTCAAGGACTACAGCAGTGTTTGTGTCTCCATCTCACCCCAGCTTCTCCTCCTTTGGGGGGGAATCAGAGGGCATCTGGAGGTCTGCATTTCTCACTCCTAATGAAAAAAAACATTTTCACACATGGCCCAAAAGGCCCAGAAACTTTCTACAAAAAGATTTCCAAGCACACTTTGGATTCTTGACTAGAAAAACAAGGTTTCACCAAGCATGGTTTTTAGTTTGAAGCTTCCTCATCAATGCAACTTACTTTAGTAACTTATGCTGTTGTAAATCTCCTTTTCTCTTGTTTTACAGCCTTTTTGTCTTGTTTCTGCAATTACCATGAATTTGTAATACTCTGAAAACAGGTCAGTGGTAGATCAGAAACTCTTAATCCCTGGATAAAGATTATTTTAAGATCCCTCTACGCCACATATCAGCAGTATGTTATCAGGGCTTTTGTTTGTTGTTTTTATAATTGCACCAACGTGCCCAAATTATCCTTTCAGGATGGTCAAAGGTGAGATGAATAATTCCTAATAGTTCAAGGTTAAAGCCTCACTGCTGTCCCTGAGATCCTGGGCACAGCCTCTGCTTTCCTCTACTGATTGCTTTGCCCTGTCTCCATCTCTAAATTTTCTTCCTCACCTAATCCAGAGCTCTCTGTGTCTCATCTTAATTTGCATTATATCACCAGATCAACGGTGTATCTGTTAATTCAGTTCAACAGAAGAGACAAACACCTCCCTAACTATGTTATCCTCCATCTTTTTCACACTTCTTAAACCAGCAGCTGTAGCGCTTACGCTCCTTGCAGTCGCTGCCTAATTAATGAATGCAAATATAACAGTTCCATTTGTATTTCCCCAGCTCATTCCCACAGCTCTGGTCTGAAATCCCTTCGACTTGCAAATGTCCTGCCTGGAACAGGATGTCTGAAGGCAGCTGCCCCGCTTCACACGCAGCAGCTCCCACCACACTGCAGCCCCAGTGCAGCACTCATCACCCCTGCACACAGCTCAGCCTGGCTGCTCCCCAGCTTTCTCACCTCTAAGGAGAGCAGGGAGCCCAAACAACTCACCAAAATATGAACAACCTCAGTTTATAAATGTGAAGTCAGGAGGTGAGAAGAAAAAATTGTGCTCTTCGAGGTCTTTTTCAAAAATTCCTGCTGAGTTTGATGAAATTTGCTCTTCTCACCCTTTATTACTCACAAAGAACTCGCTGGGATGATGGTCCAGGGACCTTTTCTGTGAATGTCATTCTGATCAGGGTGAAAAAACTCAAACTCCATCCATATGTGAATACCCATTCTGAAATCATATCTTCCCCCAAGACACATTAATGTAAAACCACGTGCCATTATAATGTGCATTATACGACAACTACAGCTTACTTTAATAATCCTTAGGATATTATGAGCAGCCTGCCAAGTATAAAAGCCTTTTTCTGCCATACAGAAGAGAGCAGTTAATTTATAAAGGTGAACAGCAGTTGCTATAAAACATCATGTAATGAAATTGTTACCCCATTTTTTTATATTTCTGCTTACAAGTAGTCACTCAGTATGAATAACTGCAACTTAACACTGAAAAGTTCTTCTGAAAGAAAAATCTCCTTGTCTCCCCTCTCCCTTTTGGAGAGGACATCTGGGACAGACAGATCAGACACATGTGCATGCACACACACTTCTCCTCATGGTGCTCCTAATGCAAGACTACTAAGAATTCTGGCATTGTAGGAATTGGGCACTGCAACTATAATTGGTAATTAATATAACAACAGACTGAGGAACCACTCTGCACACAGGAGAGGAACCTGCAGGATCTGTGCTCTGTTTCTCCAGCTGTTGACTCCAGTTGAGAAGCAACACCCATTCTGAATCATGGATCACACTCAGAGAGGTGTTTTTTGGTGAAAGCCATGGTGGTTCTGCAGAGATGGCACAGCCTCATTCACACTACAACCAAAACTGTAAAACTGTCTTGTGCATTCTTCACAATTATTCCGCTGAACTGACTGAGAAATAAATGTATCTGAACAGTTGGAAAAGAATAGCAACCATGAAAGAGACTCCTGACTGCTGACTCTTAAAATATCACCTGTCCCCTGAGCTCAGCTTCGCTACCAAAAATAGGGCTGGGACAGAGATAGGAGGTACAAAGTAGATGTATCCTGCCTGCTGCTTTCCTAGACAGTGACAAGGGCTGTGAGAAAAGGACTTTCAAGTTTCATCCCTGTGCTGTCACACAAACCCAAAAAGGCTATCAGCTACTGCCAAGACAAACAGTTGGCAGTGCCCGTGCAGCCTGGCCAGAGCAAACCCAGCCTCAGCTGGCAGATGGAAATCACCGGCAGCTCTGCAGAGTCACCTGCTCTGAAATTTGATTAACCATCAAGGCAAACCTAAATACAAAAGACCGGCAAGAAAGAGTTGTAGGGGAAAAGCAGTAATTAAAAAGCAGTAATTACTCCCTGGAAGCACAATCTCCTGACACAGCCAGTTTTTACATTTCCAGGCTGCACAGCAGGTTTCTCTGACTCAAGGGCGTCAACACTGGGTACTGATGATTCCACTTGCTGATTTCTTGTTCACCAGCTTTGTGTCAGTTTTAGGTGTCCTTGTTCCTTTCTCCAGAGATCCCATCAAACATCAGTGTGAATTTTTTCAGGAAAGTCAGTACTTACACACCAACATGTCCCAGACCAGTAAATTGCTCACCAGAGAATTGATTCTTTTCCTCCAGACAACCTCACTGACAGCTCAACTTACAGCATCAGGCCACAACTTCTGAGAGATAACAAAGCCCTCTTGTTACAGCTCCCAGCGTGTTTATTTTAATAGGCTTCTTTTTCTATTGAGAAGGAAAAGATTCATAAACAATTTATAAAAATTCACGCTTTTCTGTCAGGCTGCTGCAGTGAGAAAAGCCAGGAAAGAACAGTTGCACCTAAACATTAAATTAAGGACACTCAGGCACAAAATGCAGCCTCCTGAGACTGGTAAACCCCAGGGGTTACAAAGCAAAGGAGCTGGGCAGGGAGAAAATCTAGCAGAACAGGCCAGCAACCAATTCTGCAGCTGGTGGTGGAAAAACAGCACGTGAATGTGGATCATCCTGCCCCATAAGCAACCCCACATCTGTGTTACTGGTCCATATTCTCTGCCACTTATGCCAGGTGGTTCTTTGCAGAAACCCCTCCTTAGGCCTGACAAGAGCACACAGTTATTACAGGGCTATGGCTGCATTAAACACAGCGCTTATGGTCCAAGTGAGATGGCTGCTGGAAAACTGAGAAGTAGATTTAGCAGCAAATAAAAGCCTGAAGTTTTTAGGGAAAGAAAACAGTTCTGAGGTGGAAAAGGCTGAAAACAAACACCTCAGACTGTCTCCTCTGCTGAAAGGTAAAGTGAACCTACCATATGCCACCCCCTTCCTGCTGTGGAACTGCTGGGTAGCAGGAAGCAAAAATTAAAAAGAACACCCCAAACAAAGGAATGGAGTTAACATGTTTTTTGGAGGCTGCATTCAAGCACAAGAGATGGGGGAAGCTATGATGGAAAAGCTGACAGAACACGAGCAGTCCACACAGACATCAGGGAATAGTTCACACCTCCTTTAGAGACGTTTGCTTTCTGCAAAGGGTAAATATCAGTCAGTGCAACTTGTTTACAGTATAAATCGAAGGGGTAACAGCTAAAAAATGGCAGTATTGATCATCCTGGGGACACACAGAGTCTGCAGGCAACCGTGACTCTGGCTGAGCCAGGCCCTGGGTGCAGCAGCACTCGGGCTTTGCTCACAGCCTGCCCTGCTCCCTGATGTGGGACACGTGGGATCTGTCCCGGACACCCCAACCCGGCCCCAGGCTGTGACTCAGCCCCGGCACACAAAGCTCACTCGTGCTTCTGCCACCCGAGACATGGCCTGGCCCAAAGCTCCCCAGCATTGCATCACTCTGACAAGCGTGTGCAAGTCCTGGGTATGGATCACGGCACAGGCACTCCCAGGGAGGAGCACAGGGATATAAGGGACTTCAGGTGGGCAGTGTAAGGCACCAAGAGTGAACAGCAGTGCACACTGTGCCCTGAACTGCTACTGAACCCACAGACTCAGAGCAGCTGAGTAAGCACATGCAGCCCCTGCTGATGGTGCCATTTCAGGGAATTTGGGGATTAGGGCACAGCTGACTGCAGCTGGTCTAGAACAGCACTGCCTCAGGACTGCGGGTCCTGCCACGTCCCTTGCAATGGCTCCAAGGACACTGCTCTGACTTCCCCTGACAGAAAGCAAACAATCCGTGGCCACTGCCAATGAGATCTCTGCAGCTGCTGGGAAAGCTGGGAACAGGCACGCAAGAGGAAAATGGGAGGAGTGCCCCTGTTGGGACTCAAGCCAATTGTGAAAACCTGACTCCAAACACTTAAAAAATAGCAGGAGTGTTAAAATATATCTTCTGGCAAGAATTAGGTCAGCTCGATGGCAATTCTAAGAACAAAACAACCCTTCTGAGGACTTCAGGAAAAAGATAGCAAAATTATGGAAATTGGTTCTAATTAGCCAAGAGGACAGACTGGGGCCAAGGGGCCAAGGCAGAGAGTAAATATGAAAATGCACATAAGCTGAAGGCACAAGCAGTCAATCCACGAGGGGAGGCATAAATACAGGCTGTAAACAGACTGTGTGTAAACAGACGTGTATATGTGTGTATTTAAGGGTGCTAGTCTGAACTAATGAGAACATCATAGCACATAGCAGAGAAATATTATGCAGAACTAGGAAAGGATTTTAGAAAAAGATTGAGTAGGATATCAAAGGATCAGAGAACTCAAGTGACAAATTATCTCTAGGCTGAGCGTTACTGTTCAACACATGACAAGCACCCTCCTTGGGCAAAGAGGACTCTCCAGAATGCAGTTTAACAGCCTTGCCTAAAGCTCCTTTCCGCAGACATCCAAAAGCATCCTGTCAAGGAGTGTAGGTCATCCTACATCAGGTTCCTAAAACAAGACATAAACAGACACAACAGTCCCAGCCAGACTGAGAACATCACCCTTAGGTGAGGTCCCTGTGAGGTGTCAGTTCAGCTTCAGCTAAGAGGTAGCACAGGTAACACAAACAAACAGGCACAGCAGCAGCTCCCTCAGACCATCTGTCCCTCATTCATACACTGTCCTAACCCACGACACAAAATGCCTTTTTGTAGCCGCCCAGCTGGAAGCAAGCACCAAAGAGAGGTCTGAAAGAGGACACAGCCGTTCTTTTTATAGTCTGTTACCTCACCAAAATACACAGAAGAGGCAACATAGGAGAGGGCTGCTGCAAACCTTGACAGGGACCTTCCCCTTGCTTGGGCCCAGCTGATGAGGCCAAGCTGTGCCAGCGCCTGGGAAGGTGGGACAGCAAGGGAAGCCAACAGAAACCTGAGGAACATCTTTCCATCAGGACAGGCAGCAAACAGGGACTCTGCAGTGCAGGATTCTCACACACTGCAAACTTCTGCCACACCTGACAGAAGAATTTTCCATCAGGCTTCACAGCAAACAGGGACTCAGGAGAGTGGGAATCTCATGCAGTAAAAAGCTCTGCCACAGCATACGGAAAGGAGAGAAAACAGATTGCTCTACTAAGGATAAACAACTTGGGGGAGAAAAGGGGCAGCAGTGCACACACTATTGCAGAAGAGCTTCAAAAAGCAGATGGGGCTGGTGATAAACTGGGTCTGTGTAACCTCGGAGCAGGGAAACGTGCAGCAGAGAGACTGCTGGTGTGGGATACCTGCTGTGAGACTGTGTCAGTGAGGCAGCCCGTAACAGCAGGGTTTGCTCCAAAACCCAGGGATCTCTGCTATTCTGCACTGCATCATAACTTTGTACTCAATTGGAAATATTTTAATTGCCTTTTTAACAAAGCCATCCTCAATTACGAATGCTTGCTCAAGCAGAAAGCTGCCACACCTTGGCAATTTGATGGTACACTCAGCTCCACAGGCCTTTTTATTTTCTTATTGGCATCTGAATTTCTAATGGACAGTGGATACCCCTGAGATCAAGGTGTGTGAGAAGCCTCAGTGCAGTAGGGGACTGTGTACAGGCAGCCAGGAGGCTTCCTGAGGCCAGTTAAAGGATACATCAACGCTGCCTTTTGCAACAGCATAACCACAGCTTTTTTGGGTTTTTTTAAGCATGTTTCTGCATCAGCCTGCTGGAAAGCCTCACACACCTGCCATGCACTGGGGCACCTCAAGCACAGCCCGAGTCTCTGTGTGCTGCTGGTGGTGAGGGGGCTTGGGGAAGTTGTCCCTACCATCCACCCAACCAACAGCTCCTGGGACACTGGCTGGGGTTTTCTGTGATTTCAGCCACATCTTCAGGCTGGAACTGGAGTCCGAATTGGTGCCAGCAGCACCCTGAACTGCTGGGCTGTGCACAAGAGGCACAGCTCAGGGCACTCCATAGTCTGGCCATTGACACTTCCCCAAGGTGCCCACTCGCTGCCATCTCCCACTTTAGGGAGAATGAGCACACACAAAAAAATGTGATCTATTTGTTTAGCATCATTTGATAATGACATTAATTATTTCATCTCTGAGTTAATAAGCAGCAGCTGTAAATAGCCAGAGGCAGTGTCAGCCTATTGGCTCATCCCATCCAGTCATTTATTAATCTTAAAGGAACGTCCCAGGCATTAAATAAATGAATATTTCTAAATCGCTTGGTTTGTTGGGTTTTGTTTTAAAGCAGTTCTCTATTTATAAGCAAATAATGACTGCATGAATATCAAGGCACACTAAAGCCTGACAGAGCTCCACTTCTCCATGCAGTATTAGCAGTGAACACAAGGGCAATGTTTCTATTTTTTCCAGCTAAGTCTTGTCCTCGCAAGCAATGACTCTGCGTTTTCAGCTCGCAGGGCACAAATCCAACTGTGATCTCATGCAACTGTCAAACTCTCCTAACAGAAAAAAAGCCTGTGCCAAGAACAGGTAGAGAAATCATAAATAGCTCTCTCAGGAGTTGGTTATACAAGTGAAATATTTCCAGAACACGTTTTTCCTACTATTCTGAAGTTTTAAATGCACAGAGACAGTTCAATGGGCACCTGGTCCTCCCTTTAATGTGTCACCAGACAACACGGATTCATTTCACTGCTATGTATGAAACAGCCAGTTGCTGGTGCAAGCAGGACAAATTGTAAACGTTCAGCTTCACAGATAAATAAGGTACAACCTCCACCACTAACTGTACGTGCAAACACCTGGCTAATCAGCCTTTTCAATCTATGGCATAGTGGGGCTTTTTACCCTCATCTTTGGATCTTGCCTGGGCTGGTTTCACACCAAAAATACCCATGTCTGTTTCAGCACAGGTGCTTTCAGAGTAGGTGGTTTGAAGGAGGAACTGAAGCAGGCCCAAGGTTTTGCAAAGGTGAGGGGGGAGAAGAGGAGCAGAGAGCCCAACCCAGCCTCTGCAGCTCCCATTTCATCTTGTTCAGCGGCAATGGGATGAAGAAAAACCTCTATGTTGTCAGACCATTCCCCTGCTTATACCCACTGTCATGGAAGACAGGGCTTTGTTTACTGAAACTGCCTTTCTGAAGGAAAACTTGGAGTTTCCACAATGGATTCATCCTGCTGTCTGCCTGGATCGATAAAATCTACCAATGTCCCCACTACAGCCCCAGTAGCACACTTAGTAAGGATTTCAAATACTACCAGGGACGTGGCACTTGAGCACCTACTTAAGTACTTGCCTGAATTATGGCTCAGGCTGCCACAAAATCTCAGAAGAACAGAAAACTGTTTGAGAGGAGGGACATGAGAACAGAGGGGTCATTTTCCGAATATGGACTGACTGGTTGGAAGACAAAGCCCCATTTCACCCTGACACACCCACATGAGGGCAGCTGCAAAGCCTGGAGATTTCCAGCCTCAGCTCATCCATACACAACAACCCATCGTTCACGTTGGGAACATCAGAAACCCTGAACACTAAACACAGTGATACACAGGAGGCAGTTTTACAGCTGGAGCTGAGAAAGTCTCACGGAAATACAAAATCTGTCTGTGCAAATTTAAAAGCTCTAATATACCAAGAACATTTACACACACATACAAAGATACAGCTCGGGCCCTGTACTGAAGTGTAGCTCCACCACTCTGGGCGAGGTTCATGCTGCATTTGTTGTCTCCCTAAGTCAGAGATGAGAGCCCAATGTAATGAACATTATGCTACTAATACTCTCAAGCTTTATGAAAATATAAAGAAACACTCGTACTCACTGTATCCTCCTGCATTAATGTTTAGGGTGGAATAACCATGTCCTGCTGCAACCTACACGCTCACTAAAATAAGTTTTGTCAGTTTATCCTCACACAGACAAACTGCAGTCACGACAAAACACCAGAATGGAGTAACACTGAGCTTTTTTGGGAGGTAAAAAAAGAAAAATACACACAGCCCCAGCAAAACAGCTATCAAGAAAACCTGTGAGTTCTTAAAGTTTAATTTACAACATTTAGTCTGGACATCTAGTGTTGATACCTTGGGAGTTATTAGGGTGTAACTACAGAGGTAACTGTAATACCTAGATAAGCCCCAAGAGAAAAAGCAGCTTATTGCTCAAACTTCATAAGCAGAAATATCATGACTCAATGACTATGAAACATTTTAGTTATCCTTCTAGACTTTCTAGCTCACCCTTTGATCCCTGAATGGAGACCTCTCCAAGAGGCAAAGAGTGCAGCAGAGTAACTTGGGAAGCAGATGGCCTTTAGTGCCACTCCTGCAAGGCTACAGCACTAAACTCTGTCTCCTCACAGTTGGCTGCAGTTTGATGAAGTCAGGGAATGTGCTTCCCTGGGAACACCAGGAGATTTGCTGAATCAAACAGGCAAACTCACAAGATGAACCTGAATTCCTGTCTTTAAATGGGATACCACCTTTCTTATGGGTGAATCTCCAGTGCAGTAAAGACATGAGTAGAAATTACTGCAGCAAACCATTTTTTGTTCTGCCACTTGTTTTTAATCACACAGCAGAAACAGAAATAAACTGATCCTTCTGGGAGAAGGGCAACTCTGTGTTCTTCCTTGGGGGCAGAAAATGATTGGCATGGCCTTCTCCATGAACTTTGGCAAAAAGGAGTCCAGTGTTCATCAAATGAAGTCAGCTGAACACCATAAGCAAGTACCCTACAGAATAATTTCAGACTAGAAATCAGGTTAAAGAAAATGTCTTTGCTCTGCTCAAGCTTTATACTGAAATTAGCCTTGAAATAACTTACAGGTATGGTTCTATTTTTTTTGTATCATTCCATGTAGTGCTGCACTCCTGGTGAGGTGTTCATTCATGCGATGGAATGGTTTACCCCAGTGAGAGAGGATAACATCCTGCAGCACATGCAAAGGTGCTCACCCCTTGGAGCTGCACATTTTGCAGATCTGGAGTTCAGTACTGTCTCTAACTTCTATCATGATTCCCCACGACAAATTCACTGCAAGATGCTGAGTGGTCAGTCAATGCTCGCTCCATCACTTAACACATGCCCTATTTTAACATTTTCTTTTTTCCACTGTTGTTTTTGCTTGGTTTCACTGACTATAGATGAGACATTTTGTTTTTCAGGAAAACCAAGTTGTTTGAATATCATATCTGCTAATAAACAAAATAAAAATAGAAGCGTTAGCCCAGAAAAACAAAGGCTGAAAGGGATATAGGATCTCTAAATAAATCAGGAGTGTAAACATCAGAGAAACAACTAAGGAGCTATCTGGTAGAAGAATAACAGGTGCAAGTTTACATTAATAATCTAGACTTGTGAAATAAGCTTCTTGGGCCTTAGCTCTTGGTTGATCAAAAGAGGCTCCCTGTAGGGGCAACAGGGCAAAGCTTGACCAGCGTCTTTCAAAAGCATCCATGGTCTGCAGAAAGTAACTTCACTGAGTCTATGCAAAATTATCCCTTTATCCCCTTGTCCAGACACCTGAAACCAGTCCAATTTACAGACTTGTTAATATGCAATTTTCAAGACTGTACTGAAAACAGTTGTTATCCAAATTAATATAATCTCTGATGCAGTGTAAAAACTAGCAATAATGCTTGTCATGTTTAACCCAAAGCTAATTTAAATAAAATACAAAAGATAACACTCATTAAATCCAAGCCTCATTTCGTTGAAGCCAAGTCAGCAAACACTGTCATGCCCACTTGGAAGTTTAAGACGCTAACAAAACAAAAGCTTTAAATGTGAGAAAATAATTTTTTGGGCAAAATAATTTTCCGTTAGGAATTCTGGTTTGCTCTCAGGGAGGGTTTTGATAGCCCACTGGTGGAAGATATAGTGGAGAACAAATGTTTCTGGCCAAACCCTTTCTCCTGCAGCACAATCTACAGGCAGAAGCAGGAAGGAAGGCAGGGCTGAACAGAAGACATTTATAAAGTTTTTTCTGCTGAACATATGCTAGCTGGAAGTCCCACTTGTGTTGCTTGAGTAGCACCAGGCAGCTGTGCCATTAGTGAGGATTTGGCCCATGGCAAGCAAAATGTAAGGCCATCAGTGAACAAGTGTACATGGCATTACTGCACTCTGTGTCAATCTACAGGCACTTTACTGCTGGTAACCACTCTGCAATTAGGATTTTAAATAGTGTTTGTCTTACTTTAGTTTGCTGTATTACTTAAGTCTTTTTAAGGCAGAAAGGGCACTACCTGCTGCTCTAATTTAAAAAGTTATATTCTGTCCAGCTGAAATGCATAACTGTATTCAAACTGAAACCTGGCCAGCATATTCTGTGAAATAATCCAAGGAACCTTAGTGGCCTCATTCAGAAAACAATTTCTGCAGCTTTGCAGTGCCCCACAGCCCTGGCAATGTGGAATATGACTGACAAGGAAGGGTGTCCTCTCTGCCCCAGCAGCCCCATCTCCTGTGGCTTTGAGGTTTTTTTGGTAGGTCTCCAAGCCAAAAACTAAGCCTGACCCAACACAGTTAATGAGATGCAAAAAAACTGTAAAGATGGTATTTACTGCTTGAGTTCAGTGTTCCTCGTTCTGAATTCAGAAAGCTGAACAGAAAGGTTTGAGCAAGGGGGATTGAGCTACATAAGAGCACAGCAAGGAGAACTGGTAATGCTGCATGAGTGGATGCACGAAGAATCAGCAAGATTTGTTTCTCAAATTTATTTTCTGAAACAGGGTTTTGTCCCTTTATTTGCCTTAAGCAAGACTGCCTTCGACAGGAAGCCAGTGGCCTCCGAGTGATGCTAAACTACAACAAGGAGACACAACATATAAAACAGGACAGTCAAATTGAGGCAGCCAGCCTAGCTCCTGCTCTTGCACAATGATAGAATTTCTTAATTCTAGACATTTTAGACTACAAGGAGGTTGTTTTATTAAAAGCCACAGACACTGGCAGTCCTCACATCCATATGCACAAAGGTAATCAAACTCCCAACAGCAGTGACAAAGCTTGCCAAGCAACATTCAGACTTTGGAAACCATCCATGGAATCGTAACTGGAAGGTTTGTGTGAGGAAAGAGGCAGAGCAGAAGCCACGACGCAGATCAATGATGTTACTGTGGTCAGCTGTGTCCCAAGGGACAGCACAGGCTGCTGCACAATATGAACAGGCTGCCCAAGTCTTCAGACACTCCTGCACTTACCAAGTCTACTCATGAACTGTTAGGTAACACTAATGAAACTTCTTTAACAAGAAAAATAGCAAAGAAAAGCACTCAAGAATCTTTAAAGGAGGTTGTGGTAGACAAACTTAGATTCTTTCTTTTATTTTTTAATGGTTTTGGTGGTTTTTTTAAGCAGAAAGATCACATTTAAGAAATAAAGAATTGAGGCTTTGTCTACATCAGACATTTGTCCTGAAGCAGTAAAATCCCTTCAACTGAAATCACCACCCTGCTGAAGTTAAAAATGGCAACTTTACTGCACTTCATGCACAGACCATTCCCAAATGCACTCACTGCCCAAACCAGTATCAGATACTTATCCTGTGCATGCTCTGGTACACAGCTGAGTCCAAGTATAGCCTTAGTTTCAACATGGAAAAGCTAAAACTTCTCTAATACTTGGTAGCATTAGCACACATCTAATTACTGACACCTCTAGATCTTTCCACAGATGTCACTAAGTAAAATGCAATCCATAGGTGGCAAAGAGTGCTGATAAATCAAATGTCCACCAGTAAGTCGGTTCATTTCACTAATCTGACCAGAAGAAGAAGAAGACAACCCATTTCAGACACGTGAATGGTATGAGCTGACCCACCAAGCAGCAGAGCCACCATGGAGTGACTGCAGAGAACATGGCTCCATGTGGAAAACAGGAGAGAAAAGCTAAACAACCCCTTTTTGGCAGCAGTGGATGATTAGATCAGACCTCCTTGTCCCAGAAACATCTACACACACAACACTGAGCACAAGGCACACCTCATTGTTGCCTGGATTCAGCCAATGGTCTGCTGAACACCGAGACAGCCTCTGAGCCCCTCCTCAGGCTTTGGATGTGCTCATTCCTGAGCTGGGCCTGCTGAAGTCATCATTTTTAAGTGCTGGAGCAGGATCCTGCCATCAAGTTAAACAAACACAGATGCTGCTTTCTCCACATGCCAGAGGTGTACACAGCCCACACAGGAGCACCCATGGGTTCCACCAGCACTGGCCCTGGTGTGGAAAGGCCCCGGGAGAGGAGGGTGTGGTGTCCTTAGGCAGGGGCACTTTCTGTAGGGATTTGGAAATACCCTTCTCTCCCCAGAAAGGCTGTAGAAGTCCAAACTGCTCAAGTTGCTGATGCACTCAGATAAACTCTCCTATACCAAAAAAAGCCTTCTGCTGACAAAAGGACGGGCAGATTTCCCTCAGCCTGCAGTACACTTCACCATTGACTCATCACCCTGAGGTGGAAACACTTGCCTGAACCCTCAACACCAACAGCCTGTTTGGTAGCATCTGTTATGTAGTTGTTACTACCATTTTCCCAGTTTTTGCTTTCCAATAAAAACACCACTGAGCCAGAAGTGCCGCTTGCAGGAGTCTCCATCTGCGTGATCTGACCGGAGCAAAGAACACAGTGACCCCAGGATATCACGTTCTGAGTCCTGGGCAGAAACTCCTGCTGGCACAGAGGCAGGATCCAATTCACTCCTTTAACAGAGGCAGTTGGTCATTTTTCAGCTGCAGCATGTTGAGGAGACACAGAGACATGAAATTCAGGGCTACAGCTGGAAGTTGGGCAGTCTGGCCTTCACCTGGCTGGAACCCACTCATGACATGTGCATAAGATAGACCTCCCCCAAAAAGCAGGGATAAAACACCCTCCTTTCCTACCTCAGCCTAAAACTTCAGCTCTTTTGTCTTTCAGTTCATCAGCTCAGAGTAAATGACAGATACATAAAGACACTTCAGGAGACGCTATATATAGGGTGAAGTGAACTTTTCCCCAGGAATCTTTAGATCTAGGTCATCTTGCTTCTTCTGGGAGGCAGAAAAAACCAGGTTACTCACTGAACAAGAATATAGTTTATAAAAGAAATAAAAGATTACTTGCAGCATGAAATCTCATGTTGATAGTATTTTTTTGTTTCCTAAAGGACTTTTAAAAAGAAAACTCGCCATGAAACACTGTCTGAATACCTGACTCCATCCACTTTAAACTGAGAAACTCACTATATTTACAGAAAGAACGGGCATTCCTTAGTAAACTTACAGCAGTTTAGCCACACAGTAAACAGAACTTCAGGTTTCAGAAATTTTAGGGAGTTTATCTATATTCAGACATAATATAAAATCCCTCCCTGCACCTCATCTGTGATTCTTACAGGAGGCTGGAATGATTACACGCAACCCAGCACAGCTCCAGGCCAATTTTCATATGAATCCACTCCGATGGATTAAATACCACATCCCCACTTCCAACTGAGGGCAGGTGGGAGAACAACCAAGCCTCTCACTCAGGTTTGGGCCAAGGGCCACTGGGGAACTCAGCCCAGCCCCTGGGGTACCTGGCCAGCTCAGCCACTGCAGCACATGAAGGTGCCATTAGCTGAAGAGGTGACCAGGGCAAGAAGAGTTTCCTCAGCTCGGGACAAACCTCAGTGCAGCACCACCCACGCAGAGCTCCTTGCCTGCTTCCAATCAGCAGATCCCTAAAAATTGTCAAGTAGAGGTGTGGGCCTGTATTTCAGTTTAGTGACTGCAGAGGGGATTTCATTAGCTCTTGTGAGCACAATCAAAACAGCCCAGACACTTGGAGAGCCAGGAACTGAGAGGTGAAAAAGCACTAACCAAGAAAAAAAGTAACAGTTAATTTAACCTTAAGCATTTGCTTGAATTTTAAAACTGATTCTCTTCCCTTCCAAGAAGAGTTATATACTTTCAAGGACACCATTCTCCATGGGACAATCCACAACTGCCTCAAGGTCTCCAAATATATAGATGCAACATTAAAGAACTCTGTGAAGCAGAAACTAAAGCAATGTCTTAGTCATATTTCATAAGTTAAACTGAAGATAAATGGATGCAACTGCAATCCAAATCATAATATTTAAACAGAAAACAACCAAGGGAAATCCCAAAACATCAGAAACTGGCAATGGCAATTAAGCAAGTACTACTACAGAGCACAAAATAAAGCCTACAGATGTTAAAATATTAATTTCAGTGTCTTAACTAAATCTGAATTTAGAGCATTAGTTTGCTGAGCCTTTTATGTATTTTCCACTGAATACAGCAGTTCACTGCTTTTTGTTAAGCAACAGTGCAGACCAAACCAGTTTAGCAGTTTGGTATGTCTGCAGTCAAGCAATGCTTGCACTAATTTGTTCAAAACCTGAGAGCAATCTCTTCTCTTTCTGAACTTTAAATAAAATTAATGCATTCAGGCAAAATAAATACTAGTCTTAATCTATTTTGTAAAATTACACGATGTCTGAATTAAAGATTTCGACAACTGTGTTAATAAAACACTGTGATAAACGTTCAGTGCACAGGACAAGCTCTGGATCTGGCTTTAATTACAGTGATGAATAAAAGTCAGACACAGGCATTGGCCCAGAGTATTCATGCATTATACTGTCCCATAGATACCAAAATAATGGAATCTGATGCACTTTGATCTCTTAGATAAGCCTCCCACAGCTCTTAAACAGAAAGGGCAAGAGCACCCAACCTCATCCAATTCTGCAATGTTCGCACACGGAGTCATAAGAGATTTGTATCCCCACGACCAAGATCCATCTTATGGGAATAAATACAGAGAAATATTGCTCCATTTCCTTCTGGCTAGAGCTTGAACACAAATCATCCGGAGAGCCACACAGAGTGAAAGCGGTGAGGACTACAGGGACACTTTACAGTCTCCACAGAGCTATTTATACTTAGACAGTAGTTATGTTATAATATATATTTGTGGGATATATTCTAGTCTGATTTTCTCTTCTAATGCAGTTTTGCCATGACACAGATTAGAAACTGGCAGCATGTGGTAGATGTAATGGTTTTAATCGTGGCTGCAAGATGGTCAATTCCTTGCTTTTGTCCAAACCAGCACAGACTGACTCATTTTTTGCTTACAACTGGATAGTCCAGCAGCTTCATTAAATTTTATTAGTCATAAACCAGGCGTTTCCTTGATGCTTCTAGGACCTCTCTTAGCAGTCCAAACTCCACTGGCATGTGGGCTAGCTACAGTCCCAAACTCTGGGAAACTCAGCCCTGTCAGCCAGCTGAGACTTGTCTTTAACTGAGGATGAAGATGTCCCTGCATGAGCTTTTGGCCCTGGAGTGCAGGTACTACATGCAAGGACTGCTCCTGAACCTTGCCTCTAGAAATACAGATTGCTCCCTCTGAGTAAAGAGCAGATGAGAGGACACAGAGGCCACTCCAGTGTCCAAAAATACAACCAAGGGAAACAAGTTTCAGTATTGCAAGGATAATAGTCTGCACATTCATCACTGCATGCTGGGACTATGGGAGGAACTGAATTTCCTGAGTCACAGTTTCTCTCATCCTTCCAACAGTTTCAGTCCTCCCCTGGGTACCTCAGCTCTACATCATCCCCTCAACTAAACCAATGGCTAAAAACAGAGGGAGGACGAGAAGGCTCAAAAATCAGCCTGGCCTTTGACAGAGGATGTGCAAACGTGCACAGAGCACGCGTGAGCGTTGTGGTGGATCAGCAGAAATGCCCAGCCCAATAACCCAGCTGGTTGTGATTCGGCTGACGCAAGCGCAGTTAAAGGATGGTCCTTTTATCTCCTCCACCAGTCGCTGCACACATCTGCTCTTTGTCCATGTCACCGTGTGTGGACCCTGGCCCAGCAGCTTTTATGCCACTGGCATTCTGACCTTCTCCTTCACTGATGAGAAACAGCGTGTTTGGCAGATTCCTATGGAGGGGCTGGTAAATAAAATAATGGCTCTCTGTAACTGTTTGGTCTCTTGGAGATTGTTTCATTAGTTCATAGGAAAGTCATGGCTGATTTGCTTCAGTCCATTCCACAGATCATTATCTCTTCAAAACATAAAAGTGGTTTATTTTCTGTGGGTCAGAAACTGACTCCAGATGTACAGCCAGCAACAGCTGATCACAGCACTGAACCCAAGGTGCATATGGGAAACAGACGGGAAGAGCTTCCTAAACACATGGTGGTCCTAGATTTTAGGGAGGGTGGTAGTGCATGTTTGGGTTGGCTTGTCCAAAAGAATGCATGATCTTCCAGCACAGTAAAGATTCATCACCCTGATTAGGCAAGATTTCTTATTACCATCTCCACAGACTCTTCATCCTACTAATCAAGCATCTGGAATGCAGGCTGCCAAATAAATGCTGAACTATCAGATTCCAAAACAGATTTTAGGAGACTTATCTACTGCCTTAAACAGATCTTCTGATAAAGCTCTCTCTCTCCAGTATCAGGTTTGTCATAAATTCCCGCAGAGGTTCCTTTTGTAATAGAGGAACATTATTTTATTAAAATCAAATTACCATTGAACACTTTACAAACTTGAATTAAATTACTAAGCATGCATGCACTAAAGATAAACTTTATTACTCCTTCACTCCTCATTTTACAGTGAAGAAACTAAAGCACAGAGCAGTTAAGTGGTCTGCTGAAGTAACAAACAGAACAGAAGACATTAAATCAGGATGATGATGGCTTAGCCAAGGGCTGCTAGAGTGGGGTTTTTTGGTGGATTTTGGTTTGTTTAGTCTTGGGGCTGGGAGCTTTTTTGGTCGAAGTGCAGTTTTACCCAGCAAGAAGTTACACAACTCTAGCTCTGCTGGGACAGGTCACTGCTATGGCTGTCCCCCAAGAGGCAGGCAGAACATGACAGCATCTTCTACAAAAACACATCCTACCTTCAGGGGGGAGCAAGACCCATCTTTGCTTCTGAGACCTTCATAATGTCAGGGCCAATTTTTCTGGTCTAAGTTGAGATCGAAGCTTGCTTTGCCTTTCAGAGTCAAGAGAATAGTGACTCTTCAGCTTTTTTCCCCAAAAAGGTTTCATTCTTACTCAACCATGACATCCTTAAAAACCTGCTCATTTTGTAATGCTTTGGTCTCTGAGGAACTGCTTCATTATCTCATAGAAAAGTCATAGCTGATTTGCTTTAGTCTACTCCACAGACTATTGCTTCTCCAAAATACAAATATGTTTCTCTGTGCATGTAGGGAGGCAGAAACAAGGACAATCACAAGGACTGGAAGACACAAGTCTGCCACAAGCAAGAGGTGTTATTTTTAGTTTCTTTGCCTTATATTCTGCAACCAGTTTGACTACAGCCATTAACAGGGTCTGCAGAAGTGCTCATTAAGCTGAGCTTCCTTCCTTTGTTGAAGTGATGAACAAGGACACAGGACAACAGGGACAGACTCTGTAGAGCACCTTGAGCCAACTTAAGACACTTCTTGCAGAAATCCATGTGAAGCAGAAAGCAATACTCTGTTAAATGTGATTATGAATATATTATCTTCTTTTCATAATGCCCCTTGGAAGATCTTCTGGACAGAGTGGTTAGGAACAGATCCTTACCAACTGCCAACTCAACAACAGTGAATCTAGAAACCAGCTCTAATTTTATAAAAAAGGTGGTAACACAGAGAACTCAAACATTAGCATACTCTTCCCACTTCCTCCAGCCATGCCTAACACATTTTTAACCAACTGTAGTTTAAAATCTATTTTAAGCAGATAAAGCATTACAATATTCAACCAATATTAATTAAAATATTCATTTAAACTGTTTATGAATAGGTATTTTCAAGACTGAAGTTACCTAACTCTGTGATACCATCATACCATCCGGTATCCTTTACTTTCAGGTCTGTTTTCCTTCCTCTCTTCTCCCTCTGCCCCACCAGCTTTTTTCACCAGCAAAAGGAAACACACCCCCCCATCAGCCAGTGTGTGGCAGGCTATGCTGAAACCAATATGCATTGAGACAGGAAATACAGGTGCAGGCTTTTTCTAATTCTTGTCTAGAAAGGAAGTTTAGACTTAGCACCCTCAAGAAACTTTTCACCTAGAACTGATTATCAGCAATACAATTCTCAAGACAACTTACTGAGTTCTTCAGCCGTGGAAGAATAAGATGTGTCATGGCATATTGTTCGCTAACCAAATAATCTTGAATGCTACTATAATGACATTCATAATACATATATTTCATTACTGTATGGAACATGAACTGTATAGCCCTATACTGATATTAAAAAAAAGGTTTATTGCATTGCACATACAAATAATTTACCAGAACTGCTGCATAAAACATGTAACACTTAAAGCTTTTCTGAATGCAGGTCTAAATTACATCATAACTATTTATCAGGCGTGACTTTATCACTTAATGCTTGGTCTTTCACAGATAAAATATTATTCCAGAAAACTACTAAAACACTTCCTCATTTCTGAGAACGAATTACATAAGAACTCTCAAGCAATCTCATCCTTGAGGAGAAGCACCAAACATCTCTGGCTACTCTACCATTTCTTATCCATGCAGCAAACTTTCAACTTCAGCTCCTCCACCACTTTCCCTCCTCAATGCAGCTGATTTTCACCTCGGGCACTGCTGCCAGAAGGTGCAACAAAAACCAGCAACAAAAACAGTTTGAAGCCCTCTGAAGTTTCCAGCAGACTCAGGAATTGTGGACTAGAGTGATATTTCAGCTCACACCCACAAGTGCAACTGTAATCCATACACATCATCACCAAGATGCAGAGGACAAGCAGAAAAAAGGGCAAGACATGCATAGGCAACTTTTAAATATGCTGCTTTCTCTTATATGAAAGTAACCCTACTAGCTGGTTTGCTTTTTTTCACAGAGAGCTTTCTGTATGTAACATTTTCCCATTGCATCTTTCCCCCTTTTATGCTGTTCCAACATAGATCAAGAGTTCCAGATTTGCACAGCCACTCCATGGTAGATTATAACCTGTTACACTACCAGTCTCCTTTCTTGTACAATACAAGCAGTCACAGATGATAAATCATTTCCATCGGGGCCCAAGGGAATTTTTGTTCAGCTCTTTCTATAAATGGGTGCAACTCCTAGATCAGAATTCATCTGGCTAGCAATTTTTAATTATATTAATTACCATGCCTTTGAAAAGACAGCATCAGAACACCAATGTAACGTATTACTTAAGTCACGAGGAGAGAGTAACAAAGGCTTGGTTTCTCTCTTGAGCAGAAAATATCCAACACACCCACCCAACAGGGCAAGGTTCACACAGAAATGCAGTGGGCTCTTTCAGGGAGAGTTTCTGACTGTTCAAAGCGGGCACTTCTTCAGCATCTCCAGGGCTGCACCTACTGTGCTGTGCTCCTCACTGCGGCACTGCCAGGACAGGCTGACCTGCCGCCTCCCTGAACTGGGAGCAGCTGGAATGAAGCACGACAGGCCAGAGGGATGAGGACATGTGCACCGTGTACAGGTGACACTTGGCTCAGAGGAGGCCCAAGGAGGCTCTTGCAGCAACCTCAGCTTTAGGAGAAGCCATGAGACATCCTAAATTACACTTTCAAAACCCGCTGTCCCCAACAGCTTTTGGGGGATTATGGGAGCACAGCATTGGGTTAAGCTCCTGTTTGTGATCTCTCGTCTCATTTTGTGCCTACAGCCAAATCAAATGAGTATCCAGGCCAAAAGGTTTTAAATTAATCCCTCCAAATAAAAAAATAAAAAAAAAACAAGAAAAAAAAACACTAGATCTACTGAAACATTTTATCTTGGCCTGTAGGACAACACATGGTGGTACAAAGTACCAGAGAGTGCTCTGGAGCTCTGCAGGTAAAAAGTTTTATCAGTCCATCTGCCACATCAACATATCAAATGAGCTTGTATGAGGTTACTGCCAACACCAAGATCTTGTGTTTATTTCTCCTGCTTTTAGCTAAGTAATTTAGCAAGTGCCATACATCTTTTTTAGAAGACTGCAGTGTATTTTGTGCACAGTAATACTTTATAGAAACTTAGGGAGAAAAGGTGAAAAGCATTTTGTACTTTACCGGTAAAAATTCCAAAATGGAATAAAATGGCAAATTATTTCCTACGGCTATTAAGGAACTATTTAGCAACAGAAATATGAGACAAGGCTTAAGAAAAGGGACACATCTGTTCTGCAAAAAAAGTCTTTGAGGAGAACTACTAGAATAAGAGAAACTGAAAAAAACCCAGTGAACTTGTATGGAAAAACAGCAGAAGGCATATTGCCAACAGATGGTGAAGAAGTCATACACCAAAAAGGAAAACAAAGTTGAAAGCATACTCAATTTTGAGGACTTGAGAAAAAACCAAAACCAAAGCTAACTCCTTCCTAATCACAGATTCCCTGGTTAAAAATGGAGCTGCATGTTCTTAACACTTAGGAAAGCAGTTGTAATTTCTGGGTTCTAAAATGGAGGCATTCAAAATTAGCATCTGTCTATGAAAATGTTGGTCCACTCTTGAAATCACTTCCTTCCTCCCTGCTATGAAAACACACTCTCTTTTTTTGGTGTGTTTTCATTTTTTCTCATGTTAGTGGTTAAGCTCAATGCACTGGAAAATATCTGATGCTTTAATGGGCCACTTTCTTATTAATTCAGACACCTGTTTAAAAAGATGCTTCCTCTCTGAGGCCTTTCTGCAGCAGCTGGTAACAGGTACTGCCACAGGAACCAAGAGACAAGTATTTGCAGAGCTTCTCAATGGAAGTTATTCCCCATTATTCTGTGTGTCCACACTGTCAATCCAATCCTCAACCTGACTTTTGGAAGTAGGAGTTTTACACAGCCAGTTTAATTGCACTCACTGATCTAAGGAATTTGATGTGCTATACTGCAAGTTTTACTGGGGGTACATTTTGCTGTTGGAACTCAATGGGTAAATAAACATTAAGGCATAACAAGAGTCCCACATGAACACCCCGGCACAAACCTGTTGGAATGCAAAAAAGCACTTTAAATGTCAAAATAATACAGAAGTCGTCTTCTACAAGTGCGCATCTTCCCCCAGACAAACTCCTTCCCTTAGTTTGCATACCTTGCAAGAGCTACTCAGGAAGTTGACACACTGTTGCTGCAAACCAAAGAGCAACAGACACATCAGATTTAACTCTCTTCCAAAATATGCAGCTGAAATTTCAGCAGCTGGCTTCAAAACTGGTCACCTTCCAGTTTCTCAAGGCTAGTTGCCACAAGTTTTCAAAACTTGTTTTATCCCCTTACTTGCTTTGACTCCTAATGTCTACACATTATACACTAACTCTGGTTAAGACACTGAAAGAAGTAATTACCAGGAACAAGGGCACAACTCTCCCATTTGTAACACTGACTCCGAGCAGCCGCTTGAAAGTTAAAATGGGTGACTTACTTCTAGCACAAAAGTAATACTGGAGCATCAGCAATTGATCAACTAATTTAAAATTATAAATCCCTTCAACCTCTTAAGTGCACAAAATGCTGCATAATATTGCAGCTAATGCCTATCTTTTTTTTTAAGTCACAATCCATTGTGGTTCAAAACCTGTGGAAAGAGTAGCTTTGATTTTGACGATGAGACGCTAAAGGCTACCCTAAGGTGAAGCTTTAGGAGGTGCCAGGATCAGTGGAGGAGTTTTCAGGACAGACAGTGATGTCTGACACAGCCAAGTGCCTGTGGGCACATCACCTGATGCTGCACAGCTTCTTCAGCTGAGGGAAGGTTTGCTATGAATACACTTACTCCATAATAGACACCTGTGGGTTCATTTATTTCACTGTCTGTCGGGTTCTCAGTCAACCATCCACACTTACAGACAAGCTTTTTTTCATCAAGAAGCAAATTTTAAAAACCTCTGACCACAGAGCAAGAGTCCTTATCTATGCCAACATCCACACTAGAAGGCCTGCATAAGGCATAAACCTGACTGGTGACTCTTACAAGAGCTAACAGGTTGCTTTCAAAGGGAAGAATAAGAAAACAAAAACCTCCACAAGTCCTCTTAGAATCAGAGATATAAATGCAGTGAGTGCACAAACAGTCAAACTTTTTATGCTGATTTGACAAAAATACAATGAACTTCTAAACCTCATGGACCATTCAGGCTTAATTTAGAACAACACAACTTTTAAAAAACTTGATCTGCCACCAAGCACTTTCTATTTGCTGGACTTCAGCAGACATAGTTCAGAAATCAGAACACAAAAATTCCTCACATCACGGAATTTATTCTGGCATTCAGCTTTTGCACCCAAACAAAACAATCAGGCACACACTGCCAAGAAACATCAGTGCAGCTTCAGGGCACCAGCAAGGGCTGGTACGTGCAGGGCTTCTCTTCAACACTCACGGGGCTCCTACCAGGGTGGAATTCTTGAACTCGCTAAAGCATTTGTAGATTACACGCCTGTCCGGTTAAATACTTCCTGCAATTTTGTTAATTATACATCAGGGTCTGCAATTAGGGAATGACTCCCATCCTAGAAAACACACAGCTCTCAAGTCAACCCCCCAGAATGCGTGTCTCTACTGCCGTTTCTACAGATGCCTCTGGTATGCATGCTATTACCCCAGACAGGAAAATACTTTCAAAACTTGAATAGAATGTGCAGCTCTACCGCTGGATGGTTTTCCTTTTCATTTTTTGAGCGCTGTAGACCGCTCGTTTAGGACAATACACATTTCTGTAGGTGGGGATGCAGATCTCCGGGGGCAGACAAGTGCAACCCCAAGTTCAGGTTCCCTTTCCGTGTCCATCCCTTCCAGAGGCGGCCAAGCTCAGGCTTTCCCACCAACGCCATCCCCCCCTCCACATCGGCGTTATCCTCCGCTGTCAGCAAAGCCACCAAAGCAAATACCGGGCCTTTTCCTTCTTTCCCCCTTGATTCGTCATCAAGATGTAAATTAACAGATTCTCTCAGAGACAGGAGAAAAAAAAAAAAACAAAAAAAAGCACAGAACAATGGGAAACACTTCCCCGCCGGTGCCCCACAGGACGGAGGGAAACAGGATCCCCTGCGCTGGGGGAGTTACTTAGCGGGGATCAGATGCTGCTAAAAATACGGGAGCGGTGCGAGCGGGCCCGGGCACAGCCCGGGCAGGGCCCGCGGTCCCCGTCCCGGAGCGTCCCCGCGCCAGACGGTGATGTCACCGCCGGCGGCAACAAAGGACGCGGCACCGGCCGGGCGGCCCCTGCCCTCCGCCCCCCGCCCCGCCGGCGGCACCGCGCCTCCCGCCCGCCCGGAGCGCCGGCACCGGCCGAGACAAAGCGGCTTCCCCCGCGCTACGTGCGGGCGGAAAGGGAGAGGTTCGGGACGCCCAGCGCCGGAGCGGCGGCGGCGGGGAGGCGGCGGCCCCCGGGGCGGTGCGGGCCGGCCCCCGGGCGAGCGGCCCCGCCACCCCCGGCGCGGCCCCGCCACCCCCGGCCCCGCTGCCGCCCCCTCCCCTACCTGATATGGCGGCGGCGGCTCCTGATCCGGCTCAGCCCCGTCTCCGTAGCTAGCTCTGTCCGACTGGGACTCGTGGAGCAGCGAGATGTCATCCGAGGTGGGGGACTTGAGGCAGTTCCCCATCTTCCCGGGGGGAGCGCGGCCCCCCCCTCCGCCTCCTCCCGCTCCGGATCCGCGCCCTCAGCCTCCCCGCCGCAGCGCGCAGCCCGCAGCCGCCCCGCCGGGGAGGCTCATGCCAGCCCCGGCCCTAAGCGGCTTAGCAGCTGCAGCCCGGCCGCCTCCCGCTCCGCTCCGCAGCCGCCCCGACCCCCGAGCCGGGGGGCGGCAGGACGGGCCTCCCACCCCCCGTGGGGCAGCGGGCTCCGGTGGGTCCGCCCGCCCCGCGACTGCCCGGCGCGGTTCTGCTTCCCGGTCACCAGCTCCCTGCGCACTGGGCTTTGTCGCACGGGCCGCCCTGGCTCCTCCTCTCACCCCTCCCCGCCGGGCCCGGGGAGCAGCCGCGGGGCCTCGCTGGGCTCCGCGCCCCCCGGCCCCGCCGCGGGGACAGCCCTGCCCGCCTCCGGCGGAACGAGGCGGGACAGGACGGGCTGGGAGACCCAGCCGCCTGCTGGGCTCCCCCGGCCCCAAAATGGTGGGAGCCGCTTCGCTCCGCCCCCGAGCGCGGTGTTTGTTTGTGTTCCGGGCATGGCGGAGCCGGCGGCCGCTCGGGCCCGGCGGGGCGGCGCGGGGCGGGATGGCCCCAGCCCGGCTGAGGGGCCTGTGCGGGACCAGGGACCTTCCCAAGGGCTCCCCCGCGGACGGGTCCCCAGGCAGGGAAGGGATTCGCCGTGCTGGTCGCTGGCGTGACCCGAGGGGCACGGTCAGGGTAGGCACAGGGCAGTGAACCCCAGAGTGGAGCAAAACCAGCAGGAGGCACTTGGCTTTTGCGTTTCTAAAGGTTTTTTATGCAATGAGCAGGTACCCCAATAAGCCATATATTTAGCTCCTTTTTTTTTTTTCTTTATAAAAATATATCTATACTGGGACATAAGTATAGATAAGTACTGATAAATGCAAATTTGAGGACAGTGAATGCCTCTGTGTCACTGCGTTATTGTGCCAGCACTGACCCGCACAGAGTGGAATGGTCCTTTGGTTCCTCAAAATGCGCCTTTGGCCTTCAGATTCACGCCATGGAAAATACTTTGAAATCCAATTTTTAAAGTGAAGTATTTTTAAAGGTGAAGCAAATGTGGTAGAGTTGAGAGCAGCTGCAAAGTCCAGTCTGTAAAGCAGTACAGCGTGGCTGCTGCTTATCACCGAGTTCTCTGCTGATACAGCTCGGGCCTGCTTTGCACCTCTTGGGTCAGAATATCTCCAGACCTGTTGTTCACAGTGACATATTTGGCTCCACAACTTTTGCTGGTGGACCTCAGTCTGGGATCAGAGTTTTTGCTGATTATCCTTATGAGCTCATTCTTGTAGATTTCATTTTATTACTGTTTAGGGTGGTTTGTTGTGCTGCTTATCAATGGCTAAGTTAAACAACCTGGTGTAAAGCCTGTGATTGCTGCCATTTATGGTGTTCTAACACGGTTTCAGGCTTTTCAAGGAAACTGAAACTGAAAATGGGGTAGGATTGTGAGTGTTGCTCAAGATAGAGAGGCTTTGCAGTGGTGCATTGTAAATAATGACTGTTGTACATGGCTTGCTCATTTGGGTGTTTATCCTATGAGTCTGTTGGCTTGGTTTAATAAAATTAGGCAAGCAATTGTTGGAGGGGATCCAGTGAACCTCTGCCTCGCCCAGCTGTGATTTCAAGGTTAAGGCAATGTCAGAGCTGTCTGCTCTGTGAGAACCTGGTGATGAAACTCCAGCATTGTCGCTGGCATTTTCAGTTGTGCAGTGGCACCATTGAGAAGGAGATTATGGGCAGCTAAAAGACTGAGTGAGCTGTTCTCTCATGTTTTGTTTTCTCTGTGAGGCTCGGGCCTGTGCCATTGATGTAGTTCAGTGAAAACCACAGGTCACGCAGTGCTGTGTGTGAGGCTGTGACCACAGTTTGATCCTCCACAGTGAGGAGGTCCTATGGAAACCTGTGGTGCCTCGCTGGGTGGCGTGCCAAAATAACCTTTCTTTGGAAACCAGAGTGCAAACTGGTCTCATCCTGACACGCAGTCAGGACATAGGTCGGATTTCCTCTCAGGGTAGAGATGTTGCATTTATTTACCTTGAGGCCAATCTCCAAAAGGAATAGCTGCTGATCGCAGTTACAACTTTCCTCTTAGTGGGTACAGGATGCTCCAAATCTGGGCATGTTTTTAAAAAATGCAGACTTGTCAAATGCCAGAAGAGACCTGCTTTTCACGGTGGACTCACAGAGACCAAAGAGGAAGCAGAAGTTATGTTTGGCCTTGCCACAAGACAGACTGCACCTGTGAGAGCTCTGAAGGGGAAGAGCTACTACCAGTCATGCCTGGATTCTTTGAAATAGGGGTGGTTGAAGGCGCTGCTTTTCCTGACCAGTCACTCCTGTTTTGTCAGATAGGCCATTAATAATGGCTTTGCATCACTGGCTCAAAAGTTGTACAAAGGTCCAGGAGATGAAAAATGGAAAAATATTAGCGTTCACAAATGTCTTTTAATATCCCTGCGTATGCTGAGGTGTAGCTGTGAGCCTGCTCCTTTTGCTACCACACTTTTTGGAGGCTGGGGACGAGGAACCAGAGAGATGGGTCCTCAGAGGATGGGATTTATGAGTATGGTTTCTTTGTTTTAGCAGAACCATGGGGCAGTTTAGCTGCTTACTTCAGTTCTCTCTGGTTTTTACTTCTTCTGCTTAGTTTGGGGAACAAGTAGTAGTCAGAATGGATTTTCTAGAGCCTTAAAATGCTCTTATAGAGGAAGAAAAATTCATGTTGTGGTTTAGGGCTGCACAAATACTACAGATGGAAAAGATCATGCAAATACAAAAATTTGTGTCAGACTAATATCAATACAGAAATGGCAACACAGGTCAATGAAACTTTTTCTCACCCCTAGATATTTAAACAATTGGCTGTAATCTGTTGTCGAAGTGGAAATGTTTATGTTCTGAAGTTTGCCAGTGTACAGAATTCGTGTTCTGGTACACCTCGATACAACAATGTCACACATGGGTCTGTCCTCACCACCTTCTGGCAGCTGCCATCTTCTGAGTGAAATCTCTCTTTCAAAACAGAATAGAAACTCAAGAAAAAGAGTTTTAAACTGTACAGACAAGTTTATGTTTTATTTTACAGGCTTTTGATATGAGAGGAAGCAAGTGACATATTGATGTATTCTTAAGGCTCATATGAGGTAGCCAGAGATGATGAACTGTTTTATTGAAAAATCCATTTCCTTTTGAGTTAAAAATCTAAAATTCACTGAGAACATAAAAAGTCCTTCTGGTTAGGAGTTCCTCTACAAAATTAACGTCATAAATTGCCTAATTTTTGGATTAAAGACCCTTTGATAGCACCATTTTACGTGACCTATGTTCATGTTATTGTTGGACGACATTTTGGATATGTTTAATATGTCATGCTTAACAAAAGTTTTTGAAAGACCTTTTCTGTCCTCAGCATGGAAAAGTTTTTTCACTTCCTTTTCTTCCATCAAGCTTATTTTCCCAGCACTTATCATCTCTCATTAGGTCTTATCTTTCTTCTGGATAGGATTGTTTTCCCAATTCATACACAGAAGCCCAGTTGACTTCTGAGTGCAATCTTTCCATGCCATGGTACCCAGAGGTTCAGAGATAACTCTGTTTGCTCGGGTAATGTTGGTGAATAGAACACAATGCAATTTTAAAACCTTTTTCTGGAAGGAAAAAAAAAAAAAGGGCTTTGTATACCTCTGGAGAATGGAAGTAAATTACATTCTTCCATTATGTATGTGAATCTGATTACAAGGATGGTGGAATTAATTTATCTGGTTATAAAGGACATGGCATCTTCTAAAAGGCACATGGTTATTTTTAGTTTTGTTGATTTTAGCTGAACTGTAGATGTTTCTCAGTGTATGTTACAACTGCATATTGCTTTCTGAGACAGAGTGAATGCAGCACTAGAAAGCAATTATGGAACTAATATATTTCCCTGAAATGTACTTTGTGATGCAGGATTTTACTCATGTTTCTAAAAATTACTTAAACCTCTGCCTAAATTATCCTAGTATCACAAAAATGCCACTTATATCAATTTATCCCAAAGATACCATCTTGGTAAGGAGAAGTATTCCATGACTGGCAAGAATAACTTGCCTTCCATAATAACAGTTTTCCCCATTTCCAAAATGTTTTTTCAGTGAGGAGTGTAATGCCTGCCTATTCTGTGCACTGGGGCACCTGCATTGTGAGCCACAAAGAACAGAAAGAACATGTATTTTGGGACTAAAACAGCCAAGCAACAAAGCAGACAGTCATCATACAAAAGTAACCTCTTCAAACAAACCCTCTGTCACCCAGCTTCCTGGGGAATTTTGTGTAGGAATCTGTTTTTCTTTTTCTCCTTGTACCACATGTTACCATAGTCTCAACTTCAAGAATGATCAGAGACCTATAAAACATGATCTAAGGGGGAAGAGTGAAAGAATTGGGGTTGTTTAGTCTGAAGAAAAGGAAGGTGTTGGGAAAAATGATAATGATCTTTCAAATATATAAAATTTTTCTCTGCAGACAGAAGGAATCAGTTTTTCTTTATGTTCAGCGGGTCTAGGGCAAAAGGTGATGGACTTGGAGATTTAAAGTAGATATTAGGAAATTATTTCAAACTGAAAATGTAGTTTGGCAGTGAAAATGATTATCTGGGAATCTCATTTGCTGAAGGCTTTGAAAGGCAGATTAGGTCACATGTCTCAGGAATGGTTTTAGTTGCAACAGATTATATGGAGATAACCCCAAAAGGTTCCTGGCTGGTTTATGATGTTTTGTTTCTCTCAGGTGATTTACAGCAGATGCTTTACTGCTGTGTTATTTTGATTCTCACTCTTCCTTGTATCTTCAGAAAATGCCAGGAAGAAAAGATGTCAGTGGGTAAAAAATTGGGTAAGTAGGATGGGTGGGGACGTTCCCAATAGCAGAGCACAAAGGAATCACAGTTCCTGGAGGAAGGCTGGTGTGCTTCAGCAGAGTGTGACATGCTGACATGTCACATTCAGCATGTGTGACATTCAGCCTGTCCTCCTGACAGGCTTTGGGACACAAGTGTTGGGCTGGCTTTCCACAAGTGCTGAAAGTGACTGGTTAGTCAATACTCAGAAATCAATGTTTTAAATTTTAATTTTAAATTTTAATTGGAGCTTCACTCTTTGCTGTATTTGAGTATTTCCTGAATTTGCAAGGAGTGAGCTCTATCCACAGTTCACCAGAAGCCAGTTTGTTAGACTTCTTGTTCCTCCAGTTCTCTGCAACAGAAAGGTGGTATCCAAAGTGCTTGTAATTCTTAGAAACTGAGTTGAAGTATTAATTTTTTTAGTTAAATATCCATTCTGCTGCAAAATTTAAAACACCTCTTGTTCACCTTCTCCATAGTCTTCCTGTTTTTCTGATTGTCACCATTCCTCCTGTACCCTAAAATCTCTATTTTCTTCCTGTAGGTAACTGTAGGTTTTCTGCAATAAAATAGTGGTGAAATGACACTTGAATAGATTCATGAGAACCTAGGGAGTGTGACCTGTCAGCTCTGGCTGACAACTCTGCCCAAGTCCAAGATCACCTATGTCTTTGTCATTCCTTGACAGAAAACTGTTGAAACTCTTTCTGGATACTGAATGATGGCTACAGGTACTGTGTTCTAATCCCTTACTGCTTCACACAATTTCCTAAGATTGCTGTAAATCAAACTCTTTATTATGTGGTCTGTTTGTATTGTTAAAGCAATTTTAGATATCTGGAAACTCTTACAGTGCTTTGTTTCAGTTTTTCCTTATGGATCATGATTTGTAAATCTCTGAGGTATTTCACTGTCCTGCAGGCTCCTTCTTTGGTCCACATTTCCAGTGAGCATGGCAATCCAAGCTGCACAGAGTGATCCAATTAAAACCTCAGTATTTAAGAAAGAAATATTACTTAGTGTGTACAAAAATGCCATTGATCAAATTTAGTGTCCTTCCTTTTTCCTAACACATCATTGCCTGCAGTTTGTAGTTCCTGTCACTCCCTATCCTTCTCCATGTAATTCCTGCCTACTCAGATTTTCTTAATTTATGCTTCTCCAGATGATTATTCTGAAGGGTACTATTCTGCACTTCCTGTTGAAGCTCTGGTCTGTGACAGCTTAGCTGGCTGGATTGCAGCAGACAAGGTACTGGAGACTGAACAGAAGGAATGTGAGAAGGAACCATTGAAGATTTTGTACTAAAAGTATCAGGTGGTTGTGAATGATTGCCTTTGGGAAATTCACTTTATCCTCTGGCCAGAAATGTTTCTTCTTAACATTTAGTTTTGTTTTTTGATTAGTCTGTGTTTGTACAGCCTCCTCTTGGAGGGACAGGATGGAAATTTGTACTGGTATTTGCTTTTGCATGCTCAGACACTACTGTGCTTCCTGAAAAAAAAATATAGAAAACAACTATTATCATGCAGAAAACAGAAGTTATCATAAATTAAACCTCTGACAGTGTGAAAAGGAATACCAGAAGGTAGTTGTACAGTTCCTTAGTCTGTTCTGATTTTGGGTGTGTGAAGATTCCTATAAGACATTAAAATCCTGCTTGTTTATTTACATGACAAAAGAAGAGAAAGGCCCTTTTTTTTTTTTAGCAGAACATACTGTTTAAACAAACACCACAGTGAAACTAGACAGCTAAAGGTACTGTAAGTCTATTCATTTTTTATTTTCTATAATGTTTAGAAATTTTTGTGTCTAAGAATAAATTATTTTTCTTTTCCTTTATTGTAAAGTGTGTGCCTACAGTTAGTTTTTGACAGCAAACTGTTCCCTCTTTCAGTTAAGTTTACAAAAATTGCACACTCTGTGGAGCTACTTTAACTTTTATTTGGAAGCATTATCATCTTAGCAGTGGACTTGCAGGCTGCTTCAAAAATTCTGGAGGTTGCATATTGACTTAGAAAATGTCTCAAAAACCACAGGCACACCGTTTGGTGTTTTGGTCTCTGTGCTGTTCCACAAACGCTCCTTTAGACATGGGGGACTGCACAGAATCTGCAAGACACAGGGTGATTGCAATGGTGCATTTTGCCTCTGGCTTACAAGCTGTACACCAGCACAGTGCAAGGGTTAAGGACAAGATAAAATCCCTTGCTGCTGTTTTGATTTCCTGAGGAGTTGTTGTTTTTACATGAGAAATGAGGAATGCAGTGAGGACCATTCCTGTGCCAAAATTTCAAAGCATGTTCCTGTCAACTGTGGTGCCATTCTTGGGTTTTACATCAGAATCTTAAATTTGGATATAAAGATCTATGTTGTAGAAGCCCCATCTTGTGGACAACCCATCAATGACTACTTCAGCATAACTGAAATTTGAAATACTTAGAAAATATGGAGATATTTGGGTAGTTTTTGCAACAAATTGGAAATCTTCGTATTTCTGGAAAATATGGAAACTTCATTCATGTGTAGAAATCAGCATGTGCTTTTCAAAGACTATCTCCACAGGAAGAAATTGTGAATTGCAGAGAGGTATTAACACTGGGGTGGAACCAAGGATGGTGCCCTCAGAACCCAATTCTAAGTCCAAATCAGCTAAAACACAAGCCTGAATCCTGCCTTGAATTCCCAAAATAGTTTCCTGTAGCACTTGGATAGTACAAATGAGTCTTTAAGTGGCAAAATCATATAAGTGCAGAAGGACATCCTTTGGAAAAAAAAAAATTAAGAGAGAAAGAATAGCAAAATATGCATGAGAACTGAATCTGGAAACTTTGGAAATATCCTTAAGGAGATTGTTTGTTTCAGCACAGGTACTGGATGAGGTCAGCAACTCCAGACTCAGTGAGTCAACACACTTAGGAGGAAGTAAAAAGAGTGTGAAAACAAGCCTGTGATAAAAGCTAATTTCAGGTTTCAGTGTGACCTTGGTAGGATATATTAGATATATTCTATTAAATAGAATAATACATATGTATAATTACAATGTCTTTTTGTTGCTCTGAAGAAATTGGGTTGCTCTATGATAGTTTCTGTTTCTTCCATAGGAAGAAAGTAAGAACCTTCGTGATAGTTTTCCATGTAGTAAAGGCTGTAATGAAGGAGCCAGAAATTGTGGCGACATCTAGGGAAAGGTTGGCAGAAGTGCCTCCAGCTGAAACACCTCCCACTGAAACTGTGGCTACTTCAGGTGGTGTATGCAGGGAACGTTCTCTTGGAGTGGTTTTTTGGAAGGGATGCCGAGAGTAAAGCAGATTCTGGCATGGGAACAGGGTGCCATTGCAGCCCCTTTGATGGGAGCAGGACAGGGGTTGCTGTTCCTACATGTGGGTGTCTGACTGAGCAAGGGGATTAACAGAGGCAGAAGTTCAGAATTTGGTCATTGCAAAGCCAGGAAATAATTTCTTAGTCCTTATCAATAGTAGTCTGGATGAATCTTCACATTTAAGACATACCAGTTGCAATAGATTTTACTATTTAAAATTACCCTTAGAAGTGAGTGTACATCTGCCACTTTACAGTTTAAATTTAAAATACCTGTTTATTTCATATTGAAATAATTAGATTTGCATCATTCTGTAGTCTGGGAATTTCATAAACAGCTCATTTGTAACATATAGATCTGAAAAAATCACCTTTCTTAATAAGCGTACAGGTACAACTATAAATGCACATTATCAGTATATTACTAAGAAATTCACAGAAATATCTGACTCCTTTTGCTTCTCATATTCTTTTGGAACAGAATTGTACATTTTTGATGCGGAGCGTCTTTGATTAATTGTCTGAGCCAGTGCAAAACCTTTGAGAAAAATGAATATTCCAAATTGTTACCTCAGTCTTCTCCTTAAGGAAGAGAATATTAAAACTTTAGCAATGTAGAGAGCTACAATTTTTACCTGAGAGCAAATTCTGCTGGAACCAGCATGTGCAATCAAAATGTTTCTCAGTGTGAATTGAAGCCATGAAAGGATCTCTGCAGCTCCTTTCTGTGGAAGTTGTTTCTTCCAGGGGAGACAGGGAACAGCAGATGCTGGTTGACCCCTCAAGGGAAGTGCAGATGAAGTGGGAACAGCTACTTAGAATTCCCTGCACTTAAATAATAAAGCATGAACAGCTCAGCAAGAGGAGTACAGAAATTAGTGTGATGGGAAATCTAGAGGAGCTGCAGCCTAGGAAAAGTAAATGAAGATGTAAAGCTTGTCATGAAAGGGTTTTGGAATCAAGGATTTATTCCAGCAGTGTTGAGACAGGGAATAAGGGCTGCTCAATCCCTGCTCCACCAAGTGAGTGCATTGTAGTACAGAGGAAGGACAAGTCTTGGTGTAAAACACAGACTATTGCCTTATTCTGAGCAGAATGCTCAAGAAAAAGTAATTATTGGTAAAAGCAAAGTCTCTGAAGGAATAGAAGAAAAGGGTATCATTCAGTGATACTTCCTGAATTGGATTGTATTATAAATTACAGGTGGTTTTTTATGCCCATATGAGAAGAAAGGGAACTGATTGCATCAAGAAGAGCAATTTGTTTTACCTTCCCTGCTTAGGTTACAATAAAATGTTCAGTTGGAGAGGATTCCTTGCTAAAAGTTGGAGAGTAGTATTTATCTCTCATAGATTTTTTCAAGAGAATACAGCAGAACTGGAAACTCAAAGTTTGAGTGTAAACCTGCAGTTATCCACTGTCAGAAGAATTGTGTAGGTGTATAAAATTGATTTCAAAGGGAATGAAGAGGTGTGACTTGTGAATTGCTACTTTTTAAAGATAAAAAATTAGTTCACATGTAGGTCATGTTAAAAAAAGAAAGTAATTTTTGTCCTTATCTCTTTATTATGCACATTTTTATAGATGTTTTCTTTGGTTGCCTGTAGCCTTTCTGCTATTCTAAATATTCTCAAAAATTTATTGAGATAAAAATGTTAAGAGATGTAATAATACTGACATATCAAGTGATTTAGCATTAAAAAAGACAGATTTTCAGGGGCCATTTGAAAACAAGGCTTGATGTGTTATGTCAATGCAAAACTGCAGTTGGACCTTGAGCACTTGTGTCTGTAATGTATAAAACTGTTCTTTTAAAGCTGTCTCTGTCTTGTGTCCCTTCTTCTTCCAGCCCAGTCCCTTTGTCCAGAGCTGTGCTGGTGGCACATTGCTGTGACCCCATTGTCACCACCACAGGATTCTCTTCCCCAGGGGTGGATCCTGGTCCCTGTGCTGTGTCAGCCAGGAGAGGAGAAGGACAGACCCCTGCTGTCACCAAGGACACCACAAAGCTCTCCTGAGCCTCGTCCAAAAAGGTTCTGTGATTTACAGTTCCTTATGGCAGAACACTTCTTCTGGTATTGTCATGAGCATTTTAAAATGTTATCAGGCAATAATTGCTATCACAACTTTTAATTCTGTGTTTCTGTTTCAAATTTTCCTCAGTTCAATCAGAACCAAAAGTTAATGCCCGTTGGCTAATTTCCAGTGCATGCCTCCACAGAACAACTGCTGCCTTTAACTGGTGGAGAGATCAAGGCTTGAACTGACAAAAGACATCTGTATTTTGGAAAACAAATTAATGTTTATGTTTTAATTTATAAGTTCCTGGCTCTTTTATGGTTCCTGTTTTTCAAGTAATGTCTCTTTGGATCCCTAGCTGATGGAGAGTCAAAATGGAAAAGGCCCATGAGAGGATTATCACAATAGAACATCTGGTCTGCATTGGAAAAAGCTGAGAAAGATATTCAACATCTCTGAGACTGAGGCAGCCATGAGGCAGTTTGAAAATCAATCCATGAAAAATTGTGCAGGTTGTGGCCACCTGGGCCAATCTAGTGTTGTTTTGGGAAGAGCTACTCTGCTCATGAGCATCTGAATTTTAATCTCCCTTAAGCATGGGTATGTGAGAGCTGGGAGTGGTATGAAAGGTGTTTGCTTTCCATAATGTTAATCTGGGTCCCAGCATTGTCCTAATTATATTGTGGGTTTTTGCCAGTCTCCCAGATTTCTTTTGAGCATGTAGGCTGGAGTCAAAAGGCTTTCCCAGGGCTTTTGGCATAGCTTTACAGGAAAGTGGATGGAAAGGACTTTGTATATTTTTGCAAGAATATTTTGCATCCTGCTTTAAACTATTCCAGAAGGTAAAAGGACATTAGCTAGGCTGTGTGTTGGCTCATGTACTGCTATGTCACTAATGAGAAGGAGTTTTATTCCTATTTTCTGCAGCCACAGACTGTAAGAAATGCAAAGAAATCATGGACCAATCAGGGCAGTAAAGGTACCCCTGGATTCAGAGGGAACAAACTCCTTCCACCACATGGAACTTTGGTCCTTTAAGTCATTATAGCTCATGCAGAACAGAAACAATTTGACATGTATAACAAGAAACATTGCAAATTGTTTGCCAAACAAAGACTTATACTGCAGATGGAAGAACTGATGAAAATTGTTTATAGATGGGGAACTAAATGTAGATTTTTCAAGAACAAGGTTGCTGTCTTCCTTGCCAAGACAAACAAATCTGATAGACCATCTCATTGCTTTAGGCTGCCTGAGGACCCACTGGAAAGTCTATGGACCTTTTTCCACAGAAAATTTGTGTGTTGTCAATACCTAAGTGTATTGTCCACAGTTACACTGTGGCAGCTGCAGAGGAAGTGGAAGGTTCTCAGGAATACATTAGGGAGAACTGGATTTTTGGCTTCTGAAACAGTGTGGAGTGCTTTTGGAAACTCTGGAAGTTTATAAGCTGGATGTTACTGCTACAAAAAGGTTATCTGTGAGTTAAATATAATACTAATTAATCTGCTATCTTTAGATCTTAACACTAACAACACAATGAAATTGAGAATTCCTGTCTTCCAGAATTGCAGTTTCCAAGATGCCTTCATTCCTGTGAACATACCCTGGTCTGCATTTGGAGATTTTCAGAGTTACCTTTAGAAATCTGCGAACAGATGTTTTTACAAAGCACTGTGTAATCATCCCAAACAATGGTTTTAATGGGCCAGTTATTTAGGAAATCATGTAATGAGAACATAAATACAATCCCTGATACTGACATAAAACATGTATTAGCAAAATAATATAGTTTGTATTTCCTTGATATAGAGCAGACCCTGGAAATACATAACTCATCATGTCCTTAAAATTCTGTTACATCTGTAAACATCCATATTGGCAGAGAGGCCCAGCAGCATCCTGGGCTGCATTAGGAAGAGCATTGCTAGGAAGTCAAAGGAGGTGATCATTCCCCTGTGCCCAGCACTGGTGAGCCTTCAGTGGGAGTGCTGTGCCCAGTTCTGGCCTCCCACAGCAGGAAGGATTTGGACAAGAGGAGCATCTGTCCTGTGCTCCCAGGGAGGTTTGAAGTTGACATCATTGAAGAAATTCCAAACTCAGCTGAGCAAGGTCCCGAGCACCCTGCCCTGGGTGATCCAGCTTGGAGCTGGGCTTGGGCTGAGTGATCCCTGGAGATGCTTCCAGAATATTTGGGAATATTTGAGGCAGTTTGCTTGTGTCTTGTCAGTGTTTTAGCTGCAACTCAGCTGTGGAGGAATCCTAAGGAGAGCAAAGGCTGTGACCCCAGAAATTCATCCAGATGGCTGAGGCCCAGAAAAGGCATAATGGGAGCTGCTAAGTACTCTGAATGTCTCATCAGAGTGATATTTCACTTGAAAATACAAAATAGAAATTACTTGGGTCTTAATGACACTGAATACCCATAATGTTCTCTCACTTCAGCTGGACTGCAGATGCTAACAACCTCTCCCTATCGGAACATGTTTATTTTTGTTTAATCTTGCTCTGTACTATCTTAACATATATTTTACTCTAGAAATTAATACTTGGTGCTTTAGAGTGCAGAATTTATTTGCTTGTTTGTTCCACACTTTCTTTCCTTTCTAGTACTGATATTAACAAATTATTATCTATTTTGATATATTACTTCAGTAATATATCAAACTGAGTATATTCATGGTATGTACATACCATGTACATGCCATGTCTCAAGGAGTTGAAAATATCCTAATTTGAGCAAGGTAAGATCAAAATATATAATTACATTGCAAATTCTATGGCACTTAGTTTGTAACTATTCTTACAGTATCTTCAAAATAAGAAGGACGATGAAATTCAAAAAGGGCTTTCATAGTTTAAAAATATTTACGTTTAAATAAGATTTATGCTAAAAGGCAAAGATAATTTTATTTTAATCAGCTGAATAGTGGTAGGAAGATTCACCTGTGGTTTTTCTTTATGAAAATGCCATGGAGCTAACTTGCAGTATTGAGAATTCCCAGCTCCTCCTCCTTTTGAAAATTCTTTTGTCTTTTATATTGCCTCTTAAGGAAAAAGGAAAGCACACTGGAAAACAAGAAATTGACCACCATTGCACAAGTAATTAGGAAATAAATAGATTATAAAGCATTTTATTTAATTTTGGTTTTGAATTTCAGCAAGTGAAACAATAAGTAAATAACCTTTCTTTATTATCAATATAAATAACCTGTTTCTTTATTATCAGTATATGGAGTCACATTGGGTCTGACAGACCAAGGCATAAATGTATAAATAACACCTGTGATAATTATTACAGGACATCAGATTTTGCAGATGAAACCACAAAATTAATACTTCAGAAGAAAATAACACATGAAGGTCAAATCTACTTAGTCATTGGTTGCTGTCTCTGCACTTTCCCCTGATTTAATCCTTTTCCAGCACATCTCTGATTCAGTCTCCTCTGTCCTGTGTGGGATGGGGCTTTTGTGGGGAGAATATTACTTTAAATTGACACCTTTAGCAGCAGTTCCTACTTGTACTGGTTTCCTTTTATAAATGTGTAACCTATTATATCTATCCAAGCTGGCTGAGCTCCAAGTCACCCATTTCTCAGTAATACAGGAAATTAAATCTAATGTCTAATAAGCGTAGAGGCTTATGCAACCTTCATTCCCTGTAAAAAGTATTAAATAACATAATAATATTACCTTGTCTTTTGATTGCTAGGGAACTGTGCACTTAGTTTTTGTGCAGACCGAGCTGGCTCTGCATTTGGGCTTGAAGAATCTGGGTTTATCCATCCTTTTTTGCAGACTTACTGAATTTCACCTGGAAAATTCTCCTCTTATTAAAGGACCCCCTGAAATGTTCATGTGCAGGGTTGGGTCCCTTTCTCCCCTTGTCCCTTTGTTCCCACAGAAGGCTGTGTCCCCCATGATCTCATCCTGGGAGTGCTGCTGTTTCCTCATTCATTCTCTCTCTCCCAGGATTTTCCAGCCTGAACAGATTTCTGCCTGTTCCATCCCATTTTCTGATAATACCCACCACAGCTCTGTGTCAGTTGGTGCAGCCTTTCAAAATGCAGAAATCTGACTTTAGGCCATACAGGTTAGCAACATAATTTCAGGGCTTTGTCTCCTGCATGTACCAGTTCAATAAGTGGATTTATACTGAATAATTTTAAACTATTACAGCCCTCTGAAACCATTTCTCTCTTGCTGCTGTAATACATAAAGTGGCATAAGGTCACTGATGCTGTGGAAATTGGTTTTGGAGTTGATATGCTAATTCAGCAAGAAATCAGTTCTAGCAGAAATGCAAAGAAAATTATTTTAATCTAGTGCCATGCTACTTTGTTGGCTTTTAGGAAAGAGATAATTAAAATATTCAAGGGAGTTCCAAGTCTGTGGAAAAACTACCATTTTGGAGACATCTTCTTAGCTTCTTTTCTGAAAGCAAATAAACTGAATGTGATGGACACGAATATGACATTTTCATGTGCCTCAAAAAAAAAAAAGAAATAAGATATTTTTTAAAACTGAGTTCTGTATAAGAATAAACTTGGTTCAATCTTTTTTGTGTCATTCACCCCATGTTTACAGTAACTGCTTCTGCAATTTTGTGGATGAAAACTTCCATGCAGATACATCCAGAGCCATTAATGAGGATGCATTATCCAACTAATTGCAATGGGGAACAAAATTACATTAATGGTGCCTAAGGAGAAAGAGAATCTCTGCACTCAGTGTGAGTAAGGGGTAGCCAATGCCTGATTTTTTTCCAAAACAAATATTTAAGTTGAATTGGAAACAATAGTTGATCTCTGAGAATAATCACCGAGAGTTTGAAAGCCCTATATTTTTTTCAAAACACTGCACTTACACTGAGGAATTTCCAAGCACAAAAAATAAAATAACTTTAATGCTTACTGTATGAATATGCCAAAGGAAAAAAAAAATACCAGCATAAACTCTTTCATCTTTTTGAGATGAAGAACAGAGAAAATAAAAATTCCTTTCTAAAAAAATATTTTTTAAATATCTGAATTGTAAAAGTAGTGCTGTCATTGTCATATTTTAGAAGGTATTTTAATTTTGTAATAAAGAAAAAAAGATGACACTTTGCTCTCTGTTCTTTCATAAAACAGGTACAATGCTGCTGTTTGCAGAGGAAGGACACCAGCTGCAACAAAATAGTGTCTGTTCTAGAGTGAGGGATGAGCTCCACTGGACATGAGTTGGCTTCCCTGGCTGCTGTGCTCAGTATTTCATTTTAGCAAGTCTGAGATTGCTCCAAGTCTTCATCTACTCCTGCACTTTATTCTACTGCAAGCACCAGGTTGTATGTTATTGAAGAGAGAGAAATAGGAAATGCAGTTCAATGTTTTATTTCATGCTCCCCAAGTTTTCTCAGACACACCCAGAGAGAATGTGTGCTGAACTCGGCTTGGAGATCTTGTCTTAGAAATCCTGGCTCCCCTGTGCTTTCCTGCTTTGCCCGTAGCTGATAAGAGAGTTTATAACAGGAACCCCCTGTTACCTCAGCTGCAAATGGTTCTGAGAATCTAATAGCCAAGAGAGTGGAATTGAAGTTTATTTTTGTTTGGCTTGTGTTTCAGCAAGCATTTAAAAGATCCCCCAGTTTATCTTTGTCAGAGATTGTTTTTCTTTTGGCTTAGCTTGGACACCAATCTCACTGTTGAGTTTACATTTACGGAGTGGGACCCCAGGTTTTCTCCAAGCATTCAGTATTATGATTTTGACTTTGCAAGTCTTGTTGCTTAGGATAGGTGTAAAAGTCATGTCTACATGTACAGCAAGAACAGACATGGACTGTGGGTGATGCTACTTAGTCAATTGAGAAGGAACAGAAGTAATTCTGAAGGCTGCCTCTCCTCTTGGCTGGCAGGCAGAAGAGTTGGTAAAAGCTGCAAAGACAACTGAGCACCCTAATGATGATATTTATGATACATTTTATTTCGTTGGTGGAATAGTTTTTAAAATGTACTTATTTTACTCTCCTTTAGCAAAGCATGTGTGACCACAGCTGTTTTCCCAAAATGCCTGGTTTGCTCTCTTTTGTTGCCGCCAGTCGAGTTCTCACTCCACATAGCAATGTCCACAAGGTGGTGCCACAGCTAAGAAGTTTGCAACAAATAAGGCAAAAGTAATTTGACAATTCTGTCTGCTTTTTGTAACTGACTAAAGTATCTACATCATTAAAGAATTAATAATTATTTCATAAGCCAGATATCACATGTTTTCAGTTCTTTTTTTAAAGCACTTTTGTGAGCTAAGGTGGTTTTTTCTGCTGAGCGAGAGCAACATCCACACACCTGTGACTGCCCCAAATCCTGCAGAGAAATGAAGAGGCAGCTCAGGGTTTAGCAGTCAGGCTGATGAAGAGCTGTGGATTTCCTAGCAGGGTTACCTGTGCTAATACTGGCATGTGTGTCATGTTTTCATCTGGTCACTTCAGCAGGAATCAGCCTGAATCCTGACAAGCAGGATAGTTCATCCACAACTTCAGCCAAGACAGCTTCTACTTACCCTGGAGTGGCTATGGCACATCAGACCCAAATTTCCTGAATTTTTCCTAGAACTAGGGATAGCCAGGCTCCCTGTCCTATGCTAATCTACAATTGATTATTAATTCCAGAAGGTATGAAGTGCTTACAGAGGGACCTGCACAGATGTTCAAGTTTCTGAGCATCTTTCTAGAAAAGATCAAACTAGAGAAGGTACAGGGCAGTAACAGGGAATGTAAGATGTCACATGTCCAGTACAGAAAAGGCAATAAAACTTCCAGGGAAGAGTTTTTTGTAGGGATCTGGATGACTGCACTGATTTTTATGTCCCAGAAGCGCAGCAGGCCTTGGCCATGCCCCTCAGAAGGTGTGGGTCAGTTCTTCAGCTACCCTTAGCCACATGGTGCTTCTTGGACCCTTGCCCTGCTTCCCTCAGTGGCCTCTGCAATTCAGGTATTTCTGCTAATACAAGAAATACTCCCTGTCAACTTCTGCAGTGGATAAATGAAGTTTGAATCATGTATTCTTTACATATTTTTGTACCCAAAGCAGCAAGAAAAAGGGATACCTTAAAATACTGTTCAGACAAGCAGTGCATTGACCTGCCTCCAGCTAGAATCTCTCTTTGCTAGGCCTGAATCAGAAAGAGAAAAATAACAGGGTTTGCATAATGCTTCCTCTAAATGGCTACATTATTATTTTAAAGCATACTAAAATTCTTCTGGCTAGTGAGGGACTCAGTGGAAATTATGTATACCCAGGAAAGATGGTTTGTCCCCCAGTTACAAAGTAGAATGAGAGTTAGAAGCTTATAGAGTACAATTATAAAAGTTGTCAAATAACACAGTGGCCACCTATTTTGTTTTTAAGGATCATATCTATAAATTATATTTTAATGTGGTTTACAGTATTTTGAAACTTTGTATTGGTTCCAATATTTGTTTGAAAAAGTCAATATCTAACCTGAGAACTAACTAAAAATATAAAGTCATGAACAGGTCAAGTAGATTTAATTTCTGAGTCAGTCTTTTGAGTTAGCTTGAACTAACGGAATCATGACACTGACATTGTCAGAGTATTCCTGAAAGATTGTTCTGAGTGTATGGCTGCAATGTGCCTTGCAATTAAATTGATGTATTTCTGCTTTAGTTTGGATTTTGCTTTTTCTTTGACTTTGCACAGTTCTTCCAAAAATGTTTACTTTTCAGATATTTTGCACAGGGGAAAAATTATGCTCTATTCTGAAGGGAATGAATGACACAGTATCTAAGATCATACATCTAAGTCTCCACAGTGTGGAAACCCTGGGTATGCATTATTTTAGCAATTTACAACTGAGTTGAAATCCTGAACACTCTCCCTTGCAGTTTTTGCAACAATTTTCTGCTTTTATTGGAAATCCCATAAGTATTTTCAAAAGATCAAAACTCTTTTTCCCTTAAGCCTGATTTTCTGGTTTCCCATTTGAGCAATCATGACCAAAACCTGCCTCAGGTTTATGTCTGAATCCTCCTGGGAGGAGGTGCCTTGCCTTGTTGTGAGTTAGGAGCCAGTTCTCAGCCAGCCTGGCTCAGAAATCCAGCTGCAGATGCAGGCGCTCACTGGAATCGATCGAGGATGGCAGTGGTATCCTGCAGGATACCCATTTGAGCAATCATGACCAAAACCTGCTTCAGGTTTATGTGTGAACCTTCCTGGGAGGAGGTGCCTTGCATTGTTGTGAGTTAGGAGGCAGTTGAGGCTGGCTCTGAAATCCTGCTGCAGATGCAGGGCTCAGCGGAAGCAATCGAGGATGGCAGTGGTATCCTGCAGGATGTGTGTGACTGCTCAGTGGGGGCTTGATTTACACAGGGCCACATTATAGATTATACATTCTGGTCATTGTGGTATTGTTATTGCTGGGCTGGAGCTCAGCACAGGAAGTACATATAAGCACATTTGAAGTGATAACATCCACTCCTGTTTAAAAAGCAATATTTTATTCTCATACATAATGCAACATTTGCAAGGGAAAATAGATAATTTGCTAATTTAGTATGACTTGCAGGGAAAAAGCTGATTCATTATGGGAAGGCCACAACCAGCATTTACAAATAAATCCACTTAAACTTTTAATCTCTTTATTTTGGTTTTTTTTTTCAGTATGGACTGTAATCCAACATCAGGAAGGAGACAATGCATTGCCATCTGAAACACAACACTGATCAAAATAAGTTTTCAGTGTGCCACCAAAACCACATGCTAGGTTTCTGTTAAGGAGAATGAGTAATACCATTCTGGCTGTAAAGGTTGCTGTGAGTGGGTAATAATTCCATCTAACTGATAGGGCAGATTATGTATTCTGCAAGAAAATAAATAATCCCAGGCAAAATCTTGCCCTATTTCTTCAGCTCAGTAAGAAAGCCTACCCACCATACCCACTTAGCTGAAACTGCTCTATGCATACTTGTCTAACTTTAGGATTCAGGAACAGGTCTGTTCTCCATCCTACATGCCCAAACCAGCCTTGTTCAGGAACACATTGCCTCCAACCTTGGTGTGGAATGAGGAATCTGTTCCTGCTGCTGCTCCCAGGATGTGGGATGTGGGTTGACCCTCAGCTCTTGCAGCTGCAGACAGTGTGTCAAGGCCCTTCTCAGAGCCTCTTTCCCCATTTCTCTTGAAAAGTGTAGGCTTCAGACCTTTCTGTGCACCTAGGGGAAAATACTGACCCAGCCAGGGCTCACCCAAGTTCACTCATGGAAGGGGATATGGATCTGTTCAGAAGAGGAATGCAATCACCATTTCAAATTTTGTGTGCCAGCCTATTCTCCATTGACAGCACAAACTGACAGAACACAGGTAATATATTGTTCATCCAGTGCCTATTTCTTAGTTTGTTTTGCCAGGGAAAATAAATTAAAATTGGTATTAAGTTTCCTCCTTGTTCTTCCAGTAATAGAAAATTACCAGAGAAGAGAAAATAAGACAGAGATTTTGTTCTCTAGAAAGGCCTTCCAGCTCAGTGGATTTTTTTTTAATATTATGAAACATTCTTACTCGCCTTAATAGATGAGAAAAGTAACAGTAGAACTGTGAAACAAATTAATACATCAAAAATATTGACCCGTGGACCAGAGCTAAATGGATATTCATATTTGTGATAGTGTTGCAGATCAATAATCCAATGCTGTACTGATGCTATATTGTATACATTGATTTGTTGCAATGACAGTTATGGGTGAAGTGCTAAACAGAGACTGCAACATATAATAAAGGCCTGACCTACTAACAGATCTAATAAAAAACTCTAATAACATGTGACAAGCACATACATAAACTAATCCAATACCTAGTGATTTGTTTCACAGTTTCATGAAAAAACTTTTTATTGTATTCTGTCTTTATTACTTAACATTAAGAATACATTTTCCTTTATAAATTTTAAATGCTACTGGTCTGAAATTTTTGTGCAGACAGTCAAACTAACATTGAACAGAAGTAGTTTTTTCAGATGTCATACCTACAAAATTTTGAAGTTATAATCCTGCTGATGCCTCATGATATTAATATGCCTTTGCATTGGGGTAGCCTCGTTAGTCTTTTTTGGAAGTGTTACCTGCTTAAGCAAGATTTGATTTACAAAGTAATGCTAAGATATGTTTAATTTTAATTAAGTTCTTCACTATTTTCCTGAATAGGAATCTCTGTCCCTAGTTTTAACTTGTAATACCCTATTTAACAAAGGAGCAGCTTCAGTCATACTGAGAGTACTTAGGCAAGTTTTCACAGCTGATTGCTAGGATGAGAGCTGTAAAAACAAAGATAAGGTGAAGATCCTTTCTTGGAACACACTAGGATATGAGTCTCTATTTTTATTTGTAGTTCATATGTCTATTCAATAGACAATAATGACTTAAATATATTTATATTTTTGTGTGTCATTGGAGTCAAACAGCACATCTCCATGGCTGCAGCATGTGTGACTCTTCCTGTAGTACATTCAGGTTTTGTCTTGCATTAGGCAGTAAGACATGTTGCCTGCAAAAACATGACACAACTTGAAAAGGAGACTTATTTAATATGGGAAATTTATTTCATCCCTCTTTACATGACATCAAAATCACTGTGCCTTTAATCGTGACTATGGAAATTAAAATACCAGGCCACAGGATTTGCAATTAACTTGAGACATCCAGAGGAAATTCTGTAAGTTGCTTTAGTCTCTTTATTTTGCCTTTTCTGAAATCTGTCTGATTTTTGTTGGAGTTCATAAGAGCAATTGTTAGTGGAAATGTCTGTGTTTCCATTGAAGTGCTCTAACAAGCTTTCTGGTCTCACTTGAGCAGTGTAACAGAACACCCAAAACAACTGAGATGTCTTTAGGTCTTAGATATTTGGTTTAAATATTCTATTAAATACTTGAAAAGGTAAAAGTTCCTTAAGCATCAGAAGACAGAGAGTTTGAAGATTAGACTGAGCCATGCCTCCTGCATTTACTTCTCCAATAAATCTGTCAGGACACTGACCAGCTGGGCTGCCAGATGTACTCCTCCACATTTTGGGTAAGTAATCACTTGGGCCTGGGATCTTCTGGACAGGCTATGCCTGAAGCCATTTGCAGTTATTTTAGGTGACATGCTAAAGTGGTCAGCATAAGCTCAAAAGACTTTATCCAGCATTTTGACAGCATGCCAGAGGAAATTCCTTGGGATTCAGAGTCTAAGATTTCATTTCAATTAATTGTCAGAATGATGAATATTATTTATTCCACTCTAAGGCTCATTTTAATCTAAAACATGGTCAGATAGTGTCAGTGCAGGCAAAATGGTATTTCTTCCTACATAAAAGGCTATCTAGATATAATCCAGTTTGCTCTCCTGTCTCTAGATTTGGTCTGCAAGAATAACAAGAATGGAGACTGCAGCTGGCCTAGGATTCCTTGGCACTTGAACCTCATATAATTAGGCAAGTCTATTTTCCCACCAAATAAAATTATTAAAAGCAATAACATTATGAATTGAAACTCCTCAAAATTGTTAAATTCTGTCCGGTTTGGAAGAGGAGCTTTATCAGGCATTGGAGCCCAGTGGGCAGAGTGCTGGGCAGGGATTGAGAAATCTGAGTTCTCTTCCAAACTCTCCTGACTTTTAAATGACCTTGAGCTGTCACTTCTCTGAGCTACAGTTTCACAGTCTGTATGAGCAGGATAATAATCCTCCACAAAGGAGGAGAGAGTTGCTGAAGGAAGGATCTTTCCTTCCTTCACAACATTCCTTGCACTAGCCTGAGCTAGGTTCAGCTGTGGTTAGAGGTGGCCAGGATTTGGTCAATTCCTCATCTATTCCAGAAAAACTGGGAAATTTTCATTGTTAGACTCATTGCTTTCAGTTGTCTGTCAAAACACATTTTCATGTTAAAGGTCTTTCTTATCTTCAGACCATTACAAAATATCTCCAGAAAATTTCATTTTACTTAGTTATGCATTAATATTCACAGTTCACACTCCTGTTACTGGGAACTGCAAAGTGCCTCTCAGAATCATACAAATAATCACTTAACATGGATAATGTATCTTTGGCCTAAAAAAGAAAAAACTTTTGCAATATCACGATTGGTATATGTGGGGAAAAAAAATATCTGTTGGCTTATCTTGTAAGATATTTCAATTTGCCTTTTGGTTTGAAAAATTCCCCTTGAAAGGACAAATTTTTTTTTTCAAATTATATCTTGATTTTACACATTTTGTGTTAAAAGACAACAAGCTCTGTGCACAAAAAAGAACAGTCTACTTTCAAAACTGCTGAATGGTTTGACCTCAAGGGAATAGAAACTGTTGACTCATTGTTTTTACTGCATATAATATTAGTCCTTTGTCACATCCAGGGAATGACATCATCTTCCTCATTGTTAGCAGCAGGTTTGAATAACAGAAAAAGTGCAGCATTAGTTGTCTGCTGTGTTTTTTCTTAATAAATGAATGGATATCTGGTACTGAGAATCAGATGAGGGGTTTTGAGTAACATTTAGAAGGAGTTTGTGCCCAGACCCTGCAAAGAGCTTTGCTCCTGGCCACCATCTGCAGGAGCACAGAGCCTGCAGAGGGAACATCACTGATGGTTCTGGCTGCTCCAAAGTGATAAGAAGAGGCAGGGAAGAAGAGACTAAGCACAGAATGAAACAGATCTGTTCTTCAAGGTCAGTTTAGTAAAAGGAATCCCTGCACTTCTATGAATCATACTTCTCTGGAATCTAAATTTATGAAAAGTAATTATCTGAAAAGAAGTCATCTCTAGGACATGCAAACAAAAAAGGAACTGGTTATCTTCAAACTGCAGCATTATAAGTATTCCACCCGTTCCAAATTTTTATTCATGTCTATTAGTCTTCTACTCCCTATAACTGAAGCATCTATGTCCTAGTCTCAAAGAGTAATTCCTTATCAGAAGTATTTGGTTATATCTGCTTCATGGAAGAGGGACACATCATTATAGAGAGTGATCAAGCTGGTGGAATTCATCTTTGATGTGATAGATCACCTTCTTCTATGGCAAAGAAAGTTTTAAGTGTTGCTTCCTGAACAATAAATATTGCCAGTGAAACAGAGATTCCTTGAGAGTCTGACAAAGTGCCAAATCCTAATCTGCATTACCCACTGCCTCGAAGCTTTCCCAGGAAAATGTGATTATTTAACTATAAAATTATACCTTTGTGGTTCCAAAAATATTTATGCTGAAGATAACTTCCTGTGTTGAGAGAATGAATCAAACTACTTTGAAAAGCTGAAATCCATACAGCTGTGAGAGAGGCGCCCAGGCAGGAGGCTGGGAAAACTGGAAGCAATGGGTTAAGGAATCCAGAATGGCTTAATCACAGAGGTCCACATACCAAGGGTGGACTCAGGCAGGGGCTACACACATGGAAATACTTCTAGAATACCAGAGCTAGGAATGAAAACACAAGCCATGCTGGAAAAGATCAGATCAGACCTTGCTGACTTTGAAGCAGAAGAATCTCATGTATCACCTCTGCTCTCATGCAGGTGGAGAGACCTGCCTTGCATGTGAGTGGCTCAGATTGGAGCAGGTGCATCTATCCCAATTCCCATCCCAAACTTATATCCCAATTGTCAGACTTATCTGTTAGGAGAAGTAAGAAATGCTACACTTTTTTTCTTTATGTTTCCTATGGTTTTGCTATTTTATGTTCCAGTCCAGAGTTCAGCATTTCTGAAAGGTCTCAAGTAGCATGAATCTTGGTGAGGCCAAATCACTTGATTTTCCCTCACCCTGTTTAGAAGAGGCTTTACTTGGACCAAAGCAATAATGCCAGCCATTTCCCTTCATCCTTTAAAATTATTGGCCACCTCTAAAGAACTTGGCCTCTCTTTTGTGTCACTTTTTGACAACTCATTTGAGTTAAACAGGTTGCTGTGGCCAAATTAAATGCTTGGGAAATGGACCATACAATTAATTTGCAATAGTAAGTTGTCTCAGCATCATTTCTCTTCCTCTCGAGGGGAATGCTGGCTCAAGCAAAAGAAAAGATTAACGTAATAAAAATATTCTAAAGACATCCTGTTAATTGTCCCAAGCTCAGATGGTATTGTCTATTCTTCTGTTGTGCACAGCCAGCAAACAGTGTAAAATCCAGAATTCCTTCCCACCATGAAAGCAGAGCTTCAGTGCTACAGGATAATCCCTGCCTTTCTGGAAAGCAGATGAAAATGTGGCGTGGCAGAGCTTTGCTTTGGGTTTCAGAGGTGAGCTCAAATTTGCCCCATTTATGAATATAATAAGACTTGTTAATTTAGACACATCAGCAACTTTAGTTGAGAGAATAAAGTTTGTGAAAAAAAGGAAAATTGCAAGCAAAGTAACACAAATTTGGGGGGATTTTTTTTTTCTCTGAATATGCAAATGAGGCCTCCCATGTTTGTTTGGAGACAGAAAACACTTGAGGTTTTAAATTCAGCCAAACCAGAAACTTTCATTTACAAATACATTTGCAGTGTTGACCTTGAATATCACATTAAGTGGCAACAAATCTCATAGAAAAATAAGTTAATATATCAAATGCAACTCAGAAATATTCACAAGTGACTGAGTGAAGCCAAGCTTGCAGAAGAGTTGGATTAAACAAGAGGCTGTAATTCTCTATTTGCTCTAAAATTTCCATAATAAGGGCAAAGTCTGATTTTTGCTTATATGAAAATAGTCATAAAATATGTAAGAAAACACAGACTGTTGTTTGCTTCAGTTCCTGTAAACTAATCAGGCTGGATGATGAGTCTTCCTGTAAGTGGGAGCACTGCTGAATACTATGCATGAAACCCTGTTCCTCCCCTCACAAACAGCTCAAGCTTTGCCTATGTATCTGTGCAGAAAAATAAGTATTGACTTATTCACAAATTACTTTTTAGGCACTGGATTCCCAGAAATATATTTGTATAACAGCATTTAGAAGCAAATGAATGTGTTAATAACCGGGTTTTCTTTCATTTTATGGCCTTAAAGACACTTTGATCTTATAAAATCATGTTTGTCATCTCAGCTCCGGTGCTCGCTTCCTACCTGTTCATCTAAAATGAAATTTTGATGTCAATTCAATATGCTCCTTTTTATTTTATTTCAGACTGCCAATTAAGATGTTTCTTAGTATTTTATCAAACAAACAGGTCCCCTACAAGATGCTGACTTCTTCTCGGGGTGTTTTTTATGTCTTTCCCAAATGAAGTATTTTGGATGTGGTACAGTTTGTTCACATGTCAAACATAGATATTTTAATTCTGTCATTCCCCAGAACAGTAAAGGGAGAAAAAGGATCAGATGTTTTATCTGATTGTACTTTGATCAGGTTTTTCTCTGTTCTCAAAAAGAACAGTGTGGAGCTTCAATTGCTCCACAAAAAGCATTTAAGCATTTTTAGCTCTGAAAATATTTTAAAGACATCTCAGAAAAGCCAGACCTGACACTTAAGAGTTCTATTCATCTTAAAAAATACTCTCACTGTTTTACCATGGTCATAAATGACCATTTAGGATCTCCTGGTATTTAATCTCCATTAACTGGGAAAAACTTATGAGTAGGAGGCAAAATTGGACAAAATTTCACTTGCCATAATACTTCCTATTACTGTCCATCACTGACATAAGTGGGTGATGAAAAATGTCTGTAATTGTGCTTCGGGGTGCATTCTGATACATGACAGTCCAGGAAATATTGACACTGTGTGTGACACAGGTGGGAGAGATGTGTGAGCTTTCCCATCAGGGAATTTTGCTGGGTTTGAAGTATAAATTGAAACTAAAAATGTTAGTGATTAAGTTCATGGTGGCCATGGAAGGCTAGGGGCCGTGGGAGGGCTTGTGGTTTTTAACAGAAAAGGCAGAAAATGTTATTGGCAAACAAGAAAGTAATGCTGCCTTCCTTGTGTGATTCTCTTGCTATAGGCAGAGGGTGTTGCAGATTGTTCTGAACATTGAGAAATTCAAGAAAACAATACAACTCTGAAAGCCCAAAAGTTAGATTTCACTGTTTTCCAACTGCTTTTTACCTTCTCAAATTATACAGCAAAGATCCAGAGCCCAGACCTGTGGGAAATCTCTAAGGAGAAGTCTGAGAAAGGCATTCTTCAAAATAATTTACCATTTAGTTTCCTCAGCATGGTAGAAACTAGATAGAGCTGTGCTGTCTCCCCTCAGTCTTTCCATTTATAGAAAGTACTCAAAAACATATAAACCTTTTTGAAATGTTTGGGAGACTTCTCTGTGCTCCAAGGGAGCTGGTGTTCTCAATATTTATGATATGTACCCAAAAATGATTTCTCTCTTTTAGTGTCTCCAGTGCAAAATCATTACATTGCCAGGAATAAATTAAGCCTAACTTGTGGGGGGAAAAAATTGGATTCCATCATGTGTTTCATATTGTACCATTATGAAAATGGTATATTAAATTCAAATACTTCAATTGTACCATTAGATGTTGTCATTATGTGGCTGGCTAATTGATAGGTTATTCAAATGAACATTATAATTTTAGACTTCTTAGAAGCATCCATGTGAAGAATTTCCAAACTTCAGAGAAGTAAACTGGGTGCTAGGAAGGAAAAACATGTACTGAGAATATTTCCTAATGCATGTCACTGAAAAATCATTACATAACTGCCGTGTGCATTCCGGGACTTGGTGCAGTCTATTTTTAATAGCCGGTATGAAAGAACTTCCTGCTACTTTTGCTCTTTGAAAGCTGCTTTGTGGATCATTAGATCATGTTGTCAGGCCAAGTTTTCTGCTATCCTTAAACCTCAATTTTTCCTGGGTTTTTGGTTTTTTGTTTTTTGGGGTTTTTTTAAGGGGAAACTGTATCAGAAGGAAGAATGTGCTAAGCATAAGCTACCTTGGAGAGTAAGGTACATTGTGTAAGTGTTGAAGTGGTCCCAGAACTGAACACTGCCAGACCAGGCCTAGTATTAAACCCAAAAGTAATCTAAACATAACAAACACATGCATATTTTAAAAAGGCAAAAGAATTTGTATGCCAAACAACAGCACCTAGCAAAAATTTTCAACTTTCTGTTTATGAAAACAGATTTTTTTTTTTAAATTAGAGTAGTTTTCATTTCATACTGACCTCCAGTGTTATCACAGGTCACTGTTTTGACCATAATTTGGATAATCATGACCATTAAAACGAAGAATTTTGCTTAAATGCAATGAAAATTTTTCAAACACAGTCTGTGCAAGATATTTCAGGCTATTTTTACTGCAGAGAAAGTTCACAGCATTAGTGTAGTTTTGCTGTTAAAATCCCAGACAAACAGACTGATAGAGATGAGATGGCCACAGGGACCAACATTTTCACCTCCTCCGACTTCCAGCAAAACAAAGGCCACAGTACCTCCTGAATTAATTCATTTTCAAGCAAGAACATATCTTTTTAGGCAATGGTACATCCGAGTGACAGAGAACCCACTAAATCTGGTAAAAGTATTTAAAAGTATTAATTTTATAGCCAAAACTGTTTGTACTTGCAAATGGACAGGCAGTTCATTGTACATTGGAAAGGCCTTCTGTGACTCTCTCACTTTCACCTCTAGCAGAGGAATGGGATGACAATTCCCAATTCCCGTGCCCTGAATCACAGCTTTCAATGTTGGGAGCAGCCCCTGAGCTGCCTCAGTTTCCACAGAGGGCAAACAGTTGGCTGTGGGAGATATGGTGATGGTAAACTGCACTGATGAGAATATTTAGGAACCCCAAAGCTAACAAAATATTTGGACATCCTTTTCTGTCTCTTTGACATTAACCCACCAGAAGCAATTCCTTTCCCCCTTCACTCTGCTGTCTCTGTAAAATTTCATCTTCACAGAGTACTTTTAGATCATTTATTTCTGCACTTTTGTAGATCTTTCAAGTTGGTTTTGTTGCCAAAGAGAATGGTCCAGTCCTCAACTATACTGCTCCCAACTGAGTCTCAATTGAGCACACTCCACTCTCCCTCTTCACATCAGAACACTCTGGAACTATTTTCCTTTATTTTCATTTTATTTTCAGAGGAAATATCTTCACCCAAAAAGATGAAATCTGACTTAATTCTGCTTACTTCAATAAAGTTTTTATTAAGAAACTCATTGCAGGTCACCTAAAAGTCTTCCACTGCTCTGCTTAACCTCCCTCATAATTACATCTTGTTTTCAGTTGCTTGTCACTGTTTGGGCTGGTATTTTCCAAACCAAGCATTTGCCTCAGGTTTAATTTTTGGCAGTTGCCAGCTAAACCACTGTAGTAATTTTCAAGAACAAGGTTAAAAAAAAATATTTTGCCCATATTAAAAAATAATAATCTGGTTGCTTCATTCAGAAGTGTTGGTATCCCCCTTAGAGAAGGAATCTGAAATGGAACACCGTCACTGGTCTACTTTCATCCATGCACCTTTTAAGCAGCAACTTGGAATTTGGCAACACTGCTGCTGTGGTTTCACAGATGTGCATCCAAATGTAAAAAAAGTTAAAAGACTTAAAAAAAGAGAAAATTTTAGTTTGCATGTGATTGGTTAAGAATCATTGACTTTTATTATTTTGCTGAGTTTTCCAAAGGCCACCCGAGCTGTTGGAGCGTGCTCCGCATTCGGGGGCTTTTGGGGAGCAGTGGGACACAATCTGTGCCCAAGGCAGCGCCCCATGGCTGCTCCTGCCTTCCTGGGACAGCTGGGTGCCTCTCCTGCCTGTGCCACCTCCCTTTCTCCTGCTGAGAAAAGGAGGATGGGTCACAAAGATGAAAGAATTTGGGACGAGGCCTGCAACCAGGGAGCAGAAAGCGAGAGGAAGGAGGAGATGAGGACAGTAGAGTCCAAGGAGACAACTACTGCTGACCAGTAATAATTCTCCTGGGACCTCATGGACAGAAATCAGTTGTGGAAGCAGTTCTGCATGACTAGGGAAAAAAAGATTATACACATTTACATAAAGAGATTCTGCTATGCCATGGGAAAGGGTACGATATATTGGGTAAGGAGATTAATGAGCATCATGGAGGAAATAATTAAGAAAAAATAAGAGTTTGGATGTTCAGCTGAAGCAAGGGAAGCTAGGAGATGAAAACAGAGTGTGAAGTGTGTAAGAAGGCAGGAGGCAGGGAATGGAGAGATGGGTAAATAGCGTGGAAGGGAAAGAGCTGGGAGTTACCTTAAAACAGCACAGAGGAGAAAGAGAAGGCAGGAGCCAGGCAGAAGGAAGAGCATCAAGGGAAAGAAGGGGTGTGAGTACAGATTGAACTCTGAGACTAGGCTGATCTTCTGAGTCAGATATAAATGCAAATTGTGATTTATCTGTAATGGTATAGGAACAGGAATCAGGTATGACTAACATCTATAGCCACATTTTCTTTTCTTGTTAGAGATCTTTATCGCATATTCTGGATCTCGTGAGCCAGAGCCCTGGAGTTAAGGTGACCGCGTGTCATTATCTGTTTATTTTTCAGGCTTCCTCTCTCTGATTTTGTTAACAAACATTCAAGGGCCTAAAGTGCAATATACAGCTTTTTCTTTTTAATCACAGTAAAAAGTATTTCTGCAAAATCCATTTGAAAATGCTGCAAGTAATTTTGAAATGATAGGTAGGGCTGCCAGCAGTGTCCCTCACTGGCAGAGCACAGCAAGGCCCTGCATTCAGCCTGATGGCCTTTCACTGTGGGTGTTTGTCCTCTAAGAGGGCTTGCACCATCCCCATTACACTGTGTGTAATTCATCACAGGGGTCAGCAGCCCTGCCTTGGCAATTTTGCCTCCCAACACGGCCTGGAGATGCAGGAGCAGAGTGGGAAAGGGCTGGGTGCTGCCCACGGGCAAAGCAGAGCTGAAGGTCACTGAGCAGCAGCCAGGGAGGGGACTGGGAGGTGTCCTGCCCCCCTTTTAAATGTTCTCTCTGCTGGAGTTGCAGAGACACCAGTTCTACTCCTCCAGTGGCAAAACAGGGGGAAACATTGAAATTTGCCCCTAGCGTGGTGATTTAGCTTGCAAGCATTTGCCATTTATGTTAAATTCCAGTTTTTTAAATATAAATGGCAAATGCTTCCCCACAAAGAGTGTGTCTGGTCTGTCACATTTTCTGCAAGCTGAAGGCAAACTTTGCAGAACTGAGCTTTACTTTCCTTTTGAGAATGAAAGCAGCACTGCTGTCAGAAGATTGAGTTGTTGGTGTATACCAGGTGATAGAAAAAATTACTCTGCACATGGTCTGACTTTTTTTTTTTATATATACTTGGGATCTGCAGGTGTCGATTTGCTGTCTGTTTATCTGTTTGTCATACTGATAGCTTAAATCCACAAACTACACTTCTAATAACAGCTCCTAGGGAGAAGGTTGCTGTTACTGCTTGGTTCCTCCTAAAGATTAAACAGAGCTAAAAGTTGGTACATTGACCTCTTGCTTCTTGAGGCCGATCTCTGTTCAGATTCTGACCTACGTCCTGGCTAAAAACGTGTTCAACCTTTTCTTAATTTGTAGTAGATACTTGTGTACATTACAAAATCCTCTCGCAATTTGGCAAATTAAGTTGTCTGTGGTTAGCTCTGGAATTGCAGAGATATTGCAGTGCATGCAGCATTGCATAATGAGGTTCCCCAGACTTTCCTTACTCGAGTGAGTAACAGCAACTCTTATCTCAGCGAGCATCGGATTCGTCCCGTTTTTGAGAAAAGAATTAGTGTCAAATATACGATGGGCATGTTATGCCTTGTGGCTGCAATGTTGTTTCAATTAACTTCCCTGAATATACCACAATGAAAAGTGTCAGCTTTTTGCCTCAGAGGCCTATAATTAGATTAAATGAATACTGTTAATTATCTACTACCTTCTTTACACAAAACAGTACGTTTCCATAAATTAAAATGCTCGTACAGGAAGGAAATTGTTGTTCTCTGTAATAGATGCATACAGTGCTGGATTGTGAATACTGTGACTGTATCAAAGTGTAGCACAGCTCTGCAGCCCTTATTTTACAGGAGCTAAAACAAATTACATCTGAAAAATCCACAGACAGCACACTATTCTAAAGCATATATGTTGGTGCAAGGAGGTGATATTACTAAATGTTACAGCTCTCCTGAAACAAATACACTTCTCTCTTTAACAGATGTTCTCTATAAAATTCTCTTAGGGAGATTAAATACAGCTTTGTTTGTGTACCTACAGTCACACCCTCAAGGACTATGTTATGTACAGAGAAAAAAACTGCTTTTTCTAGCAGAGTGTACTTCTCCTTTCAGAAAAATTTTAGAAGTCCATTCTGTAGGAAGCATTTACAATTAACATCTTGGTTTCCAGGCCTGTGTATTTTCCAGCTAGTGTGGACTGAACATCTCCTCTGCCTGTTCTCCAGCATTGCTAGATGCAAGCAAAAGTTCCTGACTGATCAATTCAGTCCCATCCTGGCATGCCTGATTTCGTAGTGCAGATTTTCAAATGGTGGTACATCACCTCTAGGGTAACTGATCTGAAGCAGAAAGTACTCTTTTTTGATTTGACAAAGTGTATCCCAATGTCCCTATTTCCATCAGAATAGATGTTAATAACTTCAGGCCTGAACATGGATCCTCCCTCACCAGAAAATTACAATTAACTTTAGCAGAAGCCCTCATTCGGGCCTGCAATATACTCTGCATATAAATGTGATCTGTACCCAGGACTGCTCTTGTGTTTCATTAAGGTCAAACCCTGAAAAGCTTTTGTATACTCAGTGTTCCTACAAGGCATCACATTTTATTGTGGTTTGTGTTGTGTATCTTTTCCTTTAAATGTTCATTAGCTCCGTGTATGTAAAAGTGTTCCTTAAAATATCATTGTGCTGGTAATAATCTTAATATTGAGGAGTGAAGAGGGCTGTATTGCAGTAGAAATGCTGCCCCGTTTCCTCCTCTCAGGGTGTAACAGGAGAAAGAAAGACCATCTTGATAGGCACTATCTGCTGAAGGAAAACTTTCAGAGGAGCTGTGAATCGACTTTAACCTTTTAGTGGCTGCACTGTGAAGAAAATGTTTCAAGCTTCCTACCCCGAATTAGGCTTCTTTAATTTAAAAGATTGATAAATGCTAGTGGCCCTCATAATTACTGCTGCAAAGACCAGAAAACAGTTACAGAGGAACAAAGAAATGCAACTGGAAACATGGTTCAGTGGTCTTGTACTTCCCTGAAAAGCTGATTATACTTTTGGCTGATTCATTTTCTTTCAGAGGGAATTTACCCTTTCTGGCAGTTTGAGTCGGGTTGCACCAACAGCACAAAATGTATCTGGGGATGAGGAAATTGGCTCGGGGTCCTCTCTCTGTGTGTCAAACTGAAATTTGCCACCGAGCTCAAGATTTTGTCTTTTAGCCCCTGAGTGCCCCTTGTTTGGTCAGATTCAGAAGCCATTTTAACACTAGTTTAAAAATAGAGCCATTTCATTTGTGCTTTTGCAGGTGCCTTGCCCAATTCCATGCTTTCCCTGCATGACTTATCTTGTAGGATAAGCACTAATCAAAGGTCAAGGTTATTCTGAAGTATCCAGCATAGGAGAGTTCTCTTTCTCGTAGATCCTTAAGCTGAACTTCGCACAATTATAACTGATACTGTGCCGAGAGGTAATTCAAACAGGGGAAAAGTACAAAATGACAAGCAGGAACCTTTGGCACTGTAAAATGTCCCTGGTGATTTGTACTTAGTGCTTCTTCAAAACGCAGAAGCCATTTTACCACTCAGGGCCATGGCAGAAGTGAATTATTATTTTTTTCCGAGTGGGGCTCTGCAGATCAGGGCTCCAGAGCCAGGCTTGGCACATGTGGCTCTCAGAAATGTGCCATGTACTTTACATCCGAAGATAATTTTCTCGCCTCTGGGACACAGAAGACAAGAAGCGTGGATTTTTCCTCCCCCCTCTCTCCCCTGTCTGATTTTAAAATCAAACACAAGGTCATGCATGAAAAGCTCCGGCTGGGAGATACACCTTGCTACCCGTTTTTTTAAGGAAACCTGGAGACAAACCTGCTTGGTTTTTGCCTTCTACGTGAGCTGCGGTGGGAGAAGATGCTTCTGCATCCCTGGGCGCGGGGCCGGGGGAGGAGAGCCCGGCGCAGCAGCGGGAGCCCCGCCGCCGCCGCCCGGCAGCGGCCGCAAAGATGCGTTAGAAACATCCCCCGGCGAGACGTGGCTCCCTTCTCTGTACTCACCGCGGCCGCGAAAGCACCGGAGTTTCGCTGGGGAGACTCCAGTCCGGGCTGAAGGGAGAGGGAGGAAAGGGAGGGGAAAAGAGAAAAGAGAGGGGAAAAAAAAAAAAAAAAAAAAAAAAAGGAAGAAGGAGAGGATAGAAAGAAAGAAAAAAAAAAGGGGGCGCAGTGGAAGTTGCGGCGGCGGCGGGAGAGAGGCGGCGGGGCCGGCCGGGGTGCCCGAGCCCCGGGGCCGCGCTGCGCTGCCCGGCCGGCGGCAGCCCCGGGCCTGGCGGCGGGGACCGGCGCGCAGCGAAGCGGCGGCGGAGCCCGCGGAGGAAACTAAATAAATAAAATCAGACTGTTATTTAAGGCGCGTAAATTTAAAATTATTTGGACAGGAAGAGCAAGGGGAGCGGAGCCGCAGGAGCCAAAGTAACGGTTTCGGAGCCGGGCGCGGCCCCCCCGCCCCGCGGCCCCGCGCCCCGGCGCTCCCCGGGGGCCGCCCGACCTGCCCGCACCGCGGCCGGCGCGACCCTCCCTCCTCCCCGGGGACCCCGCCGAGCCCTCCGGGAGCACCGACATTTTGAGTGCCTCCGTGGTGGGGCAGGCTGTGCTGAGAGCCGGTGAGAAATCTTTCTTTCTCTCTCTCCTTCTTTCTCGTTTTTATAAATTTTTTTTTTTTATTCCCCACCCCCCCCCTCCCCAAGCACAGGATAATAATCCCCACGGATAAATGTAAAAGCTTTCCGCCCCTCGCTTTTTCGAGGGAATTTCAGCACTTTAGTCAGGAGATAATAATGTCTGGCTGCTTCTGGCTGCCCAGTGAATTCCCAGGTACATTTGTGGAAGAAAACCTTTTCTTTCTTTTAGAACATGAAAAGTGGTGGTTTTCTCCTGTGTTAACTCTTTCTTCATGTGAACAATGCAATGGCATTTCCTAAGGAGCTAATATCTTACCCCACCATGGAATAAATCATTGATTCCATTCTTCTCCCCACACTAAAAGCTGGAAAGAAAGTATTTTCCTGTACTTAAATGTGCTGTGGCTTATTGCACTGGAGAGTGAGGAAAATTCACCTTCAAATAGCTTCTCATTCACTCTCCCCCGGCTAAGGGCAGGGCAGTGCCAGGGTTAGCCCTGCACCTCTGCCCCTCTCTCCCAGCACCCACAGATCGGGTATTTCACCCTCTCACGGTGCTGCTGCCACAGATCAAACTCTCTTCGTTCCCTGTAGGATCCCTTTAGGATCTGCCCCTTTCCAAAAGGAGCTCAGCAGCCCCCGCCGTTGTTCCGAGGATAATTTAGAAACAAAGGTCAAGTGTAACAGCTTTGCTCATCCGTGTAACTGAAATAGGGGAGAGGGCTGTTGCCCCACAGTTGTGTCCTCACGCAGCCTGGTCACTGTGAATCCTGGTACAGCTACATTTTATGCTCTATTTCTTCACATTTTTCTGTGCTTGCTGTATTTGTTTCTATTTATACCTCTCATCTCGATACTGCACTCTTTGCTGCCGATTCCTGGGCTGCTGCAGGGCGATCTCTGCTCCTGCCTGGAGACTTACTTGGCAGTTGGTTTATGTCTCAATAAAAGCTCTCAAAAATCTTCAATTCAATCTCACACGCTGCAGTTTTGCATCTCTGGGTAAATATGTTTGTCGACATTTTCAGGAATACGAGAGTTTTTGAAACTGGACTTTTTGATGTTGCCAAAATACTGGGGGGAAAGCGCCAAAGCAATTTCTGAAACCACAGGCGATATTACAATCTTTTTTAGGTGTCAAGATTCTCTATTAATGAGACTTGCATTATATTATTTTCTCCCCGCTCAGTAAATATAAAGACTTTTGGAGGAAAGCCATTCCCCAGCAACCAGGCACCTTTTGTCACTGACAAACCCTGTAAGGTGCGTGTAACCCACCAGCTGACTGCTTTCTTTGGTTTCCTAGAGGCTCTTTGCAGTAACTATTAACTTCCTGGGATAATAGAGAGCAATTTTTGCTTTCCAAGTATCTAACTAGGAATTTCAATTGATCGTCTCGTTGAGGGGCTCACAGAGAAAGCGCAGCAGTGAAATCAGATAAAACACACCTTTAAACCAGACTATCAGCCGTGACTCAGCCGCCGAGGCTTTGGGCATGGCCGGGGGGTGATTCGTCCTGGCTTTAACCCTGAACTCCTGGCACGCAATAAAAGCCGCTATTTCTGACTAGGCGGGGCATTTTTCTCGGAAGAGAAGTTGTTCTTATTAAGCCACTGCTTAAACTTCACCTTAGTGTAAATGAAATGCTGATGAAGCTCCAAACGGGTTTGGAATGGTTTTTTTAGTAGCACGGGTGAAAAAAAAAACCCACATAAAAAACCAAACGTGAGAAAGCTGGATATTACCTTCTGGTGTAGCACGGAATTCCTCTTTGTGAGAGGAAAAGCTTGGAGCATCCTCCAGGACACGAGGAAAGGAAGATGGAAAGCAACACAGAGCGATTGGGGTCACTTCACCTCGGGGACCTGTGGATTATGTTGCTCGGTTTAATATTTCAGGTGGTTTAGTGCTCTTTCTACCGGGAATGTTGGGGTTATTTCCCCAAAAATTCTTATGTGCTGTGCTGCTCCGATTAATAATCATGGCACAATTTTTCATATTTCACAGAGGTTTTTAATCAGAACACAGCAGTGTGACAGAGCTTATAGTAAATGTGACAGACAGTTTCAGCAAGTTTTTTTTAACTTGAAAATGTAGTAACTGATTTTGTGGGGCTAAATAAAAAAAAAAAAAAAGTTAAAAACTAAACTAATGTATTCCCTCTCCTCTTTTACGTGCTATTTAAAGTAGTATTCATTTTGCATTGATTTAAAACCTTCTATTTTGTACGACTGAAATGTGGACTATTCAAAATGAAGCACTTTAAACTGCCCATCTGCCCAATAAGTAGATCTGTACAAATGTTAAAAGTTTCATAATAGACTCTTCCCGATACGGTGCTGAGCATCGTTAGCTCCTGTTGGGGCTGGAGAGGCAAATGAGTTTCAGTCTGGTGAATACTCTCAACTCTCTGTTGCAATAGAAAATTTCCAATGGTTAAATTGTGTTTTAGGTGCAAGCAATAACTTAACTTCACAAATATCAAAAGTGCTGCTTCCTAAATGTCACCTTATTCAAATGTTCTTGTTTTGTGAGATGCTGTCATTAAAATAGTTTATTTCCAGACACAACAGAATATTGATGGAAAGCAAATATTACTTAGAGAACATCTAAACTGCAATCAGCAGATGAAGCGACCAGAAGTGTTGCATTGCAGCTTTCGTGTCCTCTTTGACAATGGTTCTCTGCTGCTTGTTTTGAAACTAGAAAAAAAAACGTCCTCTGCAGTGCACAGTAAACACGAACTACTAAACTGAGCTGTTTAAAACCTCTGGCACTCGAAGAAACACCACTTATACTGTTTCTGGTAACTAAATTCAAAACCAGATTGGTGAAAGTTTAAATACACAAAGAGGAAAAGTGTCATGTAAATTTAGAAAGTAAGTGACCTAGTTCTACAAGCTCTTGTTAGTGACAAAATACAGTTACTGCCTAAAGCATCTAAGAGCCATCCACTGTCCTGAGGCCACGCAGCCTTTAACTTCCAGCTCTGCCTGTGCAGGGGCTGCAGGTGACCCCTTTTTAAAAGGATGTTTTTAGCTAAAACAGGACCTCAGACTCTTGAGCCTGACCGAAAGGGGTGGGGGGAGTGAGGAGAAGGGAGGGGTGCATTGAGAGGTGGGAGAAATCACAGTAAACTATTTCCTTTTCTTTAAAGTCCAGCAATATTAAGCAAGTGAATAGTAGCTCTTGTATTAATGACTTGATACGAATGACCTAAAATAAATTGTAAAAGTTGATACTGGAAAACTAGATATGAGCAACCAACATACACACGGACGAGCCTGGGAGTACTGTGTAAAGTGAAAGGTACAGAAAACTGCTGGGAGCATGGATTTAAAACGTTTCCATTGTCTAAAAACCCACCTCTGGAATTTCTTGAGACTTACACTACCAGCTGTTCAGAAGGAAAAAAAATAAAAAAAATGTGGCAACGAATGTTAAAAAGGAGGGAAACACCCCGAGAAGTCTGCACACGCTCAGGTCCGAGGGAGCCGCCGTGCCGGCGGGGTTCAGTCCATGCTGGGCGGGAAGGAGCTGCTGGCCTCCAGGAGCTGCACCACGGCTGCCCTGCGGTAGAGCTTGGCCAGGTCGTAGGCGGTGGCGCCGCGCTTGTTCTGGTGGCCCACCTTGCACTCGGAGCGCGCCAGCAGCAGCTCCACCACCCGCACGTGGCCCTCCTGCGCCGCCAGGTGCAGCGGCAGGTTGCCGTCGTTGTCCTCGATGTTAACATCGGCTTTGAACTCCAGCAGAGTCTGCAAAGTGTCCAGAAAGCCCTCCCTGGCCACGTCGTGGATGACGGCGAAGCCGGTGCTGTCCTTCAGGTTGGGGTTCGCCCCGTTACTGAGCAGCCGCCGGGCGATTTCGGGGTTGCCGAGTTTCATCACCTGGGAAAGAGAGAGGAGAATTGGATACCGCGGGTGGGGGTTTGCTCCAGCACTGCCTCCCGTCCTCCTTCTCATCCCTGGCTTTTGTCAGAGCCCAATTCTCATTTAAAGCAGACAGAGGAGACTCGCCATAGAGCTAATGACACACCAGAACGTCTCGTTTTTCATGTATTTGTTACTGAACTCGGTGAAATTGTGAGAGATGTTATCATTTCGGTGGTCATAGCTTTCTGCCTCGGAGAGGTTAATGCCTGAAATAGCACAGAATGGCATATAACAACTTTTTTTTTTTTTTTTTTCCCCTAACGAGGGTCATCTTAAAATACAAAAATTAAGTATAGGTCGGTTTTATTTGCCTAAGTATTGAGACACTTCTGCATTACTGTTTAATCTTGTTAAACAGCAAATATAGGGTCTCTGAGGAACAGATATTTTACCCAAGCAACAGCAAATGTAGAATGTGTTTTTACAAGCTTTCAGGTGTTTACATTGTCTGTGCATTATCATAAAACAAATATTTGGACTATACCATAGCTCTATCTGTTGAGAAACATAAATGTTAAAAGAAATTCTTCTCCCCAATATTTGTGTTTCATTAGGTCACCCAAAAAGGAAAAGTCCAAAGGAATGTTTCAAAGTTACAGAAATTGTCTTCTAAAATCAGTATATTATATTATACTTTCACAACCTTTCTATAAGTAAACTGTGGCTATGTTCTGTCGTTAAAACATCCCTTAAAAAAAAATACAACAACAACAATAATTGGATTTTCTGACTGTTTCTCTCAGGGAAAAAAAAAAAAAAAGCTTCTTTCAATTTTCTCAATTGCACCATAAAACTATCATAATTAGAACACAAATCTCTCTTATTTGTAACTTAACTGCTTGCACCGATTTCCTTGTAATTCCTGATTTTTTGTTTGCACACTTTCCAAAAATGAACACTGTAATGTATATTGTGTAATCTCTAGCCTATAGGCAGTATTTTCCTGTCCTTGTAACTAATCTCATTGTAAGTACAAAATTCGAAAAAAACCCAACTCTCTTCGATTTCCTCAGAGAGAGATTCACACATTGATTTGAAAATCTTGATTAATTAAAAAAAATCAGCATAAACGAGCATTACAGTGCATTAGATTTAGCTTAAGGTACAATTTCTACAGAGGTTTGCTGAAATTCTCTCCTGACGAAAAATACATATCAAGTTTTTAAAGAAAAACAAGATATAATAAATACATTTATGTACAGCGTTTGAAGTGTAAAGAAGCCCAGCACATTATAACCACAGACAGGAGCAAAAGTGCAGATAAGACAGGCTGGGATTCAGGGAAAGAGATCTCTCTGTGCCCCAAGGCTTCCAGCTCCCGACTTCCAGCCAGTTCTTTCACTTCTGACAGAGATGGAAGCGATGTAAAAGAAAACAAGATCATTGTGATCTCTCTTTGTTTAGTAAAAACCGGACATTCTGATCTCTTTTTGAGAGCCCAGGCTGCATTATTTGTGAATTCAAAACATATATTTGGGTTAAGTGGGAGTTTTCAGTGTTCAGGCCAGGGGACTGAAGGCTTCAGTTAAAGATGCGAGGGGGAGAAAACACAAAAAAAAGGTGGTGCTTTTTGGCCGTGGGCTACAACTGAACAGCAAATGCCTCCTATATTTTGCAAAATAATGTTAGGGGGGAGGGAGGAGAAGAAGTAAAAAGCATTAATTTAATAAATCTGACAAAGAGCATAAGGGCAGGAGATGTATTTGAGGCCTGCATAGGTACACTTCACCAGAAATAAAAAGGACAGAGCAAGACAAGCCGAGTAGTTGTTTAATTAAACATAAATGCAGAGGAAAAATATAAATTCATTGACATTAATAAAGGAGCATTCTCTCCGTTGTAATTGAGAGAGAGATTACAGAGAGATTATCTCACTCTTGCAGAGTGCACTGAGTGAGAAGTCTTTCGAGTGTGGCCAGGCACCCACAGCACATTTTAGGATGATACATATTGAAAATAAGTCGGCAGATTCTCCTGCTTTGGTTTTTGTGGTGGTTCATTAGCTCAGTTGCTATAATCCCTAAGAAGTATTGTTAGGGCACAGATGCATATATAATGCAGCTGGATGCTATGTAATTGTGTAAAATATACCTTAATTCAGGATATGGGCAGTTAGCTGCTTTTAGGAAAAATATCCAGCATTCCTGTAGGACAAATCGGTTTTCAGCCCCCTTGTCCCGAGGATAAATCAACTAGCTAAATGTTTCCTGCTTTCTTAAAGAATTTAGCTTGTCTAAGTTTTTAATTTAAACCCTTTCACTCTCTTAAAACTTGCTGCAAGTGCCTGCACTGCCATGCGATGCCCTATTTAGGTGTTAACAGGACAGCGAGGAGCTCACAGATCTCCAGCTTCAGCGAAATTATCAAAAAAGGTTCATTCCTGCATTATCAGCAGAAGGTGCTTATTTTCCAGCTTTAACATGTTGATGTTAAGCCAAAAAGCTGTAAATATCTCGAGTACACTCACAGGTTCTATGCTGTCTAAAAAACTACCTTCAGAAATTATTACCATGGTTTTGGGGGAAGGGGGAAGAGGGGTTAAAAACCAATTTTACTAATGTGTGAAATGAAAAAGAGCTATAGCTCCACTTCCACATTGTATTACTTATAACTTAAGTAAAAATAACCACACTTATTTTCCCTCTGGATTTATAAATCACATCTTTCACTATTTGGAAGGTATTCTAGCCTTTTTGCCATCATTATCTGATAATATTAAATGCAAAATCTTTCATCAGCTACAATACTTAGCAGTTGGACGAGTTCCAACTCCTGCCTGCACAACTACACAGTTAAAAATTAGGACACAGAACCCTATACGATCAGAAAGGAAATAACTGGAAGCAGTGCCCTGGTAGCCGAACAGAAAAAAGCAAATATTAAAGTTTTGAATATGAATGAAAAAGCAAGTGATTCAGCTGGAACCCTGGCTCGCAGGGCTAGCTCTTAATGTACATCGGAGGTCCTCGCTTCTGAGCAGCATGATTCCCAATGAGAAAGGTCATTCCCACAAACAGAGCATAAAGGAAAAGTACCATCCACAGCAGACCCCAGAACCCAGACGAGCCACACTTTAAAAGCACATTGCAGGGGAAAAAAAAAAAAAAAAAAAAGAAAGAAAGAAAAAAAAAGGAAGGAAAAAAGATAAAAATCCTAAGCTTCAGAAAACAGAACATTTGTGTTTACAGACCTGCTATGAAATCCTGCTCACCTAAGCTGATTTCTTTCCATCTCAGCTCTCTCATTCCTTGCCTCCTCCCAACGAAGTTAGCAAATATTAGCAAACTCGTAGCCCGTTTGACATTGAGGGTGATCCCCGATTGAAAGAATGGTTTTGACCACTTTTATTTCAAGTACGTCATTTTAGGGAGTTGGAGCCACTAAACTTATAAAATATGGCATCCAACGAGTTTGAAAAAACACTCGAATTTCATCCACCAGCCTGCTTAAAACGTTGTCTTTTTTGGAAACCCGGGTCACGTAGGTACCAGTGATGAAATATTTTCTCCCTCTCTGGATACCAACCTGCAGCGCAGTCCTCCCAAATCCATTTTGTGCATTGACGTTTACATTCTTTTGCAACAAATTAGTAAGTTGCACTAGGTCCCCCTTGGCAGCCGCGGACGCCAGCTCGTTCCCAGAAGGCTCGGCCATTCTTTAGGGTGACTGACGATCGGAAAAAAGATGAGATTTTTTTTTTTTTTTTTTAACCAGGCATGGCATCGGAGACTGACAGAAGGATTGGGATGGTTAATCTTCTGGAGTAAGACCTTGTAGTAAATACTCGTAAAAAACCTCCTTGCCAAGAGCCCGCCCCTAACTCACACGTGATTATTCAGCAAAACTGCAGCTCCACTTGAAGCAAGATTTCTTTGCTTCCACATATAGAGTAACTCTTATTAAAGACTTCGGCCACTTTCGCGGGGGGAGGGGGGGAACAGATTAACAGCTAGGCAAGATATTGTATGTGTTATAGGTAACATATATATACACGTACACCGGAGACTCACTCAGACCTGAGATCTTGGAAGAAGAAGACAACCCACCCTGTTCACAGCCGGTTTCTGAAACTTAGCAGCAGCAGCAGCTCGGAGGAAAGGTCTCCTGTAGCAGTGTGCATCCAACTCCCGCTCGGGATCCCCCCCTTCATCCCTCTCCGTCGGCTCAGTCCGGGCCCAGCAGGGAAGGGAAGGACGAGCCGCGCCCGCGGAGGGCCGGGCGCGGTGGCGGCGGCTGTCCCGGCGCCCAGCTCGCTCTCTCGGCGCTCTCGCTCCCCGCAGCAGCAGCAGCAGCAGCAGCAGCTTCACTCCCGCGGCCCCGCGCAGCCTCCGCGCAGCGGGCGGGCGCGATCCCGGCCGGCGGCCGCCCCCGGCGGCGGCGGCTCCGGAGCATCCAGGAGGGCGGCGGGCGGCGCGGGGGGGCTGCCGCGAACCGCCGCCCGCGCTCAGGGCGTGGAGGAGCCGCGGCGCGGAGCCGTCTCCGCCGTCCTTCCTCCGCCGGGGTCCCTCCGCCGGGGTCCCGCCGCCGCTGTCCGCGCTCCGCCGGGCGCTCCCCGGGACAGCCGCCGCTCCCGCCGCGGCCGCGGGGCGCGGGCAGAGCTCCTGGCGGGGGCAGGGGCTGCGCTGGTGCCGCCGCTGCCCTGGCCCGGCCGCGCTCGCAGCCGCACTGACAGCCCCGCTCGCCTCCTCTTCCAACTTCGCGAAATAAAGCTGCACTTGCCGGTCCGCGGCCGCCGCCTCCGCCCGCGGCTTTGCGCTCCCCCTTTTTTAAGCGCAAACAATCGCTACTTCTGTTTCCTAAGGACACGAAGCCGGTTTCTCTCTCCTTTTTTTTTTTTCCCCTTCTTTTTTTTTTTTTTTTTTTTTTTTTTTTTAACCTCATCAGCTTTTTTTGAAAAGAAAAAAAATTTGAGCGCTTTTTGAGTTGAAACACCCGCCCACATTTTAACGGCAGAGATTTAAGGAGGCGCGGCGGAGTTCGGGCAGGAAGGCCTGCAGCGGCTCCCGCCCGCCCCTCGCCCGGCCCCGCCGCGCTCCGGCCGCCGCCGCCGCCGCAGCTCCGCGGCGCCCGGTGCCGTCCCCTCGCCGCGCAGCCCGGGCACGGCTCCGCCACGGCCAGCGCAGCCCGGCTGCTTTTAGCGGCAGCGCTGCTGAGGCCTAGGGGGGGTGAAAATGAAAGGAAAAGGAGGCTGTAGCAGCGGGAGCCGCCGCACCCCGGCGGGAGGAGCGGGATCGGGGGAGCTTGGCAGGCGGGAGGGCGGCCTCTGCCGCGGCGCTGCCCGCAGCTTCTCCCCGGCGGTCTCCACCTGCCCGCGGGGGGAGCGGAGCCGGCTCCGGTGCCGGCCCCTTGGCCCCGGCCGGGCGCCCCGCGGGCAGCGGCTCCGCGCTCGGGCCGCCCCGGCAGCGGCGCGGGCTCCTCTCCCATCCTGAGGACAAGGTCAAGGATGAAGGGTCAATGTCAAGTTGTCTTAGCGGTGGAAGGCGACCGTCCACGGCAGCGCTCCTTGCTTCCCGCGTTTCTGGTGTCCTTGATTGATTCGAAAGTGCCATTTTGAAGGGGAGCCGCGCCCGGGCACCAAGAAGACGCGAGGACTTCGCTTTTCCTTCCCAGGGCGAAGAAGTGAGGATGGTACAGGACGGGGATGTCACCGCCACTCTGCCTAACACTGTTTAGTGTCTTAAAGTGCTTTAATGGCTGGATTGCTTTAGGTTTCAGGGACCCTCGGAGGACTGCGTTCTGCCAAGCGAACCCTCCGAGAGGTAAGCAGCGATGTCATGGCTCCCTGATAAGCACACGTAACCCGTCGCTCGCAGGGGCAATCTGCACGTCTGTTTTCTGCGTGGACGCCACGGGAAAGTGATTTTTGAACGTAAACAGGCGAGACAGCTCGGGGAGGTGCGTTAGGGAGGGAACCTGCGGCGGGTGCAGCTCCCGCAGCGCTGCCCTGCGGGGGGAACCTGCGGCTGGCAGCCGGGCCGGGGCCCGAGGTGGGCCGTCCAACACAGCCGGTTCTACAGCAGTGGATCTGCAGCTGAACGAAGCCAGACTTCTCTGTCTGGCTTTCCTCTCAGCTTCGGTTGCGTTTTGCTTTGCAGTTGTATTTTCCTGTACTGATTCCCCCATCCACGCTTGTTTGCGAGTATTACAAAGGTGACAAGTGTGAGCTGCCTACACACGAAGCAGGGAAAACAGCTTTGTTCAGTTTATCAACTGACCCTCCACTCCCATTCCCACTAAAGGAGAGAAAAACCACGTGTATTTTAAGGGCCTCATTGTGGTAATTCTCGTCCAGAAGCAATATTGCTTTTTTTCCCCTCCTTTTCCCCCCATTTTTTAAAAGCGAAAATATAAATTATAACTTCCCTCAAAGTTAGCTCTAGAAATATATGTATTCAAATACAGTTGCTTTTCTGCATAAAGAGGGAATTTATAGGTAAAACTTGGATTATTCAGTCAGATGGCTTATAAATTACTTATTTTGTGACTAATTACTGCCTAAAATCCACAGGCTTTGGTGTTACCTGTTGCTAACTTGGTGCAAAATTAGACCTGCAAATATTACAACAGTCTCACACTATTTTTTGTTGGTTTATGGTTCAGAATAAAGCTTCTATCTTCTGTTAATCACACCACATAGCAAAATAATTAAGTGAAGTGTAGCTGGAGTGCTGCAGGCCTCCTGCAAGTAAAGCTGCCTGGCCAGAAATTGCCACCAAACTTCCTCTGCCGTGCAGGTCTGTCAAAAGTCTTTGCAGAAAGCAGTTCAATAATCCTGATCATTTCCTCTCACGAGTGATAAACATACTCCACCTAAACCAGAGAGATTTGTCCCGATCGGCTCCAGAATCAGCAGAAAAAAACCAAGGAAACCAACAACAAACAACTTCTGGAGGGAGATATTATCACTGGGCATTATAAGGAGTAAAATAATCTGCTCCCTAATTTGTCTCTCACTCGTTGGAGGATAAAACCCACCTCGAATGGCTCAGAGAGGCTGTGAGAAGGCAAACAGAAACTTTAGCTGTGACTTGAATGTGAACTTCCTGAGATGTGGGGCACGTGCAGCTTTTCACCTTTTCTTCATGTTCTGGATCAGATCCTTCCTGCTTTGATCTAATATAGATATCATTATTTAAAATATGACTGTAATAGACATGAACGCCGTGGAACTAATCTTGACAACACACCTATAGCTTCAATTTGTGCCAGGAATGAATTGGCTTTAATCCAATTGCTAAAACTCGCCTTTCAGCCTTTATTATAGTTACTCTCTAGTAATGTGTGGGTGGATTTGTTTGTAATTTAGCATAGGCTGTCCCTGGCATTGCACCATACCTTCTACTTAGTACAGAACTGTCTGTAACATCAAACTGGGGGGTAAAAAAAAAAAAAGGTGCAGTTGTGAGGGCAATTAATTTATCATCCCTCCGGTCGGTGGTGGGGAGATCGCATTGTTAAGCTCACGTCAGAGGGCAATAAAACCCTTTTGGCGGGCCCTGCCAACACAAACTAGAGCAGGAACACGGTAAAAGGTAAAAAACCCAGCTGCTCTGACACTGTGGCTTCGCGTCCTAAGTGGCGTTTCCGTGCGGCCTCAGCCCGCCCCGAGCGCCGCCGCCGCCGCCGGACACCCAGCGCAGGCAGCAGCGTCCGCAGCGGGCTCCGAACCATCCCCTGGGCTTCTCTGGGCATCAGGGACCCTCCTGAAGGTGCAGCCGGGCTTCCCCTGCGCCCCTCTCCGCACGCAGCGCTGGTCCGCGGCGGCGCCGGGCTGGCCCCGCAGCTCGCCCCGGGGCCGGGAGCTGGCAGAGCCCGCGGAACCTCCCGCGACCCCGCGGATGGACCCGAGAAACAATAAAGAACGCTGCTTCCTACACCCGGCAGAGTATCTTGATTCAAAGGTATCCTCATGTAGCGTTGTTAGCTGACAGAGAGCTGCTGGGCGCGTCCGTGACCTCAGCTACGACACGCACAGGGCGCTTGAAGAAGCAGAGCAAAACATAATTAGCAAACTGGCGTCCAAATGCGTGTTTTGTGTCGGTGCTAAGGGGCTATACGAACACTAGGTTGTAGGAGGCAGACTTAGAAAGCATCAGTTAGATTTGCATTACTTAAAGCAGGTTTATTTGCGGTATATAATAGAATTGCATCTTACAGTGCTGCTGGAGTGCTAAGCCTGAGCGAGGGCCGCTGTGCAGATCACGGTGTGCTGGCTCAGAAAAACCTGCGGAAAATGCCTTTCCTTCTCTCGAGCCAAGTCGGAACCCGGGGGAAGTGTCGCCGCTGCCCCGAGCGCCGGGCGGTGCGGGCCCTGCCGGGGATGCGGGACACCGGGCGGGCACCGCGTCCCGGGGGAGCCGAGGGGACGCGAACCGCTGCATCCAGCGAAACCAGCGCGGTCACGGGGCGCGGATGGGGGGAGAGGGGCAAGGATGGACGGATGGATGGATAGATGGATGGACGGATGGATGGATGGATGGATGGATGGATGGATGGATGGATGGATGGACGGATGGATGGACGGATGGATGCCCCGCTCCCGCACAGAGAGACAGGGCCGCGCTCCGCCCGGCAGCTGCCGCGGCCCGCGTTTCCCCGCGCCGCCCGGGGACGGCTGCAGCAGCTCCCCTCAGAGCCGTTAGGCCGCAGCCGCCGGCGGAGCCCAGCCGGGACACCTCGCGCCGCGGCCGGGCCCGGGGAGCCAACCCCCGATACGGGACGGGAGGATGTGTCCGCCCCGCTGCGGCAGCTCCGGCCGGGCCGGTAGGGCCGGGCCGGGGCTCCCCGCTGCGCTCCGGTGCCGCCAGGTCCCGGTCCCGGCTCGGTCCCGCCCCCGGCTCCGGGAGCGCTTGACAGGCGGGCAGTCACGTGGCGGCCGCAAAGCGCCTCTTTGCGACCTCAATGACAGGCAAAATGTGCGACACAGGCGCTGTGGAGGCAGGCGGGGAGCGGCGCTGCCTCCTCCTCCTCCTCCTCCTCCTTCTCCTCCTCCTCCTCCTCCTCCTTCCCGGGCCCCCGGCTGAGGCAGCGCTGCCCGCTCCCGGCCCCGCGCCCGGCCCGCCGCTCTCCTGCCTCCTCCCCTGCTCGGCCCCGGCAGGGGCAGCCCGGGGGCGCCGCGGGAGCCCGAGCGCAGCGCGGCGCCTCCATGAGCTCCTGAGCTCCCGCCCTGCCCCGTCCTCCCCGCGGCAGCGGCTCCAGGTGCGCGGGTCCGAGCAGTGCCGGGACGCAGCTGGCTGCAATGGCGTCCAACATGGACCGAGAAATGATATTGGCTGATTTCCAGGTAAATTTCAAGCCGCCGCCACACAGCCGTGGCCTCTCGCTGCTTTTCTCTTTCTTCTCGTTGCTGTGCTGCTTGTTCTTTGTGGGGAGGTCCGGGCTGGTGGGTGTGAAGCCCACCCTCTGAAGCCTCCGCTCTCGCTTTCCTTCTTTTTTGTTTGTCAGAAATGGGGAGCGTGTGCCCTCTTCTCTCAAGGTGCGTGAACAAAATGTCTCCTTTAACTTAGAGACTTTCAGTTTTTAATTAATAAAATAAACCTTTTTCATCCACTTCGCTCGTTCCTACCCTCTGCAACCACCCAGGCCCTGGGACAGCTGTGAGGCAGCTCACTTGGAAGAGGCAGATGCCAGGGAGGATACAAAACTCACCAGTCCACATGATTTGTCACAGTGTTTGTAGTGAATCACTTGCTGGTACTACAGATTAGTGCTGAACAGAGGTGTTTCCATTCCAGCATCAACACTAAACTCCATGGTTGCCTCAGCCTATGACTGTTGTGATGACGGTAAAACTCTTCCCACCCCATTCCAAACAGCAGCGTGTTTGTGTAGAAGGGAGGAATATCCTCTTCCAAGTGGTGTGTTACCTTTCCTTCTCTCTACAAAAGGGTTGTAATTTAACTTCAGACTTCTAAATCTTATCCTCAGAATAAAGTCTTTCTATAAGTGAAAGTGATATGTTTAGGAGGGTATATTGCTTCTTAATATTGCTTGTCTTATATTGTTTTCCTAAGACCAAGTAAAAAAGTGGAGGATAACCTGCATTTGAAATAATGGGGGGGAGCCAAACACATCTGGGAAGGGAATCAGATGATATATATATACTTTTTTAATATTTGCTTTTTAATCCATCTGGGTTTTTTTAAGCTCTGTCCATTTGCAGTGGTTGTTCTTACATGGGTAGGCACCTGGATACCCTTGGATTGATGTGTAAAACTGCCATCTGTATGTTCAGCTTCTTAAAATACCGTTAGCAGTGAAACTATTTCATTTAGTTGAAAAGAAAAAAAAAAGTAATCCCACCAATTCACTTTGTGTGTGTGTTTCTTTGGAGCTACAGGTAGGGTGACTGTGGTGTGCGCAGTAATTCCTGTGTATTATGTAATTAAGTAATTCCTCTGTTGCAAAAGGTACCAGGTATCTCACTGACGTAACTCATGGAGTTCCCAGCTGGCAACAGGGAACTGTCAGAACTGTCATCCCCTCCTGTACCCCATATCTTACACCTGTGTTCATTAAAATGCTTTCCAAATGTTACTGTATTGACACTACTTTGTTGTACTTGGAGGTACTTTTGTGTACGTAAGGGATGACATCCCAATTTCAGGGCTGGGATTTCACAAAGGAGTTTTTCCAGGAACAGCACACTGTGTGAAAGGAAACTGGGACCCCAATTCTGCGTTCATACCAGTAGGAACGGATTCATATGGGATCCCACATTGTTACCTGAACTTACAATCAGGAATCCCAGAAGATGAGACTAGTGGCTGGTGAATTTAAGATTATTTGTTTAACAGAATTTTCAATACAGATTTACACTTTGCAGGTGTTTTTTTTTGCTATTTTGCAGTATTGTTGTGCTTGGATTTTGAAACCATTAATAAAAGTGTAAGAGCAACTGCAGTGTTTGATACCATGAAGACAAGTAAGTATCATTGCAAACTTGCAGGTGGGTGGTGGAGTCACAGAAGCCAGTTTTAGATCAAGGGTGGATGACATAATGTGTCTGAACCTAGGACACAGGAAATATTTTATCATCTACCAGTCCTTACTTAAAAAGAACCCAAACATCTTCCTCTTGCATTTCATCAGACAGCTTTGTTTTCCTGTTTCATTGTATTTCTTTTCAAGATTATATCAAGTGTCTACCTGATTTTGAAGTACTGAACTGTTAATTGTCATGCTGTTAAAGATTCAGATTAGTAAAGGACAATGTCAGTCATTATTAGGCCTTGTATCTGTAGACTGTTACAAAACAGTAAAGTTTTTTGGTCTTTTAAATACTTGGTGGAATTTGCAACTCATTCACTAAGAATTTAAAATGGAGAATAAAACATTACGTGCAAAGTAATTCTGCATAATTTTCCCTTCCATATTTTCTGTACCTTTTAATTAATAAATATATTTCTCAGAGTTCTGCTGCCATCTTCTATGTTTATGTGAGGTGTCTTGTTGAAGAATGGTGCACACAGTGAAAATTTCAAAAGCAATTCTTTGTAGTTTAGTTCAGCTAATCTTTGGTGAATTAAATTGGGAGGGGAACTTCCATCACCATTTCACCCTCACTTTTCCCAAGTTGTGTTTAAGGGGGATAGAGTAGTGATCTTTAAAATTCTTAAACTTGAAAGGGTTTTGTCTCCCCATTAAAAAAAAACCAGAAATTAAATCATAATTATACTGATGCTTGATGCTTTTGTGAAGCTTTCATGGATTCATTTAGTATCTTCTAGAGTTATTAGAGATTTTTGCCTTGGATTTCAGCTAGAGCAGGAACTTGTATTGCATTTGTTTTTTTCTTTTCAGCTCTGATTGTATTAACAGGTTACTTCTGCATTTGGAGGTACTAAAGAGAGTTACTTCTTTTTAAAAAGTATTTTGCATATATATATTTTTTAATTCATATGTTTTATATATATGTGTGTATATATATACACACACACATATAAACCCATGGTATTTTATGAAATATTTTAAGTATAGAGTAAGGCGCAGTGAGTGATCTACCAAAATATTTTTGCCTAATGTCTCAAAACAATTTAAGCCTGTTCTGTGTGGTTTATAATTATTTTCTTTTCCTCTCCTTTTTAATGAGGCTACTGTGTGCTACCCAGGGAGCACAAAATACGTATTCATGCATGTGGGCTGTATAAGCAACCTGCCTAACTTTTCCTTCTTAGGCCCACACTTAGGAAAGATTATGCAGAAGCTTTGCTTTGTACATGAGTAGCCTGATTGTTTTCAGTGGAAGTAGCTGATGTGGAGTTCAGCGCACAAACAAGTTTTAGCTTTTTTTTACTAAATGCAATTCAGAACTTCTCCACAAAGTGTCATTGGCATAAAGGAAAAACTCCATAGGAAAAAGCACAACACCTTGTTTTAGTAGCATAAATTCTTCAAAAAGGTAGCTGCATGTGAATTGGTAAGTGGTGCTGCAACACACTTCACATACTGGGGTAAATAAGGGCATATAGTTTCTACCAATTTTTTAACAACTGTTCTGTTGTTTGTTATGTTTAACTGCAAAGTGTGCTTCCATCTTCAGTGGGATACCCAGCTGCTCACGTGGTACAAATACTCATGATCTCTTGCAGTTTGGGCTCTACTTTTCACTATAAAGAAAACTTTTTTTTCCTTTTTAAATTGTGAAATTTAGTTGCACAGAGCTTCATTTAATTGACATAGATTGGTCTTCGTTCCCAAAGTTTAACTTTGAGCATTGGCAGAAGTGTCAGATATTGACGTTTTTGCACACTAGCACTTTTGCTTTTGTTTTTACAGCTTCACTTAGGATTGGAACTAAAATTAGCAAGAATATCTTTCTGTGTTTAAAAGTTATGTCCACCTATAGGACCACTTTATTCATGCTGTGTGCTTGTCCTCACAACATCCTAAATGTGGAGTGGGCCTAAGGGTTGCAATGTTGTTGGGTTGCCAGCTCCTGCGTGTCCATGTATTACAAGAATATCTGGCACTCTGGAGCTTCAGGAAGAAATTTTTCAAAGAATTCACGTTTTTCATTGACCAAATAATGGTGAGGATTTGGTCAGTGTGGGAGGATTTCAGAGTGAAATGACAGAACTCAAAAATCCTTGCTTTCATTGAGACAATGGATTTCTAGTAGTTTTCTTCTTCCCTCTTTCATCTCTGTTCATTGTGAAACCAAGGTATGTGCTTTTATTTTTTCCTTTTCCAAAATTTTTTAAAACTGGATAGTAGACTACTTTTGTGTGATTCACACATTTGCGTATAAAAATGTCTCTCTTTTTTTTGTTTCAAACTTCAACTTTGTCAATCTCTCATATAAACAGGTTTGTGGGAGGAGCAAGGGGAGATTGGGAAGGAAGAGCCTCATTGCATCAGTTGCAGCAAAGTGAGAAAGCATGCTAAAGGATTGTGTTTTAAATTATAAAATTGACCATGACGGTGATACATCAGTTTATTACTTTTTGTTTTGCTTGTTTTTGAAGATTTAATTGTAATTCAATCTACTTGTTTCCTTCTGGAATGGCAAAAATTAAAGAAACCGGAGAATCTTTTCACCTGGAGGTTAACACAGTGCTGTTAAATAACTGACAAGATAAAGTGTTTGGTTTAGTTTTTTTATTTGTTCCTGTCTGCTTCAACCCTGCAGAAGATTATCTCAGTTGTGAACAGTTTTCACTGTCCAACACTGTCAGTGTATAGAACTGACATTTGTGTTTTTTTAAAGGGTGCTAAGTGAGCTTTGCTTTCCTCTGTGCTTGTTGGCATGGTGGCTCAGGTTTTCTGTCATTTTAATTTATTGCCAGTATAAAGATTTGGTGAGTGGAAAAGGTGGGCAGATACAGGAATAGCTTCAAGTCAGTACCCTTGATTCTGGCCCTGGACTGTGACTTGGGGAGGGGGGGGGCTGGAAAGTGTTTTAAACATTTCTGTAAGGATAAACCACTCACTGTGGGTTCTGAACAAATCTCAAAGTGGATGTCCTTAATATTAATTTCTGAAACAAAAAGACATGTTTGTCATTGAGGTGCTGGGGCAGAAAGGGCTGTTCTTGCTTTCTTTGCAGGCATTCAGTGGAGTGTTTGGGAATTTGGAACAAGGCCCTCAACAAAAGGTCATTGCTGAAGAGAGTTCCAGTCAAAGTTTAAACATGAGCTGGAGGATGCTTTCCAAAGATTTAAAGTTCTTGGAGGCCTACATTTTCATCAGAAGGTCTCATTATATACCTGAGTGTACGTTTGTTCAGAGCTGTCTGAGCTTAACCCTCAGTCTTACTCAAACCAAAACCTCTGTAGTGTGGCCTCTCTGTAGAATGTGGAGTGCAGTGGGTGCTGAACTGAGCTCTGCACATCTCTCCACAGTAGCTGGAAGGAAATCCAGAACTCTAGGGGTTGGAAATCAGAGTTTGGAATAGACAGGTTTGTTTAACCATACCTCCTGCTGGGTGTCTTTAGTTAAAAGTGGGCTCTGCTGGGTTTCTTATAGTCAGGTGCCCAGATGCTCTGCACTGCTTCATCTGACCTGTTTTAATGGATATAGGTTACTGTATCTTTAGTTACATTTTAAAATAGATAACAGGACTGTTTTTCAGTGCAGAAAAAGAGGCCTTTAGGACACTGTAGGATGTTGAAGTTCATACTTGTGAGGCCTCTTAATTTGCATTTTGATTAGAATTCCTTTTAATCCTTGCTGGATTTTGTCACATTATAATTTTGTGCACTACCCAGTCAGTAACACCTTTCCCTTTACCAGGGAACTGGTAGCTGGACCTCTTGGTTTGGAACACCAAAACAATTGGTTTTGTTTGCTGTAAATGGCCCTAGGGCCAAGAGACATGTTAAAAACATACTTAGTGTGTTCTAGCTTGGTTATTGCCATTTTCACTGTCTGCTACCAGTCACTTCTGTTATCACTTCTATTAATTTATTCCTTGTGGGGTTTTGGAGTTTCGTTTCTTTAGATATGTTTAGGCTCAGTTGTCATCCCAAAGTTCAGGTTCATCAGAAGAAGGCTAATTTGATTTACTGGCCTTTAAACTGAAGGTGAAGTGTGTTCCAGAGTCACAAATAAGAAGTTGGAGTAAGAGTGGTGTCCTTTTAGAAACACAACTTGGATATTCTCCTTGACAGCTCTTCATGGAAAAACCAGTTAATTTCTCTGATGTAAGGGCAGATAGTTAATTAGAAATACTAACTGACATTTCTAGAAAAGAAAGAGGCTACTTTGCCTATGATTTGTGTGCATTACACCCCTGCTGTAGAAACCTGAATAATTTACCACTGGAGCACCAATTTGTCTTTAGAAAGAGGTTTATTCTGTTTTTTTCATTCAATTACCTTGAAGACTCTTGACATCATAGTAATCATGTCACCATTTCCATCAGCCCATTCATATAGGTATTTGGGTTAGTAGGTCACTGAAACAGATTGAGAGGTGGTAGCTGTAGGATCCTTTTTCAAATGCCATGACAACCAGTACTAATTATAATATTGAAATTATTAGTTATATGTACTCCCAAAGGCTAGGAATGGGCTTTCATTGAAAGATACTGTGAAAATCATTTGTCATTGAAAATACTACATGGCTAATATATCTTGGTAAGCAAGGATCAATTACAGTAAACTTTACGTTCACCTGAGTTCATATTTCTGTGTGGAAGGAGGTGTGGGAGAGGATGAGCATTTGAGCCATGTCTTAAGGGGCCTTGAGAATTTCCCATCTTGAGAATATTGTGTTGGAGCTGGAAAGCCTGGAAGGGTAGAGTTTTCCTGTGTATTTGGGCAGTTCTTATGATTCAGTTACCATTGCAAGCCTAGTTTTCACACACTTCCATACTAGAAGTACAAGGTAGCTTTTTCAAGGAGCTACCTGGCATATCTTTGACAGGATCTCATCATATTTTTCTAGTCAGTGAATAAATTTGTGCATATGTGGGGCAGCCATTAGATGAGTCCTTTCCTTTAACTACTGTAGGAACTAGAATAAAAGGCCTGGGGAAGTACCTAACATTTTACTCGTCCCTCATTATTTGGATGAAAGGAAATGACATACTTACTGGCTGGATTGATACCTACTAATTAAGCCCATTTTTTAGAGTTGACTAGTTAATGTGCAATTGTAAAAAGAAACTGCTCAAAGAGGAAATCAAAGCCCTCATGTATGCATGACATGTTGTTTGGTCTATTGAAATAGTCATCTACTGGTCCTCTATGTCTGACTGGTTGAGCAGGTCTTTGTTCCACAGCAGTAGTTAATGCTTTCAAAAGATAATTCATTAAAGCTGAAGTTCTTAAGAGACATTTTGAAACTAGAACAGAATACGTTAGCCCTTGGGTTATTTTATATGTTTCATTTTTAACTATTGCAGAAAACAATTTGTAAAGACAAGAACACCGAAACTGAGTCACTTCTATATTATTATTTTTTTTTTTTATTTTCTAAAGGTCAGGTTGTTTGTGTGAGCAAATACCAAAGGTGCCATATCAGCTCAGATCGAAGACCCAGCTGACCTAATGTCTTTTCTGTAGCAGTGGCTGGTCCTTAGGAAAGAGCTGAAAGAAACAGGATGTGAGTGGATTTACCTCATCCTAGTTTCTGGAAGTCAGCATTTTGAAAGCTTGATGATGTTGCTGTAAAGCTTGATCAGTTTGTTGTAAAACTTTGGAAATAAACTGTGCCAGCTTGAGTTAGTTTTGTGTTCTTCAGCTGGCTGAGTTCTTGAGAGACATTTGAGCAGTTTTGTGATGTGTGAGTTTGCTCTATAGAAGCTGTGTTCACTTTTCCTCAGCCTGTTGTATACATGTACATACTAAGCCTATTCTGTGTAGTTTATTGGAATTTCTGCTGTTTCTTATTAGTACAGAAGTCAAATTTGAACTGTAGAAATATTAACCCCTAACGGTTTGCACCACAACACTGTGGGAATGTGCTGTTAATTTCACCTTTAATCAAACTGATTTAAAGAGAAGTCTGCTATGAAAAGCTTGTATTTAAGTTTGTTTAGAGTTTTGGGGACTCTCACAAATCTAGCGGTTTGCTCTGTGTGTCTCTGGTGACATTTTAGGATGAGAGTGTTTTCTGTACAGATCAGCTGTGTTACAGGACGGTCTTGAAGTTCCTCAGTAGTGGCTGTCAGTGCACAGAATTCATGTAGCTTTTCTGATATGCCCTTACCTTCTTTGAATATTTCTTTACTGTTTTCTTCCTTTGGTCCCACTGACTTCCTGTCAGGCTTTCTTGTCTGTTGCCTTTAAAAGCTTACATAATATTAATGTCTTTAGAAAGCTGTTTCTTGTTTTTTTTTTTTTTTCTTTTCAGCCCTTGTTGGCCTGTGCTATTGGTGTGACCTGTGCTTGGAGTTTGAATGTGCTGCTGTTTCTCTGCTCTGGATGCCTGTTGGTTTTGGCTGGGGTAGAGTTAATTTTCTTCCCAATGGCTGTTATGGGGCACTGCTTTGGATTTGTGCTGAACACAGAGTTGATAATAAGGAGATGTTTTTGTTATTGCTGAGCAGAGTTTGCTCAGAGCCAAGCCTTTTTCTGCTTCTTGTTCTGCTACACTGGGAAGGGGACTGAGGGTGCACAGGAAGTTGGGAGGAGACACAGCTGGGACAGGGGACCCAAACTGACCAAAGGGATTTTCCAGACCATATGACATCATGCTTGGTGTATGAAGTGGGGGAAGAAAGAGGAAGAGAGGATCTTCAGAGTGATGGTGTTTGTCTTCCCAAGCAACCACTACACGTAGTGGCACCCCATTGTCCTGGAGGTGGCTGAACACCTGCCTGCCCATGGGAAGCAGGGAATTATTTCTTTGTGTTCCTTTGCTTGTGTGGGTGGCTTTGCTTTCCCTATTAAGCTGTCTTTATCTCAAACTGTGAGTTTTCCAGCTTTTACCTTTCTGATTCTTTACCTGGTCCCACTGCTGGGGCAGTGGATGTGCAGTTCCATGGGGCTTGGCTGCTGGCTGGAGTTAAACCAGCCTTTTCCAGGTTTTGAAGAGTATGTCTGTTCCTTGCTGTCCTGTTCTTCACAAAAAATTAAAAAGAGTGTTTGTGAAATGCTGACTAAAATATTCTTTTGTATGGATCAGTACTCTTCCTTTGTGTGCTTATCTAGAAAGTGGCTTTTATTTATTGTTGAGTTGTTTTTAAAATTCTGCTGCTTTTGAGATAACGAGGAGAAAGGAGATGAGTGCAAATGTACAGCTAGCATTTGTTTGACCCATGCAATTATTTTCTTTTTTCCATCAGTTTTTCTTATGTGATACTGTAAGAGCAAAATGATTCAGAAAACCTTGGGGTTTTGCTTTCACTGACATACTTAATAAAAGTATTAAACAAACACAGAAACTTTGGGATAATCCTAAGTAAAACATGTTTGTAGTTGTTGAGTAAAGGCTGTCTTCAGTCCTCAGGAAAGACAAATGGGTTTGGTAGCGTAGGGTACTAATTAATGGGTACTGATTTTTGGTTTGTGTTTTAATTCAGTTTGACCACTGCTCTTTGTATGTAACGTGTGTGGCTTAAACACTGGCGTGTTAGCATGGGGCTTGGGAGCTTGAGTTCATGTCTTGGCTCAGCTCATGGGCTTCCTAGGGATCTGCCTTCGTGGTATTCTGGAATCAGAATTTGCTCCAGAGTCTTGAGAGAGTTCACAGTCTGCTGGAATCCATTTGAACGTGGTTAGTGTGGTGCTGAGTTAGTTAGTTCTGCTGAGAAGTGGTTAGAGCTTCATGCTACCAGTTTAGACTTTGTCCCCAGCTTGCTTTGTTTGGAAGGCTTGCAGTCATCTCAGAGTGTGGGCAAAGTTCACTCCTGTCTGCTTGGTAGCTACAGGTTGAAATGTCTTCTGTGACCTTCATAAATATTATTGTTCCTTCTCCCCTCTTCCCTCCCCACCTCGCTTTGCTTAAGGGGATGCTCAAATAGGAGAATGATGAAATTTGTAAATAGTTGGGTGTGGGAGTTGAAATGCATTGGGCAAACTTTATTCTGGCATATTTGCCTAAAACCCTTTCTTGATTTCTGATGCTGGTAAGTAAATTAGCTTGTTTTTGCTAAATGAACAGCTGGTGAATCTGCTTAATTTTTACCAGATGGTCTTCTGAGTTATGAAAAAAAAACAAAAAAAAAAAAACAAACCAGAGAAGCATTCTTATCTCTTCAGTTAGATGCTTGCAGTAGGTGACCTTTCAGTCTGTGTCTTGGTCGATATGCCTGGATGTTGTTTTTTTGAGTGTTTGTCTGAAACAGAAGTAAAAGTTAATTTAATAACCATGGGTGACTCATATTTAGAACAGTCTCGATACACTGCTAGGGTTGTTGCAGGGTTAGAATGAGCAGGGGTGCCACAGAGGGGTGGAGCTGATGAAGTCTGTGAAGGTGATCCTGGTACTGGTGGGACTCTGGGATGAGAAGAACTGAGACACCAAAAAATCTAAGTTCTGAATGTCTGAATGTGCTGCATCTCTTGATAGCCCAGAAGGGAATCCCACAGGCATCTTAAATTTGATATTATGGTACTAAAGCCTTTACTTGCTTGGCTAGGCATATTGGCTTAATTTACCTGTTTTGGGGGAAGAAGTGTTACACTTTGTTTCAGTAGCTTTGCAGTAATCACCATTGCAACAGTGTTATGTGTGAATTTAAAGAAAAAATTCTGATTTATTAACATGTCATGGGTGAATTAGTATCCTCAATTTTCTGGATTTGAGTGATACAATCTGGAGCTAGCCTTGGTTCTTTATAGACTTGATAATTATCCTTGATTATTGAGCCATTCTCCTCATAATGGATGGGAAAAAGAAGCAAAGTACTATGCTTGACTCTAGAAAGAGGAAACTCAGGATTGGATTGTTTAAAAATCTTGCATCCAGAAACCTGATTTTTGTTAGGAATGCTTGGAAAGGGAACTTAAGGATTTTTCTAGAAGTAATAGTAGCCACTTAGTTGGCTGTACAAGTGTTCCAGGAGCCTGAGGGAGGCCATTCTTTCTCATTGTTCAGGTGATACCACTGCTGCCAGGAGTACTGAGATCACCATCAGTCACTGCACTGACAAAGCAGAGCAAGTCCAGTGAAGGGTTACCTAGCAAGGGAGGAGGCTGGAGCATTTTTGTGTGAAAGGTGATGTTAAGGGAGCTGGCTTTGTGTAGCCTGGGAGAGGAGGCTGCAGGAGGATCTAGTTCCTGTCTCAGTTGTACAGTGGGTGATAACAGACAATACAGAATCAAATTTCTCTTGCAGTTGGAGTCTGAGGGTGAGAGGCAGTGGATATAGGTTACAGCCTGGGAAATTATAATTAAATATAAGGAAAAAACAATTCTCAGTGAAGGTGGTAAAGCACTGGAACAAAATGCCCAGAGAGGCTGTAGACTCCCTGTCTTTGGAGATATGCAAAACCTGGCAGGGAGTTGAAGTGTGTCTCTGAACTGTCTGGTTGTAATTGAAGAGGTGAATAAAGCAGTAAGGTAAATCTTGGTTCTTTTACACAGGAAATATGCAAGGAGATAGGTAATATCCTTTGCTATAGCTCAAATGCTACTCAGAACAGCTCTGAGTGGTTTGTTGTTTTTAAGCTGCTGATCTGGGTAATTCAGCTGTCCTTCTGAACAGGTTTGTGGCCAGGACTCAAAGAGTTTTCCATGCTCTTAGTCTCTCTCAATTTTTGAAGAGTAAGTTACCCAAGGGATAGTGAATTGATTTTTGACAATATATGTTCTTTGGCAGCATTTCTTACGTCTCTTGAAAACCTCATATATCTTTATGGAATCGAGTTAACTCTAGTTGTGGTGCTCTATCTAGTGATAAAAATTTATTTGGTGCTTTCAAAAGTGAGCACTTCCTAGGGTGTTGTCTGTGCACTTGCAGGTGTGTTAATGCTGACTTCCTGAGCTTGTGTAGGAGATCCCAGACAGTGAAAGCTTTTCTTCCTAGGCAAATCCTGTTTAATCTTTTGGTGCCTTCATGCAGCTGTTTCTTTGGGCATTGTAGCATTTGGCTAAACATTGAAATGATGGACTGAGCTACAGATTATTTCATTTTTCATCTGTTACAGGAGTGAGTGGTACCCAGTGCAATTCACAGCTGTCTGTGAATTACAGCCCTGGTTTTAATGGGCCTGAACCTGTTGTACAGAATGTTCTAGGCCTAGTTTGGGTTAGATGGACCTTTTTTGGAGAAAATATAGCTACTGTTAGTATCCACAGGAAGTGGAATTGTTCAAAAGAAGCCTTGGGACTTAGTCCTCCATATCCAGGTATTGCTGTGGCCTTTTGGATACTTTGCCTGCTGCATTTTGCCTTGGCCAGGAGGAGACTGGTGCCTCAGGTGAGAGACATCCTGCCTTGCTGCCCAATGCCTTGTGCTGCCATGCTTCTGTGCAGGGGGACAGCATGTGAGGCTGTGTGTGAGTGTCAGCAGCTGCTGCTGCTCTCCAGCCCTGCTGCAGGAACAGCCCAGCTCTGTGCTGGCAGCAGCAGTTGGCCCTTGCAGCTCGGCCATGGACCCTGCAGCCCTGCAGCAGGTGCTGGGGGGCAGCTGCTGCCAGATGGGGAGGGCAGCTGCTCCCTGGGCTGTGGAGGTGGGCTGGAGCCTGGGCTTTTGGGGAGGGGTGTCACAGAGGGTCTCAAACCCCACATCCAGCTGTTACAGCTGCTGGCTGGGGTCAGACCACCCTGCAAGGGATTTAGAAGAGCCAGTCTGTCATCCTGCATTGCAGCTTTCTGGAAGAGGCTCCTAGCTTTGTCTCAAATGCCTTGGAGTCTGTCTGCCCTCACAACTTCTTTCCTATTGAATTGTTTCCTCACTAACTACTTTGCTTCTTTTATTAAGGTTAATGTTACTGTGCAAGGCAAGGACCCTAATGTTTACCTGTGAAACATTCCAAGGGTAAGGTCTCCATCACTGTGGGGATATGAAGCTACCTGGAAAAAGAATTTGGAGAGCACTCTAAAAGTTTATTATGTGAAAATTTCAATCTGCCTGGTGGAAATACTTACCTGCCCTGGAAAAGCAGGATGCTAAGAAAGTTATTTTAACATTCAGTATCTTCAGAATCTGATTATGTATTCAGCACACAACAATAGTTTTCTCATCTTCACATTCGTTTTCCTCTTGTGTGGTCTGGAAAAGCACAGAAGTGATTGCAGAGTCTCTGGAGCTGCTGTGAAGGCTGAAAATGATATCCTAGATCTACAGGAAATGCAGGGAGGAGGAGGAGGAACTTGTTCTACCTTTTCTTCTCCTTTGTCCTCCAAAAAAATTCTTTGGTTTCTTTCTGATGTGTAAAGGCTTACAAATCAGTGAGCCTTCAAGGTTTTACCTTTTCTGTGGTGGTTTGTTCCTTTCATCTTTTGATGACTTAGAGGATGTGCTGGTTGTTCACTGAAACAAGATTTAGTAGTATTCAGGTAGGAATTTTCTTTTAAAATATTTAATGCCTTCTGTTAAGCAGGTCTCTCATGAAAATCAAGCTAAATAAAAATCTGTGAATAAAAAAAGTCTCTGTCCCTCTCTTTACTTGCTCAGAGATGCATTTTTTCATCTTTAGGGCTCATCTGCTGTGCTGTATTTTTAAGGGTTTTTTCACTTCTGTTTCTGAACAAATTTAACTTTCTTTTTCCCATTAAATTTTTGTTTGTTTCTTGCTTGGGTAGAATAAAAGGAATAAACATGAAGAAAACATCTTTATGTACTGTAAATAATTAAACCCTGTGAGTTCTAGTGTGCCTTTCTAGATAAGTGAGGCATAGAGCCCTAAGGTGCCAGGTGTCCCTTGGACTTGTATTAATGAAACTATTCCAAATTTCATGAAAATACAGCCAGGTAATATGGGAAGTAGTCCATTAGAAGAAGTTCTTATAAATATTCCAGCCATAGGAAAATCTGAAATCAGCCCTTGCAATTAGGGATGAGAGGCAAACCCATGAGGAACCAGACTTTGTTAATTTTGTTGCTCACAGAACCTGCTGGTTTCCTGTGTGCCTTTCCCTAAAGGAAACAAAGGCAGGAGCAGCCAGGTTGATCTGTCACCACAGAGCCTTTGACGTCATGTCAGGCTTGCCATTGAGGGACTGCCTGTCTTGTGTGCTTAATTTCTTAGGGAAAATCAAAGACATGCAAACCAGATGATTTTCTTTAGTTTAGTTTGATGATGCAGGTACAAGGAAGCAGCTTTAGTTTTTGGTTGCTGGGGGTTTTTGCTCTCAGTGATGGCTTTTGACTTGATACAAGGATTTGTATGTTGTAGTATGTAGTGTTTGAATGTTGAAATATTGCAATATAATAAGATCCTACATAATCTTAATTTGCTGCAACTCTGACATTAATGGTGTGTTGAAGATCTGGGAGTGTCTCTTTTATGGTTACATTGATAAGTAGCACTCATTCTTTCCTGGTGCAATTCTGAAATGTTTGTTTTCTGTTTCATTGACAGCTAGCAAAAATGATCCATCTGGAAAGTGAAATTTTTGTTTAAGAAGTCCTCAAAATCAAATATGAGAAAGGACTGTAAGGATGGTGCAAGGATTTTAACCAAAAATGCTTGTCTTGGCTATTAAGAATTCTGATGATCTTTATTTTCAACTGGTGTTTACACCTGTCTGTTCTTGTTACCCAGTGACTCTGCATTGCTGAGTGACCAAGAGCAGGCTTCTGTTTTACATTGTAAATCACCAGAAAGATGATTCAGGAAGGATGCAGACACCAGGTGAATTAGCTGTTTAATTACTCTGCCCTCACTGGGATGAGTTAACTCCTTTCACTGTGTGCTCTGGCAGAAGGATAACCTAATTTTGTTTAGTGTATCTCAAAATGAGAGTATGCCAAAGTGAGCTGAATTGATTTGCAGTTACTATGGGCTAAGAGAGGACAGTGGCAAGTCAGCAGAGTTGCAGGAATGATAAAAAGAAGGGACAACTAAAACCAGTGTTAAATCCTGTATTGTAGGTACCATCTCAGCTTCATCTGCACAGCCCAGGGTGCAAACAACACATTGTTGGTCAAGTTCTTATTGTAGGTTGGAATACAAAGTAGTTCTTAAAAAGGTCATGCAGATTTTGCAGGGCTGACTAATGAGGAATAGTAACTATTTCTGTAATGACCAGATTAAGTGTATTTCACTGGGATGTTAACAGAATCTCAGACTTCTGCAGAGCTTTTTCTCAAAGCAGGATTTTTTGCAGCAGATCTGTTGACATCAGTTCCAGTGGCACGTTGATGGGAGTATGAATCATCCTGTGATTTCAGAAATGACAAGCTCAAGCCCTGTACTCTGCAAGCCTACCTGGCTTAAGTGTATATAAATGTATAAGTGTTTACTGGGGATTGTGTTGAAGTTTTGTTCCATTTTTAACTTCAGAAATAACTGCAAGAAATAATGGAAAAGAAGGCAAAATGATGCTTCTGAGGAGCAAAGTGGTATTTTTTTAGCACTCCCAATGTGAAGTGGGTGAAATTCAGCATTAACACAGCATGCTCTGAAGTGGAAGAAATTTTGTTTTGTTGCAGAGAGGATCGATGTGGTGTTGAGAGCACTGTGCAGCAGTAAAACTTCTGCCACCCCTCTGCAGGCAAAATTCTCCATAATTTCATCTTGTGGTCCTTCAGACTGGTCCGTTTTGTGTTTACATGCTGCATGTAGTGCTTTGTAAGTGTGGATTTTTTCAGGGTTGAATTTAGGAAGAGAGAATTGGCCTTGAATTTCTTTGTGACTTTTTCTTCTTATGTTTTCATGGTTGTAAATTGGAAAAAAAGAACATGGAAATTAAATGACCTGATGGCTCTTTATGTCTTGGTAGGAAAAAAGTGTCTGCTTAGCCTCCTTCTTCTCTTACAACATAGAGGGAATCAGGAAAACTGATCTGTTTGCTGCTGCTATCTAGCTCTGTGTTATTACTGTTAAAAGGTTTGGTTTTTTATTTTTTGGATGCAGTTTTATATACCACAGTTTTATATAACTGTGTGGTAGAGCAGAAAGAACACGATCGTGTTTCAGATCTTGTAAAATTCTGAACTCCTCTTGTGTGTTTGAATACAGTTAGGATGAAAGATAAATTCCAGAAAGAAACTTAGCTGTTTCCTTTTTTCTCTTTTGGTAAAATAGATCTGATATGCTTCAATGTGAATGGTGGCAAATATGTGGCAGAATGAACAGCAATGCTCTGCCTGCTGAAGTTGAATAGTTGAAAAGGTTTGGGTATCAAAAAAAGGCAGCAGGTTGCTGCATCTCAGTTTTTGCTGAGTAGTGGTGCTCTTGTGTTTGCAATTAAGCTCAGTTCAAAATATGGTTTTATGAGGGTTAACCTTAAAAATGCTATTGTGTTAGATTTCTTGAACTAGGTAAAGCCAGAGTACAGGGATAGAACTTCAAGGTTTTTTTGTGCTCCCTTTTAAAGTTAGTATGAGCGCTTCATAGTTTTGAAGGTAAAACACCTTTATGGGACAGCACTGTTGTCCTAATTTTACAAATAACTACTTGGTCTTGCTTCCCTAGGTGGCTTGCTCAAGGTTGCACAAGAGTCCTCTGATGGAACAGGGAATTTTATCTAAACGTTTGATGTTTAAAACTTGAAGTCTGATTTCTGGATTACCCTTTTGTAACAGAAGGGGAAAACCTATACTTTTCCTGTCATCCTGCTGAAATTAGTTGAATTATAAGTATTAATACCCTGATTTTGATCAATGCTTTTAATTCTATTTACTGCTTCTTTTTATTTTTAGGCATGTACTGGTATTGAAAATATTGATGAAGCTATAACGTTGCTTGAACAAAATAACTGGGATTTAGTGGTAAGTATTCTAAGAAAATGACTTCATAGATCAACTCCACATAACAGTGACATGGCATCTTGCTAAGACAGCTGGTAGCTTTATTTCAAATTTGGGGGTGTCTTGTGGCTGGGACAAACAGGCTGTTATGTGCAGACTGTTTCTGGTCTGTTAAAGCCTCATCTCCAAGTAAATGTGATCCTGAGTTGAACAAACCCTGCTTGCTGTGGTTGTCTTCAGGATTTTTTAATTTCTTTCTTGTCCTCTAAAGCCATGTTTCATATTGTCTTTAGTTTCCTCTTGACTTCATTGTGTGAGAGGTGTTATGAAAGGTAGTGTTTTTAGAAGAAGACCTGTGTGTACACATATGGGTTTTGAGGATTTAGGTTCCAGTGGAAGAAAGGGAAGATAAAACAACTTTTTCAAATTTTAATGTGTTTTTAATTTAAAATTAGGATTGTTGCTCTTCTGTTGTTGGTGGTTGTGCAGGATTGAGTCAGATAATTAAAGCCATAACTTTCTTTAGATTTGGTGCTATCCAGAGACCATTAAGTACAAACAAAATACCCAGCAAATACTCATCCTGAAAAACCTCTCATCTATTTTGCCACAAGGTTCAATGTGCAGACAAGTAGGAGGAAACCAATAAAACCAAGCAAAATAGTCTTATGTGTTTTAAGACTCTTCATAGGATTAGTAAATAAAGAAACTATTAATCCAATTTCTTAAGGTTTAGAAGTGAAATCTATAACAAACTCAATTAAAAAGCAAATGGTCTTCCTTTCAACTGTAAAACATTTGATTTCCTCCTTTTTTTTTTTTCTCTTTTCCAAATGAGTGACCTTTGGACCAGTCCAAAATATCAGAAAGTTATTATGAAAAAAATTAGATTTCCAAAATTGGCTAGGGATGTAGTTTGAACTGTAACCTATTGTAAAAAACCAGTACAAACTCCCAACACTTGAAACTGCATGTTAAAATGAGCATTGTAGTCTTTATTTTGCAACGTGTCAAGGTATGACCAAGAGTGAGACACCAGCGAGCAGAAGGGAGTGTCTGTCATCAGTGGCTTCAAACAGAAAAACCCAGATGTGTGTTGAGTGTTGGAGTTAAAACACCTTTTGTCATAGTAGTTTGTAATGACATGGCATGAGCTCTTTTGAAAATTCAAGTGTTTACTGGAAGGCAAGGAGTAGCCTTGTGCATTCTGTTCAGGTTGTGAAGTTCCCAATACAATCATTAGATCTGTTGGCTGTGGTTTTGGAGGATTTGTAAATTGTGTGCATTACAGTAAATGGCCAACAGGTTAAATGAGAGAAGTGCCATGAAAAATGGTCAGAGAATCCAGAATGAGCAGAAAGCAGAATGAAGTTTTTAAAGCTATGAGAACATCTTTAAATACTTAATTTTATTAGTGATTACTAGATGATCTAGAAGTAAAATATAGAGGGGAAAGAAGTAATGACCCAAATGTGCAAGCTTAAAAAAGGCATAGGGAAAGTAAGAAAGGATAGAAAATCAGGAGTGCAAGAGGTACTTGAGGAAGGTACATAATTTTTGAAATTAGGCAGAAGACAAATGAGAGGTATGTCTATGAAAAGGAAATGGTAAGTTGTAGAAGAAAAAAAAAAATGTTGAGGAGACTGTAAGTGAAGGAGATGCCCTAAGGGTCTGTCATTAGCAGGACACTGGCTTATTTTTATTCAAAGCAGCCCTTGAGTAAAAAAGGGAGTGGGAGTGAAAGTCAAATCCTGCTAATCTAACAAGGAGGTAGAAACAAAAGAATGAAGGAAGAGAAGAGTGAAGAAAAGGAGTTCCTGGGGTGTGAGAGAATCAACTATCTCTGTTAGTCAAGGATTTTTAGCATTTCAGAAGAACTTGAGGAAAGGCTCATGATTTAAGAGAAATGTAGCATTTTTGATCCATTTGTGGTGGTGTTTTTTTTCTTTTTTCTTTTTTTTTTTTTTTTAGTTGGGTTTTTGTAATACCTTAAATTCAGGTAGTCCAGTACAGATTCAGTGCCTAGGAGTTGGGGAGGGTTTGTTTTAATTCATCCAAAAGGTCTTGAGGTTTTTTTAGCTGAGATGAAAAGCTAAAGAAATCCTTTAGTTTGGCACTAAATATGTCATTCAACTCAGAGCAAAACTTTTTTTTGATTTCTAAGGAAAACCAAACTTGAAGAACTTGGTTCACAGTTTATGACGACAGTAGTGAAGTAGTGATGATTTTGGAAAGGGCTCTTCTGCCATCCTTTGGCCCCCAGTGTTAGGTAAATGGGAAGAACACAATTTCTGTTTTCTCTAATTTCACTTCGTTTTCTGCATCTGATTCAGAGGCTTTTAAATGTCGATTCCTTTACTTCTATGATGATGGAAGTAAAATCAGAAGTCAGTATTTGATGAGGAAATCTTCTGTGAGGCACCCAGGCTAATAAGTAGAGAGCTAAGCAAATCCCATTTGGATGTCATCAACCAAAGTTCAGGGGCACTCCTGCAGCAAAAAGGGGAAAAACCAAAAACATAAGGAAGTTCTTGTCTCAAAGAGATTGTTTACTCTTGCTTTTCACTCAGCCTGTCTGTATCTCAATTCCATGTTCCTGTTTGGGGAAAAAAAGTTGTGCATTATCAGAGGCTGTGCTAAAGACCCAGGTTGAAGATTCCCTTGGGCACCTGTTGCTTCTTGAACTCTCTGACACTCAGCTCAAGGGCGTTGTTATTTCTCTGGGACTTCAGCCAAAACAACCAAAAGAAGGAGCCCTGGTGAGCTGGAAAGCAGAAGGATCCCAAACAGAAACAGAGAAGTAGGTACTGACATGGGCTGACAGAGAAGTACATCAGAATGCACACACACAGCAGAGGTTATTAGGTTCACAAAACGAGTTCCTTACATTGTGCTACAAGTACTGTGTGTTTGTGGAAGCTTTTCTGAGGATTACTTTGTTTGCACTGAAGAAGTATTCCTGCTGCTGACTTTGTCCCTGTATTTTTTTCCCCCGGTCTTGCTAGAATTTAGTATTAAGGGTTAAAATGTCACCAGTATCTTTCCTATTACTGTTAGTATGTTCTGTATCTTTTGGACATTTGGTTTTACCTTTAAACAAAGTTAAACCTGGGTTAAGTGTAAGGCTCTCCTTTCTGGGTTTAGTTTTTCTAATAGTCACTTCTGGTTTTTGTTAAGAATTAAAAAGAATTCCTTGTTCTTTTCAGTTTAGAGCTGAAACGTTAGCTTCCTATTTTTGAACTTTAAAAAATACTTACCCCCAGTTAGAAGTCTTCATCTCTAATCCTCTCTATGGGATACTCTAAGACAATATAAACTGCTTCTGATTTATCTTGAGTTGGGTACTAAATAAACTGGATTTAAATGTCTCAGAGTTGTATATGTTTTATAGTGCTCAGAGCAGTTGTATGTGTTTCTGTACAGTAGCTGCTTGAAGCGCTATGGGAAGCTGTCTTTCATAAATGTTTGGTTGCTTGGCTTTGTTCAAGTGCTCAAAATAAAATCGGTCACAAGAGTGCTGCAGAGGAATTCATATGCAGCAACAGTGTAAAAACTGCTTGGTGGGATCATGAAGCCTCATTTTGCCAATAATTAGTTCCTCTCTGCTGCATGAGCCTTGGCCTTTGTGGTGGTCTGCTGCATATAGAGCAGCTTGGGGTTTTTCTGTGTTAGAACACTGTAGCCTAATTACAGGGCTTATTATAGGCTGGGCGATGAAACGTTTCAGATGTTCTGTGAGATACAGAAGATCAACGTAGATAATATAATGATCTCTTCAGGCATTCTGCTATAAATGGATGCAGCTCTCTTAAGCCTCCCAGGGTTGCTGGTATGTTATTTCCTGAGTGTCATTTCTTTCAGCTCTATTAATTTACAGTAATTTTTACCATCTGAGGAAGCAGAAGTTAGGAATTTCTGTCCGATGTAAAGTCTGGTGGTTTCATAGCTTGCCCATTTAGACTCTGACCTTCTCTTTTGGCATGTGACGGTAAGAATGACAGATAAAGACATCCTAAACTTTGCATATAAACAATAAAATAAGTGTGAAAAATCCCAACTGTGTGTCTGTTGAAATGTTTCTGATGATGGTTCATATTTAAAGGAAAACACCCATTAGTGACTTGACCTTATGCAGTGTGGACCTTTATATATGTGAGGTTATTACACACACAGGTGAGAGCTCTTTGCTGTTTTGAGATCCAGTGCTTGAAGCTATGCTTGAACGTAAGTGAAGTGGTCTGCTCTGCCTTTCACAGGTTTAATGAAAAATTTAAGTCCTTCATATGCAGCATAACTTCATATTCTGTACTGGTAATCAGAACAGGATTTTTGAATGAAAAGCAGAATTCACCACACTTAATTTTCTGCTTTTTCCAGGATGGCCCTTTCTGTTTTTACTCCTGTTCCCTGGTTTAAAATTGTTTTTATTTCGTATCTTTTCCAAGAAATATTGTAATATAGGTACTTTTTAGTATTGCTTTAAGAAAATAAATTTCATCAAAATAATGGGGGAAGAGGGGGGTTTATTTTCCAGTATCCAGTTTCCTTGTAAATATGTGTATAATGATGGTACATATATAACACCCTCCCATTTTTTATTTTCAAAATTACCTTTGTGCCTTCCTGCTGTACTTGGCTTGATCATTCTGTATTCTGGTAGAGGATCAAAGCACAGTATAACTTCAGTAAAACCAGCAATTTAGTGTACCTGGAGATGGGATGACTTACAGTTCCTGTCATACTCAGTTTCCAAGAATCTCCTGACAAGAAGTGATTCTCTGTCTTGGAAGGAGAAATTGTGTATTTTGAACATCTGTTTTTATAAAGCTTCAGCTCTTAACTAGAACTTTTAATGACAGATGGAGGTTTTTTTGCATCTTGCTTGTAAACTTCTTGGAAAATAATATTTGTCAGACAGGATTTTTTTTTTTACTCTACCAATTTTGTATATGTGTATTTACATCTGTGTAATGTCTTTTGGAAAAAAGTAACTGAACAGACAAAAAAATTGAACTGAGAAAAATCAGGTAGGACTTGGCAATTTTTTATTTCTCTTGGAGGTGCCCATTTAGGTAGGAATGGCGAAGAATGGGCTCTTGACAATTTTCAGCAATCTGTTATTTGTATCTTCCAGTGCTCTAACCAGTAACAATCCTTTTGTTGTAAGGCGTAGCAAATTTCACTAGGAGCTGGTAAAACTGATACACTTAAATTGTCCTTTGTCTCTCTTGCTCTGGTTTGGCCTGCTACAGCTTTGATGTGGTCTCTCCCTGTATGTTATTTTGATTGATTTGAATTAGTCTGCCTCCAGAAACTAGGTGATTAATCTGAGTTTGGCACTCAGCCCTTTCTTTTCCTTAAATGTGGGGCAGTGTTCAGTGTTTATGTCCTGTGTTCAGCAGCTCTCCTGTTGCATTGCAAGGCTGTGTTTCAGTGGCTGGGAACCAGGACTGCACTTTATGGTGATGGTGTTCATCACACTGGCCTTTTTATTTTGTATTGCTGACCTGCTATTTTCTTTACTTTAGAGTTGCATACTGAATATGGCATAGATTTGATAGCACTCAGTGTGGGAACAGTGAGAAGTTCAGTCTATATTAATCTCATTAGGAATAGATCTGAGGGATTTTCACTGTTGGGAACATGGGCTTGTCTGTGTATTAACAGCATTCTCCAGTGGTCAGATGAACAGTCACATCTGCCTCCTGGAACAGAGGTTTGTATATATATATATGTTTTTTTTTAAGGAGCATTTAAAGTTTTGTTTTAGACAGGTGTTCTCTTGTGGATCTGGGTGTCCTGTGGAACTTGTTCTTGTCAGGTCAGCAGGTTTATTCTCACTGCTACTGCAGTGAGGAGCCTGTCCAGCATTCACAACCCTGCTGCCAGCAGAGGGAAGGAAGAAGGAAGCCCTGGGTTGGATAATCCCAAGGGGTGTTGGTGGATGGGCATCCCACTGGTGCAGGCATCCCATGGGCATGGTGCCTGTTCTCCAGGAAATTCAGGAGTTGCAGGGTTTTTTGTGTGTTCAATTGCAGCATCAATGTCTCCTAGTAGGACACAATTGTATGTGAACTTGTCTTTTACAAAGGACTATAGAAACCCCCTTTGGAAGTCTTTATTGTATTTTCTCTTAAATTAGGGATCCCTGCTTGCAAAAATTGTTGTATCTCTCATTCTCCATATTTCCAGCATTTTGCATCTTTCAAAGTGACATTTGTGTGTCTTTGAGTAAGTTCAGATGGATGCTGTGTATTTTATGCAGCTGGATGGTAGCACAGAAGACTTGTTCATTCTTAAAAACAGTATTAAATGAATTGTTTTTACTTTCTTTCAAATGCCTTAATCTTTGGTAAAACACATTTCCTTTTAATGTATTTTTTCATGGAAGATTATATGAAATGTGTGGGTCTATTGGCAGTTGTAATCATGGAATGGATTTCCACATAGTTGTATGCACATTCATCCATTTATAAAAAAAAAAAACCACCTCGAAACAACCCCCAGAAATCTGCTTTATTCATGTGAGGATAAAAAAGGGGTTGTGGTTATGTGTTTTATGGCTGTATTTTGTTGCTGTGATGACATATATGAAATTTTATTTTTCTTTCTAACCAGAAAGAGAGTGGAGAAGATTTTAAGGTAAAGCTTTGCTGGCAATGTTGTGTAGTAAAATGTAAATTCTGTCTCTCCTTTTCAAATAACAGATGAAATTTAGTTACTTAAGTAATTTAGGTTTTTAGTTACTTAAGTAATTTTAGTTACTTAAGAAATAACCTGAAGTTTTTCTTGTTCAGTGATCAAACAAGCCATGGGACTGATACATCTAGATTTCTGTTCATCGTGAAAGACTCTTGTTTCTTTTAACAGAGACTTTTGTGTTCTGAGAATAAACAAAAAGCAGCACCTGAGATCCCAGTAGTGCCCCATAGTACTGCTGGAGCTCTGTGGATGCATCACCACCTATCTAAGCTTTTACAAATACTTTTTTTAGAGGTGCTGCCTCCTATTGGTAGTTTCTACCAAGATTGCTTAGCATTCATTTCTCCTGAGACATTCAAACTTCAGAACAAATTTCTAGAATATACTAGTCGTGCATTGGCTGGTATGAGTTATCTGTAGTTTATTACCCTGTGACTGTGACCTATTTAGTTGAACTAAAAATTGCACACATCTTATAAACATGTGTTTGACAAGTGTTTAGTCTGTCATTGAGTCATGTTGGGACTGTGTGAGTAGGAGAAAAATGAAATAAATTATTTAAGAGCAGCATCTGTGCTAGCGCTCTGGCTATTTTGGAAATGAACGTTACTTGTACAAATTTTTACCACAAAAGCTAGGAGCCATCTAGAGCCATCAGATTTTAGAAGCAGAATGTCTTAAAATGGATTTACTTGCAATACTTTTGAATATCTGAACAGTTTCTTGTTTTATTTCAATAAACTCTCCTTAGCCTGTCCTGCATTGCTGCCCTTCAGCAGTACAGCACAGGCTGCTGGAGAAATGCTGAGACAACTTGCAGGTTACTTCTTCTTGGGATTTTTTGCTTTCCAAACTTTTAAGCTAAATCTTGCATAACTATTTTTTTGATTATAGATTAGTGATTAGGCAGTTGGCTGACTACAGCTGGGGTCATTGGAACACTGTTGATATTTCATGTTATTATGGCTTTTCAGTGAAGGGGCCTTAGGCTTTTGGCAGTACTTCTATGACTTTTTGTGTCCTGAGTTCTTGTGTACTGAAATTTCATCCCTGGTAGTACTTTCTAAGAGCTAGTATGTTACAATAAATGACTAAAAAACCCTCACTTTTTTAAAATAAGACTGAACAAAAAATATATTATCATGAGGTAGCGTATTCCTAAACTTTGCATTTTAGTGTTGCCATTCAAATTTATATAAAATTACTAGGAGAGGGGTGGAAATATGGGAGTTCAGAACATTGTCCAATATTCATATCAAGGCATAGCTTTTGATTTATCTGACTCTCCTACTTTCTATCTATTAATGTTTTAAGGAGGAATAAAATATGTTTTGGTATTAAGCATAAGCAATCCTTTCTTTTAGAAGGTGAAGCAGCATTAATGTCAAAGTTGTGACATTCATGACTAAGACCAAGGTACTTATATGTGTGTCAAAGCAGAGACACCTCATGGGCTACTTTCCCTTTCTAGGTGAATGAGTTTTGAGTGGGTTGTTGAGAGTAGATTGTTTTCCTTTATTCCTGCTGAGCTAGTGTCAGTTCAGGTACCTGCTGATCCTTAAGCTTCTTAGAAATCTGTACAGGTTCTTTACTTTCACTGTGCCAGGAAAATACATTCAGTGATGAATTTTTTATTTCCGTTGCACTTTGTTTGGGGAATTACGCAGTGACAACATGGATTTAAGGAACTCTTCAAAATGTAGTGGGTTTGTCTTCCCTCAGAATTTTAGAAGTGTATCTAACTGTTGAAAGGCTTCCTGGTGCATTTAGGCATGTTGTAGGAGTGACAGGAAAAAATTTGCTGAAGCCACCAAAGATGTAGGGAGAAATGGGAAACCACATCTAGAGTGTTAATTGTAAACTATTTCAACGCGTGCTCTCTTGCTGATGAAGTGAATCATCTGTATGAATGTATTCATGTGGCATTTTTTGATGAAATGTTAATTTTTTGCTTTATTAGCAATCCTATTGTTTTGCAGCTTTTCATGAAGTATATTTGTTGTAAAGAAAGCAAGCTGAAATAAAGCAGAATGCATAGAAGACATTTCATTGTAGTTCAATTACGGTTTTTGGTTAAATTTTAACCACGATGGGGACAAATGTTGTCATTCTGTATAAACTTTGTGGGTGTAACTTCACGTCTAGCACTTGGAAATACTTTTGAGACTTGCAAAGCTGGGGAGATGCCAGCAAGTATAACATTAGCTACAGGAAAAAGCTGACTCATTCCTTTGCCTTGAAAAGCCTGCCAAAAATAACACAGGTAGAGATTGCTTCTCTTACTACTGAGGCACAATTAGTAATTTTGTAATTTAAATATTACTGAATTAATTAAAAAACCTAAATAGAATAATACTTTTTTATTACTTAAACTCATAGCAGTCAATTTTTGTAACTCTGATAGTAATGGTTTCAAAGTAGATGTGTAGTAAGGTGATCTTGTTTGTAAAAAGCCTTTTTTGGTTAAAATGATTGGTATTTCTGCAGAAAGTTTCATGGAATTTCTTGTTTAGAATACACATCTCAGATTTGCTTGGAACAGGTGAGATTTGGTAGTTGCATAAAGCTGTTCAGAAGGCACATTCCTCTGCTTGGGAATCTCAGGGTCCAATCTGGATGTCCTGGCACAGAAAGAAACATTTTTAATTAATACAGCTGCTTTCAGTCAACCTTTGTTGTATTAATCCACACTGGCTGCAGGATTTGACTAATACTTACAGGATGATTTTTGTCAGCACCAGTTACTAAAACTTCTGCTGTTTTATTCTGGAATTTTCTACTTTTTTATTGTTGTAAACTGATTCTAAGAGATTGGTCTTGCTTTTTATCCAGTTTCCCAAAATCACAGTATGAGGGTCAGAGCAAATGTCTTGGTGTGTCTGCACCTGCCAGTACCCATTATTAACAGTTCTGTTGAAAATTAGCCCAAATCAGTATTTGCAAAAAAGAAAGTTATTAGAGGAGCATTATTTCAAAACATTTACTGATACTACTGGAATATATGCATACATCCTGTGAATTAGTTTCATTTTAAGAAATACTTCTGTGCTCAAAAAGAACTAGTAAATCTTTGCACTTCTCCTGTTTTGCTGTACTGTTGCATGTGAAAATATGTTCTTTTGTCACTTAGATTTATGGTTTGGAAGCAGTTTGAAATTCACTTTCGCTTTTTCAGTCCCTTCATGGATGCTTTGTCTCACTAATGTTTTCCTTTATCATTTAGTTATTTGTTTTTCCTCTTTCTGGATAATATTTGTTCAGTTTTGGGGTTTGTTTCCTTTCTTTTAAAAAAAACCCTTCTCTCCATTGTAGAAGGCATTTGGAGTTCTATTGTCCATTTATTTTGTTTGAACATCAAATAAAAAATGGATTTTAAATCTTTAGGATAAGAAGTTTATCATGTGAAAGCAGAAAATTAGGTAGGAGTATTGTATATCAGGGAGAATATCACATTTAGCCCAAATTAGGAGTAGAATGATTTGCAATGGACTGACAATTTTAAACAGAGTGTTATTAATGACCTGTTTTTTGCTGTGGAAATATATACTAAAATATAAAAGACAAAAAAAAATTAAAAATTTGTTATGAATTCTTAATGACGGCTTTTTAGTGTATTTCGTTACACTTCTTTAAATTCAGCAAATCTTGAGTGATCTTCAAGCACAGATGAATACAGGCTAACATTTCCAAAATATAACAGCTACAGTTTTTTTTAATTCTGCAGAACTCAAAACCACAGTATGTTTGCCTTGTTTGTCATCTCACCCTCTGTAGTGAGGTTTTGAATGTAAGTTTTGGTATTATATTCGCTTAAGCAATCAGAAAAATGAATCTTAGATTAAATACTGAAAGAGTCAAAGATTAAAACGAGTTTTTCTTTGTCCTGAGTATGAAACAAGAAAATGCCTGGGTTTTTTTGGTTATAATTTTAAATTCTGTCCTACAAGTGCTAACACCTCTTCCTATCTTTGCCTCTGTTAATGTAGAAAACAGCATGGGGTAAACTTTCTGCATTTGTGATGTGAGAGAATTTTTTTTTATGTCAAGAAGATACTAAGTGTGTAATAGGAGGGAGAGGGAAAATTAATAGTAAAGAGACAAAATGCAGAACTTTGGTTTTTTTTAGCTTGCCAGACGTGTTAAACTGAAAATTAAATCAGAGTTTGTAGCATCTGGAGGAGACTATAGATTTTTGGAAGTCATAATAAATGAATCCTCTAATCAAAAACGCTTTTACTGAATTTCATAGAAATAATTAAATGTGTGGTTTATGAAACTATTGCCTCAAGTTGAATTCATGACAAATTTGCTAACACTGTAAATCTGACTGCGTCAGAAAATTGGAGGGTTGGAAAAAAATGCCCCATTAGCAAGTTACTCCATTATAATTCCCTGTGACTTCCTGGAGCCATTTGGTTGGACACCTTTGGGTTTTGGATCATTTACTGTGGCAGTTCCTATTACCCTGTCTTGAGGTCTCATTTGTGTACTGTGTTTGTTTAATGTAAACCTCCTCAGTTTTTACCTGAACAAATGTAAAGCTCTGCGAGGGCTTTGCTAAGTAGGCTCAGGTGGTCTCACTTGCTGAGTGCAGTCAAACCTAAATAAGGCTTTTGGAATTCTCTGGGAGCAGCTCGTGCTGGTTGTGTTAAGCTGTTTTGGTTATTTATCCCAGTGAAACTCGTGGATCACTCAGGTGTGCAGGTTATTTACATCTCTCCAGGCTCCTCCTCTGAAAGGATTCTTCTTCCAGCACTGGGCTGCTCCAACTTGCTTTCTCCTTCGGCTTATGGATGTGTTTTATGGTGCCCTGTTTTGGAGAGTTGATCTTGCTTTGTGCTTTGTGAAATCTTTTGCTCTTCACTGTTGTGGAGCTTCCAAAGGAGAGATTTTCAGGGGTCTATATCTGTCAGCCAAAACCATGGTGTGCTGTGGAGGTTGGGAAGGAAGGGGGAGGAACACGAGGTGGCCACTGAGGAAAAGCTCCCTCCTCACCCACTGCAAAAGCCTTTAACTGCTCTTTTGCCTGGGACTTCCTTTAACTCTTAAATCATCTAAGTATCTCTTTAAAATTCTGCAAATTCTGGAAATTTAAAAACTACCTCCCATCTGTAGTTTGTGAAGAGGAAGGAACCCCTTGCCTCGTTTGAATATTCAATCAGTGTATGTAGACTTCTGGTTTTAAATAATATGATTGGTAAATCCAATCCATCTTCAAACTTTGTGAAAACCACTGAATATTTACAACTTGTGAGTTGAGTATTTGTGCTATCTATAAAATCACATTATTCATGGGACTCTGGGATGAGAGTCACTCTAAGATGTGCTTCATTGCTTTTAAATGGTTAGCACTAGATTTGTGTGTTTTGAAGGAAGTCATTGATGTTGTTTCAATAGGTAGTTAAGGAATGGTGGTTCTTGGTTTTCTTTCTAACACAGTTTTGTACCCATAGAAGATACTCAAAATTAATTAGAACTGACTAGTCTAGTTAAGTTAATATTCCCTTGAGGAAAACTTTTCTAAATTTCAGTCTGTTTTGCAGTGATCTTCAGGTACCTAAATAATTTCAGAATGCAATGGATTTTTTATGTTGCCTAAACTGTTAATGAATTTGGTAACCTTTCATTAGCCCTATTGCTTTATTGTTCCCTATGTTTTTGGGAAACAAAAAAGTTGTATTGAATATATTTCAGTGCTGTAGCCTGGAAGCATGCTGCTGAAAAAAACCCACCAAAAATATTGTTACTTTGAACCTTTTAATGGGCATTTGTCAGTCCAGTGTTATGTCACATTCTTGACATCCTTTTCATTTAAGAAACCCCCAGGATTCACAGTGTGTTTATCAAGATAACCTGTACTGTTGGATGGTGGAGTCACAGGTGCTTGGGACTGGAAGTTGTTTCTGGATGTCTTTCTGGCCCAAAGCAGGTCCAATTAGGTCAGGTTATGCAGTACTTAATGAATTTTTAAATAAGCTGTTCCAATTCCTGGCTAAATGATTGATATCCCTAAACAAAATGTATCAATCAAGAAGAGCTACATTCAGTTTATAGTTTATTGAAATAAATTTTGGGTCTGGTAGTCGTTTGAAGGTTGTCATCAAAACAGAAATTCTGTTTCAGGATGGGACAGTGTTATGGCAGAATCAGTGTATGGATAGCACTGAGACACACCTAGGATTCTTGGCTTTGGGAAAAATCTTCTGAAGCCCCTGTAATTTTCCATTTAAGGTGAACTTCACGTTTAAATAGTGATAGCATTAGCAAGCTGTGGTACCCTGGCTCCAGCAGGGGCACTCGTGGATGTGCAGTGTGAGAGCACGGAGTGCTGCTCCCCTGGCATCACTCTCAGCAGCAGGTTACTGGGAGCTGAAAGAGCTTTCTGATCCAGACATGGCTTCTTTCTGTCAATAACCCATAAATACATTTAATGCACTGGTTATTAAAATTGTTTTGAGAGTAGCACACATTTTTAATGACTATAAATTAGCCACACAGGGTAGTTTTGGTGATCAAAGATCCCTGTTTGGAGAGACAAAAAAATGGAATATCTTGAAATGTTTGCATAACCACAGAGATGTGAGCCTCTCTCAAAGGGGGCAGACACTGGGGAGGAACAGATCTTGCCTTAGTAACGTGTTCTTGTTTTAATTTTTTTTTTTTTTTATAGTCACAACCTTCTCCCAATGAAATTCTAAAGCAGATGGTTGTTCCTTTTTCTTTTTTTCTTTGCAGGGTCTACTTATAGCTGTCTTGTTAGAACATGGATATTTAATATTTATGCAGTATGTACATGTGCACTGCTACCATTTGCTGTCTACATTATTTTAGTCTTCCATCTTGCTTAACAAACAGTGTCTGGACTCTTCAGTTTTACAGTGTGGTTAATAGAGGTCTTTCCATCAAAAAAGCACATAATGCTTCTGCTGTTTTTTCTTACTCCTGTGCCCCTTAAATGTCATCAAGTTTACAAAACTGGGGATATATGAACAAGTGAGTTATTCAGTTTAAAAGAAAATAGCTTGAAGCCTCTATTGTATTTAACCCCTCTAACTAGGCTCAGAAGAAGTTTGAGCTGATTTAATCCTCTGAGACAGAGTTTTGACAGAAGTGTGAAAATTCCACAGTGCTGTATTTCTTCACAGCTGAAGCAGCTTCTTTTCCCCAAGTAAAGAGAATTTTGTTGCGCCAGCAGAACATTATTAGTGTAGGTTCTGTGGTAAAAAATCTGTGTTTGCTCTCTGTATCTTACAGATGCAAAATAAAGGATAATTTTGTCTCTCAGCCAACTTTATCTGTTGATTGACATGAATTAAATGTACATTGCTGAAGAGTATGGGAGGGAGAAGCCAATCCAGAAAAACCCAAATAAACCAAAACCTCCTACTCTTTCCTGGAGGTTTATTAGATGAACACCATCAAGAGCTGTGTATGACTGCAAAAACCACAAGGATGATAAATGAGACACGTTGTTAGAAAGAAACCACTGATTATTACCATGCACAGTGGATAAACTGATTTAAAACCTGATCTGGTAGGGAACTTTGTTTTCGCTGTAATTTGATACAGCCTCATGGGTTGTTGCTGTAGCTTATGGGTACCTGTGACCTTTTCCTTCTCTGCTTTTTAAATAATTATTAATGTAATATTTGTTTCTAAATGCAGGATAAATCTTATTGCAGTATCACAGTAACTTAGCTGAGTTCAGCAATAAAACATTCTGACTTCATGTAGCCTTAACTATTAATGGAAATTGTAAAAAAGTCATGTATATCTATTCAGGGAAAAAGAAACCATAGCATTTAAATCTTGATTGCATCTATTTTTGTGTTTATTAAGCACTTACTTAAGCTACATTTTTTTAATGTCAGTTTGTACAAATGGTGTTGATAGATGATGATGTCAGTAGTTCAGTCACAGGGTATGACCTTGTCCTCCTGGATTACCAGGGAATCTATGAACTGCTAAACATCAGTGTTCCCTTCTTCACTGGGGACCAGACACTCATTCACCTGCTGTTCTGGCCAGCAGGTCAGGTATATCTGACATATGAGGATGGATATTAGAAGTGGGTATGGCTCACATGGGTATGGTTTTTATTTTATGTAGATCTCATAATGATAATATTGTTCACCAAGAATATTCACTAAGCAGAGAGCATTTTAAGGCATGTTTTGAAGCAAGCTGATCACTTTTCAAAACATATTATGAAAGTTCTGATGTATTTTTGTTCTGCATGCTTGACTCAAAATTTGTTTTCTCTTTTCAGGCAGCTATAAATGGTGTTATACCCCAAGAAAATGGCATTCTACAAAGGTAAGCACAGAGGACTGGAGTAGTACATACAGAGAATGATGCTGGGTAACAGTTACTTTTTTTTTTCCCTTCCTGAATCCTAAGAAGATGACATAATTCTCCTTTTAAAGCTGTTTCTGGAGCCACAAATTCTATTCCTGGCAAAGCTGATTTAACATTCAGTTTTTCCCATACTGATAGAGGACTAGCTCAAACATCTGTTCAAAATAGTTAACTTTTATTTTATTTTCACTGGTGGTTGGGTCATTCTTTGCAGGATTGTCTCTTCACAAAAACTGTGTATTGGTATGCTTCTGGCTAAGTATTTCTTTTTCATTATGCATTTATAAAGGTATTGATATTCCATGCTTCCCTATTTCTGGCCAAAACCATTTGTACTTGTTTGTTTTTTTGTTTTGTTTTGTTTTTTAAATTGAATTACAGGCAGGAGAAACTGTGATAGATAAAGTAAGGTTGTTCCCTTCTTAAAGTAGTTTTACTGATTTTCTTTCAGCTTCTGAATTAAATTTTGGCTTGCATACTGATGCTTGGATATCTTGAACTCACTGAAATTTGATCTTCTTAGTGCTGATGAGGCAATTGAAAACAGCAGAACAGGAATTAGGATACCTGAGAGAGACAGTAAAAGAGTGTTTAAAAATTTGCTCAGAAACATACTTAATGTACTATTTAAAAATGTCAATGATGAAATAAGATACACAATATAGGTAAAGTGGTGTTTGACATCTCTGTCAATACTTACTAATTCAACAGAGTCAGGGTTTGATTGAGGATAAAAGTTACTAAATATATATTTACTGTAAGGCCTGTTTAGTCTGTGTGAGATCAAGTCTTGATTGTGGAACACTCTTTCTGCATATAAGTTGTGACCTCCAGGCATTTCTATCCAAAATCCCAGAATGTTTGATTGGGTAAAAGAATCTGGGGAATAGTTAGAGTAGTTAATGCCTGTTTTCAATCACAAGGTGGTCCAGTGCCCACTTACATTTTCTTTCACAGTAATTTATTAATTTTTAGAAATTATTAGATAGTCAAATGTGTTTCAAATGGGTATTTTTGTTACTTTGCTTTTGTCTTGTTTTGCATTCTTCCATTGGAAGTGGTTTAAAGGGAGGCTCAGAAGATTTAGAAACCTGCTTTCCAGTGCTTTTCAGATAAGGCTTATTTTACTGATGTGGGGCTTTTTATGTTCTATTAGAGGCTGGCTAGTCAGATATGTAGGATGCCTTTTGTGGTGGAATCAAATAGAATTAATGCAACTGGACTTGAAGCAAGTTAATGTATTGAAGAGAAAAAAGTACACTTTGTTGTATAATTCAGCTGCTTGTTTTGCAATCCAGTCCTGAGAACTGGGATATTCATTGCTTCTTGGGTCTACTAACAGAATTGTTACTTAATTGTACTTAATTCGTACTTGTCCACCAGGTTGAAGAAAATAACATATCACTTGGTATTTATACTTTTTTAAATACTGAAAATTAGACTGGTTCCTGTACTACTCAGAGCTCTGACGTGGGCCTTTGACTTTTGAGCCATAGGTCTGAGAGTGTGGGTCTTTGTAGCTGGGCATTCATCCTTCTGAGCATGCTGATGTGAGAAGTGAAGGAGCCCCTTGTTTTACAAGCATAACATGTTTTTCTGTTTCAACTGTGAAAGGCACAATGGTGGGATTTGCAATAGCTGAGTACCGTTGCACTTCTGTGACATGCATGCCATCCACATTTGCACTTTCTAAAGTTCAGACCTCCTCTAGATGACAGATTTGACCTGCTCTATGAAGCATTTCCACTGAGAATCTCATGGTATCTTAGAGAATAGAAGGAATTTTTCAAATAAGTTCTGATAAAGAATGGAAATGAGACAAGTTATGTTGCAGCATTTCTGAAATCCACCATGAGATTCTGTAACTGCCCAGCATCTTCCTGGTAAGAACATCTAAAAGGCAACACCCCAGGCTTACCTGATGAAGTTTCTTGCCTTCCAAATTTGATTTCTGTAAATCATAGGGGTTTTTTTGTGGGTTTTTTGTGGTTGGTTTTTTTTTTTTTTTTTCATGGAGTGATATTCCTGAAATGTCATGTTTTGTTACACTTGTTTCCAATCCCAGTTATGTGCTTCCTGTGGAGAGGCTCATTGTGGAAGATGAAGTGTTTCTGGGTAGTGAGAGTATTCCAGTTTATTCTGACCTGTAATGTTGTGGGTATCCTCGAGTCAGGTATAGAGACATCCTTATATGAATCTCCAGGAGCCTTGGAGAATTTTGAATTTGAAGGCAAGCTAGAATTTGGCATTGCATTGGTGTTGTACTTGTAGGTGTTTTCTTTTTAAACACATGCTTCATTATCTTAATTTATTTACCTTAAATGTGTATCTATTTTCATATCTGACTTGTTTTTCACTAATTTGGTGTGAGAAAATACCTATCTGCATGCAGAATTTTGAGCTGTATTTCTTATTCTCATTTCCACTGGATACTAGCCCAATGATGTAGAAAGCTGGTCGTTGCCATGGTGCCAGTTTTTATATGGCCACAACACTCCTGGAACAGGAAACAATCCCTCTCCTCAAGATAATTCTGGTATTAATTACGTAGTGGATTTAAAATGTTTGTTTTTCACCAATGCTGATCTCCTATAGCGCTCCTGAGCCTTGAAAGGTTAAAATTGCTAATACAGAATTTATTTTTTCATTTTTAATAAACCTTTTTCTCAGATCCAACAGCAATAATTCAAGAGGTGTGTGCTGGACTGTAGTAAATGAATAATACTGTCGTTTTGCTTTCCTAACTTGTGGCTAGACATGCCAAGCTGTTCTGTTGAAGTGATCTTATTTGCCTGTCTTGCAGTGAGTACGGTGTAGAGACTTTGCATGGACCAGCGTATGGCCCCAGCAGTCACTCTGCTGCAGCTTCCTCAGCTCCTTCCTCCTCCTCAGCATTTCGCCATGTAGTGCCATCTAGACAAATAGTGGAAAGACAGCCTCGAATGCTGGACTTCAGGGTTGAGTACAGAGACAGAAATGTGGATGTAGTACTTGAAGACAGCTCTACAGTTGGTAAGGATTTGTAAAAATAAAATGAAAGCTGCTGTCGTGACACTGTTAAAAAGACAAAAGATTCAACCCCAAAAATCCAAGTCCTAAAGCAAAGCAGAACAAAACCTCTCAAAAAGAAAAAAAAAATGCAGCCTCCACAGCTACTAACCATTTTCAAATCTCTTTACAGCTTTAAAAAAGCAAAATTTCACTAATCCATGGTAAAGGTTAGTGATCTATCAAACATTTATTTTGAAATCTAGTTGTCTTATGAACTTGCTTCAGAAACAAAATGGAGATTAATGATTAAGTTGAGGCATGAAAATGTAATTTGGGATAGGATTAGTGTAGATTCAAGCTATTAATAAGTGGATGATCTTGGCATTTCCTCTTTGAATCTGTATGGCATCTCTTTCTGCACAGGATTAGTGACAAGATTAGAGGAATTCTTCCTGGTGTGAAGAACATTATTGCATTCTCCATAGTTCAATTTTTGTTTGACTCTTTCATTCAAATTAAGATTAATTCTATCAGTTTTATTTCCTTTACCCTAAAATTGATGCATTTTGAAGCAGTGTGTTAGAAGTATGCTATTGCTAGTGTTTCAGAGCATGTAATTTTTTACATTCCCCAAACTGGGAATTAATTTCCTTCTGCTAAGGAAGAAAAGTATTTTCATATTTTATTTTTAGTGAAGAGCTTATACAGATCCAAATAAGGAGCTACGTGAAGGAATAGTTGATGAAAGCAATTTTCTGTGCTGCAGCCTTTTGTCTGGGCTGAAATTTGGAAATTTGGAAAACTTTTGATCCTCTCTTGTCCTTTCAGCAATGGATTTGGTGTTGCGTGGCGCCACCTAGCGGTGATCGATTGGAATGATCGATGGGTGTTCTCTGTTTTCCTTTGTGCCGAGTTACACCCGTGGAAATTGGACATCAAAATCTCATCAGATCGGAATTTTTTAGCTGTTCTGCTCTGATTTTTATTTTCTTGTTGGCTTCTTAATAGTTGATTTTTACCTGAAAGCTGTAGGGCAGAAGACAGTTTGTGTAGAACTTTAGCATTTTGGGATATAAAGATGGAGGGCAGCCTTGTGTTTAAAGTCCTAGGAGAAGTGAGCAAGGCAAATTTTAGAACTTCAGCTGTGGACTTGAGGAAAGAATAGTTTTGGCTTATTTGGGGATCTGCTTGCCCATGAGAGGCTGCCCAGGAGGGCACAGGGCCCAGGAGAGCTGGTTGATCTTCCAGGACAACCTCTTCAAAGCATAGGAGCAGTTCCTTCCAATGTGCAAGAGGAGCAAGCATGGCAGAAGGCCAGTGCAGAGGAAAAAAGCATTTCTGGCTGAGCTAAATTCAAAAACAAAGTAGCCAGAGCTGGAAAGTAGTGGTGGGCTGCCCAGCAGGAGCACAGAGATGCGCAAGTTTGGAGTTAGGAAGACCAAAGCTCAGCTGAAGGTGAAACCACTGAGGGGATAGAAGGGTTTCTGTAAGTACATCAGCATGAGAAGAAAGGCTGAGGCAAATGTTAACCTGTGCTCAGTGGTGAGTGCTGAGCTTGGTCTGTGGGAAGATTATGAAATAAATACTTCTGGAAGCACTTTTTGAGCATGGGAGAGAAAAGAAGGGGATTTGGAACACTCAGCATAGATTTACTAAAGGCAAATTGTACCTAATCAGTCAGCATTATTTGCCTTTAACAATTTGATGACTGGCTCAGTTGACAAGGGGAGAGATTGTCACTGTGGCTTTAGTAAGGTCTTTGATGTACTCTGCTGTTGTATTTTTCCAGTCATAACGTTAAGATAAAAAACTGATCAAAATAAATTTTAATCTGCTCAGAAAAGGTGCTGATATTCTGGAAGGCAGGGCTGCTGTTTAGTGGATCCTGGGCAGCCTGGAGAAATGGGCTGACAGGAGCTTCCTGAAGTTCCAAGAAAATAAAGTTGAAGTCCTGTATCTGGCATAGGATAACTCCATGTTATCCCCACCTGATGCCTGGCTGAAGGCTGATGGGCTAGAAAACAATTTGATAAAAGGGATCTTGGGTGCTGCAGCAGTGAGCTCTTGCAGTGAAGAAGACCTGCCATGTCCCAGGCTTTGTTGGCAGGAATGTAGCTGGTGGATCTCAGGAGGAAATCATTATTTCCCTCTATCCAGCACTTTCCAGACTGCATCTGGAGCACTGTGTGGGGTTTTGAGGCACTCACACGAAGAAAGATGATGGCATCCTGCAGTAAGTCTGGTCAGGGCTCTGGAGCTCTGGGCTAGCAGGAGGAGAGGCTCAGAGAAGGGGATTTGTCCAGCCTGGGGAGGAAAGGGGAAGGTACAGAGCTGACCTCTGTCTGCAGCTGCCTGCTGGAGGACATGGAGAAGATGGAGCCAGGCTTGTGTTGGAGGTGCATGAGAGTGGGAGGCAATAGACACATCAAAAATTCACATTAAAGAATTTTTTTTTTTTTTTATTGTGAGGGTAGTGAAGTACTGAAACTGGTTGGCCAGAGAAGTTGTCAGACTTCCATCCTGACATGTTCAAGAGCCAGCTGGACAAGTCATTGACTAAACTGGTTTGATTAGACCTTGGAGTTAGGCTTGGGTCGCATGAACTCCAGAGGTACCATCCAGCCTGAGTTACTTTGTGACTGTAATAACTACAGGGCCAGAAGAGCATCAACATGTACAAAACATTGGAAGAGCTGTCAGAGCAGTCAGTTGTATGAGCATTCCAGTTCCTTAGGTCTGGACTAATGCTAATGAAATTTGGTATCAGAAATATGCACCCTCTTTAAGTCTGGTGCTCCAGATAGCACACTGCTGTGTGTCTAAAAAATATGGAATATAGAATTACATATATATATGTCCAAATCATCAAATCCTTGTGTGATTCTCCAATCATTCATGCTTTGTGATTATTTTTTTTTTAAGCTTCATTTGTCCTTTACTGTTTGAAGATATGTTACAAGGGAACTAGACTGAAAATCCTTCTCTTAGTAAATTTTCCCTTGCTCTTGTTGTCTAAGTACAACTCACTGCTGTTTGAAATAAAGCAGTAAATGTGTATATTTTATATATTTCCTTTGTTTTTCTCTCCAGGAGATATCAAACATATTCTAGAAAATGAACTTCAGATTCCTGCATCTAAAATGCTGTTAAAAGGGTGGAAGACTGGAGATGTAGATGATAGTGTAAGTTTTCAACTGTGTTTTCAGTTAACTGAACTCAGTTTCAAACTGAGCATCTGTGGGTGGGGATTACAATGCAAGAATTGTTAGTTTCAAACAGTGTCAGATGTCTTGGGTGGCACACAAAGAACTCTTAATCTAAAACATTGCAAAATAAAATCAGGACCAATCAGTTTGTGTTTGGTTTGTATAGAATGTGGCCCACCTACAAAAATGATGTTTTGAAGTAACAAGAATTGTATCTTGAAACAAAATATTTGCTGATTAAATGATAAAAAAAAACCAAGTCAGAATTGGTGAATGTTTTATATTTATAATGTTTTTTCTCCCCTCAGACTGTTTTAAAAAGTCTACACTTGCCAAAAAATAATAGTCTTTATGTTCTAACACCTGACCTGCCTCCTCCTTCTTCAAGTCATTCTGGGTAAGTCTTTTGGCCATAAATTCTATTTGTATGGGTTTTAGGATTTTTTTTTTTTTTGGTTGGTTGGTTGGGTTTTTTTTTTTTGTGGTTTTTTTTTTTCTGATTTTTTTATGAAGCCATGTGTGTATTTGTAGGAATCTGCTGTCAGTAAATACAAAATGTTTTCACTACACTAGTGACTGTTGGGATGAAAAGAAGCTTGTTGGGGTTTTTAAAACTTTGGTGGGGTACATAAACCTCTTAGGTAATACAGAATTTTACATCTCACACATGTGATGACTTTAACAGAAATCTAGTCCCTGTGGAAACGAGAGCTGACCTTGCATAAGTTGCTGCTTTATGTTGGTCCATTTAATGTATCTTATAAATCTGTATGAATCATTCCCATCTGATCAAAATTTTCTTTATGAAATGTTTGTTACATTATTTTATCTTGTACTTTTAAAACATATGTAGATGGGCTGAATAATTAATTAATATAGATTATTTAATAATTAATTAGAATCTATTTCCTTGAATTGAGAAGGATATATTTTATTATTGATTTGAACGCTCAAAAAGTAAGCAGTGAGTTTTCACATGTCACAGAATCACAGAATCATCAAAGCTGGAAGAGACCTTCAAGATTATCTAGTTCAACCCACCATATCCACCTCTGAAACATATCCCAGGTGCCACATCCAGACATCTCTTGGACACTTCCTGACTCCACCACATCCCTGGGCAACTTAATCCTGTGCTTAACCACTCTTTCAGGAAAAGATATTTTTTGAATACCTAATCTGAACTTGCTGTGGTGCAATTTAAGGCCATTTCCTCTCATCCTTCCACTAGGGACATGGCAGTGGAGACAGACTCATTGTTTTGAGGAGTTTGGAGAGTGAGAAGGTCCCCCCTGAGCTGAAGGGTTTCTCCAGGAACACCTTGGGCTCCCTCAGTCACCTCAGGACTTTCCTCCCCAGCTCCATTCCCATCTCTGACCCTGCTCCAGCCCTCCATGTCCTTCCAGAGCTGGGCACAGCCCCTGAGGTGTGGCCTCAGCAGCACAGGGGACAGTCACTGCCCTGGTCCTGCACTGCTTCTGCTAAAATCCAGGTGCCACTGGCTCTCCTGCTGAAATTCATTTGCCACTGGCCTTCCTGCTAGAATCCAGGTGCCACTGGCCCTCCTGCTGAAATAAAATCCAGGTGCCACTGGCCCTCCTGCTAGAATCCAGGTGCCACTGGCCCTCCTGCTAGAATCCAGGTGCCACTGGCCTTCCTGCTGAAATCCAGGTGCCACTGGCCCTCCTGCTAAAATAAAATCCAGGTGCCACTGGCCTTCCTGCTAAAATAAAACCCAGGTGCCCCTGGCCCTCCTGCTGAAATAAAATCCAGGTGCCCCTGGCCTTCTTGCTAAAATAAATTCCAGGTACCACTGGCTCTCCTGCTAAAATAAAATCCAGGTGCCACTGGCCCTCTTGCTAAAATAAAATCCAGGTGCCACTGGCCCTCCTGCTAAAATCCAGGTGCCACTGGCCCTCCTGCTGAAATAAAATCCAGGTGCCACTGGCCCTCCTGCTGAAATAAAATCCAGGTACCACTGGCCCTCCTGCTAAAATAAAATCCAGGTGCCACTGGCCCTCCTGCTAGAATCCAGGTGCCACTGGCCCTTCTGCTAAAATAAAATCCAGGTGCCACTGGCCCTCCTGCTAGAATCCAGGTGCCACTGGCCTTCCTGCTGAAATCCAGGTGCCCCTGGCCCTCCTGCTAAAATAAAATCCAGGTGCTACTGGCCCTCTTGCTAAAATCCAGGTGCCACTGGCCTTCCTGCTGAAATAAAATCCAGGTGCCACTGGCGTTCCTGCTGAAATAAAATCCAGGTGCCACTGGCCCTCCTGCTAGAATCCAGGTGCCACTGGCCTTCCTGCTGAAATCCAGGTGCCACTGGCCCTCCTGCTGAAATAAAATCCAGGTGCCGCTGGCCTTCTTGCTAAAATAAATTCCAGGTACCACTGGCTCTCCTGCTGAAATCCAGGTGCCACTGGCCTTCCTGCTAAAATACAGGTGCCACTCGCCATCCTGCTGAAATAAAATCCAGGTGCCACTGGCCCTCCTGTTAGAATCCAGGTGCCACTGACCCTCTTGCTAAAATCCAGATGCCATTGGCATTCCTGCTGAAATAAAACCCAGGTGTCCCATGCCACACCTGGCTCATGTTCAACCCCTGGCCACACCTGGCTCATGTTCAGCCCCTGGCCACACCTGGCTCATGTTCAGCCCCTGGCCACACCTGGCTCATGTTCAACCCCTGGCCACACCTGGCTCATGTTCAGCCCCTGGCCAGCAGCACCCTCAGGTCTCTTTCTGCTGTCAGGGAATATTGCGAAGGTTTAGAAATGAAACGATGTTATGTGGAAAATACTCTTTTAAAGTAATTAGCAGTTTTCTTCCGTGTGCTTCCCTTTCCTGAAGGCAGCCCTGCGTGTGGTGTTTCCCAGGAAAATGGGAATTTTCCTCGGTAGCCGCTAGAGGGTGCGCGGGAATTGAGCCTGCCGAAGGAGCCGCTCCGGAGCGGCGAGCTCAGGGATGCCTTTGGAACGGGGCAAAATGCACAGATTTCAGCTGGTCCGGAGAGGGAGTTGGCTTTCTGCCCTTGTAGGTGATAGGAGAATATTCTGCAAGTGCAGTTCTGTTACTGGTGAGAGGAGTTCTTGGAGAGTCAAAAGAAATTTGTAGCTGTCTTCCTAAGGACTGAAAGTATTTGGTATATTACTAAAAGGTACTTGTGCACATTAACATGTAGTCTGTGGAAGAATTAAGAATGCTGATATGAATTATAAAAATAATAATTATAAGAAAAGGAGTATTAAGAGAGGGGAGAGTAGCACTGGAACAGAGAGTGGTGTATCTAAGAGCTGTATGTGCAAACAGGAGCTGTATTTGTGTGTGAGGACAATAAGCCATTGTACCTTGGCAGATATTTGAAGAACAGTGAAGAGACACTACAGCTGCTAATTGTTTAATTTCCAATTCAAAATTTTCTAGCCAGGTATTGCTCTATATTGTAGTTGGAATGTTATAATTCCAGAGGAAAACTGGAGTCTGAAGAGAGTTGTTTATTGCAACTGCAGTAAAGTATATAACAACAAACTGTTTAAAAACAGTTCTTAGCCTTTTTTATTGGATTAATGCTTTTAAAAAACTTCATTTGACAGTAAAATCAAAGTAGTTGTTACCTTTTATAGTTTATATTTGTTTCATAGTGGAGATTAGTTCTGGATATTTTTAAGATAAAAGTTGGTAGCTTTGGGACAGCAAATGGTGCCTAATTAGTGGCTATTTAAACACGGATAATTTGAAGGCTAGATCATCTTCCTGAAGTCATAAATTCTAGATGAAAGGGGAGGCTTGCCTCCAATTAAAGCATCAATGCAGATCAAAACACATCTAATTGAAGCAATGTACCAAACCCAGTTACACTGTTTACTGCCTACTGTTAGGTCAGTTATTATTCAGATTAGTTTGTTACCCACAATTTTTAAAAGCGTCATGCTCACATCTATTATTAATGGATGTTGAGGAACTTTGCCTCTTGCTCTGGGAGTTCATCTGTTGTTTTCTTCAAATGCCTTCTGTTTTGAACTAGAGATAAATAGTCGTGATTTGAATATCTCCAGAAAGTGATATTTGAAAAGCCTGAGATTCTAGTATGTGATATTTTATCTATATGCCCTTCTTAAAAGGAACACTCTGGCCTCAGCTCTTTAAGATCCAGTTTTTGTCTGTTCTTTATAGTGAGGCTGAACAGTGTCTGAAACATCCTATTCCAACATATTGGTATGAAGGCATTGAAGTTTATTGTGACAGACTGAATGGGCTTAACCCAGAACTGACTGAAAACCAGCATCTAAATGTAATGGCAAAGTGATCCTGCCTTTTAAACAAACAAAAATCTCCTGGGGTATCTTTGTTCATCAGTGGCCTACCTAAAGCTTTTATAGGTAATAGAAACCCAGTGAATTACTACTGCATGCTAGTAAATTGAGGTGGAAAGATTAAATTTAAATGTCAAATACCACCTGTATTATTCCACCCTGCTACCACAATTTCAGCTGGCAAAGCCATACTTATCCATGCACGATATCCAGAACAATAACCATGTGTTCTGTGAGCTGTGGACATAATGAAATCTGATTTCTAGTGAATTCCTGCCTCATCCCAGCAGCTGCAGTAAATCAGCCTTCTCCTTCCATGCTTCCCATCATCTCACCTACCTCTGATGTTGCCTCCAGTTGTGTATTTTGTAGCACCTGTGTAATATTTTTCCCTTTGTACAGAGTATCAGCCTGCCCCGCATCTGTTCTCCAGCTCACAGTCAGGTAGTATCAAAGGAAAGGAGAAATCATGTCCTGTGGGTAGTTCTGAGATCACTGGCCAGGGGTCACCTGGATGAGTATAAAATACTGCACTTTTAGTGCAGCCTTTTACTGAGGTGGGTGGTAATTTGGGTCCCCTTTCTCCTCCTGGCTGATGATTTACACCTAGTATTTGAGACCTTTCTAACACTATGAGACCCTTAAAACCAGTGACTATGTTCAAAAGTTACCAGGTGGGTGCAGAAGAGCATGATTTCCCTTGGAAAGCAATCCTGAAAGGAAAGATGCCAAAGAACGTCCATCATTCAGCATCCATGGGGTAGATCCCTTGCACCAGCTTTGTCAGATTAGATTAATCCCTTCCTCAGCAATTCCATCCCTTTGTTGCCTTGGATGCTTCTTGAAGGCTGACAATACTCAGTTGAGGAAATAGCTTTAGGAGAACGCAAGAGGGAAACATGAAAAGTGTGAGCTTGGGAGTCTGGCCATGGAACTGGATCATCCAGATCATCTCTCCTTTGTATCCTGTGTGTTCTGGGAGATATTTTTTATCTTTTTTTTTTTGTTGCTGTTATCATTATAATGGATACAATGCATTTTATACTTCTTTTGCTAAATAGCTGAAAGTCAAAGATACTTTATTATACTTGATGAATCACTGGAAAGTTGAAAAGCATTAAAACCCTAGGTGCCTACCATGGAGATTATTAGAAACAATGCAGTTTTGCTAAGTGATTGTAACTTGTTTAACAAGTGTAATCATCTGTGTGGAAAAGAAAAAACCCACAGATGTCTTTTTTTCAAGCAATAGGTCCATATATTGCTGAATGCCTCTGCTTTGGATGATTGCAGAGCAGTGGTCCTGATGTGGTGTCTTGTTGTACGTTATCAACTGTAGCAGAGTGTTAATTAAGAACGATGTAACCTGCAGCTCCAATTATTAGTCCTGTCTGTTTAGCTGGACAGGAGCAGTGCCTTGCTTTAGTTACTTTGAAAGCTTCCATAAGAATGGTAAGATTAATGTTTTATTTTCCCATCTGTTCATGAGACAGTTTAAAAATCCTGAAGTTTAAAATGCAATAGAATGTAAACAAAAGGGCTTCTGCTCATTTACATGTTAGCCAGATTTGCTAACTGATTGCTGTTTGAACCTAATCTACCACCTCCTGCTGCATTAGCTACAACAAACATTACATTTACATACTGATTTCTTATTTTGTTTTAATGTAAATAATCTGTAATTACAGTAAATTTGGACTTCTGTTGACATGAGCTTATATAAATCTGTAAGTTTAAAATGGAAATGTTAATTACCTTGTGTCATACCTGTTTATATAAAAATCAGAGGTTTTGGGGAAATCTGTGTGACTGAGAAAGATATTGCCTAGTGGGAAATACTGAGTGTATTTCATAAAAACTGGAATGAAAAGGAGCATTTACGTATTATTGATTAAGGATTTACTTATGGTGTCAAATTCTAAAATATTACTAAAATTTCAAAGAAAAATGCTGTTGAAAAGCAAAGTATCATATAAAAAAACCCAGAGCATTAATACCATCACTTTACAGCAGATAGAATCAATCTGTTTTTTATATCCGAGTCTCTTGCTAGAACTGGTCAGAGCAATGATTGTGCTCTGATCTGTTTTCTTTTGTCTGTTCCTGAACTTCTTTTTTGGGTGTAGGCAGGGTACCTCAGTTGGTACCCAAAAGTACAGATTCCCTTGCCTCTTGTGCTGCACAGTGCTGCACAGTGAGTGCAGAATCATTCAGCTGAGGTAAAAAGGTTGTAATGGTGTATATCACCTATTAACAAATGCTTTTGAAAGCTGGGGTTTGCAATAGGGAAAAAATGTTCTAGTAACAGTGGCTTACTTTAGTCCTCTTTCCAGAATTTGATTTTCTTTTCCCACTAATTAATTCTCAGATCAATTGTATTCTCTTAGCACTGGTGGCAGCAAAGAAAAAGAAGGAAAAAAAAATCTGTCTCGTCTTTAATGGGACCTACAGTTTGACCCTGATTTTTATTCCCTTTTAATATAGCTATTTTATTTGGAAAATTGTAGTGAAGTGTAACATTTGTAGGAAAATTCAACAGCTACAAACACTGAAGCCAAAATTTTAGAGATGTGCCTTGTATTCAAAGTCAATCTTCTCAACATACTTATTTGGACCTAAAGAGAAGTAAAAATAAGCTTCATCTTACTGCCAGTGAGAAGTTTCCTTTAAATACTTTCACCTTGTGAAATTTATCGTTACCTTAATGGCTGAAATACAGTTTTTGGTCAAGATGTATTTTGGTCCAAGTAATTTGGGGTAATCTGCATCTCCCTTTACTGGAGGAACTGATTATGGGAGCGACAGACGTCTCTGGCTGTGCTCACATCAGCCCCATCCCACACAGGAGGGTGGGCAGTGCTGGCATCAGTGACCCATCAGGTGTGCCATCAATTGTGCCATCAATTCCTCCTCCCTGTGGCTTTCTAGTGGACACTGTCCAAGCTTTACAGCTGTCAGACCATGTGGGACTTTGATGTAGGAGCTCCAAGGAGTGGAGCGGTTGACCAGTGCATTTCTGTGCAAGCAGAAGTAATATTCCTCAGTTTGTTATTTTTCTGAAGAAAAAGTGAACAATTAACCATGCGCTGCATTTGCTAACACTTTCAAACCCAGTTTCTCCTCATTTTTTTTCAGTTTTTTTTTTTAGCCAGCCTAATTTTCAGTCTCTTTTTCACTCTGTTTGTCAATGAATATGTGCTGAGAATTTGCTTGTTAACAGCATTCAGCTTGTGTTGCTTAGAAATCCCAAAAGTAGAGGTGTCAAAATTGTTAGTTGAGAAATTAAAGCTTTTAATTTTTAGGCGCTTCATTTAAATTTGTTTGAAGAGTATTTTTTCCTTTCCAAAATACTTCCTGTTCTCACAAGTGGAAAACTTTTCCTATGAGTGGATGCTTTTTATTAGCAAGCTGTATTTTGAGTTGTACTGAAGTGTGGGGATCATGCATAACTGGAGAGACTGAGGGTTTGATCAGACTGGCCTGTTTATTCTATGTTTACATCAATTACAGAATGAAAACATGAGTCATATTATCGGTTAGCATCTACAGATTTTCAGATAGAGTCAAAATTAGCTATAACGAAACCTTGTGTGAGTCTGTATGGAATCCAGAGCCATTCACATATGCAGTAATTAATGTTTTCAGAGCAATTAAATATGTCATTTGCCTCCAGTATTTGCTGAAAACAAATAAAAAATCAGAATCTGAAAAAGCACAGCAGGATATTTTAGTTGCTACTGAACATTTGCCAATAGAAAATATGGTTATGGGGATGCAAAACTTACAAGCAATCAAATTAGAATTATCTTTGAAAATAGGCATACAACTTTTCAGGACTCCTCTTTTTATTTTTTCCCCCCTCTTTTGAGGGACTGTTAGGTATTTAAAGAATTGTTAGGCCTTTTGTTGAAAATCTTGTGAAAGTACAGAAAACTACATGTTCAGCATCAATGACTCCAGTTACATTTGTAGCGTCTCTCATGCACATGATCATACTTAGCATTGGCAATGAGTTATATTTATTTTCCATATTGGAAAACCATTAAAGACAAGAAATAGCACTTCATGATTTTTGTAGTATGTGATTATTGAGATGTCACTGGAGCCAAACTAGGTTTCCCAGTGAAGATATTTTTGTAAGCTAAATATCCGTGAGATGTTCAACCAAATTGTGTATCTCTTGCTAAAGCATCCTGTGAGTATTGTATGAGTTCCTTCCCATGGGAGCAGCAAACCAGCAGGTCAGTAATTCCAGAAGGAGTTAAAACTAACAAATCAGGTCTCAAATGATGGAGGAGTCTTTTCTTGTCTTCTTGTATCATAAGATAAAGCAGTGCTGGTCTGTGTTCCGAATTTGTCCTTTACTGCTAAGAGGAATGGCTTGTTGAAGTGTCATGGAATAGTGAAGATATGAAGGAAAAAAACCACAGTCTGTCATTCTTTTAAGTGTATGTGATAAGAAAAAAAAAGAATTGAATAGGCCCAATTAAATTTCACATGCCACTGAACAAGTCAAGTCTGCATAAATATTGTTTAGAAACCCAAGGTGTGGTGCAGTGTTGCTGCTGTTTTGTAGCATGTGTAAGATTGTACACAGCCATAATTGCCATGTCTGTAACAGAAGTCCTGCCTTCTTCTTTGAAAAGTAGATACATAGCTGCATAATTTTGTACCTAATTAAGCAATCAGGAGGCCTTTTTAATATCCAGATGTTTTACAACTAGGAAAATCAGAAAAAAACCCCCAAGTTTGTAACAACATGACGATATGGTTGCCCTGTTTAAACTGTATCTTAAGATTGTTTTAAATTTAATTTTTATTTATGTTTTTATTTTTATTGAAACTCTTGTGAATGTACATTTAAAACAATGTGAGCAGAACTAAATTTTCTAAATGTTCAATACCTACACGAGAAATTTTGCTGTGGTTACTTTTCCACTTCTAATTAGCTGGGTTTATGTACTTAAAATGAATCTAGGCAGAAGAATTTCCATTTGGTTTCTGCTTCAGGTAACCCTTGAGAAGCAAGAGCATGCTTTGCCTTGTTCTATTTGCCATCAGTTCTTAATGTGCATCATAGCTTGATATTTGGTCTGGCCATCAATATGCTGACAAGCCTATTATTAATGGCATTAGGAGTGCTAAATACACCCGATGTTTGTGAAGATAATGGGACTCTCTCCATTTTGAAAATACTTAACATTAGATGAGCTTTAAAGGCTGCAGTCACCTTATTAAGGAAGGAGTTCAGGAATGGCCTTTGGTCATTCTCAGCATGCTTCCTTGCATTTAAGAGTGAAAAGAGAGATGATAATGTTGTGCCTGGACTTGTCCATGCAGAGTTTAGGGTACCCTGGGGTTTCTGCATCTAACTGTAAAACAAGCTATAACATGCTTATCCCTGATTTTCCTGTTTTTCTTTCAACCATTTCAGGGCCCTGCAGGAGTCATTAAATCAAAACTTCATGCTGATTGTCACCCATCGAGAAGTCCAGCGGGAGTACAACCTCAACTTCTCAGGAAGCAGTACCATTCAGGAGGTGAGTGCTGTTTCACAGCTGAAGAATAAATGTAGCTCATTATAGCTAATGCCAGCTCTCTTAAAGGGGGTTTGCCTAGTCTGGATGGATATTCCTGTATTTTATTATTAGTCTTTTTTATTTTCATCAACTGGATCATCAGGATTTGATTAAAGAATTCAGTTAGAAAAAGGTATTCTATTAAATTATACAGAAAGGATGTTTCTTTTTTTATTGTAGTAGCAAAATACACAAACAGTTGTGTATACACAAACAGTTTATTGAGTTGTTCAAATTTCATTTTCCTTGAAATCCCTTGAAGCTCTCTCTGTCTTCCCTTCTTTTAGCCAGCTCCATCTCCATTGTGTGGGCACCTCAGCCCCTGTGCTGGTTGCTGTTGGGGTGTTGTAATTCTTACTGGCCTGGTAGCCAAATGGTTTTGTGTGTAATGGACGTTGCTGCCGTTCTGTGGAACGGCCAGCAAGGGGTGATATTGGAGAGAACTTCGGCAGAATTAAGTCCTAAAGGAACAAATATCTCTGATGTGACTCTGGACGCTCTGAATTCACAATAAGCAGTCCCTTGCATATTTTTAAAATTCCTTTCCAAGCCCAAAGGTTGTTGTCTAGTGCTCCATGGTGTATCTTCTGCCAGGTGTTGTGGATGTTATTTTCCATATAACCCACTGTCTTCTGGAAACTTGACAAACAACCTAGAAATGTGAATCTTCAGAATTCACATTACAAAATATTAAGATTAAATGTTTGCTTTTCAAATTAAATGTATGTTTGCTATTATTGGTCTGACACTTCTCTCAGTCTTTTAGGGTTGAATAGATTTTATTGAAGTTTTTTGTGTCGCATGCTGACATGGTAGACAGAATTAATTTAAGTTCTGTAATATTAACTATGGGAGTAGTATCTCATACAACAGTGAAAAATTATCACTGACTGTTTTCATTGTGAATCCTGCTATTCTTAAGATCTGGATTCTGATCTTTCCCGCATGTGAAAGCCTGGTTTCTATTTCTTACATTTAGATCTACTGTAGTAAGTTCTGTTTTGCATTTCGTGGTAATACAAATACACATACTTGAATCACTTTGACTTTTGAAGGGCTGAGCTTTGACTCTCTATAATTATAAGGAATTTGAACGTTAATGGAAATAAATCATCCAAATATGTGGTTTTAATTTCAAAATTGTGAGATTCTAAAAGAAAACACACACGTATATATATTGTCTATTTGGTTTTTATCAATGCTGTATCATTTATTTTGCTGGTGGGTCTTACCTGGCTTAAAGGAACCAAAAAGCAGTGACAGGGGGATCTAAGCTGCCTTCCCATGCACTGAAGTTTTCTTGTTTGTTGGTAATGGCAGGTCATAGTCATCATGTTGCCCTATGGAATCAACATAATTTAAAAGTTAACTATGATTTTCCCCTTAAACAACCAAAATAAAAACCCTATCACCACGTAACCAGCATGAGCAGAAAACCTTTCTTTGCCTTTCTTGTATTGAGTGTCACACTCAATAGAGTGCATAAAATTGTGAAGGGGCTAAAATGAAAGGAGCTCTCTGGCCCTTGTTGTGCAGCTGATGCTGAACAGGTGAACGTGCCTGTCTGTGCAAAGGCTCCTGGAAATCCCTGGGGATTTCACTGAGGTAAAAGGGTTGCTGAACATTTGTCTAATTATAGAAAACAAGCACTGTTTTGAATGTTAACTCCCTAATGGCTTCTTAATTTAATTTTTTTTTTTCTTTTAGCATAGAGTAATCATTGTAACAAATCTAGGCAGTCCTTGTATTTTGGAGGAATCGGTGGTATCATTCCTCATCTCCTTTGTCTCTGTCCTCTCCAGGGACTGTTAGATTTTTTTTCCTCTTCACTCTCTTGTTCACACTTTAACAAATTAATAGTTTACTTTCCTCCTGGTATATTTTTGTAATGGTGGAGAAGCTCAGTGATGCAGTTGCCAACCACAAGAGGGCAGGAAGGACTATTCAATTATTACCTAAAAATGCTGCTCAGTATTTTCAAATTAGCTTCTGGTATATTAACAAAAAGGACTATAATGGCCAAGTTATTGTTTGATTTACAGATAATTGGCATATTGCAGGGAGGAGACTTAATTTCACCCTTTTAAATTAAACAGGGAGATTTAAAAAGACATAAAATATTCATTAATGTTCAGTGATTATAAAGCAGTGGCATATATTTATTCTACCTTTATTACTGTTTCGATGGGAAAATACAGCAAATATTTCAGAAATCGACTTGGCCATACTGACAAGTTGAAATGTTTAAGCAGTGTTAATGCAATCTACTCACATGCCATGTCCTATGCAGAAAGATTCAAAATGACTACATCAATTATTAAAAGAAATATTTAAGATTCTAGAAATGTTCTACTTCTTGCCACAGTTGGGTGCAACTGTCTCTCAAGGGCTACTGGTGCAGTGTGTTGCTGTTATTAGTACTGTGAATTTTAAAGAATAGATATTTTTCCCAAGGGTCTCAAAAAGCCCCCTAACTCACACCAAAAACTCAACCCCACCACCCTTTCAGAAGGCAGAAATGTTTTGCAGGGCATTAAATGCAAACCCCAGTGAGCTCACAACTGTGCTTTCCTAAACTACTATTTTTGCAGTTCTCTGTTTTTTTTATTGCTTGGGGTGCATGTTTAATAGTAAATGATTTTTGGATGAATTGTTTTCTCAAAGAAATTGTGGTGTTTAATGGGGAAACCATGTGACAAAAAATTATCTGAGAGAAGCCTGATGCCGTAGTGCTCATGTGTGCTTCCAAAATTGATTGCATATTACTTTAATAGTTGGATTTGGGAGGGTACTTGAAAATATCTTTGTTTTATTTTTTAACATTCTTTACCAAAGTATCTAACACTTTACGTATTAAGATCTGTTTTCTCATTTAAAAAATATAAGTTGCATTCAGTTATATTGTTTCGTGATCATGAACTTTTACAGAATCTTTGGAAATGAAATAAAAAAGTAAATGGAGCTTCTCAAAAATTCTGTATATTCAATTAATTTTTTTTTTTAAGTTGGGCAGGGGAGTAGTTAACTTAGTAATAACACGATGGTCTAAATTGCAAGTTAATCTGTGTCACAGGTTTCTGACATCCATTTGTTCTTGTAAAATTGCAGTATTCAATTAATTCTGGGCAGATACTGTTCTGGGAAATATCATGGTTACTTTTTTCCATGATCTGCATTTTAAATTGGAAATTGCTAGATTTTATGCCAGTTAAGAGACTGTTAATGAATACATTTCCAGTGTATTACATGGTTATATAAAGACAATTTGACAAATTGAACTCCTAATACAAGACTAAAAGGAGTTTTCTATCTGAAGACTTTATTCTGCTACAATAATTTATAAAGGTTGTTTGAAATTGGAGAGATTTTTTAACTTCAGGTTTGAGAAGCTCTGTGCTAAATTATTACAGGGCAGTGCCACATTAAAGATAATTTCTTTTCTATATGTACTTACCAACTTGTTCTCATTTAGAATGAACATTTCTACTATTTTTCATTTTTGCACATTGTAGTTTTATTATTTTATAGAAATGAAGGAAAGCCTTCTTCAGAAAAGGGAATATTCAAAATGTGTTAAAAGCAAGCTTGTGTTCGGATCCTGGAGCAGACAAACTAATTTGTTAAAAACTTCATGGGCTTGGGTTCTTGTCACAATAATGTGCTCTACACTTTTTGTTTTAATCAGTGACACAGAAAAAAAAAATCAAACATTTTTAACAAACTGGATAGCTCCATTAAAAACAAGGACTTTACATTTGTCTATTTTACTCATTTGATACAGATTTTGAAGCCTTTTTGTGATTCCTGCGTGCAGGATTGCAAAAATATCCAGTGTACACAAGCTATGGCTGCTAAAGGGTGGATGAGTTAAATATGCAGAACCCTCAGTCCCCTCACAGATTGGTGATCTTATTTTGTAACTGCTGGAAATTCCAGTTGAGAATACTATGTAAAGCAAGTGCTGGGCGCTAGAATTCTTGGTAAAACATAAAATCTGTGCAAACAATGCAGAGAAGATGGGTTTTTAAATACTGGCTGCCTCTGCATAACTGCCTCTGCTTTTTATTCCCTTCCTTTAGCCAATAACTTAAGCAGGGCTGCCTGCTCAGCATCCCTGTCACCTGTGCTAGGTAATATATTTGTTCTCTGTTCCCCACAGACTCACTGGCTAAGGTGGAATATGGAAAGCAATGTATCCAATAGCCCTCCAGGCAGGAGGAGGAACTATTTGTGCACACAACTGCCTGGGCTGAGATAAACTGTAAATTCCGTGTTGACAGACCCTAGTCAAATCCTTTGTGATGAATTTCTTTAAACTTTTTTCATGAGTGGATGAATGTTAAGCAAGATGCAAAATCACCGTTATAAACATACAGGCAGAAGCCTCATTTAAAAGGCCTAAATAAATGTAATATATAAATATAGGTAAGCTTTGAAATTACCTGCAGCAGGCAGAAAAATAATCTGGCTGAAGATCTTGTACCTTTTTCAGATCTGTTTTTTTGTGTCTGAACAAAATATTTTCGAGACAGTTGTTGCTGAGTGAGATCATTCAAAGTAAACGTCAGACACTGGCATGGAGACATGAAATGTCTGGATAGATAATGTTACTCCTTTTAATGCTGCAGCTAAATAATTACAATAAAACACATTTAGCAGAAATAGAACATACCCAAATAGGGTACATATATTAATAATTTCAGAAACAGTTGTTTTTGTGTTTTGACATTTTGTGCTTGCTTTAAAATTGTTAAAAATTGTTGTAGTAAAAATCAGTAACTAGCACTTTTTGGATTTAATAGGAGTTGTACAAACATTCTATTGTTCAAATACTCCTAGTATCAGAGAAGCTATTAAAATACATTGCTACACATATTGTACTCAAGACCTGTATGTTTTTGTGAAATGTGAACATTTAGTTTGTTTTTTAAAGAAATCTGTCATCTTAAAATTATGCTCAATTTATAGCAAATTGTGACAGAATTATACATAATTTAAACATGATTGTGATAGCCTCAGTGTTCTGCAGTGGTAAATGAGGACGTGCTAGCAAGCCAGGCTTTGACTTTTTCAGTGAGGAGAGAAAAATTTTTGAAAAGCTAAATCAACTTCTTGATTTGTTTTTTGCCTTTGTACTATAGAAAACCAGCACATTCCGAAGCTAAAATGTATTTTAGAACCTGAAAGAAATCCTGATAAACTTTCTGTAAGTGGTCATGTGTTGGGAATTAGATGAAGTTCCTTGGGAAATAAAGAGGAAATACCTTTTAGGTACCTGTTCAACAGTGATAACTTTATTAGGCACTTAAAATATCTTAATACCTGACTGAAGAGATCTGTTTCGAAGATATCCCATTGAAAATATATATAACTACTTTTCTTTTTCTGCAACAGAAACAGCAATAAGAGATAAAGAAAGGGCACTACTTCTCACTTAATTATGAAACCTAATATATTCCTGACAGAATATGTTTCATAACCTGTAATTTGATTTTGGTGGGTTTGGACGTGCATATCATTAAAGAAACGATCTTCAGTTATTAAAAACTAGTAAACATGGACATTTTTATATGCAAGAAAAGGCAGAGAGTAAATAATTGCACTGGTGACCAATACTGTAATAATCCTGTTTTACAATATGCACTTGACAGGTTGTAATAGTGCTAATTGAAGAGACTAATTCACACTTGCTTCATTCTATTCAAAGGCAAAATCAGCAGCTTGTTTTGCTTTTGACCAGATGGTCCTGATGAACACCTACTGTGCACTTTAAGTGCTTTACTAGAATTACAAAGGCTGGGGGCTGCATCCGACTCAAAATGATTTGAGAAGAGAAAAAAACCTCACTGCTCAATGGATTTGGTGCAACTAAATTAATTCTAGTGGACCCATTACACATTGAGCCCCCTTTTCAAAGTGCTGAGCCTCCTCGTTTGTTCTGTAGCAATGAGAAAGTGAAAGGCAGATTACTGCAAACAGAAATAAAAAAAAAGTGCTGTGAAAAGGAGAAAAGAGGCCTTGAAGCCTTTTCATATCATTTGGGTTTTTCAAGTGCGTTATTTTTGGGGAGGGTGGATGTATGAAAAGCCAATTGGAGTTTTTTTTGTTTTAAAGTGCGCTATTTAAGTACTATGAATATAAAAGCAAGAGCAACAGTTGACTGAGTTTACTGTGGTAAAGCTTTGTGTCCAAGGATGAATCAAATTCATTATAGTCAATGCTTTGTATTTTCATATGAATGTAGGGTTAGTTTCACAAGACTGTGTCTGTTTAGGATAATTATAATTTAATATTTTCCTTTCATAAAGTTATCACTGTAGTTTATCTAAAATTTGCTGAAAGCAAGGTTTTTTTCCTTGCATAAATTTAGAAGCACCCAGAGAGTTTTAAACTCCAAAGGAGGCTGTTTGATTTGCAAGGGAAGGAGAGGCAGGTTCCAATAGCACAGATTATTATAACTAATTAGAAGTCACACATCTGTTAACGTTCAGTTTGTCAGCACTCAGTTTAGTGTGTGTGCGTGTGTTTATATCTCTTCTTCCTTTCTCTCCTTCTCTGTCTCTATTCCCCTCCATCCCTAAGTGTAAGTTGGGTTGGAGAGAAACTCTCAAAGGATAAGGATCAATTTATTTGAATTTGAAAATAATGAGGAGTCATTGTTATAATTTTGGTTATGGCTTTGGCTCTGTAAATGCTCAGTCATGTGAGTTGTCCTTATTTTAGAAGTAATCATGTTGAATTGAATGGCTTTGCTCATGTAATTTAAGGATGCTAAGGATTTTGGGGATCAAGACCTAATTTAAAACCTTGAATTTTTTAAAAACTGCAATTAAAACCTTTGCTTGCTATTCTGATTTTGAATATTTGCTGTGTTTTACTTTCGGGTTGGTGAATTTTTATGCAAGGCTTCTATCATAATGCTAGCTATTAAAAAGGTGTTAGCATGAAATGACAAGAAAACCTAAGCAGCTTTATGAACATATTAAACAGCTCTGTCCCCAGCTCTTGTGCTATTTAGAGTGGGAAAGCAGCACTCTGTAGCTAAATAGCTCAGTGCTGTTATCTGTGTGAATTATATTTAGTTGAATAACAAATGAAAAATTCAAGTTAGCTTTTTTTTTGCAATTAAAAAAAATTAATTTACAGCTTGTAAATTAAAGTGGTTTAGAATGTGGTTTAACCTTTCTATCCTGTGTTAACTATAATATGATCACTTCTATTATTGCATGATATACACTTATATTAAAAAAAACACATTCGTTGAATTGCTGATTTGTTTTCAAACAATGAAATTTGTATTTGTGCAAATTATAGTAGGCACAGTGTTCTCTCATGTTTTCTCATCAAACAACCCAATTATACTTATAAATAGTGAGGTGCTAATGAACTGTTGTTCGGGAAAAGTTGATTTTTTTTTTTTTTTAACTTCAGTAAGAAAGGAAACACTTCACAATTTTAGAGTGCTTGCTTGGTGAGAAAATATTTGAAAATATTTTACTTATGTAAATCATGTTGGTGCTATCACTTTTAAATACACAACAGAAGCTAATCTAAAATCCCCATCAGTTCATATGGAGCGTAACTACATGCTTGACATTGTAAATTGCTCACTTAATTGGGAACTGAGGATTTACTTATATTCATTAAGTTACAGAAGTTGTTTCCTAAGAGCTGCTATTTCAGCTTGAAGTTTATCTCTGCATTCACTGAATAGAAAGAGGTAATTTTTTGGATAGTTGGGGGGATAAGGATATTTAAAGTAGTGGTTGTGGAGTTACAACCCCAAAATGGTCAAAAGTATCTTGATTGCCGTGTAATGATGGTGCTGCACCACATTGCTTTGTAATTACTATGCAAAGAAAACACTGAGTTGCTGTTCCAACTGTGAATTAATAATGTTTGTCCCATCCATAACATCTTAGTGAGACAGGCACCATGTCTGTAGTAAACCTGTTCCTTAGGGTTTTTCAGTTCTTTTCCTGTATCTGTGTAAAACATGAATTTGAAAAGTTATCCTTTTGGTTTTGTACCAGGCATCGTGGGCATAAATTGGAGAGCCTTGCACTCATTTAAAGGATAAAATGGCCTCATAATCACCCACAAGAAATCCCTGTTACTGTTTTTAAAAAGGGTTATAGCGGCTCTCAGCAAATATTTGCAATAAGTGGCAAAATTTATGCCTTGCTTTGTGGTAGTTGCGTGACCAGACAGTGGGGCATAGGATTGTTTTAAGGTTTTTACAGCTGCAGGGAAAAAGCATCTGTTCCTAGAAAAGCCTTCATTGTTTAATTTTGACACTGACTTTTCCATGCTGCTTGTACCAGTCTCTGGATTAGGTGGCACTAAGATAAAATTTGTTTTAAGTTGCTCCCAAATGCAGCTGTCACTATACACAGCCTTGTAGCTTAGGCAAAGGAGACATAATCAAAACAAGCATTTTTGTACAAGGTCATTTGGCAGACTGGGAGAGCTCAGAGCAGGAATTTTGAGAATATTGTATCTTGTGAGTAGCTTGGCTATTAGCTTTTGTGTTTGTTTAATAATTCTGGTGATCACTAATGTGTATGAATGTCTCAGAAATAATGAAAGGATTTTTTAACTTCACTGCTTTTCATATACTTTAAATTTATTTTGATTGAGCAGTTTCTGTGGTATTCAGTTACATGCATCCCATATATGTTTATTTGTATCTCTGTATCTCTGCAGTGGAATGGAATTATTTACAAAAAGCAGGGAAAATTGACATTTTTGAAAGGGCTTCCATTTCTTTCCTTCAAAGTTTCCAGTGAATTGAAAATGAAAGAGCAGTTCATTTTATGTATCCTAGAGTTGTGTTAATTTCTACCCAGCTGGTCTCAACTGATTGATACAAAGCCAAATTTATGACTGCCTGCATTACAAAGTCTGTAATTTGCTAATGAATTATGATAATAATCTTTCATCACACATGAAAGATTTAGACAAACAATTTATTAACTATATAGTTTGATCACAATTTTTGGGTTTGTACCAAGCCTCAAATTTACTTTTATTTTTCCCTGCCTAGATTAGCAGACCAAAGCGAACTTACTCTTACCTTCTTTTGAAAGCAGTGGTGGTGGAAGTTACATGGGGATGATGGTGGACAGCAGAAATGATACAAACTTGTAGTGTAAATATCCATATTTAATGTATAGGCAAATGAAACTGCCCAGTTTCCAACTAGAGGAACATCACAGTAGGCATGGCACAAGAAATTATTTGAGACTGCGTCCCCTGTTGTGGCTACATAGAAATAAATAAAAATGGGGTGCAGATGTTCCTCAAGCTCAACCTCCTCTGGATATGGTGGAGGCAAACTAATTAAAACACAGCCAGACAAAGCCATAAGGACAAACTGGGCTTAAAAAGAGTGGAAAGGAAGACCAGATCTTTCAGAAGAGGAGCAGCTGCCACAAGATATATCAGCTTGAGTGAAGTTTGAGGTTACTTGCATGTCAGATCAGCAGAGTTGATTTTGGACACTCTAAGGACCCTCTGAGGACAATGTTCACTGGACATGAACACACCATAAATGTCTTCCTCTGTGAAATTTGCCTGGTTTTGATCAGATCATCAATCTTCTGACCAAAGATTAATCCTCAGTTCTGCAGAACTTGCTCCTGTACACAGGAAGAAGAAGAGGAGCCCAGTGTTCAGTGCCCTCTTCTGTTTCTCAAGATCAACAGAGCTTGTATTAAAAAGAAAAAAAAAAAAAAAATCTCCTTCTTTTGTGCTCAGTAGGTTGGGTTTAAGTAGGCAGTGTTTTGATATCCACCCTGGGAAAACAATCAACCGAACAAAAAACCCCACAAGGCCCAGCATGTATGTCCAGTGTTGCCATTTTTGTGTGGATGAAACCATTGGCTTCAGTGGTTTCTGCTTGATGTGCTTCTCCTCAGACTATGAGTGACCCAAACCAGCTGGTTTCTCACCCCAAAACCAACGTGTGTGACTGCCCCCAACAAAATCACACTGAGATTCCTGTTGCTGCTGTTATATAAAGTATTGTTTGACTGGTAAAATTATTTAAAAACCAAAGAAACAGGTAGACAACCAGCAGCGTGAAGAAAACACCATCCAGAGCAGGGCCTGGTTATGTGGCCCTGTGAAAAGATGAGGAAAAGAACTTTGGAGTGGGTGCTGTCTGGAAAGGGCGTTGAGCTATGACCCAAGACTTTTTGTTGTTATTTTATTATGTTGTTTGTTCTTATCATATTTAGGGAACTAGAACTTCGTGAATAACCAGGAACGTATTTATGCATCACTTCTTACTACATCAGGTCAAAAAGAAAAAAGGCTTAGGTTTGGTTAGAAGGCAGAATTTTTTTTGGTCAAACTCCGATTCATGGGAAGTGCAGAAAAGTGGGGAGGGAGGTGTAAACAACAGAGATTTGGTGTACCAAGACTTTAACTCTCACACTCCTTCATCCCCAGGAAGGTGATTCTATCCAGTAGCTGTAACCTGGTGTGTCTCATGCCCAGTAGGTCTCTTGGAAATGATGATGTAATTTGGAAGTACAAACTAGCTGAGGATCTTCACAGTATTGGAAACAAATAACCAATTAAAGAAAAAAGGGAAAGAGGAATAAAAAGAACAAGGAGGTTTTGCTATTTTTCTCTAATTTCTATATAAGAAAGAGAGATCTTCTTACAAATACATACTAATAAAATAGCAGTAAGTCTGTCTGTCTGGTATCATGTGGCAGAGCTGTGCATACCCTACTCCAACACCAACAACCCAAGGACTGACTTAATTTCAGTTATTTTCACAGCATCAGGGTACCCCAAATATCTCTGCAATTTCTTTTAGGAGAAACAGGAAGGTCTTATATTGGTCTTATTTCATTCATTTTTGTCGACAAGCTACCTTTTACTGAACTCAGCAACTGTAACACAGTGACTCTTATTTAAGAAACATTGTGAGCTGTTTGTGTCCTGTTATTAATTTCTCTGTAACTGTAAGCTGAATTTCAGTTCAACATCTCCCCTCTGTGTCTTGCATGAACTTCTGTTTGCACTTACTCACAAAGTTCCTCTTTTAAGGCAAGAAGGACTTATTCCTGAAAAATTCAAAAGTGGGGAGCGTAAGAAGTGCTTGGATTAATCTGCAGAGGGTTTTGTGTGTTGACAATTTCACCTATAACTAACAGTCTCTTTCATCCACTCTGCTTAAAAGGTCTTGGCTCTTTTTTATTCTTTGCATTGACCTTGGGCTGGCAGAGAAAAGACCAGACTGCAGCTGAGAGCTCTGACCACAGGGCAGCCTAGGCCAGGACTAAGGCAAACAAAATGGAGAAGCTCTGATATTCACAAAAAGCAACAACAGAAGAGTAGAAGAGGACACTTTTTATGGTAGTACAAAGCAATACAGTGAAACTTCTCACTCTGACACAGGAGGTAAACTGCCAAGCCAGGCAGGTCCACATTAATTTTTCAAGGATAACTCTTGTGAGGCCAGTGGAAAATATGTAAATTCTCTAGATCATTCTTTGAGGTTTGGGGTGAGCTGAAAGTTTCTGGTTTTTTGGTGTGCTAAGAGCAAGAGACTGAGATGAAACTCCTCGTTAAATCTTCCCGCAGACCAAGTTGCAGTTCACAGCTGTGGCTGCATTAGCACAGAGGACAGTGCAATAAGAGAATAAGAGGTCTGCAGAGAAAAAACCCCTATTTTATGAGAAAGATCTCTGTTATCTTTCTATTTTGGCATTTTAACAGTGTCCGTTTCTAGCTGGTCCTGTAGATTGAATGTTTCTTATTAATTGAAATCTCAAAATTGTGCATGTTCTCTTTCACTTTGCTCTTAATATTAATTGTTTTGCCTGCTGAGATCGTTTCATCCTCCAAGCTGAAGTGTGCAGTAAGTTGGGCAGGTGGGAGGTTTAAGATTAGGACTGTGTGTTTGAAGTGAAACACCAATGCAATTCCATTTTATAAGGGCTAGATCTACCTCAGTCCCTTGGTGCAAATCAGTATTTTCAAATCCTGCAGTATTGGGAAGCCTCCATTGTCGCAGAAACAGTGTCACTTAAGAAGTGGTTTTGTAGACAGAATTCTTCTTGAATAGGAACAAGTAAATGAAAGATTGAGTGGAAAGTGCTTGTGGGTGTTTTCAACTCACTGCAGAGTAGCCATGCAAAGAATCACCATGAGCAGTAAGACAAGCTTTTTAACACCCAAAAAGGAACAGTTTTCCCCTTATAGAACTACATTAGCATTGTGTTTTGTTAATTTTCTTTCTTAAGATCAGTTTGAAGTGAGGAACAATAAAACTTGGAGATGAAATGTTTGCTCTGTAGCCTAACTGCAAACTGTTTGAAGTGGAGGATAATTTTAGCATAGTCAGAAATAAGCATCTGTTGTCTCACGACTGGTATCAGATGAGAACTGAAAATCAATTTCAGTTCTCGTTTTGTGTCTTTTGCCTTGTGTCAGTTTTTAGGTCAGATCTAGGATCACTCAGATATGACTTACAAAATCTGATAGTCACCCAATTGACTTTTAACTCTGTAGGTCCTTTTGCTTGTTTAGTAAACAGTGTCTTTTTCTCTTCTTTATTTTCATCTTCTTTTTCAGTTATTTTTTCTTCTGTTTCTTAATTTTTTGGTTGCTCACATACATGTTTTCTTTTGTACCGTTTTCTCATTTCTGCCTTTCATCCTCTGTTTTATTGAATTCTGTAGGTTTTAATGAAAACAGCTTTTACAAATTACTTAATTTCTACTTGTGTAAATAAAATATCAATATCTGGCCTAACTTTTCTAAGTACTATTTTGTCCTTACAATACAATAAAATATACTGTAAGTCAGAAACTTTTAAAGTATTGTTCTTTTTTTATGCTTTTTTTTCAGAATGTTTGTGTGTTGAATTATACTTGAAAGCTGTTCTTGTGTGTCAATATAATGCACGTTAATATTTCAGAGACTGAATTTTCACTAATTATTATGTGACTGTGTAATGGAAATTCTTTCTATCAACTAATTTTTTATTGCAGGTGTTAATTGTCATAGTTAAAAATATTACACATTCTTAGGAATTAGACAGGAATTGTTTTTACATTTTTGATGTCATTTTATTGGTATAAATTTTAGACAATGAATTTGCATAACTAAGAGTATCCTTGTGGTTCAGAGGAGAAGCTGTTAGTATGGATCTGTTTTATTAATTTATTCTCAAGGAAAAACCAGAGAGAGTAGCTGAATATGTAGATGAGCAGCTTGTGGTGCTATAACTTGTCAAACAACCATTGATGCAGTATAGCTGAGCAAACTGTTTCAGTGTGTGCATATACAGTAGGTATTTCTCTCCAAATTAATATTTGCATTTGAAATATGAGTGTAGTGCAAATACATGAGAAGTATATAACAATTAATAAACTTTTGTGCTTGGTGTTTACATATTATGTGCTCTGTATTTTAATTCTGTGTGTTATCTGCTTCTTTAATGATTTTGAATTAGTCTTCCAAATATATTGATTGAAAGGGATTTATTACTTAATTATTAAGGTTTGATAGGCATTTATGTCCTTGAATCTGGTTTGGTTTGGTCAGTAGTTAGTTGGCCTTTCTTGAGGTTGCCCTTTTGATTTCACAGTCTTTATTGATTTCATGTAGCAAATTGTTATCTTTATTACATTAGTGAGTAAGTAAAAAAAAGCTGGCTTGTTCTTCAAGGTTTTAGTTTCCCCTCAGGGTTTTCTTTCCATGATGAATTTCTTCGTCAACCAGAAGGACTTTGGATCCATCCTTTGACTTTGGATGGTTCCACAGACCAAAAAATAGGTCTCTCAGGGTTTTTAAAAGCTCTTTCTTAATTCCTTGCATACTTTTGTTCTCCCATTTGTGAATCATTGCCAGCTTACTGTAATGCATTTGGAATAGGATGAAAAAAGTCAATTTTGTACTTTCTTCTTTGACTGCTTGGCAATTTAAGTGTAGTATTAGGAATTGCTAGAAAGTAATACCTTGCTACATTAGAAATTACTATGAAGTTTAATATTCATATAATAAATAGAAACATACTAACGCTGTTAATTTCTCTACCCATGCTATCCATGTTCTTCCACTGCTAAAATTATGACTTGTTGGGGTTTTCTTTTAGCTCTTTTTCTAGTGTAGTGTCAATGTCACTGTTCTGGAAAAGATGTAAGAATACTGTATCATGAGGTTCATGGCATTTTGGAGGAGTTCAGTGTTGCAACAGTGGTTCTGTGCTCTCAGGGAGTGGAGTGAGGGATTTGGAGCAGTGTTGATGCAAAACAAACATAGCTTTATTCCCAAAATGCACCATTTTTTTCATATTATAACTAATGAAGACCTTGTAGCATCATAATTCTAAGGCAAATCCTGCCTCAGAAATAGGAGGTAGTTCCCACAAAACTGTTGTTCTCTGGAACTGATGTCCTGCCCTCCTCTAGAGGTGTTCCCAGAGCTTGAGGGTGGGAGAGGGAGGAGGAGAGGATGAGCTGTTCTCAGCAGCCCTTTGCTCTTAGACTTCTGTTTTGGATCCTAGCTGGGAGTCAATGTCATTTGACAGCTGCTTTTCCCCCCCTGCCACCCTGCTCCCCTCTCCCTCCCCTCGTGCTGCTTTGAAGGCAGCCCCTGGGGTCAGTGCCAGCCTGGCTTGTGCAGGAGCTGAGGCACTGCTGAGAGGGAGCCTGGGAAGCAGTGCAGAAGCAGGAGCCAGGCAGACCTGTCAATGGCGCTTTTTTTTTTCCCCCTCCCTGAGTGTTAATTGTGGTCACAAGAGTTAAGTGTTGCTGTAAAATTAACATCTTGGTATTATGTATTTATTTTCCACCATGGAGCTTCAATGTCAAGTTTACCCAGCAGACAAGTCAAAACAAGATGATTTTTTTTTTCTAACTGCTGCCATGGCAAGTCTCAGCCTGGGATCTCAGAAAATCACTGTGCTCCTTCTAGTTAGCAGCTAATAGGAAACAATAAAGATTTGAGGTTCAGAATTTAATTGGCACTGATGCTGATGCAGGAAGAACAAACTGCACATGATTTACTCTTCTGAAGCTTTATTGATTCATTTTTGAAAGGAAAGCTCTGGTGAAAGTAAAAAGAGGCATTTAATTTGCAAGTATTTCTACACAGTTTTTATTCTGAAATGTGCATTTCTATCCTCCTCTACCCCTGCTTGGTAAAAATGCCTTAAGATCTTCTGAATCAGAGGCAGATACTGAAAAACAAAAGCATAAGGCTGTAATTTCTACAGTTCATCTTGTTCATTTGGATGGCATTGCAGCTTTCTTACAGGGCAATTTTACATCTTTCCCAAGGCTAATGTCTCTCATGCAACTGTGAGCATTTTTAAGATAATGTGACATTAGCATATCCTCAAAATCTCCATGCCAGATTCTAGTCTTTTAATGACCTATTTCCACAGATCAGATCTGGAATATCAGTCTCAAAGAGGTGGTGGTAAAACCAGAAGCTTCCTATTTTTCTGACATTACCTGTATACCAAAATCTAGAAACAGGATTTTTTTTCATCACTTATATAACTGAACTTTTGAATTTCAGCGAGTGACTGAGGTTTTTCTTCAGGCATAGGTTGATTCCATGCTTGCAGAGTCTAGGGCAAGGTCAGAGATGTGTGGCAGAATTAATTGCAGATGTCTTCAAATTACTTCCTGCTTCACAGTTTCCTTGCTATCATGCTTGAGTCCTTGGGTTATCATCACTGCCAAAGCCCCCATAGATGAACTTCCATTTAATCACTGATCTCAGTCCATACTTTCAAACAGTTTTGAAAATTTTGGAAAGAGGTGACTTAATTCCCTTCCAATCTCATCTCTCCGTTTTCTGCATAGCTTTGGTGACAGATTCCAGTCATTTCTCCTGCTCTGGAATTACAATTTAAAATGCCTGTCACTGTGACACCATGACCAGCAGCTCTTTAGCTTCTTGTTGGCTTTCTGCCATCCCTGCCACATGTTTTCCTGCTGTTTGTCAGGAATTCATTTTCATGACACATCTGCAGGCAAACCTTTTCTGGGACTTCTCATCCATTGGGCTTTAGTTATGGCCTCTTATTTCAAGGGAAGAGGATTTTGCAGAAACTGTTTGAAATATTCAAAATAGATGATGATACTTATCTTTAAAAGTGTCCAAAAAAAGTGTCTTTAAAAGAGTCTAAAAAGTATCCAAAACCCCTTTATTTTTGCAGTCTAGTGGAGAGTTTTAATGTTACTGAGCTGGTTTTGCTGCTGGAGGAGGTCGTTCTGTGCCAGATTCCTGTCTGTGTACATTGTAACTCAACGTTTTTGGTTCTTATTGAGTCGGGACTGCTGTTCTTGCATGTGTTACTTAAAAACACAAGTCTGCAACATAAATTCACCAAATTTATTGTCATCAGTCTTGCCTTCCATGTGACTGGATACATTCATAACTTTCTGACCCTTTTCTGGTGGTTGGTGAGTAAGTGCCAGCTCACTGACAGGATCACAAGCTCTTTTTTGAAAAGGTTTTCAGCTGCTATTGGTAATTGATAATTAATATTGGTGTGCCTAAGCCTCACACACCACAGTGTCATGGTGGTGATCACACTTCAATAAGTGATCAGATTCCTGACTTCTCTCTTTCTTTGGCCTGTCAGGAAAGGCCAATTCCCTTCTTATGCATCCTTATGAGTGCTTGTGAGCACCCTTATGAGTGCTCAAGGGTCGTGTGTCCCATTGATTTGGAAAATTTCTAAGCAGCAGCCTGGGAGGATATCTTCAAAACTGTCCAGGTTGTGGTTACTCAAGGCTGATCTATTTTCACATACAGCAAAAAAAGAAAAAAAGGTGCTAATAAATATATTAATGTCCTTAACTCTCTTTAGCCTGCCTGTTATATAGACTGATCTGTTGGATGTGCCTCTTATTAATTTTCTTCTAATTATTCTAATGCAAATCATGGGAGAAGTGATTATTATTATTATACAGTGTTATTATATAATAATATATTATTCTCTGTGCAGATAAACGACCAGTGAAATTTCAGTTCTTTCTTCAAGTTTCCAGATTGTTATTGCTGGACTTTAACAGATTTTTCTTCCCCATCTCAAATCCAAGGTCCCATTGATAAATGTGGATGATTTCAGGGCTAGAGGATGCTTGTTTGTCTCCATCAGGGGATGTTCATCCTAAAAAGGAGAAGTAGTCCTGGAAACTCCACAGGATACAGCTGAATGACCTGATTTTTGGTAGAAGCCTAGATCCTTGTCTGTTGTGGAAACTTATTTCCAAGGTATTTTGGATTGTTGTCTGGATATTAGTGCTGAGCTCTCAGATATCACTTAGTTACCCAATAAATCTGTCATCTCACCCTGTTAGCCATTAGAAGAAACAAGGACATTTGCTGCTTCAAGCAGCACCTCCCTGGTGCTGAAAAATAACTGTTCTTCCTGGTCTGCTTCCTTTGTCATTGTTGCAGTGAGACAAAATATATCTGGGACTATGTGAAAGATAAAGGCTTGGTGTAACTCTCTTGTTGCTATAACAGAATAATAAAAAGACTGTGTGAGAGCAATTCATTACTCTTTTCCTTTCAAGCACTTAAAAGAAAAACAGAGCTGAAAATATTTCTTTGGGAGATACTGAAATACCTCATTAGTTCTTTCTTTTTATTGGCTATTGAGGTGACAATTCTGTAACAGGAATGAACGTGAGGATGAATTTTGCTTTGATTTATAGGAATGTGTTAATTTGAGCTGAATAGATCTTTTCAGATCTTCATATTTGTTGTCTGAATCTTGTTTTGTAATACATAGTTTCTAGTTTTATTTTAGATAAAGGAATTCTGATGAAGACTATGTTAATTCTGTGCAGTATTGGAGGTGTTTTGGGGAAAATGAGTTGCTGAGATTCACAACCTGTAATTTAACATTTTTTTGTCATTAAATGGAATAGTGTTTGCTGCTTGTTCAATAGATATAGAATTGTGTGTCAAGGTAAGACAGAAAAGTGTGGAGAAAATAATACATATGTTTAATTAATTAAGTTAACCTTTATTCAAGTCTTTCCATTTCAGTGAGATGACAAGTTTGCACAATAGAATAGTGAAAATGGTCAGAATAGCTTTATATTAGCCCATTTTCTGAAGTGATCATTAAGTTTTCAGTTGCTCTGCAGCAAATGAATGGTGAGCTTTGTGACTGGAATCTGCAAAAGAGGTAACTCCTGTAGTGTTTTGGTCAAACACTAATGAAATTGCATTTAGTTGTATACTCAAGAAATAGTGACTCTTCCATCATGGAAGAGCTTTGTCTGTTTCTGGGTCACTCAGAGCAGACTGTTCATGAAGGTGGCTGCTGTTGAAGATACAGCAAATAAACTCGTTGCATTGAAGAGAGACTTGGGTGTGCATTCCTCTTAGAGGAACAAGATAATGTAGTTTTCTTTTAATATTTTGGAATTCTAAGGGAAAATGTGATTTCAATATTGTGCACTTCAATATTGTAAACTACTTATATTTTTAATTTAGGCAGTCCAGATCTGGAAGCCAGTCCAGTTCAGGAAAAATGGCTGAACCAGAGGTTGCAGGAATTGGGGCCTTAGCAGCACTTCTTTTCTTTATGAAAGTCCTGCTGTTTGTAAAAAAAAGTTCCTCACTTGAGAGGCTTCCAGATAATTTTTGTCTTCAAATTGATTTATAGAGTTCACAGTTACTGTTTATTTTCACTCTCCAGTAACACTTTCCCTTCATCATCCCATGTCTGCACCTGTGTAGAACTTAGACTTCAGGTTTTCTAGTGTTGCTCTTGGCTTACTGTGTTTATTTTAACTGTTCCTAGTATTTTTCTGTTATCTGATAACCTGACAATTTGAATCTTACTAATTTGCTTTTCCCATCAACTTTTTGAATTCTACAAGTACAAATGACTCATATGTAATTGTTCAAGTACTGACTTGTTTGGGTAAAAGACTTAAAAGAAAGGAGAGCCAGAGAGAATGCAGAATGGCTATTTGGCCAGGTTGCAGCTGCTTTTTTAAACTTAATTCTATTTTCTGAAGAAATGTGGTTAAACATTTTAAAATACACTAAAAGTAGTATTACTCAGGAAACCAAAACAGTTTTGTATGGCTTCTTTTGGTAGACATAAAAATCTATTATTTGCATTGTACCTTTGCCTGACTCATTTTGTCAACTCAATGGAATTTCATCTCTGATTCACTCACAGTCTTAGTGTCTTAAATTTTTTTAAATTGTGGTGCAGATCAATGTTCACCTTATTGTGGAAGAGGAAGGCAGGGCTACAGCTGGCAAATACTGTAGGGGGCAACAATAAAGATTCTTGTTCCTAATTCAGAAAACTCATGGTATGTTTTCACCTGTACTGCCATTACTGTTACGCTGAAACCTGTCAGTTAGAAAGGTAGAGGTTTTAATATTTTTGTATGTTAAAAAACGAAAGCAAGTCTAATATCTGGTATTTGGTCATCCTCTGGCTTTATTTTTTAAAATTTTTTTATTAGAAACCTGTTTCATATTGACTTTGGATACAAATAAAGATCTAGCTTTTCTACAATGTAACAGTAAATTTTGAAAGCTTTAAAATTGTTTCCAATGCAATTATATTTGGGACACAAGTTCAGGGAAGCAGTGCTTTAAAATAATATACTTTATAACTTTTATTCTACATCATATAGAGGAAAATATGTAATTTTTAAACATGTTAAATATGTTCTACATGAAAGATTTTCCTCTATCTTATTAAGTAAAGGAGGGGATTTTTTGGGTGGAAGATTCCATAGTTAAAGATGTAAACCAGCAATTTCTTGCTTCTATAGCACAACATAGTTCAGAGCTGAGATTAGAGAAACCCTGTAGAGTGGCTAATACTTGAGGGCATCCCCAGCTAGAAAAGTATGTGAATTTAGGCATGGGAGGAAGGAAGGATCTGCTTTAAATTTAGTGTAGGGTCACTGAGTCTTAATGATAGATTAAACAAGGGAGGTGGAATAATGAATAGGGGTATGCAATGTGTAGCACTAATACCAGAAGTCCGTGGTTTTCACTGGTTATTTAATGTCTTTTCCCATATGTTTCTGAATAGAGCAGGTTATGGCAGGGATGAGCTAAGGAATAGCTTTGTTAGTGAATTGCTAAATAGACTGAATTCTCTTTCTAAAAATGTATATGTATATAGGAGAGCTGCTTGTTAATAGTATAATCTGCACCTTACATGCATATACCTTAAATGTAGCAATATTAGTAACTGTATTTGTAATTGATGTGTGTATGTTGATATTCTTAAAACCAACTGTGAAGGTTTGTCAGCAATTCTTTTCCACTGTTAAAGCAGAAATCAATTTCAATTTACTTCTGAATATTGTCAATATAAAAAACCCTAAAGAAGTTTTGATTTGGTAGACACAATGGTGAAATGGAGGAGGTACCCAGAAATGTTTTTGTTAGTAGAAATTTGACTGACAGCATAATGAACATTGTTTTATAGTTTAACTTGAATTCAGAATAACATGAATAGAATACCTATTCAAATGCAACCACATCAAAGAATTTATTAAATTCATAGTTACAGTGACTGAGAGAAGATGTCACAGTTTACTTTAGAGATGACTTCCTAGAGAGCTTTCACTGTCAAACACCTGATACCAACAACTGAAGTGAACCAAGGAAGTCAGGACTTGAGTTACTGCTGGGTTTCTGGATGATCAATCTTCTTTTTATGGTGGTAATACTAGAGAGTCTTCAGAGAAAATGCGCTTTGCACTGAATTTTTGCTTTGGGAAATTAATGTAACGCACAAGACATTTTATATCTGTGGCTCATCTTCCTTTTTAGATGCACCTTGTGTGCTGGCCCTAGGAATGAAAGGGCTACAGGGTGAGTCTGCCCATCCCTCCTTACTGAGCAGCAGGTTTGGTAAAAAGGGAATAGGGAAGGGGTATAGGGAAGAGAGAGAAGGGGTATAGGGAAGAGAGAAGTAAAATACTGAAGTTGGAGGTATTGGAGAATTTCTGTGTGTGAAAGTGCTTCCCAACACTCTGCATGACTGTGGTACTTTGCTTCTCAAAGTTGATAGATTGAACTATTTTTCATATAATGTATAAATTTTTGAATACTTTATAATTATTGACCATTTCCAAAAATTTGGAATAGATTTTATGTTGTCTCTTGGAACAAAAAATATGGCCTCTCCCAAAAGTTTATTTTATTGATTGTCTAGAGAACAAGTAAAAGCAGATGAGAAAATACTGATTTTGTGATGTTCTCTTTCTTACACCAAAATTGGTAGGATTATCACTTAAATAAGGATTGCTCTGAAGCAAATGTGGTTTATGCATTTTTTAAGACTGAAACTGAATCAGTTTCTATTTCAAAATGTAGTTGGGTAGGAGTGGAAAAAACTGTTAATCAGTTGAAATGTGTTCAGCAGAGTATTTCTTGGAGTCATAATCTGAGATTTGGGGGAGGTGATAGGATTCCTTCTCTCATTCAACCAAAGTGAGAAGAAACTTCTAAGTGGGAGTTTTTTGGTTGGGGTTTGGTTTTTTCCCCGTTTCCCCCTGCATGCATCTAAATGGTGCTCTTCACTATGATTAAACAGTAACTTCCATTCTTCTCCTTACTAGTTCCTAAAATGACCATTTGTTCTACCATTCATTGGATTGAGTGATTACTTTTGAAACCCCTGAATTTTCCCAAGTAGGGAAGGGACCAAAGACCAATTTATGGATTTATTATGCTTGGGCTGTTGCAGACCAGTTAGTTTTAAAATGAAGATGAGGATGTTGGACTAGGAATATACCTGCCTAAATTTTTCTTTTTTTGTCCTGAATGTGACAGTTGTGAAAAGGTAACAGATCTTTCCACTGCAAGAGTCACAATGACTCTCTCTTTTATTTCCAGTGATGATTCAGACCCTAGAAATAATCTTTAATGCCCTTTTCAGCAGGAGCCTGAGTATATCCACAAGAGTCACTGTGCTGTAACTGAAAATATGCACAAGTGATGTGGACAGGGTGGAACCAGGCCCCACCAAGCATGAAGATTTTGTCTTACTTTAGTTCATATTTTACCATTACCCAGTAGTGTCAGTATCTTCTGGTAAGTCTGAGAGATGTTAGGAGGGACAGAATGTGTATTTAATAGTTGAAATTGTATTTTCATACCAATTTTGAATAGCTTGGATCAAAGTTAATACTTTTGGCATGTACTTAACTTCATGATCAGGAAGTGTCAAGGTGTTTGGCAATTTCTGGACATTTCAGGACATAAAATCAACTGGAATTGGGACCTTGGGGGTAAAAATATTAGAAACTGGATCTACCCTTCATATTGCAACTGCATGTTTTGCCTGTTGATGGTGATGTGGTAATGGATGCCTGAGGAGCAGTTGCCTGTTGTCTTTCATCATGCGCATAGAGGTCAGGTAAAAGTTGGGTCATTTAGGAAGCTAATAAGTGGTATTTTCTCAAATGACCATTCCTTCTGAATGGAAAAACAAGCTAGGACTTCAAAATGTGTCTTTTCTGTGTCAGTGCATGTTAAACAATCAAACAAGCAAACAAACAAACTTCAGGTATTATCAGTAGTTTTGTTGTGTTAGTAGAAGTGTTTAAGATGTTTTCAAATAAATTTGTAAAATTGTTTTGGCAGTAAGTCTTTGCTGTTTGATCTCTTTTAACCCTAATCACATCTTCCTTTCAATCTCTAATGTCACAGCTAGCTCACACTCTTAATTCTTTCATACCCCATTTCAAACTCATGCTTGTGTGCTGCTAAAATGATTTTTTAAAAATACTCATGTCTCTTGCCCCAATTTCTTAAGAATGTGTTTTCGCTTCTCCTTCTATAGGAATTTGTTTCTTCTTTTAACCTATTAAAAAAATCAAAGAGTCATGCAGTTTAAAGTTCAGAGGGGATTATCACAATTAGGTCTCCTAGGCACTACAAGCAATGAATAATAATAATTATGTGAGCTGAACCCTTTGCACAGTGCAGGCCATATAGCAGCACCTTGGAACTTCAGCATCAAGTTCAGAAGATTGTACCTTGCATTTAGCAATAATGCTGCCCTAGAAGGATAGCTGATTTTAGGGATTTAAAAATGGAGATCAGCAGAGGGATTTCTTTGTTTTACAGAATTAAAACATGCATGTATGCTGTCAGAAAACCGAGGCATTGAGAACTAAACTCATGTTTTAAAGACAGCCAGACAGCAGTAGATAGAATTTTAATATAGTGTAGAATATAACATTGTGAATGTACTTAACATTTGCCACCTTAACATCAGCCCATGAAAAGGCTGATCCAAAGCAGTGGCAAAAAGTAGCATTGGTACCTTGAAGAAAGCTCAGATTAATTCTCAGAATTATCTGGACAGGAAGCTGAGGCTGGACAAGTATCTTGCTAAGTATTTGAGGGAACATCTCATGCTTGGGGCACCGCTGTGTTCAGATTATGTTGTAGGAATGTATATATATATAGATACACACATATATATATGTATTGCATGAGGCAATCAGAAGTTCACACATCAGAAGATTCAGTAAAGTTTAGCTGTAGCCTTACTTTTATTTTCTGTTTCAAAATTTGCAGGTTTTAACCAAGATTATACTAGTATTACCTAATGAGCCATTTTATTGCAGGTTGTAATGGTGAGGTACACACTTGGCACAGATCCCTTAAGAAAGGTCAAATTACATCCAAGAAGGGTTGGTTTGAAAGAGGTTTAAAATATGAGCTCAAATTAACAAAATAGGAGACAATGAAGTATGAATAATTGTGAAAGCTATGAAAATAATTTATTCACAATATAATTTCTATTCCTGAAAGGAAACTGCCAAACACTTCTTTGCAAAAACTTATGAAGTGTAATGAAGCTTATTACACTTAATGAGTTTTTAAATAACCTGGTCATTCTCAAACTGGATGAAGTTCTGATAACTCCTGGTTGACAAAAATTTCAAAAATTATCTGAATAAGTGTTACAGCTCAGAAATGCAGTTGCTCAGTGAGGCTGTGAAGTGATTAGATGGTGTCATAGAAGGTGTGTCACAGCTGTAGGACAAGAGGACGGAGCACAGCCAGTTGGCTAAGGAAAAACCAGTGTATTTTCTGAATTTAGGACATTTAAAGTCTGCCAATAGTATCTCACTGATGGAATAGCTGTAGTCATCAAGAATTGATATAAATGAAATAGAATTAATAGGGGTTTTTTGGATTTAGTTTGATGACACATTATGATGTATGTGAATCTGGGGGAGTGAGGCTGTAAGTGCTTGGCTGGGGAGTAAAGAATCCACATCCCTTTCTGGAAGTGGTGCTACTGCCTCATATTTAGTGCCTTTTTTTCCTAAATGAGATGTTTTTACTAAACTGCTTTGCTGAATCATCTCTCTGTTAAGGTTACTGTCTGCTTACAGATTCTTTCTCCTGAAAGTTTTCCTCCCTCTCCCATTTTTAAGTACACAACAGCCAATACATTAACTTTGCATTTACTTACCTTAATCTGTCAGAGTAGTTACCAGTTTCTCCTTGTCTCATCTCTCAAACTGAATATAGTGTTTACATTAAAATATTCATTTAATCTCTATGTACATGAAGTTCTTACTCCACCTTTTCAACCATGACAGGCAAAATTCATGCACTTCAAACTCTCTTCTAAATTGGAATTTGAAACATCAGAAAATACATTTGCTCCCTGTTTAATATTATGTAATCTTCTGTTTTTGAACTCTTATCAGCAAAATGTCACCAAAAAGTCACACATTATTTTCCACATGTGAGTTAATTGGAACAATTTCACTTTTTAACGACCCAGTATTTATTGAATGCTACAGTACAATGCAATCCATTTTGGACATAGTTTAACTGGGTTTATTTGGGTTCAAACACTGTTCCATACACTTTAAAGTTGGATGCATTAGTGGCATTTATGTTGAATGCTGCTTTGTATGTGCCTGATCTACAATGGACATTCAAGTTCCCTTAGGGCCCTTTGGGAAGGCCTAAAATTGCATATTGCTTTTAATTTGAAAATGAAACAGTCCTGAAAGGGAGGAGAACCCTACTTTCATGAGCTGTGTATGTTTTGGTGCTTTTATTTCTTTCTGTTTTACTTGTCATAATAGAATAAGCAAGTAATGTAATTTTTTAACATTGAATTAAAATCACTTATGTTAGAATAGAATGCATTTCTATTCTGCATTAAGCAAGAAATGAGGTTTCTAAGGTTTAGCCTACTAAGTGGGAAAGGCTAATAAATGCAGACTTGAATATTTTCAGAGATATTAAAGGCAAAAATAGAAATTTAAAGGAAGAGATGTGGAATAAAAAATTAATTAGAAAATGTATTTTAGTAAAACACACAGTGGAGTTCATGTGCATTTTAGAAAAGTGCTGAATCATGGCTGACTTTTGCTGACAGGCTTGGGCAGGTGGGGTTTTTTTTTTGCATTCAGTATAGATTTTAAATATTTACATTGGAAGTGTATTTTTTTTCTTTAGATTACAACAGAGTGAATTGAATATGTGTAAATGTAAATAGCATAGTGAGCCTTCCTTAGAGACTTTCAGTGGTATAAAAAATGTGAGAAGCAGATGCTGTTATTTAAAAATAGCCCAATCCTGACATCTTAATTCATTAATTGGAAGCATTCTGTAATTTAAACTTCAGTCAGCTGCTAGAAGGAGATGCAGATTATAATTTGATGTCTTTAGAATTGCACTCTTATTTCTAAAGTAAAACTTACACTAAAATTAAAATTTGATGATTTAAATAGCCTTTGAGTTTTTTTATGTTGTAGTATAATTTGTTGTATTATGTATTGGAAATTTAAGAACACAAGCAAAATTGTGAGTAGAGCAGGCTAAGAACCTTTCCTTAAATGAGTCTTGGGTAAAGTAACCTGAGAATTCTGGTTTGGGTGTTAGTGGTGGCTCACACAGTGCACTGTTTTAGTATATGTTAATATGTCCCACCTGTGGGGAGCTGGCTAAAACTTAAAGTTAAGAAATTGAGTTTCTCCTTTGGCTTTGGTGATATCCTGTTCTTGATACAATGCAAATCCTTTTTCTCTGCTATGAAAACATTTTAAATATGGATTACTTGTTTTGGTTTGTCATTTTCCCTCCTAACTTCTCCAGTTTGTGTCTTGTGTCTTCTGTTACTGTGGACCAAATCTATTGCAATAGGTTGTGGCAGAGGTGCTGATTCAGAGATTCCTTCTCTCTAGGTTTGCATCTCTATATTTTCAATAATTCTTGTTAGTCCACAATTAACTGAAATCACCCTTTTATCTAACCAATTTGTGCTCATAGTGGTTGATAACATCATTATCTTTTCAAATTCACCATAGAATCACCTTTGATGCTTCTCCATGCTTAGAAACTTGGTTGATTCTGCCCCTGCTTCCCATCTATTCCTGCCAGATTCCTGGTGCTCTTTTCTATGTTCTATGTTGGAATTTTGGCTGGCAGAGATGTTAAAAGCTTTAATTTATAATCTTTAAGCCTATCACTTCAGCTAGGTTTGCCTCCTTTCTTTCCATCTTTATTCCCCAAAATGCTTCGCCTTACTTTGGAGTTCTTCCTGGCACTGCCACATCCATATCATTGCTGTCCTCTAAAAATTTTGGTTACTTGTCTTGACTTTTTGTCTGTTCCAATGTCCAAGTCAAGATTTCTCGGTACCATCAGTGCCCCATGCAACCTTGGACTGTCTGCATCTGATCTCATTTCCCTGCATCCCCCAACTCACATTCCACATTCCTCACAGTCCTCTGACTTTATTGCTCCTTTTGTCTGCCTTTCATGCACTCATTTTTGCACTGTCTTTCATGCTGCCTATGTGCCTGGAACAGTCTTTAGCATCTCAGCCAATTTACAGCTTTGCATAAATTATATTTAATAATAAGACTAACAAAAGTTCATTATGTACATTATTTAACTTAACTTTGTACCTGCATAAGCTGAAAACAGCCTGAGGGAAACTACTGTTAAACTTTGTTGTGATTTGTTGTGATTCAAAGATACAGATTCAGGCATGACAGTTCTTCAATGATTCGGCATAAATTTAATTTTTTAAATAATTTAGTAAGTGTTAGGTCTTTGTTTTTTGAGAGCAGGTTTCAGATTTTTCCAATTCAGAGATGTGAAAATAGCTACTTATTCCTGCTGAGTGCAGTCACCAGAAGGTCGTTGTCATCACAGTACCTGGTACAGACTTTTTGTCCTGTGGTACATTTTACTTCACTTTATCCTTACTAATATGAATGTGGCAGGACTTTGAACGTTGGATTAGATTCATATCTGCAAAAAAAGTGTATCAAGTGTATCTTTTGTGTTTAACCTTGCTTTTAAAGCAACATGTTAGTCTGTTTAAAGAAACCAGTGAAAGATAGGAAGGTAGCACTCTGCCTCTGGGAAGTTTTCTGAGTGTGTTGGCTGCTTTGACATATGGGTTTTCTTAAAATGTTAGTAGTTGTTTAATATTTTAACTCCCTTTAAAACTAGTGAAAATGAGCTGAAGGTAAAACTTCATATGGTTTTCCAGCATCAATGTATAACTGCAAGGCTGGGCATTATGCAAAAATTATAAATAATTTTTCAAGTAAGACTGCATCTAAAATATATGGGCTACTTTTTTCTTTTTTTTTTTTGTTTAAATGGTTGTATTGATACTGTTTACAGCTGAGTAGTGAAACCAAATAGATGTGCCTTTAATTTGTTTTTAAATGATCTCTTATATTCTGGAGATGATAATCTGAAGGGTGGCTGCCATAGTAATGTGCCAGTCACCATGGCATCTGAACATTATGAAAAGACATTCTGGGCTGCACAAAGACAATGCCACCAATTTGTATTTCAAACTGATCAAAAGTGCAAGACCAAAAAGTTTGCCAATAAATGTAGCTCAGTGGATGGCACTGCAATTTAGAGTTTGCTTTACACAATAAAGATTTCGGTCCTCCTCTCAATGCCATGTGAATTTATAAGTAAAATCCTTAACACAGACTTTGTCCATTTACTGGGCTTTTTTCAGTTGTGTGAAGAGTGTGGCTGTAGATTTTTATTGGCCCAGTGAAGGAGCAGTTCACAGTTCTGCTTTATAGAAATCTTCAGAACTTTTTCCTCCTCATGGAGTTTTTCACTTTAAACTGAAATTAGGTCAGTTAATGAAGAAAAGAGGTTTTCTGTACTCAATTGGTAAATATTCTAATCTCTAAAACATTTTACAGCCTGCTTTCGTAACAGTGTTCTAATTATCAAAGAAACCAAAAATCAAATCATTATTTAAAAGCAAGCTTATTTTATCTTAAATAATTGATTGTGGCTTGTTGTTTGAAAGAGGACTACTTTGGCATGAATTCCAAATCCAGTTATGATCTTAGCTCAAGCAGTTTGTTTAATCAAACATTACTCTAATCAGTCTTACATGGTCCCCTACCCAGCCAGGCCTGCCTAGAACAACTGGTTTATTCTGTGACGAGTTGCTCAACAGATGTCATTCTGCTAGAATAATGCAGCAGAATACTTGTGCCTTGGCTAAAATTACTTCAACTTTGATCACTTTTGTCCAGCACATCAGTCTGGCATTGTGCTTTATACCAACATAACACTTTACCCCGAGCATGCCTTTCAAGCTTAGAATAGCAGAGGAATGTTATTGAATTCAGTGCAGTTACAGATGAGTTAATGAAAGAAGGGAAATACTGTTTTTTTCATAATGCCTTTCTGTTGTGCTTTGGAATTAAAAGGGAATTTGAGGAATGTGACTTCCGAGTTATTTATTTTTACTTCTGAAGGCTTTCTGAAAACAATATTATGTAGTCCTATTGATTCCATGTTTCTGTAAATAAGTTTCACTTGTTATTTAAAAATAGTGCACTTTAGAGTTTTATATTGTGAAAATAATACTATTTCTGGTGTGTAGCTGGAAAAGAGATATTTCACAGGGACAGTTTATCCTGGTTTTTAATGCAAGAAAATGAAACCAGTAAGAACTGTGTCCTTGTGATCACACAGGTCAGGATTGTTACATTTTGGGTTGTTGTGGGGTCAATATGAAGCAACAGTTCTTTACAAAGTCACCAAGGACACTATGAGGAAGCACTAAAATGAAGTCCACTTGAATTGCTAATAGATCTTCAGTGTCCTGTGTCATAAAGACTCTGTGTTCTTGTTTCAATTTTTTTAGTTAAAATATAGTTGTAATTTTTTTTTTAATTAAAGCATAGTTCCCAGGTCAGTCTCCCTGCAAAAACTCCTGAACAAAACTAATATTAGCATAAAGGTTATCATGTGTACATGTAATTTACCAGTTTTAGGAAAAAATTGAGAGATATCTTAATGGTTGTAAAATGCTGACCTGTGCAGAATATTTATATTCAGAAAGCTTTAAACTGATGGTATTGAAATTTTTATCTGCAGAGCCTATGTATTAAATCTATCTAGAAATGAGACAATGAAATTACAATAACCAGAAAAAATAAGAAGCCTTGTGCTGTGGTGAAAACAATGCCCTTTGGCTGCCTTTTTTAGAGCAAGTTCTGATTTATTTTTATTTTTTTCCAGGTGAAGAGGAACGTGTATGACCTGACCAGTATCCCTGTCCGTCACCAGCTGTGGGAGGGTTGGCCTTCTTCTGCCACAGATGACTCAGTGAGTTTCTTGGCTTCTCATCTCATTCCTTCCTAGAAAAGGCTGATTTTACATGGATTTTTGATTGGAATCACTCTGTAGCATTTACTGTCTCTTATGCATTACTGTAACATCACACACATTCAGTGTTGGTGTGGAAGATACAAATGCTCAAGGTTTGGGTGCCTGCAGCTCAGGGAAATGATTCCTGTGTATCAGATTCAGTGCATGTTTCATGTTTCATTTCAGCCATTCTAGACTGAAGCAAGGCTGCACAGCATTTTGTAAGTTGAAATCTATTGAGTGATTGAACTTCAGGCAAAAAGCCCTGATTTTTATGTGTGCTCTGAGTGCACATCTAGATACTTTTCACTGTACATTAGCTCACCCAGTTTGTGCTCAAGCCTCTGCCTGGCTTCAGAGCAGGAGTTGTTCCTGCTGAAATCAGTGAGGGGTCACCACCAGGGACAGAAGCCACTGACTCAGAATTGCCCACAAATTCATGAAATTCTGGGACTTACCTGCATTACATACCATTAAATATTAGTCTTGCTTCCTTGCATGGTCATCCTTACAGTGTGTTTTACAGCATGTTTTCAGTTTCCTTCTGCTAGTATGTTCCCAGTGCCAGCTAGTGAGGTCTGCCTTTCTTTAGAAAAAAACCCAACCAATCCACTAAAAAAATGACTAAAATGGCGAAATAATGACGTAGTTATGTTGTATGTAGATTTTGTGACCTGAGAAAAATATAGAAAAATCAGGTTTTTTATTGAACCTGAATGTTCTACAAAGTGAAAATGGATTTGGAGTTTGCTTTCTTACATATTGCCATTATCTGCCATGCATTACTTTCCTGTCCATTTCTGCTCTCTTCTTCTAAAGGGAGAATTGCTCTTTGAATATGACTGCTCCTTTTTTTGCTCTGAATCAAGGATTTATGCCAATTAAAAACCAACCCAAAAGGCAAAAGCTGTCTGAATTTCCAGTGTACTTGTAAAATATATCTGTGGTGGTGTTTGCAGAAACAGTATTTAAGTTTGAGAAAGGTGGGTAAATCTCAGTCCATGTATTCAAGGGCATATCTGAGCTGATAGACATAAGGTCTGAAATAACAGAATGGTGTCATATGGTAATTACAGGCTTTGAAATGTGGATCCATTTTAACATTTTATTAGTTTACATTAGCCCAAAAAAGAATTGGAAACTCAACACTTCTAATCTGTTTTCCCACAGCTGTTAGGTTTTCATGCAGTTTTCCCCTCCTTTTCTTCTGAATAGGATACCTCACATATGTAAAACTCATGAATCTGCTTTAAGTCTTTTTTTACAAGTGACATTGTTGCAGGTGAATTTTTCCCCTTTTCATCTTTAATGAAATTGGTGAATGTTGAGTCATCTGCTCTGAAGCAGACGAGCCCTCAAAGCTCACTGCTCGAGTCTGGTGGCGCTGGAACTTGTCAGCTGTGTAAACAGACTGGAGTGTGTTGCCAACAAAAATACAATTAATTTCTGTCTAAAATTAGAGGCTGTAGCTTACTATTTATAAAGATTTAATGATAGCAATGACTATCAATGCTCCTGTGATCTGAACTTCTTTTCCCCCCAAATTAGAAATATTCGGTAATAATTACTTGAATAATTAATGATGATCTCTTGAGTTCAGTGACAAATTTTTAAGATCACTTTTTCCATCATGAGTTTTTAATTTGCTGTCTTGTAGGGTACCCCATTGCAATTAAGGAGTTAAAGAAAGACTTGATTAAAATACTTTTTCATTTGCATGTTATGCAGCATAAGAAATACTTTGTAATACCACAGGAGGTTTTTTCAGTGCAGTTCTCGTTAACCTTTGGCTTAGCAAACAGGACAACTAAATAGACTTGGCATAATTGGATTCCTGTATCATCTTGAGTCTCTTATGAACCTGCCAGACTACAGTCTTCTGACATTATCAGGAAATTTAGTGGAGTCAATAGTAATTTAAAACATTGTTGCTTCATCTCCCTTCAGAGTTAAGATATGTTCTCTGCTTGTACTACCTAATGGAATATGGGATACTGTATGAATTGTCAATAACTCTTTCAGATCTTTCTCACACTTTCACCAGGGAAATGGGTATCAAAACCTCCCCATGCAGGAGAATGTTTTTGTGCTGTGACAGTTTAATTGTGGGAAACAAGGCGTACACAGGCCGTGCAAATCTCATTTCACCGTTCAGCAAGGACAAGTTTTTGCTTTTATTGAGCCTGAATAACTTTAATGCCACAAATTATATCTGTTCTGCTCATTAAAGCTCAAGGTAAATGGATGAGGTTTAACTCATTCTCTTTTTTTAAAATGCATTTACGTAAGTAAAATTTAAATATATTCAAAATGTTAACTTCTCTATTTTTGCACATATAGCATCAAGTGATACAGTGAAGTCTTGAAAATAATCCTAGAAAATAAAAAGCCATAATTTTAATTTACTTTAAATACATTCACAATATGTTCTCAGTTTTTATTTTGTATTTTGTAACAATCTTAGCATTGCAGAGTTTGAAAAATTAGAGGATGCCAGAATAATTTAGTAAAATTTCTAAAATTTATTCCTTTTTTTTTTGCTGTTGGCCGAAATTCTACACTTCCACTGGTAATTACCACTAGAGTCAAGTGGAATGAGCAATTTTCAAATATGTCATCACTGTAAAAAAAAGCTCTCAGGTGGGCTGTAGGTGATGTTTTAGTTACGGGTTTTACATGGAAGCATTGTGGTTTTATTTATATGTATGGGTGACTTCATGGATGTTAGTTTTACATGTTAACAGTAAAACTCTTTTTTCCCCATGAGGTCACTGGTTATTGATTTATTTCAGTAGAATGAGTTGTTGTCTGTGATGTTTCAGTGGTTTTTTGGTAGCATAGAACAACACCCAGCAGAGGAAGAAGGAGAGAGGTTGCTTTCTTACCGCTTTTTTTTTTTTGGTATTTAAGCTACAGGTTTTTTTCAATTGGTTCATTGTTTTAAGTCATTTCAGCAGAGCAGTGAGAAATCTGCTTTGTTGTAAGTAACGACAGTGAGCTTGTCAAAATGGAATGTATTTCTGCCTCAAAAAGATGTAAAAGTTCTAGGGGGAGGTTTGAGGAGGGGAAAGGGGAGAGAGGCAAAGCCAGAGGATGAAGTGCTTGGTGTTGTAACTGTGCCCTGGCACATGGATCCCATCCAGGGGAGCTCAGCATCCCACCTCCCCCTGCTGCTGGGAATGCTCTGTTCCCACAGTGCTGCGGTTGGTCGAGACCTTCAGTCCTCCTTTCACACCAAGTAACTCCACTGCTCTGTGGTGTAGGTGAGCCACTGGATGCTTGCTTGGGCAGCAGTAGGTGCACACTGACAAGTTTCTCAGCTGTGGGGCTGAACAGTCACATTTCAGGCAGGGCAAATGTGTTGCCACTGACACGTTGAGGGTCTGCATCATCCCTTGGGAGCACAACCACCTTTATCCCCTGTGAACAGGACCACCTTCCCTGCTGTGGTGGCTGGAGCAGATGTGGTTGACATTCCTTAGCTGAATTTAGTAGAGGATTTTGGACTGTAAAAAAAATCTCAAACGCTTATGGATGGTCTAATTAGCATTGCTGTTCTATTTAGCTGTTTCATTGCTAAATACTAAGCACGGCATCTGCACAAATAGAAATTAAGAATGCTGGTAAATAAGGTTCTCGTACAAAGTGAAACCATTTATGACACTTTTTGGCTGATCTCCAGGTTTTTGAAGAGGTTGAGTATTAAGCATCTGAGTAATTAGTATTTGGGAGTATATATTTCTTTCCCTTTCCAGGTCTTAACAGTTCTGAACAGAAAGTTCATTACCACATGCTGTCACTGTGATATGAAAACAAGTTGTGAGGTTTACATTTGCTGGCTGTTTAATTGTAATGGATGCCATGTCTGCATTTACTGCATCATTTGGAGTCTTCCCTCTGGAACTGATTGAGTAAAGAATGAATAGTCCTGACAGAGCAAGTGCCTACTAATCAGAAGTGTAAAATTTGCTGTATTTGACTACATACCTCATTAGAAAATATTCTGCTTTTTTTCCGTGTAAGAAAATAATAATTATATTTCATTGTCTTTAATGTTAATTACTTTGTGGGTAACTTTCATTTTATGATTCTCATCAATCACTTGCAGTAGAGTAGTAGACTGGATTTGGCAGGATCCTTTATTTTAGTTACATAGAATACTTGAAGTCTGTTTCATTGTGTGGGTTCAGGAATATGATAAAGTTTCAATTTAACATTTATACTATAATCTCAATTTAGTAATGAGAATTTTTAG